>OX383292.1:25545885-26745885 GCA_947523025.1 Dryobota labecula | reverse complement strand
ATTAAAACATCAAAACCAAAACCTTGAATAATGCTACTTCGTAGATACTGGATGTTGTACTCAAATCTTTAAGTACCGCACTGTCGGGTAGAGTATATCAAAGCACAATTTATGGCGTAGCCATACCATTTGAAACTACACAAAAATAAATAAAATGCTACACTTAGCTTTTATGACAATCTCATAAGAGCACCCACTTTCTATTCACGTAATTGAACAGACCGCGAACAGCTCGCGACAACCCTTTCAGTGGAACCGAGAATGGCGCCTGCCCGCCATTACAAAGCTCTTTGATTTACATCCCGAATCCCGCTGTATTCTGCTCGCTATTTTTATGGCGCCTTACTCTAGAAAAAAAATCTTTGCTTCAGTATTGTGTCAGGAACTCGGGATGGTCGGCGAATTTCTTTTACAAAATGGGTCTTGACAGCTCTTTTGTGTTGCTTATTTGTGCAGTGGTGTCCTCTTTAATCAAATGAATAGCTCATATTAAGTTCCTCTTAGCAATGCTAGAAATCATTGGAACTATTTTAGCGGCGCTATGGGTATGAGTCACATCTACTAAGTTATCCATCTGATTAATCAACCTATATATCGACCTCATAACAATGAAATCCAGACTTGAATGCTGAAACTTATAAAACTGAAGTATTTAGGTTCGGTAGTTATCATCCCAAGTGGCACGTGAAGCAAGGTGTTTCAAAATCAATCGGCCACCTTTCGCGAATTATTTAATTATAAGAAATATTATATCATCGAGGCACGTAATAAACTGCACTTTCTCAATCAATTCTGAATATTTTATTCTAAAACTCAATAAATTATTGCAACATCAATAAACATTAGACATGACTACAGCCGCGTTTTCGCAAAAATTTAAAATGTCTACACGAAACGCTACACAGAAAAACAAAAATTTCATTCCCTGATAGCAAGTTGTTCCCAGGTTCAAAAGCGATTTTTAAATTACAATACCTACAAGGCCTGAAGTTTTAAATATCCAGAAATTTTCTTTTTCTCTTTTTAGGGTTCCGTAGTCAACAAGGAACCCTTATAGTTTCGTCATGTCCGTTCGTCTGTCCGTCTGTCCATCCCCAGCTTAGCTCAGAGACTCGTATTAGATTAGACTAGTATTAGAAAGCTATAATTTGGCATGAATATACATATTAATTACGCCGACAAAGTGGTAAAATAAAATCATGAAAAAATAGTTATTTAGGGTACCTACCTCCTGTATATGTAAAGCGGGGACTTTTTTTTCGATGAAGTGACCCGTTTCTGAAATATTAGGCTTTAAAGTACTAATTTTTGTTATACGAGTAGTCAAGGTGTGTGTCCCCTGCCAGCTAAATGGTTAGTTTCGCATAGGTGAAAAAATTCACGATAGTACGTATATATAACGAAGTCAAAAGGAAAACTATCACAGCTAAGTAGGCTTTTCAAGTTTACGAGTAATAGTCGACCAACTGATATTTGCAGTTGAAAAGCATGTTCCCCATACAATCTGTATAGGAGAGCATATTTCTCAACTACAATGTTAAGTTTGTTCTTGGGATAAATTCATCCCAACTACGGAACCCTTCATTGTGCGTGGTCCGACACGCACTTGGCCGGGTTTTTCTTAATTGGTTATTACAGTGCTAATTCTCGATTCTCCATAAGCTTAATAGAGAAGCCCAAACATTAGGTGGTGCATCCCGCGCCGGCAACATAACAAACGTAGACGCACATACAAAGAAATAAAATACGTTTATTTGCGGTAAGACAAGACAAAAACCACAAAAATGAACAAGTTGGGGGGAAGCCACTACCTAGTGCATACGTAACTCCTAATGATCTAAACGCCAATACATTATGACGAGCGTCACCTTCATTCAAAACATCAAAGTCGTAAATATTTTCACAAGCATATTTTACGTGTTTTTATATGCATTTCTAACATTTACTCTTGAACATTTAAGTAAACTAAGAATTTCATCATGTTACATAACTTTTAGGTACAAAAATCTCAGTAGGTGCTCTAAAAGTTTCTTCAAGATTCAGAAGCTTTATTCGAAATGAACTAAAATTGCTGTTAACAACTTTAAACTGGGTTAAATTAGGGGTGGTACTTCCTAGTTTATTACAGCTATCTTGTAGACATTAGTTTCATCAGAAATTAACACCAAGAAAAGTCTTCTCCTAGCTTACTGAAGAACTACAATTTACAAGATTTATTTATCAGAGGAAACTTGGTGATCTGATTACACTATGATAGATCCCAATAACTACAGTACTAAAACTAAGTATTATGAAAAAAGAAATGTGAAGAGCATGTTTACATTATAGTGATTCTTTTCAGGAAATGAAAATGAACAACAGGCTGTAGCTGCACTAATATAAAGTCCCAAGTAATTAATTTCATTGTAAAACAACTGTAGGTACAATGTACTTACCAAATTGATCAGCACATAAGGCGCTTACATTTGTAGTTGTACACATTGTGACGTTACTATGGACTACGTATACATACGCTCCATTCATTATTTGTTCCATTACAATACGTAGGTAATATAATTGCGTTGCCGTGTTGAGCTTATAATGGCCCATTAATTAATTACGCCTCTTAATAGAGCTTCTACGCTATGTAGTGAATTAGGACACACGGTAGTATTATCATTATGTATTAATACAGATTGATAAAGTGATAAAGTGAATCGGTTTAGAAGCAATAAGTAATTGAAGAACTTCTATTATCGGAAATATGAAAACGCCTAGTAATGATTAATTAGCGAAATTAATTTACCGATACGACGCTTCACTTTTGATTAAAGAAAATTAAAATACTTCGTATCAAGTTATTTTACGGAAGCCTTATTTCAGGTTTCATGTGACTCATTATACAATTTTTAAAACATTTAATAAAACAGAATAGATAGATAGATAGAATACTCTTTATTATGTACACCATTAAAATTACAGATATAAATGTAGAACTGTTACACGGTGTCACAATGAGCGGTCTTATCGCTAAAAGCGATCTTTTACAGACAACCTTTGGATGGATCAAAAAAGTAGAAGGAAAGACAATACTGCAGGTAGTCAGTGGTGCACCATTTACATATACAATAAATACATACATACATAAAGCATATAGATACTTATCCATATAAATTTATATATATATATTTATATAATACATACAATAATAAACATGATACAAGAGCAAGGAACAAAAGAATATAAATATTAATGTTCTGTAAATTATGTTACGTTGAACTTGCAATATGCAAATAGTAAATTTTGTACCACTTGTGTTTGTACACAAATGTTATTGAAAACAAATATATATATCACATTAATACATCTTCAATTTCTGACAAATATCTAAATTTCAATTTCTTATTGTCAATTGGTTGCTATAATGACCTTTCTATCATAGCTATTTATATATACTACATATTTAAGTATTATACGTATTATTGTTTCCAATTGGAGCATCGAATGCAGTCAGCGCTAATCGATTATATTATATCGATATTACTATTTATGACCGTGCAATATTCGTCTGACTAGCTACTAATAACCTCTCCGGGCGACTCACTGAGATAAGTAAACCGTTTGAAATTATTGCATTCTTTAGAAAAAATATAAAAAATACTAGCTTAAAATTACTAGCATTAAACACACAGAAAAGGCTATTTAATCGGACCTCTAATCATACCTATACTCCATTTACTATAGCATTAGAAAAAAGAGGCTCGTAGAAGCAGGAGTGCGAAACATTTTATTCAAAGTTAAAAGTTTAAACAATTAAACTAAAACTGTTTTAACATAACTTTGATAAATAGGTCGTAATAACATCTTCATCATACATTACTTACAACAAAACGAATGAATGAAACAAACGATTACGTCGTGATGATTTAAATTTAATTAAGATTAAAGGAAATAAAAGTCTTTTTTTTTACAATATTTTATTTAAAACAACAACTTTCAACACACAATAGTTGGTGTAACTTCTTCGTCTTCATCATATAATTTAGTCACTATCATCAGAGAATAAAGATGAAGAAGTTTCACCGACGTTACCTAATAATAAATCTTTCTACCACATCATTCATTATGCATTAACTTTTCCTCTTCTTTAATTGCATGAGCAACGCAAGACTGCCATCGTTCTAGCGTAATACTATCCAGATCTTGTGGGAGTAATTGTTTCTCCTTGTCTAATTTGAACGTTTTGTTATGTTGAGCCACATACCCCATCATTTGAGCCCATATTAATTCTATAGGGTTGAACTCGCAGTGGTAGGGTGGGAGGCGCAATACTGAAATACCCTTCTCTCTAGCCATCTCATCTACAACAAACTTTTGGTATAAATGTCTTTGTATTTTTGCTTTTTCTAATAAAGTTGCCCTAAGATCTTTTTCCTCAAAAGGAATATTTTTGCTTTTAAACCATTCCTGTATATCCTTGCCTTTCGTGTAGCTATGGTTGGCAGCTTCTCCAATGTCCTTGAGTGGTATAGCGCATTGTCCATAACAATTACAGCGCCACTCTCAATTTTTGACAAAATTAACTTGAACCATTTTCACTTTTGTCTATCGCGCTTCTTTAACATATTCCCTGTAAATTGAGAGGTCTGGCTCTTATGAAACAGGAAATCCTAGTACAAGAGTCAGGGCTACACAGATGATTGTGTCTTGAAGTGTAAATAAATAAATAATTATTATTATTAAAGTTGAAGGCGTCCATTTCGGAGTGGTCATCTTCATCACCTTTCTTTGCATCAAGTATTAATGCAGCATCCATTAAAAACCCTTCACAAACCCTGTGAAATAAAATTAATACAAGTCAATTATTCCGTACCCTCTATATAATTTCACTGCCGGAAATAGGTCATAGATAAATACTATAACAAAATTTATAACTTTAAAAGTTCGCTTTGCATACGTTAATTCATAATACAATATAATATATATTACTTAATTAATAGTCAATAACAATGGGGTGTTAATTTTTTATGGCGAGGACAGTCCATAAAATAAATACCAGTATGACCGATTATAAGTTGGATTTTTTAAACCAGCAGATAGACGTTCCCAATGTGCTTCTTTTGAAGACTTATTATTAGTGTCATGCCATATTAGGCTTTTAGTGTGACCTGTTTGTAAGATAAAAGGTTATTAATATAAATACCATTCATTTCACGAACCAATTTTATGAAATTATGTTTAACTGTATAATTAATTATAATGTTATTGAATGCAAGAGGTCATACACTGCTTAGTGCATAAATAGCTGTTAAGAAATTTAGAAGCACTGTACCTTCATTTAGCCAAGTGTCATCTAAATAATAATATATTTTCCTTCCTTTATTCCTTAGCCTTTTTATTTCATGAAGATATTTTAGTCTCCAAAGGACGATCTCCTGCTTGTCTATGACTTCTCTATGAGTGCACTTTTTCTGCTCCGTTTGATTTATGTGAACTTTAATGTTTATTTAATTATTTTATACAGACTGCTTTTTTTTTAAATCTGGCAGAGACTCGTCACTGTTAACTGCTTCCAGCATCTTGTCCAAGGTGGGCAACTCATTAATAAAGAAGAAGGAATGAATTTTCCTGCATATTCCACTAAATGTGATGTCATCAAAATCATCACGTTTCATGTGCTTCTGTTGGGGAGGGGGAGATTGCAGGCGACTTTTTATGTTGTACTCTTTGAGAATACTGGACAGAGTAGCCCGAGATACGCCTGTAAATAATAAAATCATGTGCGGAGTTTCTAAAGTATAATACATTTTATCACAATGCATATTTTTATAGTAATAATTTTATGAATCATCCTTACCGGCAACTTCTGCGATTTTGTTTATCATCTCAGTCTTATAATGAGGAGTATCTGCAGGCCAGGACTCCAATTGCTTAAAAATATTTATCACAGGTTGTTTTGCTACAGCACGCAGCGTTCTCTTTTTTTTGGGAGACATTATTATTTCGTCGGAGTCAACTTTTGGACCACGTTTTTTTCGCCGTTGGCTTTGGTCAGACTCAGCACTTATATGTTGTAAGCCACTCGGTCCCACACCGGGATCACTCATAGCTCAAAAAAAAAGTAACGTTTTGTACAAACGACCCAATGACAACACTGATAACAATACAATAACAAAGCAATAACTAAATATTATTTATTATTTTAATAAATAACAACAAAATCACGAAAATTAAACAATAACAAACAAAGTATTCACAAGTAAATGACATACATGACAATCTTAGAACATTGTCAAGTCAATTTCACAGACGACATAAACCAGTAAAATTAGAAATCCCCGGCTGTCACAGCTTATGAAGGGATTAAGTAACATTTTAGATTTGGTAGGATTATAGTGAAACAAAAAGCGTTGCAGTATTGTTGACTCCTGCTTCTTTTAGGTTTTTAGCATAGGCACTGTAATTTTAAATTGGAATGAAATAATATATCTAAATGAAAGCCACTTAATTTCATATGGTTGTTTTTTTAAATGATTACAATTAAGTGTGATAGCTGATATACAAATTCATTTTAATCGATTTAGCGTCAATCGTAACTATAATAAGTTAATTGTACTTTTGTTATAAAGTGTGCATCAAAAATAACCTTTTTTAACTTCTGTCTAATGCTATTATAAATGGAGTATAGATGAAAGATAACAAAAGAAAATACTTAAATATTCATCAAAGAATCACAAAAATGTACCTAAAGGAGTACAGAAATTGAGCTTCGATTAGGTAGGTATCAATAGTAGCCACCATCGCGGCTACTGGTCACGTGTTGGAATTCTGAAGCATTTCACTTCGCTGTAATTTCAGTTTAAATTCTCATTAATACTTTTCAAACTTTGAATCCGTGACCCAATACTCTAAAAACAGGTTCATAAACCTTCGTATCATGAAAACATACATAAATAAAGATAAAATTAATGAACACGAAACGGGAGCTTCATAATGAACACCATCAAAGCCTTTGTATAATTTTTATACAAAGGTTAACTGTGGCTGACCCACAGGGCAACCTTAGCGAAGGATGCGATTAGCCGGAGGCAGTGAGTCTGGCCTCGGGAAGGGCGGGCGTCAGGGCGGCTAAACTGGACGTAGAGCGGGTAGGACGTATCGGTTACATAGACTATCATTTATTATTATATTAATTTATTTCAGATTTCCAAATACATCCACATAATTTTTAGTAATACAGAAAGGCTTATGACAAACGAACGTTAGTAATGACATGACTTAAATCGCGCCCGCAATATCGCCCTAGTCTGTACGAGCCTTTACACTTTAAAAACGAAATACATAAAAACGACCAAGTGCGTGTCTGACCATGACCATGCACAATGAAGCGTTCCGTAGTTGCGATGAATTTCTCCCAAGAACAAACTTAACATTTTAGTTGAAAAACATTTTCCCGATACATTCCAACTGTAAATGTGAGTTTGTACGCACAAACTTGAGTGATTTACAATATTATTCTAAGACCATAGACTTATTATAGGTTTTCCTGTTATCTATACGAGTATAAGTATAGAACTACTTACTCTCTGTATTTTTTTCAAAAATGTTGGCTCAGCTGTTTCGGCGATAAGGGTGGGGGAAATGGTCAATTTCCATCTATTTTCTTTAATAACTTAAAAACTCATTATTTTAATATTATAAAAAAAAAAATTGAATTCCTCACTATAAGTCATTTTATTTGATATGTCACATGGTACAGTGTGCAAAATTATAGTCACATATCTATATGTGCGTGTGACATGCGACAGATATAGGATGTGTCAATAGACCGATGAATCGCGGCCTCATGAAGGGCGGGCGGCTGAACTGTAAGTAGGGCGGCGATCAGGACCGAGAGTATTAACCTCGCAAGCGCCCCAGTTCACTGATGGAGGTAGTCGCAGGATGTTGTTAATGGATGACAGGGGTCAATGTGTCTGCTCTACTTGTCGATGAAATTATGTTTATTAGAACATTACAAAAGTGTTCAGTGTACTTCTAGGTAGTTCGTTACTAAAAGGGCAAAGGCTTCGATATCGACATTATAATTATTTCGGGATAAGGGTAAATATATTTTGCTTTTTCATGTTGTAAAATCGTCCACACTTTTATGACTTCAATGTAAGAGAGGCCAGCCTGTGTCAGTCAGATTACGAACATTAAACAAGTCAAAGCAAAGTGCTTTCAGCAAAATTTCATCCGGAAAACAAAAACGAAACTGCGAAGCAATAAAAAGGACCCTTGCTACGACAAAAATAATAAAAGTACAGCCCCTAGAGACTCATTCACTATTCACAAAATTAAATAAAACATCCACAATATTAATTGTGCACTCCGGAATAGGACGTCATAAGCCGGCTCACATCCCGGACGTTCGTTAGTCGTGGCCAGACATAGCCGTGGCCTTATAGCCTACGGCTTTAATTAAAACATATGCTAGCTAGCCGGAGACTCTAGTGACACCGACTTCTTTGACATACTCGTACAAGTTAATTAAGCGTTCTGAGTACTTCTGCCTTTGAACATGGCTTGTTAATGAAACTCACTGAGGCTGAGATTTTCGTTCTAACTTGGGAAACGGAATCTACATTTTATTTTGGCGTGATTTAACAGAGATTAATTTTAAGCATCAAAAACCATCACGTTTGTATTCCACGAAAGGTTAGGCAAAGGTTTAATTATATAGCACAGCGAGTCTATTGAGATTAACCAGGAACAAATCCAGACTCAGCCGGGCTGTTACTGAGAGATTCCTAATTGGAAAACCCCAATTCAACTTTGCCCGACCTGGCAATCGGAGACCACAAGATGAATCAAGTCTTAGGCCTCAGTTCTTCTCTGTTTTGTTCCACAACTCTTATTGTGCTGATTGGAATATACAAACTGAACAATGAGCCGCCGCGCCGCCGCGCATCAGTAAAGATACTAGTATTTATTCTTTAGTAGGCCTCACAAACCTTTACTCAAGCGTAGCAATGATCTACAGCGAGCACACTCGAGATAATAGTCATAGATAATTTATTATGTCCAGGATAAAGAAAACGTGTAAAACTTCAATAATAATCGATATACAAAATATCTTAAGATCATTTTGAAACTTATCTTATTAAATCTTGCGACAACATTGATAACCATCATTAATGCATTAGGTTACAAGAAATTCCGCCCCCTCTTTTTATCAAATTGTTCTTCTAGCTCCGTCAACAGAGGAGGATAAACCTGCTGATCCCGTTAATGAGCACCGTTAAGATAAGCAATCATGTCGTCGATCACGTCCCACCTCACTACAAACTTCGAGCGAAGAGTAATGTTTGCTGAACCTGTGTTTGAGTTTGACGGTCACCATCAAAACGAAATGTGCAGAAGATCAAGTGGATACAACGCACAAGCAGGCTGAATGTTAGACAGAAAACATGAACGTCCGAACTGGGGTGCGAACGTAAATCGTTCGCACCACGGAAAAACTACATAGTTCTGTTTCTGAGTAAATCTCAGAAATAAAACTATGTAGTTTCTTTAAGAGAAGCAAAGGACGTAGTTATGATGGGAGTCTGCAAAGATAGCAGATAGATCTTTCTAAACTTCATAAACACTGTGCCCAATATCTAAGAAAGTGTCTACGAAAGTTTCCCATAGGGTTTCATGTTCCAAACCTTCTGAACACTTCTATTAGTGGTACGAAATCAAGTAAACCGAGCGATCTACGAAACAAGCACGTTTTGTAATGTACACGTGAATTTTAGAAGACAATCGTGTACTCTTTTAGATTTACTTTGCGCCCAGTGTTTTATTATTATTTTCATGTTTATATTTTAATCAGACATGGGTCCTTATCCCTCTGATCGAAATACTAGCTAAGCGAAACCCAGAAAGACGAAGCATTTTAATTTTAGAATTAAAAAGATGGATTCATAGATTGTATAAACGTTATCATTAGACAAACGAAAGGTAAATATAAGGTAAAATCGATGAAGAATGCGTTGCATGTCACAATGCTAGGCCGCGTCGCCTGCTCAAAACTCATAGCTTATAATTTTAACTTTGTCGTTTGTCTTCGCATTTTCTCGCAAATATAAACAAGGCCACCATTTTTATTGCTATTTTATTTAAATGTTAAAATTACTGTTTCCAAACAATATTGAGGGGGTTTATCTAGTAGCGCTGTGTTTTCTTATTGGGGTTTCCCCAATATCAATAGCCTCCATCCCTTCCCTCCATCATAAGAATGCTCCTTCTAAAGTCTCTCGGCGATATTTTTACTCAAAAGTTTTCAACTGGAACGAACTCTACATATCGTAGGTACTAAATTCTTACATTTAATATCTCCAACACCTTCCTATAATATATTACCAACTGTAACTATCACCGAGCGAATGGAAACACGATAACTCATCAACTATCCATGTGCAATCTGCAAACTTGCCTGTGTTGGACGACCAACATCTGTGCCAACATTGGTGGTCAAACCTCCGTAGCAATACTGAAGGTCGTCAACCCACATGTTCCCATCGCAAGGCCATCATTGGTAGTCAAAGATACGATACTAAGTGGGCCAAGTCCTGCCATTGCCAAAATTAACGGCAATCTGACCACAAACTCATCTGTCACGGTGCCTACGCCGCCGGTCATCCAATGCCATACGTGGCACCGTCATTGCCCGACGCGTCGGGCAATATCGGACAATGACGGCACGATAACTCTGATTAACACCGTGTTATTAACTCGATTGCTGCCCACCGATTTATGAGGCATTGTTCCAACTTGATTACCTATAATGTTACAGTTTGAAGTGTGAATCTGATTACATACATTACTTCCTATAGTCATTAGGTAATAATGATTCTTTGCGCAATGATTGTTTACTAATCAGCTTTTAGAGATCAAGGTTAACAATAAGGTAAAAAGGATGAGATTTCACTAAGATAGGTACTGTCCGTAAGTGTACTTAGTGGAAAAATAATATAACCTTCTTCTAATTTGTTTTTGTTAACCCTTACGGCTTGACCTTTTGTTCTTAAGGAGGGTTAGATAATACATCTATACCGTCGTCAAATCTACTTTTATTTATCCATCTTATTTACTAATCCTTCGACAGCAACTTAGCAACCACGAAAGCAACGCGTGACAACAACCTGCACCACTCCACTACATTAAAGAATCTTCGCCAACCATTGCTGCACCGACCTTCACCGAATTCCATAAGTTGGCACAGAGGGTTCGATGTAGAGGTTGGCGATCGATAGTTCATCCCGTCGCCGAGCTCCTAGGGATAGACACGGCGTGTCACGGGCGCGATCGATACCAGCCCACGCCCTTGTTACGACTTTTATCAAAAACGAAATGTTGCAGGACCTTTCTCGATAACCAGATAACGAAGAAGAGAAAACAAACTGAAAGGGCTAACGCATCAATCTTTTGTAACATCCGAAATATTCCGCGGAGGAAAAAGAGTTATGTACCGCGTCTGCAAGTCGGCAGACATTCGCTAAACGCTGCTTTATAAAAATAAAAATAATTGAAAATATGAAAATGTGTTGCAATTATGTTCAGCACTAGTTAGAACTTAGTTCACATTGGGGAAAATGAAGTTAATTTCAGCACTAGGTTTTTCCGACGGGTATGAAATGCACATAATTTCCGACCACGTTGGCTATAATCAGACCAAATTACACGATAATCAACACAGAACTGATGTTAATTGGTACAGACACACGGCAGGAGCCTACATTGTGCGCTCCGCTTTACGACACAAATTATGTGACTTTATAGTATATTTTCACTTTTATGCTCTCAAGCTTTATAGCCACGTTGTAACAAATATCATGCCTATCTGAGTTGTAAATAACGTTTTAAACCCAATCAATTCGATCGACTTGAAGAGAGTTTTTATATTGACCCGAATGATGATGACTTCCGCTTTGGAATTTGAAAGAGATTTTTTTCGTTTGAACGAAATATTCCTAACTTCCTAAAAGTTACGTTAGTTTTCTCTTTCAAATTCTTTCAGTGTATTTTTGCTTATATTCGTATTTCCGAAATTATCCTCTGGTGTATATCCGTAATACTTATTAATCGCTAGCATACTGACTAGCAAATACCATTAGGGTAATAGGTAATGTGTTTTGTAACGATATGAGCATTATTTCATCCATTACAACCGATGAGTCAGCAATCGACAGACGATAGTCTCAATACAAATCAAATCAAAATCGTTTATTTGCATAAAATGTGGTGGGTACAAAATATGTTACACATAAAATTCAGTGCAAAGACACATTCCGCCATGCAGTGATGGTATGCAAATATTTAATTGATGTTAGTTAGTTAAACGTAACATACAATTATAGATAACATAAATTTTAACAAACTTAAGGTAGTAAATTCGAGTGTTAGCCTTAAAAATTCTGTAAACAAAAAGAACAATTTATTGTAGTCAATACCAATGTGAATTAAAAATTGAAACACACATTACATACTTAAATAGTATCGTAAGTAGGTAGCGGCAGGTTAGTCACTAAGGTAGCGACAAGATAACTATCCAAAGTAACTTAAATAACTAAAACTGACCACAATGCATTCCTGAAGTGGTAGGATCGACATGATTTTTGTTGAGAAGTTCGCCGATTGAATAAAAACTATGCGGTACCATATTAGTAAGACGACACAACACGTGTACCTACCTAAGTACTCCCTAACACTTTGCAAAATGAGCTCTACACCTGAAGGTGTACACCTGGTGTTTTTCTCACTCAATGTGAAAGTGTGACAAACTTCTCCGTCAAACCCCAATTCCGTCGTTTGTCCTCCAGTGAAAGATTGTTTAAGTTCTTGACTAGCCTGGAAGTTTGCAAACATCTCAGTCCGAATCTATTGGCTTATTTCTTTGGCTGTTAAAATGAATCGCGTAAAATACCTCGAAGCAATTTGTGCCGAAAAAATCTAAAGTAGTCGATACCAGGTCATGAATCATTCAAATCACCATGTACCAGTTAATTGCAGTAGGTACATAAACCCTTAAACAAAGTCCAAGACCTAATTTTAAATACAAATATATGCTTTTACAATGTCTACTTTTAAATACATAAATACATATATTAAGTCCTCATCTATCAATGGCTTTTCCTCATAGCAAACTCCTTTAAGAGGGAAAATAAGATCTTTTGAATATTTAGTGTCGTGCTAAGGGCCCAAAAGTCCGCTATAAACATAATCTCAAGAATTAATAGCATGTTAAGGTCCCCCCTGCCAAATGGGACCCTGGGAGTTGGGACCATGATACCGGTATCAGCAAACTGTAGACATACAACGTAACACCTCTCTGTACCCTTCGGTACGACACCTTTACCCTTTGGGGATCTAAAATGGTTCAGTTAGCAAGTAGCTCGGGATATCTTGTTTTGTGTTTGTTGAACACAATCCATACTAATATTATAAATGTGAAAGTAACTCTGTCTGTCTGTCTATCCGTCTGTCTGTCTGGCTGTATGTTACGTTTTCACGCCTAAACCGCTGAATCGATCGTCATGAAATTTGGCAGAGATATAGCCTGAGATATGGAGAAGGACATAGGCTACTTTTTTACGCGATAACCGACATCTACGCGGGCGGAGCCGCGGGCAAAAGCTAGTTATTTATATGACATAGTCTACAAAATGATAATTAGCTAAGAGAATTTTTTTGCTAATCTAAACTGTTCTTAACCTGTTCCTTTTCTTTGTACTTCTGTAGAGTTTTTATCAATGGTTCTAAACTAATTTAATTAAAGTTAATATTTTGGGTCCTTTTACACCATCAGCTACCTATAACTTCTAAAGAAAACCTCAAAGCATACATTTCAGGTTGCCAATACCTAAAGCTCAAGCACTTTACTGTCAATACTCCAAAATAATAACCAAATAATATTCATTATGCCCCATATCTCCAATTACACCTCCATTAAATCCTCGAACATTTAGATTTGCTTCTAACCCGTAAACTAATAACGTGTAAACTGAGAACATAAACCTCGAGCTAGAAACGACCTAAATCGAAGATACGATATCGTCTCATCATTTCGCACCGCCGCATGTCCCTTGTTCTTCATAGATGAGCTACGTAGGCTTACATAGCTTATATAGCTCATCTTCCCATGGCTAGTCTCCGTAGACAGTGACACTGGGTTTCACAGGGAGGAGGGGGGACAGCAGGTGAGGCAGGGGGGGCGCCGGCCGGACTGACGGCATTCCGAGCGTGACTCAGCCGGACGCAGGCGAATAAGTAATCGTCTCGTAATTTTATTAATATTAGCTGTATTATCTCAGGGTGTCTCATCTTTGCGGAAATTCGCGATTTTATGTAGGAAGGTGGAAGTTTGTCTGGTGGATTATTTGAAGTCTTAAAAGGTATAATATTTGCAATTTGCCTTAAACGTAAAAGCTACAGCGACGCTTCGCGCTTGCAGTCTCTTTACAATCGTCAAACTAGTCAGTTTACGATAGTTTTTTCGAATGATTCATGTGTTCGGTCTGTCTTTTCAAAATGATCAACTAGGTAAGTAGAAACGACTGTTTCATTTTTGTTAAATCCCTTTGAACTTTGAAATATTTTCCCTAACAAAAAAATTGCAATATTTCTGTGATACGATATCTTCTTCGATGGCAACATCACAACCAGGATATTAGTTAACAATAACATACCAACGTGATACAACCCCGAAGAACACAATAATAATTCCCAATAATATTTCCGTCTAAGTTTTTTTTGTAGTAAGTACCTATATTAGATATATTTTTGTTTCAAACTCACTAGCCATGAATAAGCCATCAAAGGTTTCTGTGGTTCTTAGTATATTATTTTAAACTCTGCGATCTACTTTTTGAACATTTATAAAAAAATACAATTATAACATTGTCATCTTAAACTAAGCATTGTTGATATTTTCCCACAATAGCCGGCTACATACCGCGCGGCAGCCGCAGCCTATAATGACCGCGCATCACTATCTGCCGGAATGTGTTACACGTATCGACGACACATAAGCTCGTACATAAGCTATCTACAATGAATGCCAACTTAGGACTTTAAGGAGGAATCTAAACCTCCTATAACCTAACTAGGAGTTTAACTAAACAAATTATAAACCAATTTCGGAAAAGAAGTTTATGATAGATTTTATCACATGTTTAAAGGTTGGTTTCACACTGTATTTAGACATTAGGTTATACTTATTCTATTCTATGATAATAATCTTAAGCTTTTCCAGAGTACCAACGTTTTCCTCAATTTTACAAACCGTCACTTCATTTCGGGGTCTACACAAAAAGGACAGTTTTATTTTTCAAGAACACAGATTTCCATCTATGGAGATGCGTTCTCTTAATACGAAGTCCGTGAGTTTTGCTTCCTACTTAACACACAAAATCACACTTGAGTCAGTATAATGTATATTATTATTTAACCTAAATGTTCCCAATAATTCGCGGTAAGTGGATCACGAAGTAAATGAAAGGTATATAGCCCTAGAGGCTGGTTGCTCTTGATAGTCGATACGAGCCGGCGGCGGCGCTGTTACCACGTAGAGCATCATTTCTCATTAGATAGTAATTGTAATTAATTGGATGATACGACGCTATGTATAAACTAGATAGTCGCTATTACACGGTTAATTTTATGTGGTGGTTTATTCAGTGGAAGAAAACGAGGTGCGGTGGCAGAATTTAGGAAATGCATAGGCATCTCCTTGTTTGCCAACCTCCAATCCAACTTAAACTTACACACAAACTTACTTAAATTAAAAAAGGTAAAAGGTACAAGGCAGATGTGAGTGGAAACGCCGAGAGGGGACGCCCTAGGAGAACATATAGTGACCTAATTGGTGATGTTCTTCAGAAAGGTCAGGTGCGTAGCACTCGCAACCGGCGTGCATATTTATTATGACCCTGATGTATGAATGTAAACGAAGAAAAAGGTGTATGCAAGGAGCGTAGCAGGTGGCGTTCTATAGTTTCTGCCGTGGAAAGAAGGCGTGAGTTTGAATTCCTTAAAACACATTAAATAAATCATGTTCACTGATAAAGATCTGGAATTTAATGATCTGCAATAATTTGCTAAAAATTATGTGTTAATTGGCACTGTTGACTTATTTAATGACTTTATAAATTCATGGGATGTTTTAAAAACATTCTTATCATTTGTTGTGTATGTTTATGCCAACACCATATAATGTTTGCTCATGTTAATAAGTAAATCTAGGTATCTATGGAGTTATAAAAAAAACATGGCCGATCAGATGGTCACAATTTCCACTAAAATAATGCATACAGGGTAAACCACACGTAAGTACGTACCTACATGATACATATGTCGCAGCAGGAAGACTAGTAAAATGTCATAATTATCTTTACCATTTGACGACATTATGTCACTACTGGAACTCTTTATAGGTGCTCTTTTCCTTCGATAAATACTAACGTCAACCGTTTTGTACGAAACCCATAAAAAGATAATATTATCTGACTCTGCTACTAATGAAATAAATAACATTTTCGTCCGGGTCGGCAGTCTGGTCACGTATTTGATTGCTATTCCGCGACAGACGCAGCATCTCATCTTTCGCTCGAAGCAAGCTGAGAGCGATACAAAGGAAACGATACTAACTCGAGATATCACGACACTGAAAAGACATGAACTGACACTGTCAGGAGGAAATTGATCACATTTTGGATCATGTTATGGAAGATATCCACACATAAGTTTACTTCCTCAAGTTGATTTTTTACGGTTTCAGTTGAAAACTACCGTAGAAAACTAAACTAAACGTGTGGCAACTTCGGCAAATCGGGTAAAAATTACACTTGTGTGTAATAAAGCTTGACAGTGACCATCGTGCAATCAAGTTTATTAGAAAAGATATCTTTATACAATATACCTGGAGAAAAAGATTATCTAACTTAAATTACTTCAAAACAATAACGTTGCACTTAAGTGCCTATCAATAGAATATATTTAATTTTTAACTTTTCTAGCAATTTAAATAACAATACCAAGGAAAGCCCTTCCAATATACAATAACATTAAGATAGGCCCACATTCCTGAGAGGGCCGGTAACAGGAAAATAAGGCGGCTTGCACTTTCTCAGGCGCCGTACGGGAATATCGCACTCCATTAAATTTGCTTTATCTAGCACTCCAATCTCCTGGTGGGCTTCCCCATAAAGCAGCTCTATGTAGATAAGATAAGACTTTATTTGCCTTAAACATGGTATAAAGTTGTTACGGTCAGGTGTTAATCTAAAGTCCACATGTTTAGCCATACAGGTATGTATCAATCGCATGCAAAGTAAGCTAAGCCTTAAAGGACTTGGTTCATCGTGTTTATCGCCGAAATCCAGTGAGAGAAGTGTGCAATGAGTTTTCAGAAGCTGTTCAATATTCCATGTAAACTTTTTACGGGCAAAAATAAGCAGAAGAATCAGGAAATAAAACTTGTTTGCATCAGAATTATAAAGTACATTGAAATATTTATCATCATCAATATTACCAAAAACACACATAACAATAATCTCTTTTAAAGCGAAAAGCTTACTAGAACTATTTTCACCATCGAAATGCCATCCCGAATTCCGTCATTGCCTATTCGTGAAGGTATGCATAACCACGAGCTCAAATGAACGTGAAGAATGAAGATGTAACACTATATCCTGATTAGGTTTGAGACGTGAGAACTGACTGACGTCATCAGTCATGACCTTCGGTTTCGACCCATGACTCAGCTGACCAAATAAGAACAGTACGCCACACCGGCTGACATTGTCCACTGTTTGTTTATAAGGAAAAACAAACAAATGTTCACGTTTGTTTGACTATAAATAATAGAATATTGCTTTTTATTTGCGCATAACTTTTTAAAATCATAACAAGTTGTTTTGTGAAGATGGACTGGTTTTTACGTTATATATTGGTGAGTAGAGTTAGTTAAAGACGAACAAGAAATATTGACCGTTTGTCTGTAAGGACCTCATTACAATTTGAAATTCTTATTCTTCTTATTACATCGATCCTAACTGATTTAAACCATACGATATAAATTTTTGCCACCATTTTTTATTTTACTTATTTTGACTACCCAACAATTTGTAGGAAATTTTGAACTAGGGGAATTCAATGGGAATGGGAATCAATGCTGGGCAAAACGTCCTCCCTTAAAAACCTGTTCTAAAAACAGTAATATGACTGGCACAAACTTTTGCTATCACTATTGACTGTCAAAGTGTCAACGTACGTTGATGGCGTGCGGCCGGCATTACCTAATCGTCCGTCGCATTATGTTGTAGAGACGCTCTAAAACATTTAATTAAAATCTTACTTTATGTTTCTGCACTCAAACTCCGATTCTAATTTATTTATTACTGTGTGATTAATAAGGCGTTAGTAAAAAGAAACGATGGCACATATAAACATTCTCGTGGGCGCCGCTGGACTCAAAACCTTTACTTTAGGGTGACTCTAGATTCGATTGTCACATTTTATACAAGTCTTGTCGTCTAGCAAAATTTTTGAAAATTGCTGAGACACCTATATCAATAAGCATTGACTACATGATACCACTATTTCCAGCTAAGCAGCTTAATGAGGAAGTCCAATGAAGTTGTGATAATCATTGCATATACATACATATATTTTAGAATAAATAGGTACACACAGCGTCAGTATGTGCATTACATTAATGAAATGTATATAACAGTAATACTTCAAAAAGAGTTCTTTATTTTGACTAGGCGTTTGAGTTCCCTTGAGTTTTTGTTTTTGTGTTTTGAGTTTGAGTTTGAGTTTGACTTTTGAGTTTTGAGTTTAACTAGGATTAGAACCTTCACATCACTGAACGTCGTCATACTCATACCGACAGTTTGACTAACTAGCCAGCGAGTCAGTGAGCCAGTAAGTCGAATTGCGATGCAATTGTTATCTACTATCGTCCGAGTCGTTTTATCTTTAGGTCTCTGTTTAATCTATAGATTTTATAATTTGAGAGTATCAATTAATTTTACTTACTTACGTTTTCTTTATAAAATTAATCCATACCTTCAGGTTATAACTACAACGTTTGACGTTCACTTGAAATGATGAATTTGTATGCAGAGACGGGTGTCCCCATTGCATGCAGAGACGAGTGTCCACAAACGAAATTCTATGAAATTTCGTTTCCCAGAAAATGTTACATATAATATTTGGTCCTTGTATTTTTAGTTCGAATATTATTGTCTCGAAAGGCTTTTTACTTGAATGAAACATATTTCACAGAAACACAATTCAATGAATTTTTCTCTTCGAAAATCACATATTTTTGTTTAACAAACTCATCAAACAGTAGAATTATTTTTTAACGATTTTTTTCTTTTTTCGGTATATGTTAGTTACAGAAACGAATCGCTGCAAAACCAACTCCAAGTAGTCTTCGTCTGCCCTACCCCTAGAGTGTAATTTAAATCCGCGTAGGCGCGGAGGGGCGAGGCGGCCCGCGAGCTGAGAAGCAGGTGGTTGTAACGCTCGCCGCCGCGGCTGAGGCAGCCGAAGCTGTACCATAGTACCAAGTACCATTTTCATCAGAATTATTTATTTAAATTTGCTTCATAGTCGCTTAACTATCTTAATCGAAATATCTTATCGCCACCCGTGAAATACTTAATAATAATAATAATAAAAACTTTATTTCGGGTGGCATAGACCCATAGAAAACTTAACCTAAACCTAAACCTAATACACATTTACCGAGCTAAGTTTACTTGGCATGACTCGCCACACCTACACAACACTTGACCCACTGGTTTTGAAAGGGACAGTCAAAACGTACAGCTAATGCGTTCAGAATGCCGTTGTTGCTACCCCGGATACGGGTTAGCAGGGAAGCTGCTTTTTTGCGCATGATGGCCTGAAAACCATCTTTGTGCGCCTCAGCAAACATGCCAGACGCGCTGCACCGCCACGGCAGACCCAACAACCTCCTGAACGCATTATTGTACTGCATGCGCAGGGCTCTGTAGGCTCGCTGCGTATATCTCACCCACAGGCCGCTTGAGTAGAAGGATTGGCAATAAGCTTTGAATAGCGTAACTTTCACTTTTCTCGTGCACCGTGCGAACCTGCGCGAGAGCATATTAGCTCTCACCGCCAGAGCCCTGCGCTCCCGCTCAACATCCTCATTGTCCCTGAGGTCACTAGTCACAATGTGACCCAGATATTTAAAAGCTTGAACCTGCTTTAGGGCTATTCCATTGAGAAATACAGGAGGCACATGGGTAGGCTGTGTTTGCCTGATTTAAATACTAAGATTTCACTCTTTTTAGAGTTATATTGTAACCCATGCGCCTCCGCGTACTTCACACAAATAGACAAAAGTTTCCTAAGTCCACTTATGGAGGGGCTCAGCAGCACCATACCGTCTGCATAGCTAACATTGTTAAAACACGTCTCATCAATGTGAAGGCCGACATTAAAAAAAAAATAACCCCACCGCCGTATCTCTACGTTGACATCGTGGTGGGGCTTGCACGCTCCGAATTCCAGGTCAGTGCCGGTAGAGTTTACTTTACCTGAACATGTCTAGGGTGAGGAGCCAAACCAAGAGAGATACATGGCAGAAACCCGCAGGGCAGCATGTGGCGAGCTGTTGGGCAGTTGCGACCCCAGGGACCCTATCTCCCGAGAGAAGTCATATTCCTCATCTCTGGCTTGCCTTTATTGGTCGGCTGGAGTGAGCACGGACGAGGAACTGAGCTCCTACCTCATTCTTGCCTTTATTTGCCAGCTTGAGTGGAGATTCGCAAGAGCAAACGTGCTCGGAGGAAGGAAGTATTCCAGTAGTTGCTTGTAGGGATCTTGACCATCTTCCGGGCTCTGGGATTATTCTGAAAGCCGTAAAATACCTCTCCACTCCTCGAGCACCTCAGGACATGTTGCTCCCTTGTCGCTACGTCACTATGTGCTAGCGACCGTTTTCGGGGGCCCATTATTGAGTGTGCAAGTCACCCCCTGCCATTTTATCCGTGTTTAATAAAGCATTGATCAGGCAGGGGCCATAGTCCTTCCGTAGTTTTAGATAACCAGTCCATTTTAACCACCCAAACCCATAGTCCAATATCTTTGTTTCCATATCCTGCAATAATCCTACACCAACCGGGGGTTGTCCTTGGGTGCACTTGCATAGTGCATACAGGGATAATCAAAAGCATCTAACGGGCCTCTGCGAGTTGGCTTCGGCCCCTCGTATGCCTTCCAAAGGTCCGGGACCCCAGGGTCCCGAGATATGTAAACATATAAAAATAAAATAATAATAATACAACCGAATTGAGAACCTCCTCCTTTTTGGAAAGTCGGTTAAAAACAAGATCAAAGTTTTGTTAAATAATAGCGATAATAAATATTATTAAATGATTATCAAAGTATTTTATTATTCTTGGTTTTTAAATAATAGTTAAATAATAAATTTAGATTACATTAGATTACATTAAATTTGTTAAATAATAGCAATAATAAATATTATTAAATGATTATTAAACTATTTTATTTTTCTTTGTTTTTAAATTCTTTATAAATATTACTAAAACAAAATAGAAAATTATTTTGTATTAAAAAATATATAATGCATGAGACAAAAAGCACATTTCTAGCCTAGGATTTTGAACTTCCACTCTTATGCACGACAAGCGATCTTGAAACCTCTCTTGTCTATTTTAACACTGAATAAGTTTTCGTAAATATTAACCCTATTTACTAAAACAATACATTAATAATTATAATAAAATGTTTTTGCAAAATACAAAAACCAACTTGGGCCTATCACGGATTTGAACGCACATATTATTATGTCTTTTCGGGGGGTAACCACTTAGTGGAGCTGTGTGTACGTAAGGCATAGTGCATTATATAATTATACTACCTACACCAATCAGGTAATGTCGCAAGAACATGAACGAACATGTTAACATAGAAATTTCCGTTTTCTCGCACTTACCCATATCTAGGTACAAATTACAATTCTGAAGATAGCGAAACCACAAAACCTAAGAACCCATATCACTCTATAATAAGGCGCGGCTTCAAGTTCATAGTCCTGTTACCAATCTGCAGATTACAATATCTTATACCTTATCAACCTACTAAGTTACAAGTAGAACTTACCGGCTCGACAGATAGTGACAATGTTGAGCGTTGCCAGCAGCAGGAACAGTTCCCTCGACGACGCCATGTCGCCTCGAGATCTGCAACAAACAACAAAACAAATTATGTCGTCATACGATAGCAAAAAACTTAATGACTACAAATTCCTAAAGGTTTTTCGTATTTTTTCCTTTGAAAAAATTTACTTATTTTTATTCTGCGAATGTTTGAGCAAGCAAAGTATTTTGACACAACGACAAAGAGACAAGTTTGCTTTAAAAAAAAACGCTTTATGTTGACCTCAATATTTAAAAAATCGTCTTGCAATAACCTTTAACATAGAATATCGTATCTAAGTAGGCCATAACGATACCTACTACGTACATATGCACATAGAATTCTGTCCACTATCACATAACTCATAACTTCATCAGGCAATCAATCTGTAAGAGAACGCTGAACAAAAATGCATATCAGGCGCATCGCAAAAAGTGGCGCCCGCGCACCGACGATGCGGTCACAGACCCCATTCCTGCGCAATCACATCCCCTAGATCAGCCTACGTAATGTTACTCGAGAAAAAAGCCAGTTTGATTATCATTGCACAAGAGTGTCAACGGCCGGAGCCTGTTCAAGTAAAACAAAACCACGCCATTTTATCTTTTTAGACTCGGCAAAGCTTACCTGGCTATTTTTGAATAATAAGAAAATATGGATGACTGAATTTCAACACATAGTTGAGACTTTGAGAGACGATTAGGATGATGACTTATTGAGTAGTTTCATGGTTATTAGTGATGACGCCATGCATTTCATAATACCAATAATAGTACAATAATATTGTGTATTGCATTTATTTATCGACAGTCATGATCTTACTTACGCATTCCAAGAATAGTTTTCAAATATTCCCAAAAAAATCAAAGAAAAACTCAAAACTTAACCCACAATGATTAACACACAACACAAGTAATAATTTTAATGATTAAAAATTTTGTGATTTTGTTCTTTGAACCTGGTGTCTTTCTTAGGTCCAAATGATTACATTGACTATGAAAGTTCCAGATTTCCATAATTTTTTTAAACCAAATTCCTTTAAAAATAGGTACCTGACGTAAATATCTTAGACCTTTTCTGTGAATTCAGAACTCTGCACCGCATTTTTGAGTAAAAAATAATGTTCTGTTAAGGCGATCCCCTAACGTGAGCGTTCGGTCCTTCTCAATCCCATCACAGCGGGGACGCTCTATCCCGCTCCCTGCGTACGCCGAATTCACAAAAAAATTGGAATTATTTTAATAAAAAAAGAAGAGTGATCTTTTGAAATAAAATAAAAGGTGAATTATTAAGATTTTTAAATTATCTATCCATTAGTGTAACTCTCAAATTAATGGAACGTCAACTTTAGCAAAAGATGCATGCAATCAGTAATTTTAGTACTTTTTTTACACGGAGATTTCAAATGTAATTTCAACACATAAAAATAAATAAGAACGTGCAATATGCTGATAGGATATCGTACATTAATAATGTGTATTTTAGATGTAGTTTATTTCTCTTAATTAATGAGAGCCTCTGAAAAACGCATTTTGCTCTGGGTAGCGCCTTAAATATTAGACAAGATAGAAATAGACTTTTAATATGAAAAGTTGTTCAATACTCTGTCTATGATTTTGCATAAAATGTGGTTATCATTTTTAGATACTTGGAATAGAATAGAATAGAATATACTTTATTTGCTTTGAATGCAGGTACATACAAATAGGATGGTAAATAACATAATAAAGAACCGTGTTCATTCTGCCTTGTTGGCATGCAAACACAATAATTATTATACAAGTTATCAAAATAGGTTATTAAGATGTATCATTTAGGAAATCCTGAACAGAATAATAACATTTATCTAGAAGTAATTCAGTAAAACATTTTTTAAATTTCATCAAGGGCAAGGTTTTCATATGATCGGGAATTTTATTAAAGACAACAGGAGCCATACAAATTACATGTTTTTTTAATAAACTCGTTTTAAATGTGCCTGTGTGAAGTAAATTCTGATATTGTGATCTTAATGATGTACTCCGTTTTCTGGTTTCTGTTAATGTGGCAAATAAATTACGGTTTGTTTTAACAAATATTGCCAATTCGAGGATATAGAGGCATGGGAAAGTTAATAGTTTTTGAGACTTAAATATAGGCACACAACTGTCAGTAACTTTGAGGCCAAAAATAGCTCTCAAACAGCGCTTTTGAGCTTTAAAAATGCTTTCTCGTTCACTACAATAACCCCAAAATATAACACCAAATCTTAAAATAGAAATTACAAGACCATGGTAGGCCACTAGTATTGTTGACCGATTTACTTTTTTGGATAGGTTGTATAACATAAACGCGGCTGTGCTCAGACGTTTACAGATATCTTCTGCTTGCGGCTTCCATGTTAACTGGCTATCAATTAAGATTCCTAGAAATTTTGTGCTATTCACTTTATCGATAGTTTGGACATTGTAGTTGATATCCATGTCACCTGTAGATATACGTTGGTGAAAATGCATAGTTTTAGTTTTTTGAAGATTAATAACTAGGTTATTATTGTCAAGCCATTTTATTAAACTGCTGATCGAGTTATTGATGTCATTTACGTATGAGTCTTTATTGGTACATGAAACAATTGAAGTACTGTCATCTGCAAATAAAATCATTGGATTAGATATATGGCGTGGCAGGTCATTAATATAAAGTAGGAATAGTAAAGGTCCGAGGACACTTCCCTGCGGAACTCCATATTTTATTTCTTTAAATGACGATAAAGTTTTTTGTACATTCCTAGATTTTAAACATAAGCGTGATATCTCTGTACATTGTCTACGGCCTTTGAGATAGACGGCCTTTGGGATTATGGACTTATTAGCCAAATAATTGGATGTAATAAATACATTTGAAGGAACAATAGCAACAATTTACTGCAACCCAAACAACTAAACCATTACATGTGCCAATAATATTATATTAACATCTGCAATCACTAGACCACTTAGCAGAAGTAATGGTCGCATTTACATAAGTAAACGATTGGAGCGCAAATACAAAGAATTAATCGGTCTAAGGAGCTGAGCACCCTCGGGAGCTAAGCAGTACAATAAATAAAGATCGACACCCACTGTCCCATTCTGGGAGACGAATGTCCCCCGATATGGGAACCGTGTCACATTAATGCCGTCCTCTCACTGGAGTGTAACGACTTAACGGTCTTGTTCGTGTGTGATGCAATTGATTGAATGGTCCTTCGGAGTTAGGACCAATTTTAAGAAGAGGTACTGAGTCATGACAAATAAGGAAAATTCTGCAAATATTTTATTAGGCGTATCAATTTGATGTTCCTGGGAAACTAGCTAACTCACTTGGGCAACATGCTGCTATCTTCTCGATTGGTAGCTAAAGAATAATTTATAAATGGATACCTGCTCAAATAAGTAACTTTTAAATCAAACAATAGGTACAGATTTTTCTGCTGCAATAAATAATTAATAAACAGGATAAATCTTAACCTCATTCACGTTCCTTCCTCGTTCATTAATGTTTCTAGCCTTATCCATAACCTTTCAGTAATGATAAATAGCATCTCACAAATTTTCGCCACAAATCCGACAATAGCGAGCCAGACAAAAGCGACCAAACACTATAACCCAGTCGCACATGGTGTCTGTGTGCGAGCACCCCTGGTAAGTCCGTTGTCCACGACCGCGGGTGGACGACCGCGCAAGTGATTCATCAATGACGCGGATCGCTCTCAATAGGATAATGTGCTCGGTTACCTACGGAGCCGATCACCGTGCGAAGATGTCCCTGGGAACGTTCCGGGGGGATCCAGTTACGATATGTGATACTAAGTTATTTGCTCACTTGGATTATGTAGGGATAATACATATTTATTTAAAAAGGGAAGAGGTAAGAAGGCCCTCGTTTGTAGAACAAGGGAGGATGTATATGTGTACTTACTTATATTATAGACTGACATAGTCTATGGGCTAAAAAACTAATATTTTAAAAGCTTCATCATAATGAGCATTATTTATTAAGCTATTGCATAGCTTCTATCGCGGGCACCGAATCCAGAAATTCCGTAACGAAAAAACCTCACGCGCCCCACTCCGACGGTTATTTTACTACACCAGTACCCTCTAGTGATCTAATAATTTCTGGCAGTTCCTTTTTTCTGTGTACTGCGTATTTTATTCTTATAAATATTAGTTTATAAAATTATGATCTTCACAAAAAGTGATTGTTGATAGTGGGGTTTGAACTCACGACCAGTCAATTATGAGTATATTCAGTTCCCCTGTTGCACCGCAAGGCTACAATGACTTAATTAAAGCTTGCCAAATAGTTGATACCATTTCAGTTGAACAATTTTTAAACTGGACTAGACGGTTGGAAATGACTCATGTACATGGAATTTTTTCGCTGTCAAAACAGTTTGTCACTCTTTTTTTATTTAAAATTACTTTAGGTTCAACACTTTCGTCTATTTTAAAGTTGTTATGATGCTTATATTTGAATAGTATTTGACTTTGTTTACGTAGTTATACACTTTTACGACGTTCAGCACTTATTTATTTTGTTTTTAAGCTATTGCATAGCTTCTATCGCGGGCCTTGAGCGCGGGGACCGAATCCAGAAATTCCGTAACGAAAAAAAAAAAATTAATATCAAAGAAAAAGAAATACTGCATAAATAAAATAAATAAATAATTATAATTGCATAAGTTGATACAAAATGCTATGCAATAGCTTTACCGCGGCAGTCCCCGAGTGCCACACGTCTTTTTTTTATTTATTTATTTAATACTTTAAGCACAAAACATGTACAGAGGCGGACTTAATGCCATAGGCATTTTCTACCAGTCAACCCTTGGGTGATGCAGAGACATACAGTAGTAGGTGCAATAGCGAAAATTGAGGAATAAATATTCATTTAAATATACATTAACCTATTACAAACTATAAATTCAATATATAAATCTTATTATATATAAATATAAGCACAAATAAATACACATAGCATAGCATTGCCCTGACCTGAAGTAAAGTCTTAGGATTTCCAAATTATTACTGGCAAAAAACTAAACTCCAATAAGAACGCAACTACAGGGAGTAAAACTTTGTATTATTTGAGTTAGAGTTATGAAAGATTTTCAGTTTTCAGCGTTTGCGAGGGGGCGAAGAGAATCATTTGACTTTACTAACTTTGTCCACCCTTAACAATAATTATTATGCTAAAAACCCATAACTGACCTTCAACAAAACTTTAGAGAGAAAAAAACGGGGTACGTTAATATACGTCCCCAGTTTTTTAGCAGTGCGGTGTTTGTGTAACACCGCAACTTAGTTGTATTGATTTACCGAAATGTTATAAAACTTGTCATCCGACGAGCGATTGCAGATTTCTATGATTTCCTTCAGTGAAAACAAATTAAATATGTTCAAATGAATTAGTTCTATGATTAATATATTATTTCACGACAGCTGTCAACACTGATACATCTGTCAAGCTGGGTCAATAAGTAGCTACTACATAAAACTGCTACAGCTAGTTTAAAGTAGTATTATTAGAGATCAACTTAGTAATCCTCGTGGATGAGATAATTGTGGTCACCTCGCTCAGGTGAGCTCAATTATCATTTCAATTTGGAAAAATATTGGAGACAGAGTCAATTTCAAGTGTAGAGCAAAGAATATTAGTCGAGAAACGGGTTAAAGAACTTGTTAATGATACTAGTAACGTTAGTGCTGCGTTACCAAGCTTAGACTAAGAAATATCCTCCGACGTCTTGGGTTTCTCCACTCATCTCGGAACTCAGGCACGAACAATACTTTTTATTTCACACCTAAGTAAAGGTATTCATCTAAGCCTTTCAACAAACAGACCAACACTTGGTTCGTTAAGAAAACCAACACTTGTCAAATAATCGCCTTCTTGAGCAGTATTACATGTACTGCGCGTGCGCACGACACTGGACACCGGACGCGAAAGTAAAAACATGCACACAGACATACACAGCACGAGCTCGTGGCATACAGACAGACATTACTATCGTAATAGTTTATATGTACCGTCACACGAAGAGGTGCTTGTCAGTCGGTCGATCGAGCTATGAAGCTTGGCAATGCAGCTGCGGTGGAAACTTTTTGAATGGGCGTTACTTCGACCTCTGGCACGGTCGTCACAAACAGCTTTCAGCCTCAACCTTACACACATAGGACATTTCAAAAGATAAGATTCTGATATTAAATGATTCGACATCATTATTATTATTAAATTCATATATTATGTTATTTACTAGCTTCTGCCTGCGACTTCGTCCGCGTGAAATTTCTTGTTCCCACGACCCATAGCCCCGCCCGCGATATTATTTTGTTTTCACTTTGCGTTTTTTCTGCCTTTTTTCCTTTTTACTCGGCTCCTAAGGGTCACAGCGTGATGCAAAATAGACTATAACATTCCTCAAGAATTGGGCTATCAAATGCAAAAATATTTTTTCTAATTCGACTTCCAGAGTCTTCAGGAGATTCGGTAGTTCCAGAGATTACCCCCTACATACAAACTTACAAACAAATACCTCTTTATAATATAAGTATAGATTAATACTACCCCCACGGACCGCTCCCGTACGGTCATATTTTGCCTATTACTGGGTTAACCCAGTAATAGGCAAATTATGACCGTACGGGGACAAATATATGATGTTGTGCCTTTCTAAAGTAAATAGGTAGGTACTGCGTGGACACAAACCTCGTATGTGTCTACTTAGATAATATACCGACCAGATGTAGTGATAAGTGATAAGATACGCCATTGATCTTGTCACTTCCAAGCGTGCGAAGTTTATCTCGTGTTTTGTATTCAATTGTTAAAGTAATATTCAATTTGCAGTCGTATTAGGGTATATAATTATACTTACCGTACCGGTAGTCTGTACTGCGCCTAATTACAAAAACGGTTACAGAACGATGAATCACATAATAGTTATTTATGCAACTGTTGTATAATAAGGGGTATTAAAACACGAATGTGGGTTTATCACACGAGGCGAAGCCGAGTGTGATAATAGTATCACATGAGTGTTATAATACCTAATTATTACAGTTGCATACAAGACTTTATCTACACCCATGACATGAATCCTCTATAAAAGGGTCTGAAATAGTTTTTGCAATACTACGAACAAAAATGGCGGGATACGACGCTATGGTATAGTATAGTGAAATGCGCGTGCGTGACAATGGTGCCGATTCTCTTGTCACAAAATTCTCTAAACTAGACAAAAAATCACCAAAATTTTGTTTATTCCTGTCAAACGACCATTTTCTATTCTGAAATTGACTAAAGTGACACAACTTAACTATATTTTAGTTTGACAGCTCTAAGATGGTACTGAGTTTTTAATTTAGTGAAAATGGCAATTTTGCTATTCTGAATTTGACGTTTTTAAACTAAAATTTAGATTTTCTAACTAAATCTGACTATTTTTAATCGCGATTAAAAAGGTGTGGAATAAAATTAGTTTTCATGAACTAAAATTCTCACCAATCACCTCGACTTCTGGTGCAAAACCAGTACTGTATTTATGGTGTATTTCACGAAATATTTTAAGAGAAACATCGTAAAAAATCCACAGCAGCGAAATTTGTTTTTTATCTAAGTGTTCTATATTTTTACATAATTATTATAATTTTAAAATTGCTTGAGTCATTTTGCGAAAAAAAAAAAATTGTATTTACTTCTATGAATGACCCGCCTCGACGCGGTGATGCCGAACGGTGCGGTGGGGCGGCGGCACGAGCGCGGTGAATTTTGATAATTAATCATCATATCAAGTAATTTTAAACTCAACTCAACTCAACTCAAAGCATTTATTTCAAATAAACCAAATACAGGCACTTTTGAATTGTCAAGGGGTCGGTCAGTCAGAAAGATGAAGCTAGTTGCCCATTCCAAAGCGTAGTAGGTTCCTATGGAGAAGAACGGACAAGAAACTCCATGGACACTCTTTTAAAACAAAATATTGTTACAAAATATGGTTTACATCATTCATGTTGAAGTTATACATGTGAGAACAATGTAGAAAGACGTGCACGTTAGAAGCGTCCGTAATAGAAACAATTCAAAAATTAAAATAAGCCGTGGCAGCTAAGAGATGACCAGTCCCAACTGACGGCGCCCGTTCACGAACATGACGCATGGATCATTAAATTATTTAATTTCTTAAATAATATACTCAGATAAAAAAAAAATCTTTTCCATGGCTTCTTTACCACCTATAAGGTGTATCATTTAAAATATTTCGTGTTTATCCCAATTTTTTTTTTTCATTTCTTTTGCTTATATCTCGAAAATGGTGCGTCCTATCGCAAAAATAATGAAAATTTCGACCCCCCTTTTAGAAACCCTTAAAACCGCTAATACTCTACATGTAGGTAATTTTTTTTTTAATTTTCCACACAAAAAGTGAAAGATTCCATAAAAAACACGTCGCGGCTGCCCGCCCATGCGCACCTCCGGCTCTGAAAAAAATCATAGGCAAACAAGTACAACGTTGCGAAGCCAAAAGAAAAAAAAAACCACGTGTACGAGTAGTCACTATTGTCAAATTCGATTTAGTTGTGTCAAACTTATTTTTAAATTTAGAGAATTTTGTTTGCAGAATAGCTTTAAGATTCTCATAGCCAAAAGTAAGGAATTTTAGTGATAGTTTAGTTAGTTTAGTTCGGTGTACAAGAGAATCGGCACCAATGTTCTTTTTTTGAAATTCATAAAGATACCACGTAGTGAGAATGGAAGGGAGGATGATGATCCCTTCCTTACTCATCAAACAGATGAGTAAGGAAGGGATCAACATCCTCGTAAAAGCAAAAAGGAGTTGCATTATGAAATTCAGTACAACATTATAACTCCCGTTTGGATGCTATTATGATTACTATGACACTGGGTGTTTTTATGTTTGCAATAAGCTAACTGTTTCAGAAACTTTTATAGAGGATTTATAGCATGGGCGTAGATAAATGTACTTGTGGTATTTCAGATTTGTGCGTTATGCATTTAACCTAGTGTATCTTTCTTTATTGCGATATGTCTATCTTGAGCCGTGCACTAAAAAAGGCTTAATATTGGAAATAGATGATACCTCTCGTGCCGTACAGATTGTTAGCAAGCCGTACCTACACGGAAAAAGATGACAATTCCATATAGACTTTAAAAAACACCAAAGTTAATGTTAGTTAAACGAATGAGGTATAACAGTGTAATTAGTGTCAAGTCTATGCCAACTCACATAGATGTGTTAACAAACATCTCAGTTTGTTAAATCTTAACCGATTGTCGAACAAACATAATTTCCGCCGTAATGATTGTTATTAGATAGGCAGCATGGCAATGGCACGCAAAAAAATGGAAGAAAAACTACAAGAAAAATAGAAGGTCGTTGCATCGCACATCGCACTAGCTGGTTACAACAAATTTGTACGTCAACTTTGCAAAAAGTATTTGTTTAGTGGTCACATCGAGTAGCTAGGTATGTGCTTAAATTCCCTATAGTATTTATCGTCGTGCATAAAACCATGGAAATATTTGAGAGGGAAACTAATATACTGAGCTTGTGGGTCGGTCATCTGAATCTGTTTAATTAGTGTCACATATTGTTACTAAATACTATTATTAACTTCGATTGAGTAATATTAACTTTACATCAAATAAGTTCCTCGTTTATAGCAAATAAACTAGAGTTTCCCTTTCAGTAGAGGTTTATAGTGCTACCTGACTACTAACTACTCGTAATGAACGGTACGGTGGGCAGCACATCAAGTTACCACAAACTGTAAAATATTCTCGTTCGATTTTGAACTTAATCATCAATATTTTAAAGTATAAAATCTGTTGGAGAAATTTGACAATTTCGTGTAGCGTGATGTGCTGGCCACTGCACAACGTACATTAATTACGCAACTTTCATTAGCGACAGGCGCAGTCACACAATTATCGACAAATACGCGAATAGATTGTAACATAAACATAATCGATCGTTGTATCAATTAGCACTCATTCTGTTTTGTTCAAACTGTTAGGAAAAACGATTTTCTTGTGCAATGACGTATGACGCACTGAATACTTACTAGTTATATTGGCGTTGACTGAACATAATTGATCATAAGATTCGGTTCAATTTTATTGTCTGCGACCGTAAACTGGGCTGACCTGATTGACTGATTGATCTGTAACCGTCGCTCGAGTTAGCCTGAGTAGCCCCAACTGATCAGATCGTCGCCTAACCAAGTGGGCACCGGCCTTAATACTGCACAAGTCCGTTGACCCAATAACGTATTAAAACCAATAAAACCTGCCACAGAGAGCTAGCGGTTTTGCCACCACTGTGTACAATCAATAATCGAATGACGAGTGACGCGGGCGCCCCAATAGATTTTTTACCGATATTCCCAATTGGAATTTCGAATATAAATTGCGGTTCGATATTTTTGCGGACAGATTGGCATGTTGTGGACGTGCGTGATGACTCGATTATTTGGATAACAGGTGCAATGCAATTGTGGGTTGTCCGGTAAAAGTCGACTACACTATGAAATAAGTGTTATATAACTATCTACATTTAAATAAATATTTAGCCTAACTAATTCGGCTATTTCAGGAATAATCAAAGTTTGACAAGACTTTATAAAAGTTAACTTGATTTAATAAAAGTGATACACAACAGCCAGCACAGGTTTTGGTTACATGTTGCATAAAGTTATGTGGTCACTTTTTTGTGTTACATGTTGACGAAAGTTTGGTTATGTATAAGTAAACATTTCTTTCAGTGTACACATTACTATAAAACATGTTCGATTCATATGGCAGGATCCATTTCAAATTACCATGAAACAAGGTTACCTCTCAAAATACCTATACCACCATTAGGAGTAAGGAATACCTATTTCCATCACTTAACATTGACATTCTCTTTTCGTCAATGAGGCACAGACGTCTGCTGTAAAAACGCGTGACAATCCAAAGCGCGACTTCACCCACTGCTGAGCATAGGCTTCTCTTCTCTTGTGCCAAATCTTTGCATCTGTTGTGTGTTTTGTAAGGTCCATAGTCCCTTCGTACCTATGTACTACTTTAAACATCTGGTCAGGTTAAACTGTATCTTAAATATCATTATCATGATGTTAATGACTAAAGAAAATTAACTTGACAAATCAAAAGTGCTTGTTATTAGTCTCAAAATAGCTAATTCTCTTACTTGATGTAACGAGTGGCAACTATACTAAATTCGAGAAGATGTTGTAAAACCATCAATGATTGTCATCGCTCGAACATACACGTGGAAATGTACCTATTTCTCGGTCATATGGATATTAAATCCTAAAGAGTCGAAGTAATATGACTCGAATCAATAAACACGTGAAACATGTGATATTAAAGTATTTCACTCAGAAAGTATTGATGTCAGTCTAAATAACAACATTCCGATGCGACGTCTATAAATTCATCAGCATGTGATTAAATTCCGTTATTAATATGATTATAATATGACTGAAGAGGTTTTTATTATCTATTGAGCATAATATTTTTGAAAGAGAAAAAGTTCAGTGATTTTTAGGAATGGTATTGTGCGCTTTAAATATTTCTAACGCGACGGTATTATCGTGTACGTCCATGAATTGTATGGAAATGTGTATGTGCGCGTTATCGTGGACGTAAATTTAAAAGCGTCTTCATATTTTTCCATACGTTTTAATTCCCTGTGTTATCGTGATGCCGTAGCGTGGACGTGGACGTCCACGATAGTATCGTACCGTTAGTCATTATACAAGTGCACATTGTGTGCAACACTGGGTTGACAATGTTGTTTAATGAAGAATCAAACAAATATTCCATAAAAAATATTTTTTCTAAAGGATTGAGCTGATGATTAGCACAATATATATAATAAAAACGAATAATGACAATGGAAATGCAGAAATTTAGAAAAATTAATCTTACTCTAACTCTGCGTTCAAATACGGCGAAATTATAAAACGAGTTTGAATATTGATCAGGAAAGCGCTGATAATAAAATGGATTTTAACACTAAGCATTAAATTAAAAAGAACCGCTGATACGGAATTAAAATTAAATTAATAAGATCACTAAATGTATCATCATCATCAGTCGCCATCGAAATGCAACTAGTCAGAAAACGGTAAAATGTGTGCTCCAATACAATTTTGTTAACTCGTTTTCACAAATCAATTTCTCCATACATTATCTATACACATAATAAAATCGTAGCGAAGTCAAAACTGTACATTGAATATTTTTAACCGACTTCAAAAAGGAGGAGGTTATCAATTCGGAAGTTTATATATTTTTTTTTTATGTATGTTCGGGCATAACTCCGTCGTTTATGAACCGATTTGGAAAATTCTCTTTTTGTTTGAAAGGACATACTTCCGGATTGGTCCCATTTTTAAATAAAATTCAGTTCTGATGATGGGATCCATGAGGAATTGAGGGAACTCCTCAAATTTTATAGGCATTTATATAGCGATTTTTATATTTTCATCAACAAATCAAGCATTTGCATTCAGAAAGTATCATTTGGTGAACCGGAACTGATGAAGAAGACCACAGATGGCCACCGGAACTCGTCAATGATACGTATTTCACAGGTAGCGATAAGATATCTCGATTAAGATAGTTAAGCGACTATGATGAAGCAAATTTAAATAAATGCTGATCAAAATGGTACCATCAAACTGATCTGATAATGAAGCCGGAAGGTAGGCAATGGAACTCCGTAATAAAACAATGTATCCTAGCCGTGTTTGGGCTTATTGGATTTGTCATGAGATGCACTCTGGCTATAAATGATGTTTAACCGACTGAAAAAAAAAGAGGAGGTTCTCAATTCGTGTATATGTATAAGGTGTTAAAAAATTTACTCTAATAAAAACTTTAAGAGGTGCTTTAGACCAATCAATCTGCCTAGCCTTTTCCCAACTATGTTAGGGTTGGCTTCCAGTCTAACCGGATGCAGCTGAATACCAGTATTTTACATGGAGCGACTGCCTATCTGACCTCCACAACCCAGTAACTGGGTAACACGATACCCCTGGGCAATGAGCCCCTGGGTAAGACTGGCTGTCAGACTTTTGGGCTTCTGACGACCCGTAACGACTGTCAAAGATCCACGAATAACAGCCGAGACCAACGGCTTAACGTGCTTTCCGAGGCACGGAGGAGTCTCGGTATGTAAAGATGGTCACCCATCCACGGACCAACCCCGGCAAGCGTAGCTTAACCTGACGGATCGACCCGTGCGGCTGTTATTACTTAGCCACGAGCTCCTCAGAGGTGCTTTACACCATCGAACTGAATAACTTTTACTATGGGACCAGTTTGAAATCGCGAAAAAATAAACAGCTGTACCATACAGTTTAGAACACTAGGTAAACATTACTATGGAACAGCTTTTTTATTAATTAATTTAATTTAGCTGGTATTTAATGCACTCGGTATATGTTCATGATGTTATAAGATTTCCTGTCACTATTGTGGTATACGAATTGGTGTGGGGTAGGTACCACAACTAAAAAGTGAAAAATAAAAAACTTTTTACAAAAAAAAAACAACCGACTTCAAAAAAAAACACAAAAAAAATGAAAAATAACTTAAATTTTGGAAGTCGGTGGCAAAAAACGAAAAACCGGAACCAAAGACACCGACTTCCAAAATTTAAGTTATTTTTCAATTTTTTTGTGTTTTTTTTTTGAAGTCGGTTGTTTTTTTTTTGTAAAAAGTTTTTTATTGAAAAAAAGTAATTGCCACGAGGTCTGGGAACAATTCTGATGCCGAAAATATAGTTTTTAGAATTTTTGTCTGTTTGTCTGAATGTATGTTCCAGCTAAACGCAAAAACTACCGGACAGATATTGTTCAAATTTTGTATAGATATTCCCTATAGGTCTGGTCAAATTACTACGTATAAATTATCACGCTATTTGCTATGGGGGATGAGCAGTATTGCATTATGTTTTGAGATGGGTCCATAAGGGCAGGTACCTTAACCGTGGTCGCTACAAGAAAATGGTCTTAAGAGACTATCCTTAACTTTTAGAAAAAAATTGATCTGCATTCACAGATTTTGAAAAATTGTACAGTCAGCAAGAAAATGGGCAATTTTCACAAAAAAGTTTTTTGATGCCAATCGATGCTGTTTCTTACGAGGATCAAAAAACTTTATAGGACCAACTGAGGTTTGGGTACTAGAAAAGTCAGAAATCGAAAAAATCTTTTCTCATCCAGTTCGTAGGAATGATACTGAGATGACAACAGTCGAATTATTCCAATACTACTTCGCTGAGTTGAATAGGAAACGAATAGAGCAGATAGTTACAGATTTAATATTTTAAATGATTATCATACCCTACGGATCTAAGCAGTCAATTATGACATAATAGCACGCTATTTCAATTTCGATTTCAAAGAGTTGATATTTTTTGTGCTTCTTTTTAGGGTTCCGTACCAAAATGGTAAAAAGGAACCCTTATGGTGCAACTCAGTCTGACTTTCCATCTGTCTGTCACAGCTGGATATCTCAAGAACTATTAAAGCTATTAAATTTAAATTTGGTATAGTTTTAGATGACGTTTGCCCAACTATTTTGCAAATAAGAAAGATTTTTTTTTTTGCATCTAGTATTACGGGGGTTTTAAAACTCGAAGTCGGCCTACTAGGGCATGTGGGGTATCGTATGAAAGAGCGCTATTTGCACATTCTCAAATATTTTTTTTAGGCCGCATTGTTTTGACTTTTGACAAAAAAAAAATACCATTCCCACCTCTCTCCCGCACGCGTTCCGCCTCCTCCTTCGCGCGCATTACTGCTTCGCAGAAGGAGGTGACGGCCTCCCATGCACTCTCGCTCCGTACTATGGCCTGGACCAGGACCGGACGCGAGAGATCGTCGCCACCGATTGCCTCCGTGAGGACACGGCGGTACTCTACCCAAGCCGGGCAGGCCTCCACCGTATGCTCTACCGTATCCTCCGGGCGATCCACACAGTGATAACACCCGGGCGTTTCCTCCCGCCTTATCCTAAACAGGATCCTCCCGAAACAACCGTGTCCGGTGAGGACCTGCGTCAGGCGGAAGGTGAGGTCGCCGTGGCGCCTCTCTAGCCACTCCTCAAAGAGGGGACTTATACTTGACTTCCCGAGTGTTAACAACTACAATGTACTGTTATATTATATTAGTGATAGCTGTTCGCTAGGAATAATCTGTCAGAATGACAATGAGAAACATTCAATTTAGGTATCAGTGTTGTGCCATTAGTGTATATCCAGGAACACAGGCCTTCAATAATTCACTATAAAAGAGCTGGTGGACCTCGACACCGACCTGCAGACAGTCCAGGGAGGCTATGCCATTCTTAGATGGTAGGCTAACCAGGCGGTTATTACTCCTGGACAGGACTGGCCTGCGCCTGGTGACGGGCTTGCATGTAGGCTGAGGAAAACGTCGTGCATGTGCTCTTTGAATGCATTATAGGCATCACCCAGATTAGAACAGAAACCCTCGGGGCACCCAGATCTTTCACAGATGTTCTAAACAGACCGGAAGACGTAATTATCTTCTAGAGGGAGGTGGGCTGATTGGAATAACCACTCATGGCCGCCATGGCCCATGTACAATGGTCGACTTGAAGGACTAAGTGCGGAAACCAAACTCTTTACCATAGTACATGGAACTGTACGTCGCTTGCTCTCGCGTTACCAGTCCTGACTCTCTGTATATTTTGACTGCTGTGGCCAAAACTACAAACGTAGTATTCAAGGAAGTTTTATTAAAATGTGGTTGGTATTTTAGTATATTGTGTCGTGTTACGACTTCCACGCGAACGAAGTTGCGGGCAGAAGCTAGTAAATACTATAATATAATATTATAAATGCGAAAGTAATTATGTCTGTCTGTCTATCAAGTTTCACGCTTTAACGGCTGAACGGATTTCGATGAATCAATCTTAATACCTATCGAAAGAAAACCCAACCCGGTGCAAGTGGTGCAAAAAGTTTCGGCATTGATCGTAAATGGTTTAGTGGTATTTTAGTAAGTGGCACAGAATAGGTACTTAACCTACCCATCTCGTAACTGTGCGTTCAAGAACAAGAATAACGACTATTTGAGACACGTAAGCTGATTAACGTACTGTTTATTTAATTATATTCTCCTGTGCCAACCCTACCAAAAAAGGTAAAAAAAAATTATTGCGTTCTTTAGAAACATTGCCCTCTGTTCGTACTCTGTGCCGGTAGTATATTCCCAAGGGACAATTGCTGACCTCGCGTGAGAAGCCGCTGACAAAAGCTAGTCCGATATTTATAATACATACATACGTAGTCCTTTGCCTAGTAGCATGTTTGCTAACTACTAAGCATGTATCATATTCATCACATAGGAATCATTAGGTATCCTCCGCAATTTATATATCAGCGAACAAATCCATAGACAGATGCTTTAGAAATTAATATTCATTTCATTAACAGTCAGTCGGTCGTAAAACGAATTTCTATTAACCTGGTAGGCTTTATGTGCCATGAGAGCTTATTGCTGCATGACACCACTAATTGAAATCGTAAAAGTTAATTATGTACTTAATAATAATTACGAACTTATACATTTAACCAGTGAAAAATGTCTAAACATCAATTTTAAATTCGCAGAACGCTCATAAAACTGGAAATCAAACTTATAATTTCCAATAAGGCTAATGAGAACACGATAAGATAGCGAATATGTCTCATTTATTTACTTGAAGCAGCTGTTTATTTGGGTTTACCTGTTTCTTAATGCTACTCGTGTTGCCATAGTTTCATGAGAATTTTTAATTTAATTTGATCGCGCATATCAGATGATATGTTTTCTAACTTTAGATAGGGGAACAGCTATTTTAATAATGTAAGTAACCTAGTTATAAAGTGAAAACGAACTAAACCACGTTATGATGAGCATATCAGCTAGTTTCACGTACTCCTAGTAATTAGTAGAGAGTAGTGTTTAACGAGCACGTGCAGGGGGTTGAAAATGTCAGACTACTGATAGTTTGCAACCCCGTTACTAGAGTCAGTAACAGCCCATTTATGATTAAATATAGTACTATAACCCTATGCCTACAGTTCTATAACCTTAAGATTTCCAGCCAATTAGTTATTAGGAAGATACACATGAGAGAGGTGATCATCAATAAATTACGGAAATTGTTTTTTTATTTTTGTGCCAAACTACATAGAAATCATGTAGGAATACCGTTATTTTATTATGCTCTCCGTCATCAGTAGTCATCAGCCTTCAAAATAAGAAATAGCTTTGGAAAAATTAAATTTGGATCTATTATGAAGACAGCAAAATACTGCATTTGAAGATGTAACCTAAAACAATACAAGGTTATTAAATTGAAAACTCCACTAAAAAGTTCAGCTACAACTAATAAAAACCACCAAAACAGGTCATAAATAACTTACCGGCAGAAGTGGGATGATCGTCTATCTGACACCTCATCAATATTAATTTATAGCCGCTGCAGAACAGAGCCTGTGTAGCGGCGGCCACGCCTAGATCACGTTCAAACATCAACTGCGTTTTTATAACTATTCCGCTAAAACAACGGAATCATTATTTTGTAGCCATGTTAAATGAGAATGTCAGCCAGTTTACTGGGATATGTGAGCAGATTTCTAATGAGTTACCTATACAGGTTGTTAGGTTAAACGAGGTACATACTTTTAGGGAGTGTAGTAGTCATGAAAATGAAGAAGTCGTGCTATAGGACAAACACCGAAAAATGAAAAATATTTAAATATTTCCCTCGTTTAACCTAACACCCTGTATAATATGTATAATGATTTGGAGTGACTAATGCGGTATGCAAATATTTTGTACTCATACCGTAACTAAACGTAAACTAAACAAACTCGATTTTCATGAACTAATTTATAACAATCTGCGGAAAAGTCGGATGAATTCCATTTAATGAGCACACAGTTATGATTGTCCTTAAATAAAAATATCAGACTTTATTGTAAGCACAAAAGATGGGTAAAAAGAATAAAAGAAAACTCCATTACTTGAGATTCATCGGGAAATTATGATTGACAAGAGGAACCTTCGAGAAAATTGAATTGTTGGCGATAAACAAATTGACAATTTGATGGCTTCGGCGATACGATCTGTGTGGCGTATTGTTGTGGTTGGTGGACGTAAACAAACTCATAATAGAGAAAATGGTTTATGGAAAAATGTTTTTCAATGTAAACATTGTGAAGAAAATGTAGGTAAGTTATAGAGTTAAAGCTGTTTGGGGAGGTTTGATTGAACAAGAATAAACTACGTCATAAAATTACACAAAAATATTTCTAGTGAAACATTATTTCGCTCCACATTAGACATTCCTATGCTGAATTTAGGAAAGGCTCCGTACCCGTGAAAGTGCTACATTAGCATAACGAGAGGACGCTACATAGGAAACGAGCTGAAAGTCTGAGAGCAAAGGAAAAATATGGCGCAACATAATGAAGGTTATGAATATTCATTCAAAGGCCGACAGTAATGCATAACTATTAGGAAAACATAAGTTTACAGAGAGGAGTGTGTCCACATCAGTCTACTTTTATGGACTTCTATTAAAACTTCCAACTGTCGTTTGGAGCCAGCCGGCGATGTTCTGCCAAATGTCCATTCTGCATACTGCTCAGATGTCATTATCTGGCATTGCCATCATCATCTGGTACTGAACATGGTCATGTTTGTCTTTCCAGTCTTGTTGTTCAATTGCAAAGGCACTTTGTTTCGGTTTTTGCTAAGTCTTAATATACAGAACTTTCAGTTCAGGAATTCTGTTATTACATCATTATCAGACATTTCGAGAATTTGAATATAGCAAAACCTATTATAATTTTTGCTGTTTCCTTAAGTAACTCTTCAACAAAGATTACTCTCATTCCCATTATATCACGAAGGATTCCATTAACTAAAAATACCTGAGGACATAGTAATATGACTTTAGAGGCAACGTCTGTGGATCTCCATACTTTTTTAGTTTTTTTCTCCCGCACACAAGTCAAACTAGTTTCGAGACATTTGCACGTAACCCTTACATGGCACAGTTTATGCGCGACAGATAATCGCTGGGAACGTTGCTCTCGCGCACTGGCTCACAAGGATGAGTCGAAGATAGAAGCTGTTTATATCGTAGGCTTTGGGGCTAGGAGCGAATGAACTTAAAAGAATGTGTCTGAATTAAAACTTCAAGGGTGAATAATGTAGGTGAACTGATGAATGCAGCTATAAGACAGCTTTTCTCTAAAAGCTGAAGCTGTCCTATAACTGAAAATGTAATTATGTTTAAATGACGTAATATCTCCAAAGCCAGTTTCTCAGTTAACTCAGGTTTTCCCAAGCTGCCTCGGTTGCACAAACTCTACAGCGAAACATTAGATTTTCCAAATTATAAATACAAACCTAATAGTAATATTGTAGACATCCTGACAACACCACATTATTTCTCAGCTGCAAGTTATTTGCGCAGTTGATTTTTATAGCACAAGTGACCAAAGTCATTGACTCGAACTAATGATGCCCCTTCAGCGGAGTATCTCAATACCTGCAGTAAGCTGGCACTTCGCGTTTATTATAGAAAGCTCTATGAATAACCATCGTAAATATTAAGCACATAGCTTTACATCTTCCAATGCCATTACCATTGATTTAAATATTATGAATAAGAATGGCGGCGTAATGCAATTACAATGCGTTCAGAAGTTTTATTCATAAGAGTTTCATTGTTTGTTTGGTTAATAAGATTATGACAGATAACTTTACAACGTAATTTATTTCATTGTTAATGCTCGTTTACATAAAATATAGATAATATAGTGAATACATAAGACGTATTCGTCGGCTGCTTTGCATTGCTCCAACACGAATTGACCACTCCGTTCAATGCATTCAATTTGTTAAGTCAACATATTATTTAGTTTCACTTCGTGGCTACCCTAACATAATAGTTTCATCTGTGTGCCGAAAACTGCACGCTGTAAATGCATTATCACATGAAACAAATCTTTATTTAAATGAATTTAAACTTTGTACAGTTTTTACTTTATTTTAATAAAGTAAGTTCTAAAGAAAGATTGAAAGTGGTCTGTATTTCTGTACAATAATTTGTGTCCATTGTTTTTTCTCTGTCGTGTTTTTACTCAGCAGTTAAAACATATTTTCCCCGGTGTCAGGAAATCCATTCAAATATCATCATGTTAGTAAAAAAAAAAATACTAATAAATATATTTTATTCACAGCTTACACTACACATACAAACTAATTATCAATACATACATATCAATAATTGTATGTACCTATCGTAGTTATGTCTTACACAACATTTGGCTGAATTCACTGCAATCAAGGAAATGCATCGTCTTCAAATAACGTTTGGCTGTACGTCGCGGGCGCAGTTTAACAGCCGTGCATTGTCAATGACCCAGTTAGCAGCGCCCGCGCCGGTGTGCCGCGCATACCCGCATCCATAATGCATACTTTTAATTGTCATTTATGTAGAATCAATACGTTTAAAGTTATCAACTTAAACGTAGTCGTTTACTTAAATTTTTTACTTAACTTGCCTGAATCATGGGCACTAAACGCCCAATCAGGACAAACTGTATAGTTGAATTAGGTACTATAGATCTGTAAGCATACTATTACATTACAGCAAGATTTTGATTTAGTCGGTAACTTACCAACAGTATGATGTACACACAAAACTAGCACATTGCACCCATACAAAAGTAAACAGTAATTCGGAAAATTGGTATTGACAGATGAAAGTTCTTTTCACGACTCGTGAAAACTGATACACACAAATGAACTCATTGTATGCTTTTACAATATTTTTTAACTTTAGGTAGGAGTTACGAGTTAGGAGGAGGTAAACAATATCTAACGAGGCATTGTCACTAGTGATGGTAGTCTGTGGAGTGTTTAGTCTGATGCAATTCGGTCGACGTTATCAAGTGGAGCCCGGCCGTCTGCGTGACGTTGTAGCCATTACATGAATAACACTTAACTTTACAATTCCACTAACTCCTAACAGATGCTGTAAACAATTAGTAGGTACAAGAGTTACATGTTGTAATCTGATTTGGTTGGAGATCTAACTTATAATTTCTAGCCATTAAAAATCTAACAGCATCATAATCAGTCCGTAAACGTCATCTGTTGAAGACGAGCCATCGGTGAAATAAACCGTCCAAGGGATAAGTGCTACGTCGATTGGCAGGTGTGCTGGTGATCGCTATGTCGCGGTCGTAATCGCAATTAACTGGCCGTAGAATGCTTCTACGTGGATTAGCTTCTAAGCCTAGGCCACTCAATATATCAAGAGGTTTCTTGGCATAATCAGGTACAATGGGGAAAAGTTAATTTTAATCAAGAGTCAAAAAATATCACAAGGGATACTTCTTCCCACAAAAATCTTCTCAAATCAGTACGCATTATACGACAATACTCGTAGCTCCTGTAGTAATAAAAGATGCAATTATGCAAGCTAACACAAAATACTAGCACAATCATAATAGATTTAGTCACATTATCATTTGTACAAGTTTGTACCATCAATATGTCCAGGTTATTGTCGCGATAGTTATCGCTAACTACGTGGCCGTGGATGACGGGAACCTGCCTGGTATAAATAGACACAGGTTCTAGTCCAAGCGAGGCAAGGTGGACAGCGGGTTTCAAATGAGGATGACTTTATTTAACTTGCGCTAAGTTTAGCTTAGCAACCGGTCGGTTGCTGGGTGATGCAACTTTGTGGTATTTTTGTCATGGGAGGGCCTGGCACAGAGTGCCGGATAGTGACAAGTGACAATCAACCAGATAATTCAATTTAATATTATGGGGGAAACCTTTACCCAACAATGGGACAATATGGGTTGCAAATTAAAAAATAGTATGAATTTATTAGCTAAATATGTTCACCGGAACTAATCCAGAGGTATTGGAAAGCCGTCTATGTTATTCTGAAATTTCGCTACTGAATAATTAGCGTGGCCGTAAATACGTATTACTGTTTTCACATATCTTAGCAAGTCCCTGTTGTTTAAAAAGGAATGTGATTTAACTCAAATGAAATTATGTTCTGTAATTTTTTAGGACCAGCATCAAAGTTTGTAATTCCAAATCCCGTACAGAATGACCAACAACAGAACGCTCCACGGTCCACATAAATAATGCCACAGACTAAAATTATTACAACGACACCTCAATATTTCAGAACGGTCGTAACTCACGGCATGTATGACGAACTGATGGGTTCGCGTAGTCTGTGACAACCGACATGGCACTCTGCCCTGATCTATGGTTTATATGTGGGTAGTATATACACTATGTACTTGTTAGGTGAAGTTATTAGAGTAGACCTATTGCTGTTCACTTTTCAACATGGTCATTATGTTCTGGTGTATGGAATTATTGAGTAGGCTGTGGTAGTTTTGAGGTAGGTAGGTAAGTGATTACTAATTCAGGAAATAGCTACCTACCTCTTTACCATTTTTTCAGTACACATATTTAAAATATTCTACGTAACGATCACACTTGTGACTTGATAGTGATCTGATGAGCAATCGTCAAAAGTTGGAAAACGTAAAGCTGATGCCCTACACTGGGCCTAGAAGCTATAAAGACATAGGTACTTAATAAACAACTATAACAGCCACAAGCACAAACCTACCTTCAACACTACAACCAAAGCTTCCCATACTTTTCATTTAGCTCCACTTTCACAATTTGGATTTCCCTTACCCTTTAAAGGTCGCGCATTCCCCTAACCATGTGTACTTGACACACACATATAAAATCAAATATTAGCTCTAAAAACATTCGTAGAATTTGAAGTACAAATATTTCCCGTGCTTACGAATAGGTTAGTATAATGTATGGATCCCTAAATGATGTGCTCATGTATGTATGGAACGAGTTACTTCATGTTAATGTGATAATTCTGTGTGTACTGATGATTTTGCTGTGGGAATTGGCTTTCAATCCCATTTAGTACAAATACATAAGTATTACATAGGTTGATGTAACCCAGTTAATGAGTTAGGTTAGGTAATCCCTTTAACCCCAACTTCTGTTTTAAAGCTCTCTGTTTAAAAAAAGATAATTAATCATACACTAGATGAGTTTCCTGATATCAACTTTAAACGTTTCTGTGTAAAACTTTTGTCGCTTGGTCGATCAATATTGAATTTCACAGACATGCATTACTGAACTATTCACAAATAGAAGGAAAACCTCAATTTCCGCAATAACAACATCACTTACGAGAATATTACAAATTGAAGCTAAACTGCAGCCATTTCACAACTACCATCCCGAAACACACAAAAATGTTATACTACCCACAATTGACGTGAACCAGACATGATAGTCACCAGACATGGCAGCGTGACAGAGTGTCCCGGATCACGCCAACTACGCCATGTTATCATTCTACTAAAAATAATAATGTGGCGCAAATTCTACGCCGTTTGGGAAGCCCTAAATTTGAGCCTACCGGTATAGGGAATGGTTTCTTGGAACATAAAAGCTGTTAGGTACGTCTTAAACTGTTAAAGTTTGAGTCATTTTCTAAAAAATCAAAGGCCAGTTATTTGAACTTTGCTCGCCAAATTCTGAGACAACGTACATATATGAATTAGGAAAATGATTCCAATAAGTTAAGAATATATGTTCCTATTTAACTTTAACTTTTTTCTAAAAGTTTACGAAAGCTCTATGCAGTACATCAAATATTAAAATGCACCAAAACTAATTTATGACATGAAACTTTAAACAACAGATAGCGAGAGCCTACAGCCAATCTAGGACTGCCATAGCTTCGCTCATAAACAATAGAGGTGGGACACAAGTGAATCTGTCAGCGCTTCCGGCACCGGACGTTTGCGATCCGATGGCGTCCGGATGTGCCCGCTACTGCCCTCAGAGCGAAGTTACACTAAATGGAAGTACCAGAAGGGTTAACATAACTATTGCAGAAAGTAACGATGAGGTGCACAAACCACAATACTTAGGATTGCGTTACGCTTAGGTCTACATTTTACAATGAAAAATGAAGCTCTAAAAATGTTTGATCACAATGTGCACAGTGCTTTTAGGGAGCTTTATGATTGTGTCCGTCTACTGACAAGCCTAACACAATTTTGTCTTTTTCTTAAAAAGGATTAGAACAAACCATTTCTTTATAGAAAAGTTGCTGTTTACGCAAAAAGTTGAAACACTATCACACACGTTTGAATTTGCTTTTATTTTCTTTCAATTTTTCTTTACAATTCAAATACATCCGTTGTAACAAGTAAACCTTTTGCACAACATCATGTACTACTCGCACAAATCCCAGCCTTTGTATTCGTCAGATGTACTGACGTACCGTATATATGCGATATGTACTTTATGATTATGCAAACGCTTATTATTTCCAGAATATAGATTAGCCAATGTAGACTAAATGGCAGCTTAGCTAGTCAATGTAGGCGCTAAGAAGTCTGGGCAATATTTGCGTTATTATTCAAGCAAGCTATTAAAGTAGCTTATTCAAAGGGATTTATATTGTGCCTGTGTGACGCAAGCAGTGAGCAATTTACTTAAGTTACAAAAAAAACCGTAAATCTTGTAATAATTGGGTCATTAGTGCGTCGGTACACGACACCTTATCAGCAGATTGTTTAGTTAGCCTAATTAGCAGATTAAAGGTACTAGAGTAACATACTGTTATTTAGCTGCACCCGGTTGGACTGGAATCCGCCCCCAACGTAGTTGGGAAAAGGCTTGCAGATGATGATCAGGTACTATAGAGCAAAATTCCGCTTTAAATTGCTACAGTTACATAAGTTTACAATAGTGATAGAATTTGAATACAACATGGTGGATTACCATGAAATGTCGTAGTGACTATTTTATAGTAGTTTTGTTGGACTTTGTCACATATTACTATACCCAAAGTCTCTAATTCAGATAATTTATGTAAACAAAGTAATGTCAAGAAATGGCAGTGTCAAAATGACAGGACAGTGGTTCAAAACATTTTATCATTATTATTTTTTTGTAAATAATCTCTATGAAATTAAAGTGATTTAATTATAAGAACTATGCAGAGAAAATACCGTTGCCAAACAATGTTTTATGTAGTGTGTCGGAGACACGGCCTATGATCGTCATAATCAGCCCTTTTAAGTCCACTGCTAGACGTAGGCCGCCCAAAATAAATTTCCACTCGAAACAGTTTACAGCCGTTTTCATCCAAAATGTGGCTAGATACTCGTATGCTACATGCAACATGAATCTATGAATGAGAGTTGTAATATTAGTGTTGTTGAAGATGTAAAAAATGTGAAAATTTTTGGATCTCCAGCATTGTTACCAGTATCATAAAATATTTTTCAACACACTTGCTCGTAAAGTGGCTCTTATTGAACCGCTTTTATGTCCATAATGCAGTGTATTACAAACGCGTGCTTTTTACTTTACGTTACCATACGAGTGCTGTAACGCCACAGATAACTGTATACTAGTCGAAAACTTGCGTTTTTTTTTGTTAATCTCGTCAAAGAAACTTCATGCCAAAAGGAATCCGCGCGTTCACTTTTTTTTAAAATAGTCTGAATTGTTTTTGGTCCCAAAATTAACTAAAATTTATTTATCTTAAATCAGGAGTGGGTTGTAACAGGTAAAATCCCATATCTGTTTCGCCTGTTTCTGTTCCACGTAATTAACAGTTCCAAAAAAAATGTTACAAAATAGCAGGCTGTTATTTCATACTATGTGGGAACAAACTATTGTGTTCCCACATAGTATGAACTATGTGGGAACACAATACCACTCTAAAACCACTCTTACGCATAAGAGTGGTTTTAGCGCTGTGACCACAGAGTTTGAAGTTATCACGTCTATTCCTAGGGACAGCATCAGACAAAAGTTGAAATAAATGAGTATTTGATTTAATGAACATTACTGTTTCCAGAATATATAATGAGAATGTCAATATCTTACGTTCTATAAAATAAGATTTACAGCTATCCGTTGTTTGCAGTCTAAACATCGATCTAATGCACCTTTTTTGTGCCCGAAACGCTATTTCATTGTCCATGCTATTCCCCCAGAAGATGACTCCATATCTAAGAATTGACTCGGCTAAACCATGGTAAGCAGTAATTAGTGCATCTGTGTTGAGAACCACAGCAAGCTGTTTCAGAGCGTAGGCTGCACTACTCAACTTTTTACTAAGTGCCTCTATTTGAGGTTTCCAATTCAATCTAGAATCTATTATTAGTCCCAGAAATTTTGTTGTGTCAGCTTCATTGATACCTATTTATATTATCAAATTGAATATTAAGATTGTTGATTTTTGGTGTACATTGTCCAAAGTGCATTACGTTAGTCTTTTTTAAATTAATTATTAAATTATTATCATTTAACCAATTTATAATAGATATTAGTGAATTATTAATGTCATGTTCATATGTGTTTATGTCATTACAAGCTATTGTCATAGTACAATCGTCAGCAAAAAGTGTCATCGGTTTTTCGGTTACTTTAGGCACGTCATTTATATACAGGATGAACAACGGGGGCCCCAATACACTGCCTTGTGGTACTCCGTACATAACTTCGCGTTCCTCTGATCTTGAACTTTCTTCATGTGTACTGTTTTTATTTATTGCACTGATTTCTGTTACTTGTTTACGATTATAAAGATGATTTAATTAAATCTAAAACGTTGCCTCTAATACCATAGGCTTCAAATTTTCCTGCCAGGGAATTATAGTGGACGCAGTCAAAGGCCTGTGTTATGTCGCAGAATATGGCACTCATAAATAGCTAATTTTATACTTTTATTTTTACGAAATCCCTTTTGTTCGTCACTTAATATATTATATTTTTCTAAATAGGTATTCATTTCACCACATATATATTTTTCGAACACCTTAGACAAAACTGGTATAAGCGCGATCGGTCTGTAGTTTATCATTAATTCGTGATTATCTTTCTTATATAGCGGTTTCACTATAGACTTCTTTAATGCATCAGGAAATATACCTGCACTTATGCAAAGATTCACAATGAAACACAGATGAGTACATATTTCAAATGCAACTGCTTTCAATATTTTTGTGGCAATACCATCGTAACCAACGCTGTTTAAAACCGAAAATGTATAAAAATAATTAGGGTATGATTATTTTCTAATTATTATTTCTTGAATTCAGTACTTAAAAGAAAATGGAACCTTTTTTTCGCCATTTTATGTGAATTACCATCACGAAGATATTTTTTCGATATGTTATCCCCTTTGTTTACATAAATGATCTGAATTTGAGACTTTGGGTATAACTATACTAGTTTAAAAGTTAAGTTGAGGTTCTTACTTCAACTTGTACTATTATTCTCCAGAAATTTTTCCTATATCGCCTACGTTATTACCCAGCTTTAAAGGTACCCACACATTGGCGCGACATCGCGGGCGCGATAAGGGCCGCGCTGCCTGTCGCGCCCGCGATATCGCACCTGTCTGCGCCAGCCTTTAAACACTCACTTTGCAAAAATAACATATCATTCTTAAAATCACACAACGAATTAGTTTGTAACATAAAAGTCAAAACTAAACGTTGTTGAAGCGAAACCTAACTAAATTGATTATACATCACATTTTTTGTTCGTCTCCTTGTCGCCCTTGTGCTCTCAGTTACCGGAACAGAACAAGTGCCTTGTGGTCGTACACCACGATTGTAATGAGCAAGTTTTCGTAAATTATGCGCTTGCACATTCATGTAGTTAACTTTTTTTTGTTTAAGGACATACTACATACATATTGTGTTGTGCCTAGTTGTGTTTACTTCAGTAGATATTGCATGACTTACCAAGTCTCGACGCTGTCACATACCAACGTATGTTTGGTATGAGACAGCGTCAATGAGGAATGGATGATCCTTTATGCTAGCACTAACAGCTTGAAGAGTGCGCTTCATTATTTATTGGAATTTATTTTATACAAGTGCATTTACACAACAAAAAAAAAAAAATTAATACATACACTTCTACGCTGTTTAAAAGAGGCAATGTCATTAGTTAGTCTGCTATTTCATATCAGAGGGCTACATTATACCTAACTAGCTTTTTCCCGCGGCTCCGCCCGCGTAGAAGTCGGTTATCGCGTAAAAAGTAGTCTATGTCCGTCTCCATATCCCAGGCTACATCTCTGCCAATTTACGCAGCGCACGCAACGCTGCGTAAACGGTTTAAGTTACGCAAATATCATGTATGATGGAATCGTTCCTCTTTAAAAGTTCAAAAAAAAAATCCCCGACAGCATATATCTTTTAAGATTGACTCACTATAACCTTTTTTTATGGGAATCAAATTTGCTCGAAATTAATGCATTTTTTGCGAAGGAGTTTTATCAACATAATATTAATCCTTATCCAAATAAATGTGTTATTAATCACAAGTATTTAAATGTAAACAAAACTGTCCTTGACATCACTTGACTTCAATCAACACCTTAGGAGATATCATGATTTTAATATAACTCCGCAGCAAAATAATGATCAAGTATCGCGCACGCATCATGTAGGGGCAGGGCGCCGCGCCGTAGCGGGGTCGGCCGGTAGCTCTGCGAGGTAGTCTACTGTACACTAAATCTATACTAAAGCTGAAGAGATTTTTTCTGTTAGTTTGAACGCGCTAATCTCTGTAACTACCAGTTCGATTTGAAAAAATCCTTTTGTGTTTGATAGCACAATTCTTGAGGAAGGCTATAGGCTATTTAACATCGCTAGGACCTTTAGGAGCCGAGCAAAAAAAAATGTCTGAAAGGCTAAGCGAAAACGAAGTAATAGCGCGAGCAGGCAATACGAAGCGACGGGGTGGGTCGGGGGAGCAAGAAATGTCATGCGGACGAAGTCGCGGGCAGAAGCTAGTATTGAAATATATAGAAAACCTAACCCAATATAGTTCACGGAAGGCACCAACAGGGGTAGACGACCGTCACAAAATAAAAACAAATCTTACCACGTGAGCAACTGTATAGAAAACAGTAACTGATTGTAACGCCCGTGAAGCGTACGCGGAACATAATCTTACAGGCGCATACTTATTACATTATATACCTAGTGCCTGTCACCGTGCGTAGGCACATCGCGACCTTCGGACAAACGTTACAAGAATATCAAATGACCCAAAAATACGCATAGTTTTCCGCCGTCCGAAACGTAAATATCGCCAGTCTATCGAGCCTGTTGGCCTGCAGCGTAGAACCGTGGGCACGGGCCTTTATGTCGGGCCGCAATTTCTTTTTATGTCGATGATGTAGCGGTCGTTACTATGCAGAGGTGTGTACCGACTGGGGCCTTATTTATTGATAGTCGGCTGTATTCAGACCGCATATAACAAAGGAAAAGTAAATAAGTAAAATTAATAGTGGGAGCAAAAAGGAAACTCTAACGCAGAAATCTTACTATGAAGAAGACTAGCTAATGCATAATAGCTACCTTGTGGGTTTACTCTCTCTCTACCATATTATACAATGTATCTAGATATGAAGCAAATCTATTGTAATATAAACAAATACTAGCATTGTTATGAAAATTATTATCAATTTATTTATCTATATATCGCACACCTAGATGAAGGGTGGCACAACTCAAAATAATCCAAAATCGAGTTATTGCGATTATCGGAATCAGTGTTGAAAACTACATTAACCCCAAAGACACCGGTGTACAAACTCCATTCATAAAAGACTAGATTGCGCTGTAAGTCAGTCTTTTTGAGTAGCTCCACGGTCACCCCCCATCAACAACAGTAACGCATCACCAGTTACGACATGTCAGCTGCAGGGAAAGATGCTGTCAATACGCTCAAAGAGTAAATTATTTCGACTTAGTTTTGTATTCGTGGCTAATCGCAGTAATCAAGCGTGAATTATTTTGAGTTAATTTCGTATTCGTGATTGAATCGGTCTTGTTTCTTGTGTGTTCTTCAAATTATTTCCACTTACCCCAGTATTGTTGACAAATGAAAGTAATTGTTGTTTTACTAAATTAATATAAAAAATATATATATTAATAGCAAATTAATATCTTAGTAAAATAATATACAACATCATACAACAATAATTTAAATCGGTCAAATAGAAAATGAGTAGAACGTTTTTTGCTGTTCCTGAAAAAAGAGGTATTTTGAGTTGTGCTACTCTTTATCTAGGTGTGCGATATATAAAAATGAATCCCTATTTCCCTTGGTCACGGCATCACGCGTGAACGGCTGGACCGATTTCGCTAATTATTTTTTTGTTGTGTTTGTTATTGTCAGGAGAAGGTTTTTTTTTTTACCCTACTACCCTACCTACCTAAGTAGGTAGGGTAGTAGGGTAGGTAGGGTTGGTAGGGTAGGGTAGGGTAGGGTAGGTAGGTGGGTAGGGTAGGGTAGGGTAGGGTAGAATAGGGTAGGGTAGGTAGGTAGGGTAGAGTAGGGTAGATAGGTAGGTAGGGTAGGGTAGGATAGGGTAAGGTAGGGTAGGGTAGGTAGGTAGTTTCCTTTGCGCGTAGACAAACTGCCACAGTCAAATAGCTTTTGACAGAACGAAGTCTGTCGGGTCAGCTAGTTCTAAAATAAAAGAAATTACCGAAATTACGATGAGGGCGCCACTGTGCACTCGGCGCAGTCTTAAGCCTCAAAATTTTCAATTAGCGGTAGGTTGTTATATATTTTTTTTTTTGTTGTTATATATATTGACTTTAGTCTAGGTCTGGATGACAGAGACAAAGTCTACGATGGAGTGAGCTTACCCAGAAGAAGCCTGTTCACTCTCACTTTGAATAGATTAGGGTTATATGCGTTCGGAAACACAGACGCAGGCAGAGAGTTCCACTCCTTTGCTGTGCGCATTATAAAAGACGTTTGAAAACGCTTAGTGCGAGTTGGTGGAATATCAACTAGGTAGGGGTGGTAACTTGCAGTGCGTCTAGATGTTCGATGGTAGAAGGGGGCCGGTGGAATGAGGTAGTGGAGTTCATGGGCACACTCTCCGAAGTACAATCTGTAGAAGACCGACAAGCAGGCAACCTTGCGGCGATGAGCCAAGCTGCGAAGCTTGGCATCCACCAGTTTTACGTCGCCAATGAGCCTCTTAGCTCTGCGTTCCACTGAGTCAAGCGCAGCAAGTTCCCTACATTTTGACAAGCTATGCGAACATAAATGTAGGGAAAAGTAGATATTTTTTCGAGATTTCAGGGACAGCTTTCAAACATTTTCACATTTTTTACATCTTCAACAATACTAACATTACAACTCTCACAGTGGAAATCGATTTTGGGACGCCTACGTCTAGCAGTGGACTTAAAAGGGCTGATTATGACGATCATAGGCCGTGCCTTCAACACACTACATAAAACATTGTTTGGCAACGGTATTTTGTTTGCATAGTTCTTATAATTAATTCACTTTAATTTCATAGATAATTATTTACAAACAAAAAAAAAAATATGATAAAATGTTTCGCACCACTATCATTTTGACATTGACATTAATTTGTTTACATAAATTATCTGAATTAGAGACTTTGGGTATAGTTACCTATCCTTCACCCGGCGTTATCGAAGTGTTCGGGCGTAGGTATTGCATTGCGTTCGATAGCTGGTAGGTAACTCTAGGAAATTATTAATTAGCATTTAAACGAAATCAAAAATTATTTTAAGCAATTTTTTTATTAATTCTAAATGGTTGCTATTTAATTAGTAGGTAGGTACAAATTATTATTATTATTATACATTACATTAGGTTCATCTACTATATAAAAATATTTTTTTCCTTCCTGATGCTATAACTCCAGAATGCACGAACCGATTTCCACGGTTTTGCATTCGTTGGAAAGGTCTCGGGCTCCGTGAGGTTTATAGCAACGTTTTTTTTTTTATGGTTTTTACGAAAAATTAGGGTAGGGTAGGTAGGTAGGTAGATAGGGTAGGGTAGGGTAGGGTAGGGTAGGTAGGTAGGGTAGGGTAGGTAGGGTAGGGTAGGGTAGGGTAGGGTAGGTAGGTAGGTAGGTAGGTAGGGTAGGGTAGGGTAGGGTAGGGTAGGTAGGTAGGGTAGGGTAGGGTTGGTAGGTAGGTAGGTAGGGTAGGGTAGCGTAGGGTAGGTAGGTAGGTAGGTAGGTAGGTAGGTAGGTAGGTAGGGTAGGGTAGGGTAGGGTAGGGTAGGGTAGGGTAGGTAGTTAGGTAGGTAGGTAGGTAGGTAGGTAGGTAGGTAGGTAGGTAGGTAGGTAGGTAGGTAGGTAGGTAGGTAGGTAGGTAGGGTAGGTAGGTAGGTAGGTAGGTAGGTAGGTAGGTAGGTAGGTAGGTAGGTAGGGTAGGTAGGGTAGGGTAGGGTAGAGTAGTGGAGTTTATACTATAGCTTTTGACAGAACGAAGACTGTCGGGTCAGCTAGTTTTCAAAAAAAATCCCCTGGATTAATAAGAACTAAAATTATTAGTAATTGATTAAATCTAGCCTAATAGACTAATAAGCAATATAACTCTAACTAATTATTTTACGTGATAGATTATGTTATATCTAAGAATAGTGTCAATATGCACTTCTACACAAATCCGTAGCACTTTCTTAGGATTATTATAATTAATAAAAACACTTTTCGTTTTATCGTTTAGTAGACTTCTGGAACTGTCGTACAATAAATAAAAAGTACAATAACAATACATATACAATTCTCATTGCACACGTAATTACTACCAGAAGTACATAAAAGAGAGTAGGTAGTACCTATAGTAGAAAATAATAGAAATGTATGTGTGAACTATTTAGTGGACGATGCGCGTGCGCCGAATGCGGAGGGCGCAGACGTACAGTTACATAAGTGTTATGTACGAACATGTAGAATATGAGCCTGCGTCCACACTATTTATAGCAGAACATTATTTATTTGGTCCGACGGACGACCAGAAGAATGTAGTTAGGAGTGGAAAATATAGGACCAGATATTGCTAAAAAAGGAGGGCCATTTTTTTAGGAATTCAATGAACTGTTCGTATTTTTACGAGATAAATTTCTAATAATTATACAAAAGCCGTCAAATTCGTTGTAATAGGTTGTAAGTTTGAATTAATGTAGTAATTTTACTTTTTAGAGGTATGAGGAACAGGGTGTAAAGTTCACTCATACTCTATAGTAAAGGGAGGATCCTCCGACCAAACGGGTATTGTGTCTGGTGGGCAACTGCCCAACGGTTGATGTCGGGATGTTGTATATATGCTAGTCGCGCGGTAAACTCTGATAGCGCGATGCAGGTTTTTGTGACGTCAGGTCTTTGATGCGTAGGTCGCATGTGGCGTTGTTGATACCGCTACAACTTCTTATAATTGGAAATTCGGTAGTAAATCAGTAATAATGTTGAAATACTTTCCCTATATATATAATTACACATTGCAGCAAATAAATATTTTACTGAGTAATTCCATAAAAGCGGGTCTAATTTATAAGATGAGATACTATTCACAATTGCCAACATTGCCAATGTCTCGGAAAACTGCAAATGTACTGAAATAAATAAGATCTGAATTTCCTTTCCGTAGTCACAATGTCATATTTGATTACCGGCGACATATAAGTAATGCATATGTAGGGGCCTGGCATTGGCGACGGAGGCCGTGCTTCACGCGGAGGAAAACCCTGCGTTCGTCACAGCTTCCTATATTCGTGACCCGCATTCCATACATCATCTTATGTACTGCTCTGAATACTAAGTAGCTTCTCTGAGTACCTACACTGATTCATTATAAAAATATTTTCATTAAAAAGTTAAATGAACTATACATAATATTCTGGTCCTTAGATACACGCGCTTCTATAATCGATAAAAACCTCATTTCAATGATTGGCTCAGTAGTTCAGAAGCAACAATGTCAATAAAATGTAGAGTATCTTTTGACAAGGTACACTTATGTATCTGTCCATAGCTATTTAAATATAGGTTTGGAAATACGACATACCTTTGTAGTCCACAAAATCATTATTCTAAAATGAAATTGGAAATCATATCCCACCAAAAACATTTTCATGTAAAATTATGCCAAGACGAGACCACATGGCTCGCACTGTCTAAAAGTTATCAGATCTTATGTAGAGTCAACTCTACACGCCCTAACTCTACAAGCCCTAACTTCACAAACTCTACACCTTAGTCAAAATATCGCCGTTTCGTTACCGTCACATGGGCGTAAGGTGGAAAATGTATTCACGTTCATTATTTTTCTGTTATAAAATAGTTCTTGTAGTAGCGTATATAGCGTTACAGTCACATACGAGTAGGCGTAAGGTGAATTTATTCACTGTTCATTACTTTTCTGCTATACTATAGTTCTTGTAGTAGCGAAACGCCCAAACCACATATTTTGACCAAGGTGTACAGTTTGTGATGAGATCTGATAACTTTTTAGGGTTCCGTACCTCAAAAGGAAAAAACGGAACCCTTATAGGATCACTTGTCTGTCTGTCCGTCTGTCACAGCCAATTTTCTCCGAATGTAATGGACCGATTAAGTTGAAATTTGGTATATATATCAATTTGAGTGACCCAAACACGGATGTTAACCGTAAATAAATGAATTTAGAATATTGGGGTCAGTTTTGGAGGGCAAAAAAGGAAATTTTAAAAAAAAGTTTTATATTTTATCAAATGAAAGGACTTACTGTGAGGATCTCAAATATATTTTTTAATTTTTTTAAATTAAAATGTTTTAAAGTTATAAGTGAAAATAGACGAAAATTGACTACGCCCCCCTCCCCCCCCTTTTTTCCGAAACTAGAAAACCTAACATTTTGAAAAAAAAAATACAGAAAATAGTTCTATACTTATAAGTTACAGGAAAATCTATAAGAAGTCTATTGTCTTAAAATAACATGGTAAATCTCTCGATATTGTGCGTACAAACTTACATTTGCAGTTGGAATGTATGGGAGATTAGGTTTACCAACTACAATATTAAGTTTGTTCTTAGGATAAATTCTTTCCAAGTACGGAACCCTTCTGCATTGTGCGTGGTCCGACACGCACTTGGCCGGTTTTTGACAGTGCGAGCCATATGTCTCATCTTGGCAACATTTTACATGAAAATGTTTTAGGTGGGATTTCACTTCTTTTTGTAAGTTTGTTTTTTTTTTTGGGGTTATTTCTTACACATCAGGGATGCCTTTTTTCCCCCTAATTTAAAGTCTGGGGGGTGATTTGCTAAAAATCCTGAAATATGTATTTTATTATTTATAACAAGGAATCCCCATATAAATTTTCAGACCTCTAGCATCAAAATTTGCAGAAGTCTAATGCAAACTTCCATGCTTTAGGGGGTTGGGGGTAGTTCCATTTTTTTTATTTTTTTTTTATTTATTTATTTGCTTACATGTTAAACACTGGTTAATAGGCATGCATTGAAATTTCATGACACAGTATTAAGACATGCACCCTGTAAGGGCACTGCAAATGTTTCCTATCAAATTATTGTATTACATAATATGTTACTGATTCTAATTATTACAATTATTCATTACATTACATTATATTATACTAAATATTAATCTATCATTTATTTAAGATTAAGCATTATTTTCATTTCAGTTTATTAGTAGTTTATTTCACATTTACGTCATGCATTATTACAAGGTCAATATATTCACAATTTGTCAGCTTTAAATTCTTCAACGGTATAGTAGCCTTTCTTTATTAACAGAGATTTTAACTGTTTCGAGAAAATTGAGTCATTTGGTAAGGATTTGAAACTTTCCGGTAATTTATTAAATATATTAGCTAGTCTTGAATATGGGCGCTTCCCGATAACTTTTAAGTTTGTGATGGGTAATATTAGTCTATTCTTGTTACGTCGGTTATAGTTTTCATTTAGCTCGATATTAGATTTGAATAGGGGCCTATTTTTCCTAACGAAAATACAACTTTGCAGTATATATGTATATTGCTGGTAATGTGAGAATTTGTTGTTTTTTAAAGTGTGGCCTACAACTCTCTCGTTAGTGTATGTTCATTAATATTCTGATACATTTCTTTTGCTGAATGAAGAGGTCTAAAAAGTCAGTACCTTCTCCCCACAGAATAATACCATAATTAAGCCAGGAGTAGGCGTACGCATAATAGGCAGATAAGGCGGTTCTATAGTCTGTATTACGTTTCAGTATGCTTAGTGCATAAATAAATTGGGCCAATTTTGCTCTTGTACTTTCTATATGTTTCTTCCAATTTAGATTTGAGTCTAATGTTAGGCCTAAAAGTGTAAATTCGCTTGTTTCTTCTAACTTTAGTTTTTGCGTTAATATATTTAGATTTAGAGGAGTTCTCTGGTAAGTTCTGAATTGGCATATTTTAGTTTTAGCTAAGTTTATTTCTAAATTATGTTCGTTTAACCATTGCTGAGTCTCTGTGAAAGTTTTTTCAATAGCTAGATGTTCAACATTCGCGGGCGTTTTAAATAATAAAGAAAGATCGTCGGCAAACAAAATACACGACGAACTTATCTTTTTTGGCAAGTCATTTACGTATATTATAAATAAGGTACTTCCTATAACACTTCCTTGGGGTATTGAAGTATTAATGGTTGCCATGTCTGATCCTACGCTGTACATTTCCTGGTGAACGCTATCGACATATTCTACTTCTACGAATTGTACTCTGTCTTGTAAATATGATTTAAACCAATTAAAAGCTTGTCCTCTAATACCCGATCCGTATAGTTTTTGTAATAAAATTGTATGTGACACCTTGTCATATGCCTTCGTCATGTCTAGGAATAATCCAATAGCGTACTTTCGTTCGTTAATGCAACTGTATATTTCCTGTACGTAGTTCTATACCGCTAAAGTCGTTGAGCATTTTTTCCTAAAACCGAATTGGTTTTTATCTAAAATATGATTTTTTTCTAAAAATCTATTGAAACGATTACACACATATACCAAATTTCAGCTTTCTAGGACCTTCAGGATGTACCGCAAGAATTTCGATGTGTCAGTGACGAATTCGGAGGTCAAGAAAATCTAAAATAAGTATAAGTGAAACTTCATAATTATGTTTAATAAGTCTACTATTGACATCGTATCTCGAGAATTTTGTTTACCCAAGTTATGAGGGTTCAAAAAAACGACGGAGCGCTTCAAGAAAAGGTAGGTAGTGCTCTTGCGCTTCGCTTGGCTCGTCTTGCCGGGGGCACTACCCCGTCAGATTTAATAGTAGTTTGTTATACAAGAAATGAAGGGGACCTATTTAGGCGCGAAATGGTTTAGTATAGTTATTATTTCGAGCCAATAGTTCGAGAGCCTAAATAGGTTTTTTCACCCAAGGTAAACATTCTGCTTTTCATTTCGAATATGAGGAAAGTAAATAAAAACCTGATAAGTTACACAAATACATATCTGAATCTGATGAACTCATTTTATACAAATATTCATATAAGCAAATAATTAGCACTCGGCAAAACAACTGAAGATCGAATTGCCGCATTCCCGCCTTTTTTGTTTCTTTTGCTGTGGCATTCTACCAGCCAGTATTTTTATCATTGATGATGGCCAATATTTAGCTCCAATCTATGTAAATAAAATAATCTATGTAAATATGAAAAATCTATGTAAATTATAAGTATAAAACAGTCATGTCACAAAATTGTTGATAGTATTTTTTATTACAATTTTACGCTGCGATTTAACAGAGTGGTTGTTTAAAAACTTGAAACATGACTTGCATAGTTTTTAATTATTTCACAGCAGTGAAAATCGTTTCCCAGGGACGAAAAGTACACCGTGTCCGTGGTCCAGGCCATAGTCCGGAGCGAGAGTGCATGGGAGGCAGTCACCTCCTTCTGCGAAGCAGTAATGCTCGCCAAGGAGGAGGCGGAACGCGTTAGGGAGAGGCAGTCTGTGCGCCCTCACGCCCCTAGTCGCCGCAGCCCCGCAGGAGACGCCCTGGGCGGCTGCGCGGGTGCAGGCGCGGGCGCGATCTTGCGGACGGAGAGCTATGGGCAGCTCGCCGTCCGGTATGGACCAGTCCCGGGTCAACGGCGCGTTGTGTTACACGCGCGCCTCAAAGAGATGTCAGCATGCACTGACGGGGTCCGCCAAGACCGATGCTTGCCATGGTTGCGGGTTGGTCCGAAAGGGATACCGTGGCCACACAGGTAACTAAAGGAACACGGGTGAGTTTTAGTCAGTAAAAGTCTGACACGGCCTCCCGCTCCGCGCAAAGCGGGAGAAGTTATTTGAGAATTTCCACCCAAAAAAAAAGGGACGAGAAGTAATTTTTTCATCCCCCTCTCTGATCAGTAACTTCAAGCGTACTTTCCAAGTATGAGAAATGAAAAAGTCATAATTCTTAATTTAAGTCGCGGATTTTTGGTCCTTACGATCACCCACGGGACTTTTCGCTCAGCAATAAATAAAACGAAGCTTAAACGAACCGCCGCCGCCTGCAAATAACGTCTAAACTTCCTAAATTGAAAGGTCTAATCGTACTAATGCGACCATGATGATTTATCATCCGAAAATTTACTTAATTATTACCATCACCTTAGGGCGTTACGTTTATTACAACGTCGCTAATAAATTCTCAAAAATAAACGTTGACATTGATATGATCACCTTGGTCAGGGGACGCCTAATGTTTTGATGTTGTTCGTAATTCGCACTAGTTAACGGCACTTCAATAATTGGTCCTCGGTTACGTGAATTATGTAATGTGAGTTATCATGTAATCGCTTATGTGACTTGAAACGCGCAGACAAAAGGTGCAAAATAACATGCGCTTGCAAATGTCATGGTTAAATGAACTCCGCGCGCGGCTAATTATGACATCCTGTGTCGTGCGGTGCATCAAGTCAAGACCCGAGTCAGCTCACTCATGTCATTAAAACAAAACAATTTGTTAGCCTTATTTTACCAGACACAAGTAAAAAGTAAAAGTGCGTTTCTAACTAGAACACATTGATATACTGCTAACATTTGGGCTGTCAGATCTTTCAATGTTCCATTTTGTATCACGAAATGTTACAACATTTTTTGTTTGATAAAATATTTGAAACAGCTATTAAGATGGAATGTTTTTTGCAAACGTTTGTGAAAGAGAAAGAGATGGTCAGCGTGAAAGTCCCGTACACTTTCACCTGGCGCTGGCGGGCGACAAATGTCAATCAAGCGCGGCCTCCTTGCGCACGCGCAACATCTAGAGCAAAGATCGACGGCGTCACATGATCACATCTAGACTGAGCCAGAACATAGACCTGTAACGGTGTCTCGTGAATCACTTGTCAGCGTCAATACGAATTGCAAACTCGATACAGTTAGTGAAATTATTTACGTCTGAATAATAAATATGAAAGATGTACTTACTGCTTTTTAGACAGTTATTTACCAGAGGTCACCACGCTTGGGAAACCCCAAACATGACATTACGTCAGTAGTTTAATGTCATTGTGTATTAAATTGAACCTCACTTTCACGATCACAAACGTACCAAAATTCACAATCTGAAAGTGATAGGGGTATCAGAACCGCCACGACAAGTTAATCATACAGTTACATAACTGACTACAAATTGGAGATCATGTTTAGTGTTACATATGTAAATGTGGATTACCCCGAACGGCCTAAAGTATCAGCGGGCGGACGCGAAGGCACGACCCTAGGGTAATTGAGTTGCCTTTGTTTCCAAACAGAAACTATTGTTTCCGACGACTTATTTAGATAGAATAATGCCTGAACTACAATTCTACGAGGACAATACAGCACTAAAGTAGAATATGCTAATAAAACTACTGCGTACAAACTGGAACCCAAAAGACTTAACAAAGGTTTGACCGTATTATTTTTGGGCCTAAGGCTACAAAATATCGATCTTATAGTTATTATTATTGAATGTATGCCAAGACAACAATAAGACAATTGCAAGTAAGTATGTTGGCGGGTCACAGGTGGCCCGGGGCTGCGAGTCGCCCTGGTAATCGTAGACAGTGAGTGTGCCTACATCGCTGGGTACATCGCGAGTGAGACAAGGCCCTACTCTTCTCGTGGGCATTTCAAGTGCGTGCCAAATAAGCAGGTCACTAATAATTAATTAGAGATTAAGTGCGTACATTTAATAATGAGGCATTAAGTGCATGTGTAAGTGCGTACTGTCCACAAAAGTAAGCATACAGCAAAAAAACTTTATTTATTTATACGGCCTTATATCTGAAGGCATTAAGGTATGTTTACCTAAGAAGATTAAATCAGTTACATAGCCTACTTTAAGATATAGAGGAGGAGGATCACAAATTAAAAGGTAGGTAATTAAGGCCTGCAAATTGTAGCAAGCCAGTGGGCAAACGCAGTGACCTTCTAAGGCTCATGGTGAAGATCGCTCTCATTGACGCGCAGCTGGCCGATACAGAGCAGTGGGTATGCGGTCAAGTTCAAGATAATGTACCTATTACTGCCCGCACTACAGATTATGTTTCATTCTAGTTAAGTAATGTAGTGCGATGTCATTGTGAACTTTGCAAGTTATAAAAACAAAGATTTCTCGTTTCTACTGCTGTTTTTGTGCCAGTTAATGCCGTAGAAGTTACTGAGTTGATTTAGTTCGCTGCTGTTAGTAAACGTCAAAAGAAACCTAAGATTAATATATTTATAACATCCGTTAAAAAGTTTTAAGCTCGTTCCACTTCGTGCAAACAAAATCAACAACTTAATGGGACTTCCTAATTATGCTGCGAGCCGCTCCAAAAGCATCATTATCTCAAGAGTGAACCGATGGTGTCAGTGTGACAAGTAAAAGTATGCCATAATGAATCAGTGAGTGTGCGTGAGTCAGTGGATAACGGGCTGCTCGAGCGCACCGCGATGTTATCAAATAAGATATGCGCACAATATTACCACTGTGAATTCAAGTAATCACTTCGCGAATCGGAACGTTGGAAATTGACAGTCGAAGTGAGACACTCATCTTCTAAGCAATGGTTGTAAGGTTATCTCACACAAGCCACACGACAAGCTTCCAGGGCCTCAAGTCTGCTATTACAATAGTATCAGAATGGTCTCGCCATTGTGAGTATTTGACAGTTTTTGTATGGCAAATCTGTCAAAAACGCACAATGAAGAGACCATTCTGACACTATTGTAATAGCAGACTTGAGGCCCTGGGGGCCAAGTCTACTAATGTAAAAACGTTGCAATGGTCTCTTCATTGTGAGTTTTTGACAGATTTGCCATACAAACATTGACAGTGTTTGTATGGCAAATCTGTCAAAAACTCACAATGGCGAGACCAATGCAATGTTTGTAAATTAGTAGACTTAGGCCCCTGATCGAAATGAATGTGATGAATAAACTATTCCATGACCCTTAAACTTCTAACGAATAAGATTCTCATTCTAAGATTAATAAACAAATAGAAATGTTAGTAACAAAATCATTGAACACTAATTTGTCATAACAAAGCAAAGATCCTATCCATTCTCCCTGATTAAGCCATCGATGTTTTCCGATAAAGTGTGAAAGGTCTCGAAGTAACGGTAGTTAACAATACGAGGCGACTGCCACACCGGTAGCCGGCGGCGACGGCAGCGCGGCTCGCGGCGCGGCGGCGCGGCGGTGGCGACCGGTAGCCGCTAACAATGGCGCGATGCTATCTATTCTGTACTACACTTACTGAGTACGCTTGTAATTAATTGTTCCAGCAATTGTCTTCTTTTAATAGCACTAAATAACGAAGATTTGTTGCGATAGTATTAATTATTTGTTGTAGCCGCTGTTCAGAAAAAGTTTCTTTTTTTTCTGTTAGTACGGTACGATTGAGTAACAAACAAACATCCAAGTTTTAAGATTTACAGTGGGATGTTCCGAATTCATTGCAGCATGTTTAATTCAAAGGTCACGGAAAAAGCGCATTGGATCGTGACTTAAAATGCTTCGTGTGCTAAGTTCTGTGTAAGGAAGTTAGATAAAGGTCAGGAAAGTATTACAACAATCTAAGCCTCGTAACAGTCTAGCTCTGCCTTTTTACTATCATCTATCTTGATCAAAAGGAAAACGTTGCATAATCGTAATTGTTAACCAAATGTACTGTAAAATTTTTGGAAAGTGGGTCACTTCTGTGGACAATAAGTGCATCAGAAAATATTTTTTGATACAAAATAATGTTTTGGATTTTCTGGTACCTATTGTACCCAGACTTCCTATAGCAGTCCGCTGCAAAAGGCTAAGATTTATATATCTTTTAGCACGTACAAAGAAAAAGCCAATTTTTTATTTTCGGACTTAATGTCAAAACAGTGAATAGTTACTCTATTTCCTTATCAGTGCAGCCTTTATGTAAGCATTGAAATATTAATATAACGTCTAAACTTGAAATACGTACACATAGCACACCACGTAAGTACATAACTATGTACTTGACTAATCGCGCGCCTTTAAGGGTCAAAATCAGAAAGGTGAGCATTATGCGTCTGACAAAGTTTTTCTTAATAAAATAACATGATATTACTAAAATATTTATTTCAAAATAAAGGTTTTGTGCATAATTACAAGGCACTTAGCATATTTATTTATCTAGAATATTTTTTTATATGATATAAAAAAAATAAGGTCTAAATAGTCATTCCGGGAATGCGTCCTTATACCATGTTACACAGTTCAGACAAGTCAAAAATGTATACAACTACGACTTAAAACTGTGATATTTTAGCGTTGAAAATCATCGAATTAAGAATATACGTATAAATTAAATTAATACCAGTTTAATTTCTTCATATTTTGGCTATTCAAATGCTGTCTGATGTTTATCAAATCATTCCGTGAACGCGGTGGATATCGGTCGATGTAATTAAAACAACACACGCTAAGTGACGTTAGCGAGAAATAGTGTGAAGTTCACTAGTCAAAGCAAAAGGCGTGGGTCGTGTTTACGGAAAAATATAATTGATTTTGTTGGTAAGTACCTTTTAATTTGAAATGTGTGAAGCGTACTTTAATTCCCTGTCACTACGGGAACGCTGTTTGGTGATTAGTTTTTCGAAATTTTGCATACTTTTTGCAAAATTCTTATAAATATCACTTGTTCATAACCTCTAAAACCAATATCTAACATGTCGGCGTCAGCATCACATGAAAATATTTATCGAATTGAAATTTCGGGAACGGTCATTTCGGGAAAGTTCTCGTATATGACGGGCGTTCCCGAAATGACAATTTTAGGGCAAAATGATGCTCTAATGCTTTTAAAAGCATAACCAGCAAAATTTTGGTTTTAGGTATCCATTTAGTACAAGTAACATGGAAAACGATTAAAATGAAGAGAAAAGGAAGTCTAAAAAACGATTAAAAGAGGACAGTACGAGTATACCTTATAAAAAATATTGCGAAAAGGCTAATGCAAGGAAGCGCAAGTTTTTAAATAAAATGACACCTGAACAAATAGAGATGAAGAGACTGAAAGATAGGAAATATTACCCAAGAAATAAATCTGAAAATAAAGTTAAGACTGTTAGTGATAATTATGACTGAAAGACAAAAGAGGAAACAGAGAAAGAAGTGGAGAACAAATTCGCAAAAGTATAAACAGAAAAAAATTTTTTTTTTGCTAACATCGTTTTCTATCTCGTTTTCAGAATCTGGGGGGCCCCAGATTCTACAAATGAGATAGAAAACGATAATCGCGTGTCGAGGAAGAAATCAGGAAGAAAACAGGTTAAAAAAGATAAAGCGTAGGCTTACAGAACTGTTTAAAAACAGAAACATAAAATACAGAAAATGCAAAGAATATTAATTAGATCAGATGCGAAAAAAAGTACAGTGAAGCAGAAGACGCGAAGAAAGAGCTTCCCAAAAGAGTGCTGATACGCCTACTCGCAAAGTTGATGAATTCACAAAAGGATGTTCTGTTACTCCGGAAGTTCGTAAACGTCTATTATTTGGCGAGGTTTTGACAACCCAACTAAAAGACACCGTCGACAAATTACCGAAAAATTCTAAACAGGGAGAGGCTTTTCAAAAATGCGTCAGTGGCAACCGTATCAAAAAACATCGTTTAAATAATACGGCCAAACAATTTCTTCGCAAAAATAAAAATACTTAATGACAACATTTTAATAGCTAATCGGAAGCATACATTTTTAATCACTTATCAGATTCGTGAAGAAAATCATAAGTTTTTTGAGTGGGATGATGACAGCAGAAAACTTTGACCGATGAAGGTATAATACTGTAAATATATATTATTTTCATGCATAAAATATGCCAAAAACCGGGCGTTGCGTTCATTTAGGGCATTTAAGGAACGTCAACGTCATTTAGGGAACTTCATTGTCATTTTGGGAACACTACCATCATTTTCGGGAACATCACAAAAACGGCAAATAAATCACTATTAAGTAATGCTATAGTTAAATCTTGCATACACAACATAAAATGACGTTTAAACTTTTGTATTTATATTATTAATATATAACGAAGTGCAAAAATGTATACAATAAATTGAAATTTTAGAGCGAAATTTACACCAATTGAAAATTTAGGGAAAGTAATTTGAAAATAAGTGTTTTCATTATAAAAATATACAAAATAACAACATTTTCCGATTTAGGAACAGGTTAATTACAATTTCTTGAAGGTGATTGTTAAATGCGTTGGTTATATTATTATAAAAAATAAAAAACTGTTCCCGAAATGACTTTTGGCCCTGGCATTATTCTTATGAACAGGTAGAATATCGAAAATATTTATTTTTGTGCGTGCCTCTTCACAGGAATGGTTCATGACAAATGCTTCAACAGACTCCACTTGTTAGTTTTCTTCAAAAGAAAACTTAATTTCTCAGATTTTTTAAAACCTAAAATGCTCACCTCTCTGATTCTGACCCTTAACTGCGATCAGACAAACAGATCGACGGGTGATAACGGACATCTATTGATCGGTAGTTGGTACACATTCATATTGTCACGCTTGACGTAGAAACGGGTAAGCAGTGCTAGTGCTCATGTTGATGAAATTATTCTTAGAACTTTTGATAAGATTTCCTTTATCAAAAGATTATTTTAGTGCATTCGATAGACAACTCTTAACATGCAATTCTTTCAACGTGGGTGTTGACAGAGCGGAGCAAAGTAAGTAGAGAAAACTAGTCTTTTCATTCATACCTAGAACACGAAATCCGTGGACATAAACCCATCCTGAAAAACTTAGTAATTTATATAAACTGTGCTTTGTGGGTAAGATTATCTCATCATCACAATCCCTCTATCCCTTTCAGTATTTAAGGCCCTAAAATTGGGATGATAAAAGATAAGAAAGATAATATTACCACAAGATAAAAACTACAAACGAATAAATTAGGTAACTGTAGTTAAGTCATTTAGTTGTGTTCTAACATTTTATACGAGACTCACACGCATCTGCTACAAGACTATTGTGGATCATACCTAATTTACCAACACAACATAACGTAGTAATGCAGGTTTTTCGCAATAGTTATTATTATTGCAATGCACAACTTTGATGAGGTTTTTTTTGTAAATCAAGTCAAGTCAATAAGTGCGACATTGGTTGTCGCACGTATTGACTTGACTTGAGTCTTCAGACATTAAGTGCATACATCTAACTGCGAATCAAAGTTTCACATCCCTTCCTTTTCACAAATTAAGTAGTTCAAGAGAACAAACAAACATATCCCCTCAACGTTGCATGCTCATTGTTGCCCAGTTCCTGCAGATAGCCAGTGTAAGTGTCCCAATATTAAAAAGACAGATAAACTAAAATACCTAGGTATAATATTAGATGAAACCCTTTCCTTCAAACAATATATGGAAGCTCTAAATAATAGAATTCGTAAGCTGATATATATATTTAAAAGCTACGATTTATTGCAAATCCAAAAATAATTAGGCAAGTATACTTTGCTCTTTGTCAGTCAATTTTGACTTACTGTATTACTTCATGGGGTGGGGCGAATAAAACTTTGTTATTGACCATTGAAAGAGCTCAAAGAGCTATTCTCAAAATCGCTACTTGCCGCCCTTTCCTTTTCCCCACTAACCTCCTGTATAAATCTTGTGAAGTACTAACAGTTCGACAGTTATTTATAATGAGCACTGTACTAAAACAACATGCAACACTTCCATACAGCACTGAATTTACTAAAAAGAGACGGAAAGATATAGTTTGCCCTCAAAAAAGTACAAAACATGCTTTCACAGCCAAATTTTATATGTACCTCGGACCGCTTCGCTATAACAGGCTAAATGAAAAGGGAAACATCTACTCCTTAAATCATAGTAATTGCAAGAAAATCCTTAAGGAAACTCTTCAAACTATGTCCTGTGAAGATACAGAGAAATTATTACTAGTGCTAAAGTAAATATTGTTTGTATTATTGTTATTTCGTTTTTTTATTAGTTAGCTAAGTTAAGATTCTATAATTTTATACACCTTTTTACATATGTACCAATAATATTAATTTTATGTGATTATTTAATCAATTAATGTACCTCCAATCGCCTGAAACACAGGATTACCTAGTTCAGGCACAAATAATGAGTGAACTTGAGATAGATATAAGAAAAACTGTATTTAACTTTATACCTTATATTTTTGAATAAATTTTATTATTATTATTATTTTTATTTTTATATATTTACATATCTCGGGACCCTGGGGTCCCGGACCTTTGGAAGGCGTACGAGGAGCCGAAGCCAACTCGCAGAGGCCCGTTAGACGCTTTTTAATTAAATGAGGCACCAACCGACGATTATCCCTGTACCCACTATGCAAGTGCACCCAAGGACAACCCCCGGTTGGTGTAGGACTATTGCAGGATATGGAACCAAAGATATTGGACTATGGGTTTGGGTGGTTAAAATGGACTGGTTACCAAAAACTATGGAAGGACTATGGCCCCTGCCTGATCAATGTTTTAATATACACGGATAAAATGGCAGGGGGTGACTTGCACACTCAATAATGGGCCCCCGAAAACGGTCGCTAGCACATAGTGACGTAGCGACAAGGGGGCAACATGTCCTGAGGTGCTCGAGGAGTGGAGAGGTATTCCAAGGCTCTCAGAACAATCCCAGAGCCCGGAAGATGGTCAAGATCCCTACAAGCACTTACTGGAATACTTCCTTCCTCCGAGCACGTTTGCTCTTGCGAATCTCCACTCAAGCCGGTCAATAAAGGCAAGAATGAGGTGGGAGCTCAGTTCCTCGTCAGTGTTCACTCCAGCCGGCCAATAAAGGCAAGCCAGAGGTGAGGAACATGACTTCTCCCGGGAGATAGGGTCCGTGGGATCGCAACTGCCCAACAGCTCGCCACATGCTGCCCTGCGGGTTTCTGTATCTCTCTTGGTCTGGCTCCGCACCCTAAACATGTTCCGGGAAAGTAAACTCTACCGGCACAGACCTAAAGTTCGGAGCGCACAAGCCCCACCACGACGTCAACGTAGAGATACGGCGGTATTATTTGACGAGATGTTCAAGCCAAAAACACATTACAACTAATTTTATCGCTTGACTACTTGAGTAACCTCGCACAAACCCATAGCAAAACCAACAAATAGCTCAATATGTCCTCACGAAAACTACAAAGGTTCTTGTCAAAAAAATTAGTCTTGGAGCATGTCAATTGCTGGTGTGTTTACTATTAGTAGAGAATACATCGTCCGGCTATTGTTACCGGCGGAATTTTTATGCACAACAAGAGTCTGCAGCCATTGTCCACGCGAGTGAAAGTGTATGCGCAGGAGTTGCGTCACTGCATCTTGTGCCTAGTTTTTACTGTAATACTGTTTTGTAACCCGACAGAATCTAAGAATTTTTAGAGAACGTCTTCTCGTCTACTTTTGTTCAAAGTAAAATCGATAAACAAAGGGTAGAAAAGAAACCTCTTTTCTAAACTTGTACTACATCTCAATAAATTTCAGCAGTCACGGCATGGGGCATCACAGGTACCTATAGCCACAGCTGAGCCTTGCCACAATCAAATAATTAATTAACCGAGAAGTGTTTGAAGCTTACAGACTGGTGCTATAACTGATGCTACCACAAATTCTCTTGACATGTTAATCGTCTGACTGAAAAGGGCTGCTCTTTTGAGAACCAAAGATCCAACAGAATTTGTAAATATGTTAGTAGATAATAATTATTATGTCCACATTGTTGTAGCAATCTGAGAGGTTCAAACTGACCATCTGCTTGTAATCTGACAAGTAATGATATCATGTTTGAACTAATTAGTCAACACATGGACCACTAGTCGCATGTCTATCTACATCATCTGCAGAGTACATGTCAAATATATGCAGTACTCATCATCATCATCACCCACAGCCTGACTTCACCCACTACTGAGTAAGGCCTCTCTTTTCCTGTGCCAGCCTCATCCAGGTTCTACCCGCGATGTTAACAATGTCGTCCGCCCATCTTGCAGTCGGACGAACGACACTTCGTCTTCCAGTACTACTACTAATCAAATTCTTGTAAAGTATATTCAAATTATTTGCTAGTCCTTGTCTTTCAATCAAACTATTTGCTAGTCATAGTTCAACTTTAACCATGTCAGTGACTATTTTAGCTTCAAACTATTTTGATCATAGCTCACTCATTCAGAATATTGATTACTCATTAAGGTGTTCCAATAGCTTCGAACAAAATAGCAACATGAAATTTTACTTTAAAATTGTACTAAGCTGATTTGACAAGCTGTGTAAATTCGGGTCCTTCCCCGTAGTCATCGGGCAAACCAGTAAACGAATGCATTAAGGTTATTATTAATAAACTTTCAAAATCGAAATATTTTAAGACAAATATGTAGTACATGTCCAATTATGAAACGTCAAGACTAGCACGGTTCCAATTAGTCGTTTCCTATGGAGAAGAGCTGGAGAGAAACTGCACGGTTACTCTTTTAAAAATAATTGGCTTTTACAATATTTTAAAATAAGTGACAATAGGTGTGGGAGGACAGCGTAGGCCTTCCAACAAGTAACAGGTATTAAATAAAATAGAAAATGGTCAACAAATCTATATAAACAAATCTATATAATACTAGGCCTACAACGTTCTTATATTCAACAAGTAGAAAAGAATATATATAAAAGTATTTTTTTTTTATATATACCTAAAAATTAAAACCTATTTAAACCAAATGACATGATTGCCATTACAACTACAGTAACTAATCTGAATAAATATCAGTTCACTTCTTAAGTCTGTACATATTTTAACGACTACAAGTGAATACTTAATTGACCTAGTTATTTTTCACATTTCCTTAAAATGATCCTTAGAGTCGGAGCTATGATTCTCTCAGAACGACCGACAGCCAAATTCTAGTGCTTACCAATAGCGTTCGTATTTAATTACTTGACCCAGTCAATCACCGAACCTGCCACTAGAACTATTGCTCATTTGGGAGACTATTCCTCATCTACATTTCATTGCAAATAAAATCTATCAAAGCCCCTTAGGCAAAAGTCTTTTAATGAATAACAGTATCTTAAGTCTACCAAACCAAATAACATAGTTAATAAAGCATTCACCATCAAAGTCCCTCTACATTCAGCACCACATCTAACCAAGTTAGGAAACTCAGTCAAAGCGAAGCCAGTACATAATAATTATAATACATGTACATTTCATAAAACAGTTTCCACTTTCGACGCACACTCGATTTGAATAACGAAACTGAATGAACTTAATGAATGCGTCGACACGTGCTCAGCCTCCCCGGCGCGAATACCGATGTGTTGGAGCAGTGTACGCTAGGCACTAGGCAGTCGCCTGAGGGCCTCGAAAGCGTCTGCTTCCTATAATGATGGTCATTTGCGACTTGATCTTTGGAGACGAAAATTTGGACCAAGAAATTACATTCACAAAATAATATAAATGATAGGAAGGTAGCTCCACTGCACTGCTTGTTACTGTTTGAGAAAGATTAAGAATGGACGTGGATATGGATTGAGAACCATAATTCACGTTAAATATTGGGGCTTTAAAAAGAGCATTTTAGCACAAGTGACATTAATGCAAATGTCATTATGCATTACCTACCTACCTACCTAAAATCATTCACAAAGTCACAATACATTCTGTCGCTGCGAAAACTCATTAACTAAAAATAAATGAGGAATCAGCGTTGCTGTCAGCAAATCCTCTTGTATGCACAAGTCTTCTCCTTACTAAGCGACCTTAACCTAGGGTTTAAATCTAATTCCAGGATCTTTTACTCATTCCGGATTCCTGTATCTTACTAACAATAATTATAAGTCAAGGCTAACGCTATTATCTTCGATAAAATTGAAGCGTAACATTCAACATTTAGAAATATTCACGATAGAACCTTCTGTATTTACGATGTCAGCGTTACCAAAAGCTTGGACTTATAAGCTAAGCTTTATAATAAACACTGAATTGCCAACGAATCCAGAAGGTTGATTAAACCTTACTTCAGTTTCCGTACGTAATTTTCTGGTGACCACTCAAAATCAGCGTTGTGCTGTGGCTCCCCCATAGCACAGCATCATGCTGACTCCTTCTTGTCACAGGCATGACATGTAACTGCCGACTGTTCTGTACTCGTGAAGACACACACCTTTTTGTGTCGTGTTTAGTATGAGACAAATAAACCCATTTTTCTTTCTTTTCTTTTACTATCGTGCTGAATGAAAAGCTCATACAACACACAACACACTCGGAAAATCTAAATTATCTTGATTGCTAAACATTCTGATAATGTAAAACTTCGCACGTTCAGTAACCGTGCAATTGTCTCTATCACAAACGTGCACTATATCTACATTCCACATCTACTATGGCTTTGCATTCAAATGTCTCTCTACGTGTTAAGCACAGATTAGTAAGTACCTACGTACAACGTGGTGTTATCATCTTGATAACAACATAAACCAAGTTATGTGAATCTTATATAAAAAAAATTGGCACGTGCCAGGGTAACACATTGTGAAAACAAAACCTTTCCAATTTTATAAAATTAATCAATGTCCTGAAACGGTAACGTTGCGGATGGAAGGTAGGTATACAATATTATACATGGTAACAACCAAAGGTCTCCAATTAAGGGAGAAGGTGACGTCATGAAATCGTAATTAATGAAAGCTTAGAAATGGAATATGAATTTTAAACTTTTTAATTTTGCCATTGAAGGCTTTCAGTGACCAATTAAATCTTATTTTTAATTCAGACATCCACTTATAATAATTTACTTAATTCTCAGATATCCTCAAAATGTTAAATTGAGATTGTATAAGTACTGTAGAAGAATGAAATACTAAATAAGCTAAGTAATAATACATTAATTTTAGTGAAAGCATTACTAAAGTCTTACATAGGGATCGTATAAGATTTCGCCAATAACTGCTGATTTAACCGCGGCTCGCTAATTAGCAGGCTAGATACTTTCACATGTCAACTGAATTCTGTTCTGAACGCTAAACACTAGAATGACACTAGACACTAGACCAGCACTACACAACTTATGTCAACATCATAGCTAATTAGCTGAAAGTTGCATCAAACTACATTTTGCTATTTTTTCATGTCTCACGTTTCATTTGAAAGGAGAGTTATATAAATTTTAATAGAAAAGATAGATTTCAATTAAGTAAAAAACTAAGGAAACTAACTAGAGCCTTGATGATTTAATTGATTTCATCTTATTGGTTAAATTGATAAATTCAATTCAATTTTGTAATACAAAAAATCTAAAACGTCTTACCTCACATAATCTGCGGGCACGTTATCTCTGGCAGAAACACTCAAGTCAAGATGGACGAAACAGAAAAAAGATAATTGAATTTCGCATTCCTGTGGCGCGCTAGTGGCGGAGCGCTCCGGACAGGTAGGTACGCGATGGCGACTGATACCGCGGCATGTTTGGGGACTGCCGCATTGTCCGGCCCTAAAATAAACTGCGCCTGACCAGGAAGTTATTTACTTAGATTATTCCTCAAACAAGACAGTTATTAAAGCCAGAAAACATCTGCATTAGCATGTAAATGTAGTGACGTCTTCAACAAATACCGCAACGTGATGGATGTAAACGCAGCACGCTGCACGGCACCGCTGCGCGCCGACTCCCACACTAAACATGTTAGTTCGCAAGCATCGGCGACTACGTGCAGCTCAGCTAATGCGAAATGTACGGTATTTTGGGTGCAACACTGGGAATTAACTTTAAACCTTATTTGTTTTCTGAATCAATTAGATTCAGAATTAAATATATTTGAAACAGTGGCATTGAGAATGGAAAGAGTAGATTTAGCGAAGGTTACCAGGATAGCTTGCAGGGCCTTCTTTTTATCTCCATAAAGATCAAGATGTTGCGTCTCTGCTGCCCGATATAATTGGCGGCGGCTGCAACGCTCCGCGACACCCGAGCGGAACAAAATCTAATGTCCTCAATTTAAATCTGTTTGCTTCAGTATTAGCTACGTACACAAGGTAGCGTAGCCTTCATCCTCATCGCCGAAGGTTGGTCGTTCCTGCTTCGACAAGTAATGGACGTAAATTGACTCATTCTTGTACAAGCTTGCAATTAGTCTCGTCTCTCGCAGAAAAACGGATGGGTTATTTATTTAATAAGTTGCCTCTGTACTAGATTTTTAATTACACATTGCAATTATTGCATTTGTGAGTGGCCTGCGCAATACGCTAACTATAATACTTCTGACGTTGTTTCAAAACTGCTAAGTGTACTGTATGGTATGGGCAGCACGCGGGCACGCCGCGCGTCGTGCTCAGCACTCACTCCGGAGGTCGGCGGTATGTAAATGAAATTGAAGCTCGCGTTATCGTGTTCTGATCGTGTCCGGTGCATTGTTGCTATGCGCCAGCGATCACACATGAGGACTAATTGCGATTCCTGTGGGCGCGGCGCGGCGCCGGCCCGATACCGCGCGACTGCGGCGCTTGCGACACCCGCGCGACATTCTACACACACGGCACAACAATTTTATTATTAACATGGATTATTCGCGATTCACGCGGCGCACCAACAATTATGTTGCGCAAGTATCCGCATCCAAACTTTAACATTCGCCGCGCGTTACTCCTGACTACTTTAATTCAGCTGTTTTAATTGCATCAGATGTATATAGGCATTAAATGCGAATTTCTGACGGCTGCTATTTTCTTAAAACTGGTTTCACATTAACATTGCATCGTCTCATCTGCATACAATTGAAAGATCAAGACCATCGGCCGTCGGCTGTATGATGTGGAGCTGTGGAGCTCGGTGTGCACATAAACAGCTACTTACAACCGTAACCTACATTTGGTTATACTAGTTCTAATCGAAGAACAAGTGACCCGAGAACGCAATTGTTGTATTGTAATGTACTGGTATTTAGCCGCGCGTCGGCGCGTCGCGTGCGGGCCGCGCGGCTTGTCCGCACCACACAGCGGGCTCCTCCGACCGGCACACAGTGGTTCGAAATCGACGCTCCGTGGACATTGAAATCAAAATTTCTTTAGACGAGAAATAAAAATCGGAATGGCTTTATTTCAGTATTATTTATAATATTTGGTAATATGACAGCTATAGACAGCACCATCTCCGAAAAAAAAAATATTTAATATTTTTTTGTATGAAGAAAAACACAAAAGTCGTTTTTCCTCATAACTTAATAAAACTTAAAGCCTGCGGCTTACATGGGGTGTTGTCCTACATGAGGCGATTCCGAAATGCTATAACACGCACACCCATGCGCGCCGCTTCACTCACAGCAGAGTGTTGAATTTCGAGAAATTCAGTTAGAGATTTTTACGTTGATTTATGTGTGATCTTGAAAATATACAAAGTAATTGACTTTAGTTTGCTAATTTGATTAGTTATAATGAGAAATAATGGAATATACAATATAAAAATACTAAAAAAAACACTCAAATTGAGACTTACAATATAAATAGATTTTGCAATCTTTCTTATAATAATTTAATTCGGTGTTAGTAGATACACAGTTTGACTTCTTAATTAACATTTAAAAAAAAAAGTACAAAAACTTATAACTAATACAGAAAAATACTAAGAATAAGCAATTGTATAATTGAGAAATATATTATTTCACCACTTCACTCAGAGCAGAGTAATGAACTTCAAGAAATTCAGTGGATTTCTCGAAGGAATTTAATACTATATTATTTGATATCTTTGGGATAGGTGCACATACCAATGGGCAACGATAATTACATAGTAATGATTGTTTGATGTAAGCTGTTCGTAATCTCAAGTTTAGCAGGAAATCAATGCTTAATGCATGCTAATTAACTTATGATGGTAATTTAGTCTCATCTCATTAGTGCATGTTGCAAATATTGTTAACGAGTTAAGATACATTAGTTAAGGGCTATTTTTACGAAGTGTTTAACTAACTACTATTAATTAAGATACGATTGAGAGGGTACTTTTATATAAATAGGGACAACATCGTCAAAATCATTAGTTTTTGTCAGCAACTGTTCGCGCTATAACATTAACTTCTTGCTTACGTACTTACTTATTATCATGGAAGGATTTTATACAAATTTGGACATATTCATATTTGTGAAAACAAAAAGTTGCTTTTCGCAGCCTAGTATTTTGTTAGAAGCACTTCTAACCAAAGCGACAAATTTGTCTGAAGAAGAACAAAAAAAATTAAAACAGTTTTGTCAAGTGTATATGTGTGTTTTGCATAGAAATTGGAAATCGTGTAATCGAACAATGCATACATTTGTCAAGAAGTATGAGACATGGCTAGAAAAAGAGATCAAATGGCCCAACTTCATTAAAGACAGATTTGTACAAAGTGAAGAAATTGGATTGGTATCAATCGACTCTGTTACTGATACTGTTGAACCTTCAACCTCAAGTGCTAGTGGTATAAATGATGGTGCATCCACGTCCAAAGTAACTACATGTACTGTTAGCACTACAACACTAAAAAGGAGCCCAAGAAAACCTTTCTCAGAATTATGCCAAAAACAGAAGAAGAGAAGAATAGAAGAACTTTTAACGCACGACTCTCAGGAACTTGCATATGCTACTGCAGTGAGATGTGGTGAGGAGAATGAGGACGTGAAAGATTTAATAAAATATATTACCGAGCATCCTGAAAAAGCAGCAGAGATCAAGAATTTTTTGAAAGGCAAGACAACTACTAACAAGTATTCAGCAGAGAAAGCGTTGGGTATATTTATTTCTTTGAAATTGTCGAAGTGGCAGTATATAACTTTAAGGGAAACTGCGAAAGAAAGTGGTGTAGATTTGTACCCATCATATTATTCGGTTTTAAATGCCAAGAAGGCATGCTATCCTCCTGAGAGCGATATTGAAGTGACCGAACGAGGAGTTAAAGTAAAACTTCAAGCTATTTTGGACATCACTGTCACTCGACTTGCCAAAACATTAAACTTGGACCATTTGCAAGATAAAGAACTGATCTTAATCTGCAAATGGGGCTTCGATGGTGCGTCAAATCAAAGCAACTACAAGCAATGCATGAATGCAGATGAAGACGACTCTAGTGTTTTTATGAGCTCTTTTGTACCCTTGCAATTGATGTGTGGTGAGGATTTGGTCTGGGAAAACCCAAAACCTTCTTCTACAATGCTTTGCAGACCAATTTATTTCAAGTTTGTCAGCGAAAATAAGTTGGACATGAAGGAGGAAATGGGTTTGATCGATGCTGAAATTAAAGCATTGAAGCCATCTATCATTGAAAATAATATACAAGTTAAACATTCAATGTTAATGACCATGATAGATGGCAAAATAACGTCTCACCTGTCACAAACCTCGATGCAAACATGTGACATCTGTAAAGCTGTACCAAGTGAAATGAATGATTTGGAGAAGATTCACATGTAAGTTGAATATTGGAAATGTATGTTAATTTTTTTTATTTTTTTCTTATTGAAAAACACTTTTAACCTTTTTATTCATATTTTAGGAAATCTGTATCATCTGATATTTACAAGTACGGTTTGTCGACTTTGCATGCATGGATCAGATCCATGGAATGCCTGCTGCATATCGCTTACCGATTAGATTTTAAAAAATGGCAAGCCAGAGATGAAGCTAGTAAAGCAGCTTTGAAAAGTCGCAAACAGACGATACAGCGAAAATTTCGAGAGAAAATGGGACTCCTGGTGGATATCGTAAAACAAGGTTAGTTGATTTATTTATTTTGTATAATATCAAAGGGTTTTTTAGTTAGTGTAATACTATAAAACTTATCTTATAATGTTCTCATATCAGTATTTTTTATATAAAGGTGCTGGGACCACGAATGATGGCAACACGGCTAGAAAATTTTTCCAGTGTCCTGAGAAGACTGCAAATATCACTGGATTGAGTCAGGAGCTCATCCAAAAATTCGCAACTATTCTCCGTGTTGTATCATCAGGACAGTCTATTAATATTGATTTGTTTGCCAATTATCTCGACGAAACTGCGCAGCTGTATGTGGAACTGTATGGCTGGTATTTCATGCCTTCCAGTATCCACAAACTTCTGCTGCATGGAGCTGAAATAATAAAACATTTCAACATTTTGCCTATAGGAAAGCTATCAGAAGAGGCATCTGAGGCCCGAAACAAAGATTTTAGAAAACTCAGGGAACATCATACGCGGAAATTTTGTCGCAGAGCGACAAACCATGACATCTTTAATGGTTTCATCGTATCCTCAGACCCATATTTGTCAAGCATTCGACCTAAACTGACAAATAAGAGTAGAAATGATTTAACTGAAGAAATGAAGTCTCTTCTTTTAATTGACCCGGATACCATGGATAAGGAAAACATTGAATTTGTTGAGGTGCCAAGTATGATGGATTCTGATTTTGAATTCTTTGATAGCGATGACGAAACTCAGTAGACAAAATTTTAATGTTTGATGTTTTTGTGTAAATTTTATATATTTCTCAATTATACAATTGCTTATTCTTAGTATTTTTCTGTATTAGTTATAAGTTTTTGTACTTTTTTTTTTAAATGTTAATAAGTCAAACTGTGTATCTACTAACACTGAATTAAATTATTATAAGAAAGATTGCAAAATCTATTTATATTGTAAGTCTCAATTTGAGTGTTTTTTTTAGTATTTTTATATTGTATATTCCATTATTTCTCATTATAACTAATCAAATTAGCAAACTAAAGTCAATTACTTTGTATATTTTCAAGATCACACATAAATCAACGTAAAAATCTCTAACTGAATTTCTCGAAATTCAACACTCTGCTGTGAGTGAAGCGGCGCGCATGGGTGTGCGTGTTATAGCATTTCGGAATCGCCTCATGGAGGACAACACCCCATGTAAGCCGCAGGCTTTAAGTTTTATTAAGTTATGAGAAAAAACGACTTTTGTGTTTTTCTTCATACAAAAAAATATTAAATATTTTTTTTTTTCGGAGATGGTGCTGTCTATAGCTGTCATATTACCAAATATTATAAATAATACTGAAATAAAGCCATTCCGATTTTTATTTCTCGTCTAAAGAAATTTTGATTTCAATGTCCACGGAGCGTCGATTTCGAACCACTGTGCGGCAGAGCGCTACAAGGAAAACCAGCCTGACTCACGTTGGCTGGACGATGTCGATGATACAACAGATTATTGCATTGCTTTTTCACCGTTGTGCAAAAAATAAAGGCGTCAAAGGTCATTGCGTCACTTATTAAAATTCCTTGTGCGGTGTGGTGGCGTTCAGCCTTCGATGGCAGATCGACGTGATGATGAGCTCAGTAATTGCGCAGACCACTGCCCAGCCATTCAACACTAGTGCCTGGGCAGTCGTATCACACTACACACTATACGACCCGTCACGCACACTAACTTGCTCCGACATAATAGCATCTCGATGATAGGTTTTATTATGCAATACCGCCTATATTGTTTGCAAAACTAAACACAGAAAACTATAAACAATCCATCAGAACGTCTGTTGATTAAGTCACTTTGATTCAACTGCATATCGGCACGATGATTCGAAGTTAGTGTGTACGTCGTTGTCAATTATTACAGGATTATTTCCATCAGCCCTCCAATAACCAAAGGATCTATATTCCTATAGCTCCCCTTGAGTCCGGGGTGACTCAGTAGTCAGTTAGTCAGCAGTGATTCACCTCTTCTTCTGTTATTGGAATTTCGAGACCTTTCATTGACGTGTGTATTGAGACATTAAAACAAATATCTTGCCGATACAATACAATACAAACGATTAAGTCGAGGGCAATCTACGAACGACTCGCTTTCAACGCGCAACTGTTATCGAAATAACACAGATCTGATAAATTCAATAAATCAAAACGAATCTGTAAGGATGTCTGTAGTTACAATTTTCCGGAGGGAAAACACCGGTCCGGGGAAAAATGGAAATTGCTAAATGAGTGGCCCTCAAGCGCTCGGCAGTCGGCACGGCGTGTACTCACCGGATCATGTTGTTGTTGATGTTCGACTCGGAGCGGAGCAGCAGCGTGTTATGTTTCACAGCACAGACACGTATTCGTTATGGCATTCAGCGCGCGGCCGCCATGCCGTCCGTTCGCGGCGAGGGTTAGGACGCGAGTGGGTGTGAGCGCGGCAGGCACGCGCGGCCCGGCGACGCCCGCCCTCGCGCCACGCCACGGCCACGCAACCCATCCTCAGCAGCCTGACCTGACGCACGCTGACTCTGCACCACAGCACCACGGTGCGGTGCTCGGTGCAAACTCCGTGCTACCAACTGGCACACCGCTCGACAAGCTAACGCGTGTAACTCATGTTGAGACGCAGCAGTCGCAACCTATTATGTGTTTTATCGTAAGTGCCATGAAATCGGTTTATCAATCATATATGGCTGAAATTATGATGCATTTAAAGCTAGTCGACAACTTGTTACGGCAGTTAAAGTTGGCCATACTTAAACTACATAATATAATGTATTCGAGAATCCTGCCAACTGGAAGGAGGAAGAAAAGTTTAGCGCATTTAATTTGAACCTTTGCAAACTTGCAGCCTAACTCCTGGAAACCTTGAATGTTCTAGAAACTACACTTCGTGATGTAAGTATTCTGTTTCTCAATTAATTACCCAGATCTGTTAAGTAATTTAGCCTCTATTTAGGGGCAAGAAGGCGAACAGAAATATGTAAGTACATTAATTTGTTTTGGACGATGATTTTAGGATCGTTTAAGTGGAGCTGAAAATGGGAATTTCCTTCTTTGTTGTATCATTCATTTGGTTGAACGTACAAACATACTCACATTGAAACGGGTACCTACAGATCAGAGATTATCTCTGATTTGTAGGTATGTAACTGTAGATCTATGTAATGTAAAACGTTTTTTAATTGAATAATAATAAACGATGTAATCCAATTCAACAACTATAATAGCAATAATAACTCGTTGAGAATATGGAGATGTCTTTCTCTTAGGTATATCTTCATCGCGTGAGAATACTTCAGTCGTAAACAGCTTAAATCCGTTGTCAGTCAATGCCATGACACCACGACTCCTCACTGCTCTGCTTCTGAGCGCTCGCGCAGCCGAGCGTGCCAGCCAGTCGTCCAGAACGCAGAATAACATTGTTCTGCCATTATTTGTTACTATTAGTTAGCGCTACTACTCACTAGTCACTACTATCCTAGTGTTTATTTATCCAGTTTCCGTTGACTCCATTTATCATAAGAGTGCATGGAATGCAATGCAATCGAGTTTTCTAATGTGTTACCATTCCTACCCTAGTAGCATTTTTGTTGGCTTTTGGTTGGGCCACATACCTCTGAAGTTGGCCCAGCTAAATGCCAACGGAAAATGCTACTAGAGTAAAGACAAACCGAATAGAGTAATGAGGTTCATTTAAGGGTGTTATGTTCATTGGCGTCAAGATAACACCATATACAATGAGGTTCATTTAATAATCTGTTGACAACCCTCTTGACTTTTCTCTGGCGGCAGCTGGCCTGCGTTTTACTTTACCAAAACAGCTAGCACTGAATAGATGTTTTTCTATTGACAGCAGAATAAATAATCATTCTCCTGCCCTTATCCCGATATATGTATTTGGGGTCGTATGTGCGTATTTTTCCTTCCAAACATATCCTATTTATTTAGTTATACCTTGTATCATCAATAAACAAGGACGATGCGCGTGCGCGTCAGTCGTTGCCCTAGCTTGCGTGCGCGACGACAGAGCGTGGCGCACGCAACCAACGTCATGACCGGCAACCGACGCCGGCGGCCCTAGCACTGCCGCATCATTGCAATCGACTAATTGGTTAAGTATTAGATTTGTGTTCATAAGACAGTTAAAGAAAACTGGAATAGAAAATACCAAAGATCGATCTAGTGGCAAAAACCGTCTAAAGGTACGGTTTTTCTCACCAGAACCATGATTGATGAATTGAGATAGAATTAAAAGACTAGGGAATAATGAAATATCTTTACTTTGAATAGTACCTAATACGTAGCGACACCCACGACAAAAGAACATTAAGTCTCTAAATTAATTTAGTGCACCTACACGTCCCATCTAATTTCGTAATGAGTAACCTACTCGTGTATTGTAAGTAGTATTTTCTCATTATCCTTAAAGCCACTAACCGGCCCACATTGGCCTTACTAACATGTCCATACAAGTAGTTAATGATCATTCAATAGACACTGATGCATGTCGGACATTAACTAATAATGTCCTCTGCATCCATTGTTACCCTATTTTGATACGTTGACCTTTTGCCCCGTTCAAAATGTATATAAGCTGTTAAGTATAACAGTGGGATCTGCTGTTTATCAGTCAATTCACTGTAGGGAAAGATCTTATTTTACAGAAGAGATTTGTTCACAGGTCCTTCTCCTTGCGGTTAGCAATTCCATGCTTTACAGTGTGGCAGGGACTTCGACGCGCAACCTGCTACCATGGATTCAGTGCATGATTCTGGCGTTGAATTATGCTCATTTATTTAAAAAAGTGTGCATCTGCAGAAGCCCGAAAAGTTTTAAAAGGTGCATTAATAAAAAAGTGTACATCATTAGAAGGTCAATCAGTTTTTAGAGGATATGTGAAATATTTCCCTTTTCCCTATCTGTCAGTCTGTAGTATTTATGAAACTTGATGAGTGATTTGAAAACATTTAGCAATCCAAATAACCATGCTAAAAACCACTGCAGAAACCCTCAAAAATACTCCAAACAAATTATTCTTAGTGATTATTCTTTAACAAAAGCAGACCATTCTTCGTGCCCTTGCTATTTAGAGAATTGTCTTCTAAACCAAGTTTTTAAGTAAATTCTATTCAAATGTTGTATAAACCGTCAAGACCGTCAACCGGAAGAGCTGTCTGTGATAAAAACAATTGACTGCAATGTCAACAGATATTAGAAACGGTCATTCTTTACATTGACAGGTAATTGTGTCTGCAGTCCACTTCGGAGTCGTGCTTACATCGCTATCTCTTCTATGAGACACCTGCGGTAGTCACAATACTATATATGTTACTGAAGGGGAAACATCTTCTTATGTTGTGTAAATAATCATTTTGATAAATTCATTATGAAACTGTCAATTTCAAGAAATTACAGAAATATACATAATGTCCAAAATTATTACAGTTGTTATGTAATCCTCCAATCATGCTTTAGTTGTTGCTTTTATAAATTGTTATCCCTCAAGATTGGACTTAAGCTCAATTCAACCCATAACAGATAAACCAAGAAGAGCTTCTTTTCATTGCATGTGATAAACCCGCGCTACAAAGTGACGCCGCGCTTTCCGAACTAAAAGACATGACTGGACACTTTCCTACGAAACGCTCATTAACGGGATTTTGTATTCACATATTTTATCATTTACGAGTATCATACTGTAAAAGTAATTATTTCTTATGAAATTATGAAATACTGAGAGTTATTTTTGTTAAAGGTATTTTATCTCCCTGTAGTTATGAATCATCTCCGTATGCACCATACTTTTCGTTGAATTATATTATTTTGTAAGTATTCATAAATGTGTCGTAAGTCATGTGCCGTTCCCGGAAACTTATAGAATAAGGTAGTTGGTATTTTCAGGAACAGGGAAACAAACCGCGAGCGTTGCGTAGCGCGGCGTAGCTTACCGTAGCAATGCGTAGCGTGTCGTAGCGCTCCCGTAGCGCGTAAATATTATAGGGCCCAAACAGTTGTTTTATAGAATAAGGCACGGATTTAAAGTGGCACTTGTTTATTGTAGTTTTGGTAAATAAGAAATTACAAATGGCATGTTTATTAACATGTTCGGCAGTTCAAACTAAATAAAAATGAGTCATAACAAATATTTAAATTGGTAATTAAATAAATATTACAGGTACGTGTGGGCAATTAACAAATCGGAAATAGTCGGTAAGAAATCTAACTCGGAAGAAGCGATCGCCGGCCGCTGACGCGCCACCGCTCGCTTCGATCGCTCGGCTCGCGCGCGGTTAGACACAATTATTACCTAACTGAACCCATTTGGTCGGGGTGTCCTGACTTACTTACTGCGAGCAATTCGGCTCGCGTGTGGTTTATATACGGTAACGTACTTATAAAAAAAACTATTTTTAAACTCAAATCATTTATTTCAATTAAACCATTTACAGGCACTTTTGAATTGTCAAGGAGTCGGTCAGTAAGAAATATGAAGCTAGTTGCCTATTCCAAAGCGTAGTAGGTTAGTGCCTATAGAGAAGAACGGGCAAAAAAAAATCATTTCAGAAAAAGCGGGCGAAGCTGCGGGCAGCAGCTAGTAACTTATAAATTCATAGGACATTGTTAAATTACCGCATACAACCGGTAAAGTGTTAATCTACGAGTGACATTTTTCCAGCAAACCATGGTGTTATTATTATTATTATTTTTTTCTTTGCCCCACTCTAGGAATTTTTCCTGGATTGTGGGTGCGTTTACAAACATTTAAACTCACATACACAAACAGCCAGACCCGGAACAACTACTTGTAGGTCATACAAATATTTATACCGTGCGGGAATCGAACCCGCGACACGCAGCACAGCAGTCAATCGCTTAACCACTGCGTCAACCGTGCCGTAAATAAAATAAAAAATTAATTATTCACCATTAGTCAGAAAATCGATTTTTGGTTAAAAAGGCTACAGAACAATGCATTGTAAGCACGCGCGTGCACGGGCTCGGGCCCGATCAGACCAGCGGTGCTCAAGCTCAAAGTGCAACGGTGAAATTAATAAAGATTGATGAATTTGATGTAAGTACTAACACTAGTTTCTAAGTCGTGTGCACACATCTCCAATCCAATCTTGTTCTTTTCGTGTGTTTAGTGACTAAGCTGGTGTCAGTGTTAATGCCGCCCATGGGCCTCTGACTCGGCTAATAATAATAATAATATCTAATAATATTATTCGTCGTCAAAAAAAAAACCCTCAGGCATGCCGGGTTCCTCACGATGTTTTCCTCCAGCGTTTTTTAAACTAGTGATAATATTATTCAATACACATAAATAAATCCGAAAAGTCAGAGGAGCGTGCCTTGAACTCGAGACCTATGACTTGGCACTCCGACGGTCACACCACTAGGCTATCACTGCTATGCTGTTACTAGTTTCTAAGTCGTGTATATGGACTTAAGTCTTCAATAAAAAAGATATATTTGATTTTATAACAAGCTGTCTAGACATGTGACCAAATTATTAGGGAGAATAAATGTAGGTTTGTCCAATCCTTCGTAATCCTTGAAATACCTCAGGCGAAAAAAATATGCTAAATTAAAATGAGCGGCCAGTGAGGATAAAGAGGGCTTTCAATAGATGTCCAAGACTTTTTGTGGCAAACCCAAACTGTTATAGCTGTATCTATTAACTACTATAAATTAAAGGCGCTTTTCGTGTCTGTCTGTGTGACAGCGTTGTTTTTCTAAACTACGCAACAGATTTTAATCTGGGGGCACGATAGTACCCCTGCCAAGAAATAAATAAAGTTTCAATTGCATAGCTCTTATACTTTAGATTTTTTTGATATCCAAAAAACCCCGATTTCGTCACTGACTCACTGATGATCATCAAATTTCTTAGGGTACTTCCTGATTTCCTAGAAAGCTGAAATTTGGTATATAAGCTAGTATTAGTACACAAACAACAAAAAAAAATCTAATACTTGGAACTTTTACCCCCAGCCCCTTAAACTAGGGGATGGAAGTTTGTATGACACTTCCGCAAATTTTGATGCTAGAGTTCTGAAAATTGATATAGGGACTTCTTGTTATAAATAATTAAATATGAATTCCAGGATTTTTTGTAAATCACCCCCCACACTTTAAATTAGGGGATGGCAGTTTGTATGGGTTTTCCCATACAAAAAAGGCAAAGTGCAAAAGGCACCTCAGATGTGCAAGAAATACATCCCAAAAAAATAAGTAAAAATGCTTATTTCAATTAACATACTTGGTTTGCATTACATGATTTGGAGACTCCTTTTAAGTAAGGAAATGCTTGTGTTAGGAGACTCCGCTCTTCCACTTATCATTATCCAAATGATTGAATTGAGAAACATGTATTTAAAAAAAAGAACATGCAAGTAGATTTAAACAATAAAAAAGGAAAAAGAGGCGCGCTTGAGTGAAGTGAAGTTTAAGGTTTGTGAGGTGTGTGTGTGTGTGTGGGAAAAAATAAAAAAAATATTGTCATAAGCCACTTACAAAAAGAAAATCCCACCAAAAACATTTTCATGTAAAATGATGCCAAGACGAGATCGTATGGCTCGCCCTGTCAAAAAGTTATCAGATCGCATGTAGAGCCAAGCTTATAGCTGTACACGCCCTAACTTCAAAAACTCTACACCTTAGTCAAAATATGTGGCTTGGCAGTTTCGTTTGCATATAATCAATATTTTTTATATATTTCCCGGTAGGGTTAATAGGCATACCTATAATGTAATGCACAAGCATAAAAAATTACCATGGATATAAGGGATGCCCCTTGTACCGAAATCAGCAAGTTCTACATCTATTTCTAGCTGATATTCACGCTACGGAGGCTCTGCTTAATGCGGCGCGTGAAGGAGTGACGCGAGTGAGCGGTGGAAATTGAGCGCGCTCGGGCGGACGCGGTGGATATGTTATGGAGGTATTCCGATGTCCAATTAAAATATTTTACGTCGTTATTACCCGGATGTTATTGGGGTGGAATATCTCGCTGGCTCAGAGGGCTGTCGGTAAGTAATTGGTTTACTATCAGCGCTTATATCTACGGTTATGTTTACTAATTAACTTTTTTGCATGATAGCGGGATCTCTGGGATTTAAAATATTTTATGATTATGATAGGTATTCTTCGACTTTCATATCGGCTCAAAAGCAAATTTTGTAACCAGCGACTGGTATAATATGAACATGCGTGGGAAGTAGACACATCATAAGGTCCTACAATATCTCTAAATTAAGCTCAGAACCCTCTTAAACTATGAGAAATGCACCGTCAGGCACTCGACGGGATTGTATACTAAACTTAATACATCGCACACCTAGATGAAGGGTGGCACAACTCAAAATAATCCAAAACCGAGTTATTGCGATTATCGGAATCAGTGTTGAAAACTACATTAACTCCAAAGACACCGGTGTACAAACTCCATTCATAAAAGACTAGATTGCGCTGTAAGTCAGTCTTTTTGAGTAGCTCCACGGTCACCCCCCATCAACAACAGTAACGCATCACCAGTTACGACATGTCAGCTGCAGGGAAAGATGCTGTCAATACGCTCAAAGAGTAAATTATTGCGACTTAGTTTTGTATTCGTGGCTAATCGCAGTGATCAAGCGTGAATTATTTTGAGTTGATTTCGTATTCGTGATTGAATCGGTCTTGTTTCTTGTGTGTTCTTCAAATTATTTCCACTTACCCCAGTATTGTTGAAAACTGTTGTTTTATTAAATTAATATAGAAAAATAATATATTAATAGCAAATTAATATCTTAGTAAAATAATATACAACATCATACAACAATAATTTAAATCGGTCAAATAGAAATGAGTAGAACGTTTTTTGCTGTTCCCGAAAAAAGAGGTATTTTGAGTTGTGCTACTCTTTATCTAGGTGTGAGACGTATACGAGCCGTGTAGGTATACATAGTATATTGTATAATTTACATGTATGCAGCTACACTACACGACAAGGAGCTAAGATTTGTTTGTTTACCTAATGGAACTACGCTACGCTAGAGAAGTTGTATGAGAAGTTATTTACATATTTAGGAACATATTTGACTTTACTAGTAAGGATGTTGAGGGGTTAGAACTGGTTATACGGGTCCATATAATCTTAACAACAGTACATTTATCGTACTTATGCAAATTATCTAATCATAAATGTAATTTGACGTGTAAAAGTGTTTTATAAAAACCTTTTTACATGAGTCAGCCGACAATTGTCGGCTGACTCTACTACAGTTGAAGAAAGTCCGTCACCAAAGTAATAACGACCACGTATGGTATAATGGTATCATGCCAAGATCATTGTTCATCTACCCTAACAATTTAAAAGAATAAACATATAGATATAGGAAACAATGACTCATTTGTAGAACAATAATTTTCGTGACAGAAATAGTATTTGCAAATCACATTTTATTAAAACTAAGCCATTACAATTATTTGACCACCTACTTAAATGCACGTGTTACACTGCATCGTCAGCACACATCATTAGGGTGGCAAGTGTCATATATCGCATATTGTTAGGTAAGAGTGCGCCGGTTGCCAGCCTGACACGATGTATCTTCTGCTGAAACAGCACTACTAGACATAATTATTATGAGTAATCAATAGAAAAGACAAATATACCTAGTTTAAATTAAAAGTTGATGTGATGCAATCTTATTTAATTTTCATTTGATTTCAATTTAGGAATGAGTGAATGACGGTCTTATATCGGGATAATTGAATTTAATTAAAGAAAGCGACTAAAGCATACTCTGGTTTCTACAAAATATTCAGCTATTTATCAGACTCAAAACTGCAATTATTTGAGACACCATAAATCTCATTCTTACATTAAAAAATGCAGATGTGTGATCTGCATTTTAATTATTAAATGTTACAGTGAATCATATCGTACCTACGTATGCTACCCACCACCCAATTCGCAAGCGAATGGCCACTGTTACAAATTGTATCAGCAAACAATAGGCTTGCTCACCTGTCAATTCGTACCTATTTACTATCGCTACAATGTAACACATGCCACATACAATAATTATACAGCGTGTATCAAATATGTGTAGTCATAAATATTAAATCAAATCAAATCATTTATTTGCTTGAATATGGGTACATGGGGTGATACATACAAGAAAAGTTAATTAAACCATATCCTACCGTCCCGTTACTTGCTTAATTGTAACCAAAATGGAAGAAGTCACTGGCTCCTGAAACACAGGTACTCTAACCTAGCTCTAGAGCCAGGGTCTCAGATTTTCTGTAACCTGTTTATGGCAATAAAGAATGTATTAAGTATATTATTGTATTACCTAAATAGGTGTGCAAATATCTATTATACTTAATTAAAATATTTCTTACATTATTCATTAATTTAACTATTACAAATATAATTATTAGATTATTTATGACATTTATTAATTATATAATTTTATTATCATTACATAAAATTTTATTACTTTTATCATTTGAATAATCATTAACTTTATAATAAGCTTTATTGATTAGAAAAGTCTAATTTATTTTTAAATGATATAAAATTTCTTTTTTCCTTTATATTATTAGGTAATTTATTATATATTCTGGGCCCATACAAAATGCACTCTTGTAAAACATAGCTGTTCTATGGCGTATTGCACGAAGTGTTTTTTTTTTTAGGTCCTCTCACAGTTAACCACGAGGGGTTGAGACTCTTTAACCGGACTTTCCTGTGGTTGCCATAAGCTACTAACGAAACTTAATGCCTCCAGCCAGGGCGTAAATACTTATAAACTAAACGACTGCTCGCTAAGGGCACCCCCTGTGGGGTACGAACCTCTGCTTAGGGCAGCGTCGGAGGGAGGATGGCAAGGGATCGGTGCACGAAGTGTACTAGCAAGGCTTTATTTATATTATTTATTATGTCTAATGCTAGTTCATAGATATACAGTTATGGGAATGTCAATATTTTGAAATTATTAAAATGTGGTTTCCAAGTTTTTTTTTTTTTTCTGGGCTTTGAAGAAGACAGTTTCTCTCTGCACTTTGATTTACCACTTTACGTAGCATATAGATGGCATATGAATAACGACTTCGTTATCAGCATACTTGTTCAATATGTGTTCTCCATGTCATGTCTGAGTCTATGTATAGTCCAAGGAATTTTGTAGTGTTTAGTTTTTCTATGTTTATTTGTTCATAATTTATATTGAATATACTTAATTTTTAATTTTGTCATTATTTATGTTTTAGTTTGGTTTATTTTAAGTTCATTTAAAGGAGAATGCCCATTTTGTTAGGAGTTTTAGCCCCTAAAAAAAAAACTTCGCATGTCATGGTAGTTTTAACTTGGTTTTGCAGACCTAGAATTACCTTTTCATATCCTGAAATCGTTTTTCAATTTTTCACCATAGTTAAGAGAAATCTTATTTATTCGGATGCTGAAATTGAGGTTAAAATTTAAAAAAAATTTAGTCATCATCTCTATCGTTTTTTCAGTGACGCTTCTTTAGCGTTCAGTATAATATTTCTGGGAAATTCAATGTTAATATTGTGATTTGACAGTTTTGAATGTCTGATTCTTTAACACAGCTCGCTGTTTTTGGTTATTCAGGAAGAGTTATCATTTGCTGAGTCTGTAGATCGGTATTTATGTTAAAATTGTTACGTTTTCTTGAATGAGGTATTTTCTTTCCCGAGTCCGGAGTTCGTAATATTAAGCATTCTGTTATTCCTATTTTTTTATAAACATCTATTAACTTCCTGTATTTTTCTAATTATTTTTTTAAAAGTGTTTTCATAGTTTAAGTTTTCTATTACTTGATTAGCAGTTTTTATTTCCTCTTTTAACAGGTTTATTTTATATTCATTTTCGTTTGTACTTTGATTCTCAATTGAAGTATCAGGTAGATTGCGAATTTTTGACTCAAACATTGAATTTAGAGGCTTATTACTGGTGCTCAATGAACTTGAACGTTGACGTTTCCGAATTGTTAAATTATGTATAGAAATATTCTCCATATTTGAAATTACCTTTATTATCTACTCTAGGATATAGTTTGTAGAATGGTTGTTCTTTAATTTTAGAATTTGATAGATCGCAAAAAGTCACTCGCGTGTGCTTGAGTTTTGAACACTCGATTCGTGATACAGGTAAAGCAGCGCCTTACGCCTCTACGCCAAGGAATCATAATGAATTTGTGGACCCGTTATTAGTTTGTATCTATAACTTTTATTGTCAGTGGGCAGATTAATTTTAGATTGAAAAAATATTCCTTTATGATCATGCTGACTAGAAATCAAAACGTATATGCCAAGTATTGCCTAAACCTTATATTGACTAGGAAGCAGAATGCCTACCTTGCAATATGTCTATACAGTATTTGAACTAAACCTTATTCTGACTATGAACCAAAATGCCTACCTTGCAATATGTCTATTATTTTAGGAGAAGAAAGGGAGTACCGTTTCTGGCACTCGCCGGCCGCTACTGCGGCACGCTCGGCTCATGCGTTGTGTGGTCACAGTTCTAAACTAACCTAACCTACAGTTCAGAGGCCCTAGTGTGACTTTATTTTAACCATCTCGACTACTTAGAAATTATTGCATTTTAGGCATTTTGCTTGTTAAACATTTTGATCTCTAGGCGATTTACAGCTTGGGCAATTTGCTGTGTAGACATTAATTTTAGGAATTTTGCTTCGCAGACCAATTGAAAGTTAGACACTCTGATCATAAACCAAAATATTCACCAACGGTTTTTGTTTAGCGTATAATAAACCAGGTTTCATGTTAAGGTTACTTATTTAATCGTTCAAATACGTAGATTTCACTGCACTTTTAGTTGATTGTGTTAATTTTGTTTGTTACAAAACTATTTTACGTCTCTTGAGTCACTGATTATTTTTGTTATTGTATCACTATTATTGTTTTATTGTGGCTACACGGCACGTTACATGTTAGATGTTCTATTAAAGCGTTATAACTATTATTATTACACTTTTGTCGAATAATAAGAGCTTCAAATATTTATGGGTCATCAACATCTGTCCCATACATTAGATCGAGTAGGTATTGAAGTTTTAATGGGACAGCTGATTATTTTTACGCGATTATGATGTTGGTCCCATGGTGAAATCTGTTTAGTTTGATGGTCTAACTACACACACACACCTACTCCCACACACTCTTACTCTACTCGTCCTCTTACGCTACTCCCTTAAATATGACCACAGATTTCTGATACACGCTGTATTCAGCCAGAACGTATCTAGTTCATTGTTGAAGTTGAACCATAACTTAACCCACTTTACTATGAAATACTGTTACAATAAATACGCTGGCTAAGTACATTGATTGATAGTTGAAAATTAACGGCTTACTTAACTTGCGAGGTAACGCATGTAGGATTTATGTAAGGGTTTCCACATTTCGCTCATAGGACCTAGGTACACTGCTCCGCATCTAATGGTCTAAACGAATACCAACTACCAACCAATAAGCTTTTTGTAATTTTAAGGGTGATGATTTTACGTCTAAAAATACCTTCACCGTGTTTTTATGTCCTGCACGTTTACTAGTGACCCTCATTGTGGTTAGTTCATGACGTAATCTACAATGTCCTTACTTGACACAAAATGCATCATCTGCGGTGGGTCCAAAATATTTGCCAGGTGACACAATAATGTGTGTGTCCGTCTGTTGACGCATTATCGAGAACAATAGAAGGATGCGTGCGAGTGATGCGCCGATATGCACGCACGCATCGCCCTCAACGTCACGAGGTGCTCGCGCGAGCCAGAATGCACTTGTCGGGAAATAAGAAGCTAAATGACCAATTTTATCACACAAGGCTAGCTTATAAGAAATTGTGGTTTAGTTCCATGCAACATTCTCTAATCATCGCAGTCGTATAAATACTAAAGTAGCTTTGGTGATGTTTTGATATCACGGAACCATACCTACGCCATGCTCCTTATCAAACAGTCAACAAGCTGACGTACTCAAGGCCCTGGTAATCTGACGATCTGAAGGTTGCATCACTAGTTAGGAACCTCATTGATACCTCCAAATACCTACTTGAAAGCAGGCTTTACGCCTGAGGTCATTGGAACGCCTACCTGATACAGTATTATTTAAAGGTCCTTTCAATTTAGCCTGCATGAATTCAAATCTTTCGGCGGCTTTTCCCGCGGGAGCGTTTTCATCCCGAACTGGATAAAATGGTCCTTCTGAAACCGCTGTATATCACAGTCGACTAGGTAAATGTCTATTCTCAACGCATGTAGCATATTATTAATAGTGTACCTACATCGTCCATTATGACAAAAGTGCGTCAATGCTAATGTGTTGTTTACGAATTCTAGCGATGTCTTACAGTTATTGTAGGAGATTCTAGCGATGTCTTACAGTTATTGTAGGAGATTCCGTCACCCTGGCGTTAGGCATATGTGAGATCAGTTCATTTGAATATTCTGCTTCCAGCCTTACCAGATACAGCTGAATAGCAGTATTTAACATGGAGCGACTGCCTATCTGACCTCTACAACCTTGTTACTGAGTACCACGATACCCCTTGGTAAGACTGGTAATAACACACAATACCCAAACCATGCTCATACTTATGCTCATGCTCAAAAAACGTTTCGCTAATAACACAATGTGCATGTCGGACCACGCTAGTTGGGATGAATTTATCCCAAAAAAACTTAACATTTTAGTGGAAAAACATGTTCTCCCATATATTCCAACGGCAAATGTAATGTCTGTATGCACAATATTGGGGGAAATTTTCTTATTTGTCTCCCAATAGAAATTTCAACTTAGTCCATTGGCTGTGACACTGACAGACGGACAGACAGACTGACACTAGAGTGATCCTATAAGGGTTCCGTTTATAAATTCGGACATACGTAACCCAAAAAAATGTAATGTAAATATGTACACGAGTGATAAGAGAGCCATCAATTGTGTAGATGTCGAACACAATTAAACATTAGGTACAAAAACCATTCGGTCCTGAAAATTACATCAGCAATTCCTTACTCTATATTAATATTCATTCGAGCACCTTTCACGGCACTAAATATTCGCTAAGCCTAAGCAATAACTTTCACAACGACACCTAAGTTCTACTTATTTACCAGAAACAGAGTACAACAGAATAAATAGAAATATACCATAAAGCGAGGCTGAAGAGGGAAAATTTCTCTCCGAGCCGCTATGAGCCTTGTTGGTAGTTGGCTCTCTGCCAGCTGACTGTGGCTCAACACAAATAAACATGGTGGTGGTGTATGTTCCGGGTAGCAATAGACTGGATCATCTGTTGATAGGATAACACTGGGGGTTAGTGACGTAAATGATTTACAACCCTTAAGAATGTAGGACTGACACATCTCATACATGGCGGCATAAAAATACCTATGGGTTCCCTGAACACTCTAACCGTAACTTTCTTTGTTTCTGCCACAAAGTAATTTTCATAAAAACATTTGAATATAATGGAGCCTTTGAAGCATATTGTGTTATAGCAATAATAGAATTGTAGTCGATCTACTTGATACAGTTAACTTCCCTAAAGGCTAAATGCCTTCTCGATCTGCCATCTTAACTATTTTGGCGTGTCTCCCAATTTTCTATGATCCGACAACTCGCTCAAACAATGCACGCGATCACTACTGGACGTGAACGACGTTCGTTACTGACCAAGTCTGCACTCAATTGTGTGCCGTGTATGATATAGCAGGGGCTTAATTAAGTCACACTGTATAGGGTTAGTTAGCAACTCAAATAATGACACCAAGTAGTGAGATCTAGACCTGTACACGAGTATTTCTGGCCAATAAGTGCATACAGTGTATGTGTAATAATTTAAAATGCTAGTACGTAATCATTAAACTCTATGGATTTGAAAGTTTGCACAAAAAAATCTAAAATTATAAGTTTTCTGAACCTTTGAATTGAAATCCAAATTCGGGTGCATTAAATCAATATTCATTGAAAAGTCAACCCATTTAATGTGCCTACGACAAAGTAACTTACAGTCAGCTCATAAATTATAATAACGGAGCTGTCAATTCAGTGATTACGCCAATCTGCCTCCGAAGGACACGAAGAGGCTGCGAATTGACAACTCATGTAGGTACCTGTCCATTACGTTGCAACAACATGCAACTATTAATAACATAATGAGAACAGGTTGCGGCTCCGGCGACAGGAACGCGCCAGGCCGGGCCGTCCGACCGGCGATCAAGTCGTGAACGACAAGTCGCTAAATGTAACAGTAAGTTTTATTTCACTCTCGTGATGCTGAAATACTGGAAAGCTAAGGACGATTGCAGACTTGAAGTTTAATTAAATATAAACATAAGATCCTCATGCTCAGCAGTACTGCTTGCGACCATGAGACCAACCAAATAATAATTTGCTCACTTCCAAGCTCGGCAGGCATTCGATTATTTATTACTTTCAACCCAACGGTGATTATCGTTGGGCGGAAAAAAATATTTACTCAGTGTATTTATTCCTGTATAGTCAAAGTCGAATAAAAAAATTGATAGGAGACTCTTGGCGGTATGACAATATCATTCGAAACCAGTTTGTATTTCAGTCATATTATATTATACATTGGTTTTCGTTAATATCGCAGAGATTAAGTGGAAGGAACTTTGAGTAGGTAAGTATTATGAAAGTATATACCTATACTCATCGTGCCAATCTAGTCAATAGATACTCATCGTGCCAATTAGGTCAATAGATACTCATTGTGCCAATCTAGTCAATAGATACTTATCGTGCCAATTAGGTCAATAGATACTCATTGTGCCAATCTAGTCAATAGATACTCATCCTGCCAATCTGGTCAAAATACACTCATCGTGCCAGTCTGGTTAATAGATAGGCATCGTGCCCATCTGGTCAGTAGATACTCATCGTGTCAATCTGGTCAATAGATACTCATCGTGCCAATCGGTTTAGGTATTTATAAAATTACTAGCGACTCGCTCCTGTTTCGCACAGACGCAACGGCGACATATCATAGTACGAGATTTCTGTCCTAAGATTACTAAGTTAAAATTTATTATGCACATAAAACTTCCGGAATAATCGATCTAAATGATAGTGCGAACCGCATCAAAATCAATTGCATAGTTTAGAAGATCTAAGCGGTCACACAACCAGTCACGAAAAGTTACTTTGTTTTATACTATCCGTCTTATTCATAATAAAGTTATCTGCTTCATAAACCTATTTTAGCTATAGAACTGTTTTGTCCTTTTCTGTCAAACTTAATTTTAACTTGTCAAAAAGGGACAAAATAGTTTGATAGCTAAAATAGGTTTATGAAGCGGATAACTTTATTATGAACTAGCTTCCGCCAGCGGCTTCGCCCGCAGGCCGCATGATATCTTTATTCTCTCTATAAATTATAGCCTATGTTACTCAGTGATAATAGAAGCATTCTACTGGTGAAAGAATTTATAAAATCGGTCCAGTAGTTTTTGAGTTTATACATAACATACAAAAATACAAATCTTTTCTCTTTATAATATTAGAGTAGATAAGACGGTACATGTATAAGTAGTTTCCGCGAATCTTAATTTCACAACACCTCTGTCTATGCTTATTACGTCACCGTGTTTATTAATTAGACGCTAGCAAACTACTTTTTACTAGCTGATGCCCGCGGCTTCGCCCGCGTGGCTTTTTCTGAAATAAAAGTAGCATAAGTTACTTCTTATGACATCATCAGCTATCTGCCAGTGAAAGTCTCAAGTCAAAATCGGTCCAACCGTTTCGGAGATTGGCAGGAACAAATAGATCGATAGACACACAGACAAAAAATGTTAAAATTGTTTTTTCTTATAGGTACCGTATATACTTTCATATGCATTTAGTAAAAAACTGGTACTTTGACATTACAAACAGACACTTCAATTTTATTTATTTGTATGTATTATAAATCATCCGTACTAACATAACATCAAGTAGGCTATGTCCAAAAACTGCCAGCATCCCAGGGCTAGCCGCGCGTGTGTAATGAACCTAACAGTGACTCGTTACCGCGAAAGAGCGCTCATAAACCATCCGCGACTTAATTGTTTTATTTTTACGCCACATTGGGCTCCCGAAGTCTTGGCGCTGGCAACGGGACATAAGCCTCTTAGCTTTTTTTACCTTCGTATAGTTTGTTACATTTATGATGATGAATATAGGAGTTCGATGTAGCAAGTGATGTGTTATACAACAAGGTCCCAAAGGCATATAAAGATTTGAATATTAATAGTTTTAATAAATAAATGCTAATATGAAATGAAATGAAATCGTTTATTCTGTAAATAGGATATCGGAATCACTTTTACACGTCGATATTTTTTTTTAAACAAGCTTGGTGAAGTCGACATTTCCTATCTGACTACCCCTGAGAAGAAATGGCGAAACAATCGTTTAATGGGTAAGTTCGAATTTCAATAGGAAGTTTGTTGTAAAAGCGTAAACATTGACCCATGAACGAGTTGCCTACTCTGTGGAGGCGAGTGCGATGTACAGCAAGATTGTGTTTATTCCTGGTATTTAGACTATGAATATCGGACATTTTCTTAAAATTTGATATATTTTTGTGTACATACAATAGATTTTCAAATATACGAGTATATTGAGAGGTTACAGTCAGAATATCTATTTCTTTAAATTTTTCTCGACGGGAATCTCTTGTACCTAGATTATAAATGGCTCGAACAGCCCTTTTCTATAAAACAAAGATTGTACATATTAATATCCGCACGGGTTCCCCAGAGAAGAATCCCATATGACATAAGACTATGAACATAACTAAAAAAACAATTCTGGCAGTATCTACATCTGTTATCTGTCGAATTTTTTTAACGCATAGGCGTCCGAACTTAGCCTTCCTCACAATTTTTTCTATGTGTGAACCCCATTGTAATTTACCGTCAATCGTTATTCCAAGAAAAACCGTCGATACAACAGGGTCCAAATCTATTCCATTAAGTTGAACATTAGTAGTTAGCAGCCTGACATTTGGCATTGAAAATTTAATGAATTTAGTATTTTTTTCGTTCAGGAGAAGATTATTTACATTAAACCAATGGACAACTTTAGAGAGTGCATCGTTAACTTGTTTAAAGTTGACTCACTGACGTTTGAGTTTTAAAATGAGGGAAGTGTCATCTGCGAATAATACAATCTTGTGATTATCCCTTATGTGATAAGGTAAGTCATTTATGTAAATTAGAAACAAGAAAGGACCTAGAATTGAACCCTGCGGAAGCCCATAGTGACCGCAGATCCTGCAGATCTCTTGCCATTAACATCAACCCTCTGAATTCTGTTGTTCAGATAAGAAGTCAGAAGTTCGAGAGGCCTGTCCCTCATACCATAGTGATACAGTTTCCTGATGAGTGTATCATGATGTACGCAATCGAAGGCCTTAGACAAGTCGCAGAAAAGGCCAAGAGCATCCTGCGACTCCTCTCAGGCCTCGAATATGCTCTTCAATAATTCCACGCCCGCGTCTGTAGTTGAACGACCCTTTGTAAAACCAAACTGTTTCAAATGAAGTAAATTGTGTGAATTTAAATGTCCTAACATTTGTTTTAAAATTAATTTTTCAAAGATTTTGCTCAATGTAGGTAATATCGAAATAGGCCGAAAATTCGTGGGATCAGTTGTGCTGCCAGATTCGAACAGTGGAATCACTTTGCTAAGTTTCATCAGATCAGAAAATACACCAGACGCAATACAAGAATTAAAGACAATTGCTAAAAAGGGTGAAATAACATCAATTATTGAATGTCTATATCATGGTATGTACTGATAATCCCCAAAGATAAGCAGTTTTTTTTTTACATCAAGATCTTTAAAAGATTCTATTGTGTCTTTAGCGGTAACAATTGTGAATTTAAAGTGCTGATCAAATTCTGGTACACATTCTTTTAGTATTGAGTAAGCAGAAGTAGAGGACGACGATGACAGAGTTTTGGTTGTTAAAATGGGTATATTAGTAAATAAATTTTCAAACTCAGCTGCCACCTCCACGTCTGCTTTAATATCTACATCATTGTTTTTTAGATGGGAGTCACGATTCCGCACTGTCGTTCTTCCCGTTTGTGAATTAATAATATTCCAAGTTGTTTTAATTTAAAATTTTAATTTTAATGTGTATGGCTTTTGCTGAGGAACAGGCTCTTTTAAAAGTTTTTTTTTTTTTAAATTTTCATTATGGTTTTATGTTTTTTCATGATACAATTCATATAACCTCTGCCTACTTTTGTAAATACCTGGTGTTGCCCAATCACTAAATATAGCGCGGTTACAAACAGGCAACGATTTGAAGTGAATACCTTCCTAAATTCACGATTTTGTGTTTACTATGTTATTATGATTTATGTTGACTTGAAAGAGCATGGCAGTTGAGAGTATGTCATGCTCACTTAAATGTTTCACTGATGGTGGCGCGTGTGTTGGATCATTCGGTTCCCTACAAAATGGTTGAGCTGGATGGTGCTGATCCATGCGTCATGTTCGTGAACGGGCGCCGTCAGTTGGGACTGGTCATCGCTTGACTGCCAGGGCTTATTTTTAATTTGTAATTTTATATTTTAAATTGTTTTATTAGTTTTTACATTGTCTCACATATAGAAGCAACAAGAATAATGTACCCAGGATTATGTAATATCTTGATTTAAAAGAGTGTCCTTGGAGTTTCTTGTCCGTTCTTCTCCATAGTGATCTACGTATTGGAATGGGCATCTAGCTTCAACTTGCCGACTCTGACTAACTGACCGTCTCTTTGACAATTCAAAAGTGCCTGTAAATGGTTTAATTGAAATAAATGCTTTGAGTTTGAGTTTGATTAATCAGGTTAAATAATAAAGTATAAGCTTGATCCGGGTCGATGTGATAAGGCAAACCCGGTAGTTTTTTCATTAAATTATTTTTAAATTGTTCTAAGCGACTTTTGTCTACAGGTATAAAACTTATAAGTTTTCTTTGAGCTCTGGCTATTTTCTGCGGGAAAGTGGCTAACTGGCCACAGTGATCAGAGTCCAACTCATTTATAATTAAATGGCTAGAAGATCTTAAGTCTGTGAAAATATTGTAAATACAGGTAGCGCTAGTGGCAGTTATTTTAGTCGGCTCAAAGAATGTATTGTACAGATTATATGACCTTAATACTCGTAAAGTTAAAAATGTATTTACTGTAGCTGATTTTTCCAGTATATTAATGTTGAAATCTCCACAGACAACAACGGTTTTATTACTGTTACAAGTCTTTAATAATACTTTTTCCATATTTTTCACAGAAACATCATATGAAGCACATGGGGGCCTGTATACGCTCATTAAAATGAACTGCTCAAGCTCAATGCAAGCTATTTCAATACTACGTTCTTTAAATTTAATATTGTTACGAACAATACTTTTTCCATATTTTTCACAGAAACATCATATGAAGCACATGGGGGCCTGTATACGCTCATTAAAATGAACTGCTCAAGCTCAATGCAAGCTATTTCAATACTACGTTCTTTAAATTTAATATTGTTACGAACAATTATTAGAGAGCCACCACGTATCATATTATCTCTACTGAATGAGCTGGCAACCTGGGTGGTGTTAAAGCTGAAGTATGTAAATGTCTATTAACTGCTCCCAACTAACGATGTTTATTTAGTATTTTTTTATTTTTTACTTTTTTTACATACTTCCTAGACATAATCTTTTCATTATTTGACATTATTTACCTACAAATCGAATTCCAATTCTTTATTAGAGGCTTTTGTGGACATGATATTTATTCAGATATGTTACTGTAGTTGTAATTGCAATCATGTCATTAATCTTTTATATACTTAGATTATTTTCAATTTTGTGAATGTGAGAACGCTGTAGGCCTAGTAGAGTGTAGATTTGTGGCACTTTTCTATTTTGTTAAGTACCTGGTAATTGTTGAAAGGCCTACACTGCCCTCCCATATCTATTATCACTGTTATTTGATAATATTGTAAAGCCAATTATTTATACAAGAGTAACCGTGGACTTTCTTGCCGGCTCTTCTCCATAGGAAACGACTAATTGGAACCGTGCACGAGCTTCTGACGTTTCATAAGTGCCCATGTAGGTTTATGTGAAATAAAATATTTTGATTTTAATTTTGAACATGAACTGGTGGACTTTTAACCAATGACTTTTAACTTTTACACATAGAATATTAATAAAACTACAGTTCATGAACAGCTCCAATTCTAATTCCTTGCCTATCACACCCTGTATATTTTGATGAAATATTTTCAGAGTATTATTATTACATTTATTTAGGCTACTACAATTTGATGGGTGTGATATTAAAGAACTTTTTGTAACATTTAGATTAAACTTTTATTAAAATTTCCTTCATTTATTATTAAGCCAGAGGTTTCCTCTATTGTCCTAATTTCTAATTTAAATGGTAATCAATGTCATTAGTTGTTGCCAAATTATTGGCAGAAATATTTAAAACGTCATTGCATTGCTCAAAAGAAGCAAGTTGTTTAGCCAAATTTTTGGCTGAAATAGAAAAAAAGTATGATAGCGACACAGCTATCTGACTTTTGTAATAGAAAGATAGTACATATCAATAAATCTATATTTTGTCAAATACAAATTACTACCAACATAATTGTTAATATCTACTAGATGGAATATATTATTGTTAAAGTTAAAATAATGCAATGTCATATTAGTTTCAAATCTGAAATTATTTTCTTCCTGTGGCAAACTGTTACTGTATGGGAATGTACTCGTAAACAACACAACTTTTCTTAAATTAAGATTACATAATGTTCTAAAATAACTAAACAATATTATAATAAATATTTTATTTATTTATTTATATATGCTTTATTGTACATCAGATATATTATATATTATATATCACACATTACAAAAGAAAAGGAAAACATAAACACTATAAAATATACAATGGGCGGCCTTATCGCATACTGCGATCTCTTTCAGGCAACCTTGGCATGGATAGTGAATTTGTGGACATAAAATGGGGTTGTCATTGGTGAAAATAAAAAGTATATCAGCACAATATCCTATAATAGATACACAGATATATGCTATACTAGCTTTTGCGTGGATGTCGGTTATCGCATAAAAAAGTACCCTATGTCCTTCTCCATATCCCAGGCTATACCTATCTCAAATTTCTAACTTAATATTAATTTTAAAGTGATTCACTATGTGAATAGAAACCGAAACAAATGACAATGATTGAATATAATAAAAGCCTACTTATGTTCTGAACGTCTGATGAGTCTTTACCTTAAAAACCAAAATACGAAATTACACTCAAATTCTTAAATCAATTGTACCAAATCCCAATTCCATCATCAATTGTACCTACAACACGAAATAAAAATGCGACACTAATATTAATTTTAAAATAATTCACGTAAGTACCAACAATATAAAAACAAAACGAATTAACCTCCGAAATGTCGCATGATACAACATTTGTGCTGAGAAAACGCTCGAAATGTCTAATGAACACCATTGGTGTATAACTTTTCTCAGGGTCACGTTCGCAATTGGACGAAATATTTGACATTTATTTTGTTCTTGAAACACGATCTGGCTGTAGAATTCGATTAATCGACTAATACTTGACCGGTATTAATACATTTTAGCGGGAACACCACTAAACGAACGTAAAAAAAAAAGAAAAAAAAATACGTCTGTGGTCGTGTGGCGGTGTGACGCGATGCATATTGTAAACATTCATCAAGGTTATAGATACGTGCGTAAAGTAATGGATTCAAGAGAAAACGGTTTAATCAAAGAAGAATCTTATACAGAATTACTGAGAAATAAGTGTAGATTTCGTATTGAGTGTTAGTTTATCGAAAAGTGATACATATGTCAGTGAAAAAGTAACGAAAGTTTTGGAATGCACAAATTTTGATCATAAGGCCGCCGTGTTTAGTAATGTTGTTATGATAAATGTTCTTGTATACTGTTTGAAATACACATAAGTAGCTAGCTTATTTATCTACGAACATAATTTGGCTAATAGCTACTGATATTATAGCGTATTGTTATCGAAATCGTATTTCCAAGAGTAAAATTCGGCAAACAAATACCTACAAAAGACAATAAAATGGATATAGTATGTTATCCTCCTATGCCATCGCGGACTTTTCTGAAGACCTTTATAAGATACACAATTCCACCATACATTATTTTGTTATATCTCAAAGGGTTTAGACAGCGTTTTCGTTGAAAGCTCCCAGACGGCTTATTTTTTTCCGACACCTCCAACAAATATCGTTAATTTATACAAAAATGTATACAAAAACTTAACAAATTATATACTAAACCCTTCCTCGAAAACCAAGCTATCCATTGGTGAAAACAGCATGAGAATCGGTACAGTAGTTTTTGAGTTTATCGCGAACAGACAGACAGACAGACGCGGCGGAGGACTTTGTTTTATAATATGTAGTGATAATAGATACACAGATACATAAGTATAGATTATCACAGCTATCAACGAAAACGTAATCACAACGACAAGTAATGTTCCTTCACGAGTCTTTTGAACACAGGCAACGATTACAAATATAATGTTGACGACTATTTAAATGATGTACTTTAGACATTTTTGTTATTATTTTTGTTAATTTAACATAACTTTATGATTTCTGTACTTTGAATTATATTATTATATTGTATTTGTACGCCTTTCTAGGCAAACATGTAAAATCTTTATTTTTTTTTTGTTTGTAATTTTCCATCAGATTGTTAACCTACACGTGTTTTTGACAAATAAATATATCTTATCTTATCTTAGTGAACTGAATATCAGTTGTTTTGGGTGCTTAGTATTGCTAATTTGCTACCAAGTAATGTTAAAACAATCTTATACTCGTAGATAACAAAAACATCAAAAATCGCACTATTCAAAGTGAAATAATTTTCACTTTGAATAGATGCCACGTTTACTAATTCAGTTATACATGCACGTTGTTTTTTCATTCAAACACCCATTTAGGTATAATTCGGTATTCGCTTCGGGAAAACTGATGCACCCCTTCTACTACGTACCTATACGTAAATATTCCTGATGTGAAGTTATGTAAACATTCAATAAGCATCGTATTCAATATTATATTTCTACCAAACGTGAGCCCCTCTACCATTTACTACAAAATACTACCCACACGAACTTATTACGCAGTGCATTGCAACTTTAGTTTGAAAGCTTCCCGCTGTTGGGTGAAGGAAAACAGCAATGAAAATGGAATCGAACATGAAAGTTTTTTCGTGATATTTTCATAGTGCCTGTGATTGAGTCAGGTCGCGGGGCTCGTGTGATGCTGAAAGGAACTCCTACAAGACTGTAGCGAAACGAAATCAGTAGGAGAACTTAAGGCCAACTTCGCCTTTAAAATAAGAAAATATTCAAAGTAATAACAAAAGCTATTTATGTCCATTTTCCAGCACTGTAACTTACATTTTTACATACCTGAGGTAAATGAAATTCTTTTTTTTTTTTAATCCATCTGGAATTTACTACCACCATGCCTATTTTGTTGCCGTCAAGACCTACAACAGGCAAATGCTCGGTGATGTCTTTCACTCGAGCCCGGACTCCTTTGTATCATCAATACAAGGTAGAGGATGCGCCGATGCAACGAGTGTCTCAGGTACGAGACTTAGGGGTAATCTTCACTCAGGAACTAACCTTCCGTGAGCATATAAATAAGATATGTAAGAAGGCATACAGAAACCTAGGTTTCGTACTCAGGCAGGCTCAAGGGTTTACCAACATCACGACACTCAAGGTGTTGTATGACACACTAGTCACGCGTCACCTTGAACATAGTGCACTCATATGGGCTCCTCATGAGGCGAAATATAGTGTCATGTTGGAACGTGTCCAAAATAAGTTCACAAGACACTTGTATTTCATCAAGCTGTATGGGGTATATCCTTTTTAGGGTTCCGTACCAAAATGGTAAAAAGGAACCCTTATGGTGTGACTCGTCTGTCTGTCTGTCTGTCTGTCACAGCTGAATATCTCAAGAACTACTGATGCTATCAACTTGAAATTTAGAATAGTTTTAGATGACGTTTGCCCAACTATTTTGCAAATAAGAAAGAAACAAAAAAGTTTTTTTTTTGTTGCAACAGGTACTGAAAGGTGGTTTTATCTTTTTTCTTTAGGCCGTATAGTTTACGACTTTTGATGAAAAATGTAAAAAAAAATACCGTTCCCCCCTTATCTCCGAAGTTTGCATAGAGAAAAATCTGAAATTATTCTATGTGATAGAAGCGTATGTAAAGATTACAGGAAAAATAAAACTATGTCTCTAAATAGCACACTTTTTCAGAAATCAACAAAAATTACATTAGTTCCTTTATCGGTCAATAGATGGCGCTGACCTAAAACTGCAATATTATAACAATACACATAACTATAATTAGGTCCTACTTATACGAATGAAGCTTATGAAGCTATATATGATGGTACGGAACCCTCGGTGCGCGAGTCCGACTCGCCCTTGACCGGTTTTTTACCCATTGATGTACCCTACACTATTTGTACTGGGTATGGTAGGGTACAATGCATTAAAGGTGCGACGGGCCTTTGCACTCGCAGCGTATGTAGTGAAGCTACTGCGTGGCGGGGCGCATAACCCGGGAGTGCTGCGGCACCTGGAAATTTGCGTGCCAGACCGGTACAGTACCGTACGTACCAGTACCGGTACCGCCTCTACACGTACCGGTACCGGTACGTGTAGAGGCTGCGCCGCCCGCCCCTGCTTGCTGTGCCTGTAGCCAGAACCAACCTACTGGCGAGAACTCCTCTCACTAGAGCCATGCGTGTGGTGAACGAGGTTCACGAGAGGATTGATGTATTGTGGTGCGACTTGAATGAATTCGCAAAGGTTACATTATATATAATATGTTATTTAGATGTGGGTTGAGATTAGAATACCTATAGTATGTAATTTCATAGAATGTAGAATAAGGATTTAGCATGTAAGGCCAATCTATCGCATTGGATCGCAGATCTGTAATGGTAGTTAGTTTTAGGTAAGATTTGAGTAAATAAATAAATAAATAAAAATTGAACTTTGTGTCTAAATTCAGACATTCAGGTTTCTGGAATCAGTCAATAGTGCATAAACTTTCATCCGCTAGATCATTGATCTGTTTGCTAACCGATCACATTAAAAACGCAGAAAAAATAACTAATAATTCAAAAAAAGAGTCATTTCTTGTTTATAAAACGAAGAAGAAAAAATACTATATTTTATATCGAGGGACGAAGCCATAATATAATATACCAGAGGTGGTTTGACTCCCGAGCGAGCAAGGGAGTCAATGAAACCGAGGGTATGATGGCGTTTAGTCTCGAGGTGCAAACTGTACTTTTCACTTTGAGTGCGAGAAAAATAGTCAATTTAGTTCAAAAACATTTAATAAATATTACTTAATAAAATAAAAATCACAATAGTAGGTATATTATGTATTTCGCTCTTTGCTCGATGTCAAACTCTTCACTGTCACTGGACATTCTAAATAAATTTATTTAAAACCGAACTTTACACTCGACAAAAATTCTGAATTTTCACGGTCAGTTTTTTTCTTCTTAAACATATTTTTCACTTCTCATGCTCTAAAAGTACGCCAATATAGCCCTACGAAGCGGGACTAAAGTGACCACTTCAGTCTCTAGGAAGTGAAAAGTAATTATTATTATTTTTTTTTTTTTAATTTCCTTCATGTGACATAGACAAACTCAAACAGCCAGTAAATATACTATTAACTGTGGAGTGTAGACCATCTTCATTGCGAAAATGTTGAGAGTTTTAGTTCCATGGTTTTTCCGCAAGGAAGGTGGCGCCGCGCCATGTGTTTAATTAAAGTTGTTAATCTGTGACTGGTTTAGAAGAAAAAACTGACCGCAAAAATTTCAGAATTTTTGTCGAGTGTAAATTTGTTCGGTTTTAAATAAATTTATTAAAAATGTCCAGTGACAGTGAAGAGTTTGACGTCGAGCAAAGGGCAAAAGACTTATTAGATAATCTTTTGCCGTCAAAATCGCGGAAGATTTACCAAAAAACTTACGAAAGTTTTATGGACTGGAGGAATAAGAAACATATAAATTCTTTCACAGAAAGCGTCTTTTTTGCATATTTTGATGAATTGTCGAAAAAATACCAACCATCGTCGTTGTGGAGTACGTATTCTATGTTTGTGATTTTTATTTTATTAAGTAATATTTATTAAATGTTTTTGTACCTACTAAATTGACTATTTTTCTCGCACTCTAAGTGAAAAGTACAGTTTGCACCTCGAGACTAAACCCTAACTTAATATACCCTCGGTTTCATTGACTCCCTCGCACGCTCAGGAGTCAAACCACCTCTGGTATATTATGGCTTCGTTTAGTCCCTCGATATAAAATATACTATTTTTACCCATCTAACCTGCTTAATATTATTGTATTTAGAAAACCCAAAGACGTCACATTTTATTGGTGCCTGCTAAACCAAAAGACAACTAGTTTAGATGCCACGGTGAGAATTAGCTACGTTGTGCAGTGTGTTGAGATTTCAATTTCAATAGGTTGAAACTTATGTCATCGGCCATCGCTTCACAGATCGGCAATATTAAGGCCTGTGTTCACCAACGTTCAAAACACCGGTTAGGTATTTAAACAGTTGGTTTATGTCAAATTTCCTATGAAATTTTGAGTAAACAACTGATTAAATATCTAAACAGTTGATTTAAATGTTGGTGAACACAGGCCTAAGTAGTGACGACCATTTCTAATGTGTGCTTACGAATCCCAAGTGAACTGCAACTTTCGCATCGATTGATATTGTTTATGTGAATGTAAAATTGTATGATAATTTTCAAGTTTGTAGACCTTGTTATGAGTAGGTTATCTAGTTTGGAAAATACAAGTTCTGATTTTCTTACTCTTCTATCTTAAGAGAGAACAAGTCAACTACGGAACCTCAAGGAAATCCACGAAATTCCTAGTACAGCCGAATCTATACACACAAAAAATGAAAAGAGGTTACGTTGAACAAGATTACACCTGCATTTATTTAATTAACATCCATACTAATATTATAAATGTGAAAGTAACTCTGTCTGTCTGTCTGTCTGTCTGTCTGTATGTTACGTATTCACGCCTAAACCGCTGAACCGATCGTCATGAAATTTGGCAGAGATATAGCCTGGGATACGGAGAAGGACATAGGCTACTTTTTTACGTGATATAACTGACCTCCACGCGGGCGAAGCTAGTTATACTATAAAACGGAAACCGCCACCTAAACAATGGTGCCGATTCCCCTGTTCACAAACTAAACTAAATTCTATTTCATTATGAAAAGGACAGAAGATAAATTTTAGTTTAGTCCTGTCAAGAACATCACAAACATAACTAGAGAATCATGAAAAAGTTAACTTTTTCATGATTATCACAGACACCATTTTTCGAGCTGCCAAAGCCCGAACATAATGACTGTCATGATGTGGATCACGTAAAAAAAAAATATTAAAATATATTGACTGAATGGTTATCTGCACAAAAGGTATGCACCGTAGCAATTATTTTCATATTTTCATTAATCATTGCTATTCAAAATATCTAGGCACTTAAAAAAAAAACCTATTTACTATATCTCTCGCTTCTTTGATCATAAAACTTAAATTATTGTAAAGACGTACTTGTAAGCTTTAATATGACGTACCGTAGGTCAATGTACATGAATATTTTTTGTTTGGGCAAAGCTCTCTACAAATTCCGGCCGTGTCCTTTAATTTAGTTTGTGAACAAGGGAATCGGTACCAATATTAATACAAAAAAAATATTCACGAGCTAGTTAGTAGTTGATCTACGGCACAATATTGTACAGTGTCGGTTACGGTCCAGGAGCCTGTATCGATCCGCCCAGCGCGCCGACTGCCCACCACGAACATCCGGACATATTTACTAAAATCAACTGAAACTGCCGCCAATAACTTATTACATGTTCAGCCAGTTCCTCGACCTTTCCGAATTAGAAAGTACAGCGAGGCACGAGTGTTTTATAGAATTTAATCATTAATTTAGGAAAATTGTGGAAACATTTCAACAATTTAGATTTCGATTATTTATTACTTTGTTTCCGACTGAAATTATTATCATATGCTTGATTAGTGATGTAGACATGTAGGTTTCCCATTAGATACACATAGTTTGGCTAATTATTATTATTAGCACCCACTATTCTTGGAAACATACATTTTTTTCTTTAAAATACATTTAAAGTCAAATTATTAACATTAACATCATCACATGCATATATAAAAAAGTCAAATAGCAATGGGTACACATTTTTAATTTAAGTTTAATTTAACACTAGATTTTAGATTTTTGTCATTAAAAAATTCGTCAGTGCCAATTTCGACCATATATGCTTTGTTTATTAACAAACCCTTCTGTTCACATTCTGAATATTCTTCAATTCTGTTGGTAATTTTTTAAACAGATTGACACACTGCACGCGTGACGAGTGTTTGACAACATTAAGCTTTGCCTGCAGAATAGTAGGAAGATCTTACCTGCGAGTGTCTACTCTATTTTTTCTTTCTTCGTCTGTTTCAAACTCGTTTAAGTTTTTGTTTAAATGAGTAAGGAGAACTAAAATATAAAGACATGGTACCGTTAAATTTCTAAGTTTAATAAAATACTCCTTACATGATTCTGTCTGATTTAAACGAAGCCTGGTTCTTAACGCTCGCTTTTGCATAGTAAAGGCTGCCTTAATATTATATTTATAGCTGTTTCCCCAAAATTTTATGCTATATCTAAGTTTAGATTCAACTCAAAGTCAAAGTCAAATCATTTATTTCAAATAGGCACGAAGATGCATTTTTGAACGTCAAAAATTACATGAATAGTTAATTGATTCTAGTTGCGCTTTCCAAAAGGTAGTTATGTATGGAGAAGAATGGGCAAGAAACTCCATACTTACTCTTTTAAAATGTTAACAATTTTTGTATAGATTAATTATTAATTATATGTGAAGACGAATAAAATTACTATACCACAATAGGTAAAAAGAATGAAAAGTGAAACAATGACAGACAAATTAATTATGCGTTAGATACATGATGCTCAAATATTTACAAACATTGTAAAAGTAGATGATTACCCTAAAATTTTTACATGATTAAATGTAAAAAATGTAGGGTAATCATCTACCTATGTCAGTGTGTGAGTTAAAGTAAATTAATCACAGAAAATAAAATGAATGTCATAAAAAAATATAAATAATAAATAAATAAATAAAATCATTTTATTTCGGATAATACAAGATCCATAAATTGTTAGTAACATGTTTGCACTTAAATCACTATTGTTAGTAACTTAAACTAAAGACGAATTTGTGAGAAGACCACCCAACATCTAGACGCAACGAGAAATGGTAATGATCTAACTATGGTATAAGTCTCCGCACAAATTGCCTTATTATGGCGGAGGAAGTGTCTGCCGCCACCGCCTTCAGGATACTATTGTGACTGCCTCTTATTCTGCTCAGGAGTGAGGCCGTTTTTTTGCGGATGATCGCATGAAATCCATCGGTATGATTTACCGCGAACATTTCCGAGGCACTGCAAAAACGAGGCAGTCGCAACAGCATCCTAAAAACATTGTTATATTGGACGCGTAGAACATCCAGCGACCTTTTCGAGTAGTTGACCCAAAGATTACCGGTGTAAAAACTCTGACAGTACGCTTTAAAAAGCGTAATCTTTACTTGATCAGTACACCGAGAAAATCTTCGTGCCAACATATTACCCCTGACCGCCAGAGCCCTACGCTCCCTTTCAATGTCACCATGGTCGCTGAGGTCGCTAGTAAGAAAATGCCCAAGATATTTAAACTTCGAGACTTTTCGAATTGACGTACCGTTTATGGAAAGACCGAGAGCATCCTCCCGGCACTTACCAGCGACCCCAAAGACCATGTATTCACATTTTTTGTCATTATAGACCAGTCCATGTGCAGCAGCGTAGGTCTCACATACTTTGAGCATCTCCGCGATCGACCCCGGCGACGGGCCCAGCAGCACCATGTCATCCGCATAACTGATGTTGTTACAACTAACACCATTTACTCTGCATCCGACACGCATGCTGCTGAGCTCGGCAATGAGTTCATCTACATATAGATTGAAGAGCCGGGGAGACGACAAACCACCCTGCCTCACCCCGCACTCCAACCCATATGATTCCGAGAGCGTATCAGACCATCTGACACGATTTGTCTGGCTTAGATACCAATACCGCAAAACCCCGAGCAACTCCTCCGGTATACCCCTACTCCTCAATTTACTCCAAAGCACGTCATAAGAAACGAGATCGAAAGCCTTGGAGAGATCAAGGAAGCAGGCGTACACCGGCGTCTTACGGTCAGTGTAGTATCTTACAGCATGCTTGACACCTAGAATAGCACTTTCGGTTGATAGTCCAGGAGAAAACCCAAACTGTGCATCGTGCAATTTTATATATCTTGCCAAATAAGAGTCAAGCATACTGTCCAACACCTTAGCCGCAACAGTTGCAAGAGAGATCGGGCGATAATTGTTTATGTCAGAGATGTCTCCTGTCCTATTCTTCACGATGGGTACAACAATGGTCTTAATTAAGTCTGCCGGTAAATACGAATGGCTGAGACACATCGTATAGAATAAGGACAGGACCCTAGGCATATGCGTATATAAATAATAGAATTAAATTAGCAACCAGTTTGATTTTGTCTAGAATAAATTGTCCTATGGAGCAGGACCAGCATGTTGCCAAGCATTCTTATCTTGGATATAATCCTCTAATTTGTAATATGCTTGTTTACAAAGTGTGTTTTTAATATAAGTTTTAAATTTTCTTTCATTTAATTGTAATAATCAGAAGGTTTGGAATTTTATTGTAACATTTAACACAGTACCCCATAAAAGATACAGTACGTACTTTAGACAATCTGAAAAATGGTTGATCTATTTCATCTTTATTTCTATTATATTAAAATTATGTCTATCACTGATTTTATTAAAAAGATGTAGATTTTTTCTTGCATACATAATTTTTCATAAATAAATTGGCAAGGTACCGTCATAATATTAATCCTTTTAAATAGTTCCCTAAGAGATTCGCGGCGACGTAGATCATAAATGGCTCCGCCAGCTCTCTTTTGCAAAATAAAAATGGATTCAATGTCAACAGCCCGACCCTACAATAAAATGCCATACGACATAATGCTGTGGAAGTAGCTAAAATCATTGGCTAAAATAGACCAAACGCGCGGTTTCTATATCTGTTAACTGTCTTATTTTTCTAACAGCATAAGCGGCCGAGCTTAGCCGCGGGTATATGAGGTCCCCATTGTAATTTCACGTCTAGCGTGATTCCTAGGAAGACTATGCTATAATATAATAGCATAATCTATATACTTAATAAAGCTGAAGAGTTTGTTTGTTTGTTTGTTTGAACGCGCTAATCTCAGGAAGTACTGGTTGGAATTGAAAAATTCTTTTTGTGTTGGATAGTCCATTTATTGAGGAATCTATACTAATATATAAAGCTGAAGAGTTTGTTTGTTTGTTTGTTTGAACGCGCTAATCTCAGGAAGTACTGGTTGGAATTGAAAATTTATTTTTGTGTTGGATAGTCCATTTATTGAGAAATATTATAGGCTATATAACATCACGCTACAACCAAAAGCAGCGGAGCATAAATGAAAAATGTTGCAAAGACGGGAAAAATTATTCCTTTTTGAAAGCTTCCGTTGCGTGCGCTGCGTAAACGGTTTAAGTTACGCAAATATCATGTATGATGGAATTGTTCCTCTTTAAATTTTCAAAAAAAAAGTCCGCGACAGCATATGTCTATCTTTTAAGATTGACACACTATAACCTTTTTTATGGTAATCAAATTTGTTCGAAATTAATGCATTATTTGCGAAGGAGTTTTCATAAACATGGTATTAATTCTTATCCAAATAAATACGTTATTCATCACAAGTATTTAATTTGGAACAAAGTTGCCCTTACATCATTTAATTTCAATGAATATCTTAGGAGATATAACTGTTTTATAATAACTCCGCAACAAAATAATGATCAACTCTGCGAGGTAGTCTATTCTAAAGCTGAAGAGTTAGATTTTAGGGTTCCGTACCCAAAGGGTAAAATGGGACCCTATTACTAAAACTCCGCTGTCCGTCTGTCTGTCTGTCTGTCCGTCTGTCACCAGGCTGTATCTCATGAACCGTGATAGTTAAACAGTTGAAATTTTCACATATGATGTATTTCTGTTGCCGCTATAACAACAAATACTAAAAAACAGAAAAAATATATATTTAAGGGGGGCTCCCATACAACGGACATGATTTTTTTGCCGTTTTTTTCGCCCGCGTGGATGTCGGTTATCGCGTAAAAAAGTAGCCTATGTCCTTCTCTGTATCCAAGATCGATCGGTTCAGCGGTTTAGGTGTGAAAACGTAACATACAGACAGATAGACAGACAGACATACAGACAGAGCTACTTTCACATTTAAAATATTAGTATGGATAGCTTTTTCCCGCGGCTCCGCCCGCGTGGATGTCGGTTATCGCGTAAAAAAGTAGCCTAAGTCCTTCTCCATATCCCAGGCTATATCTTTGCCAAATTTCAGGACGATCGGTTCAGCGGTCTAGGCGTGAAAACGTAACATACAGACAGGCAGACAAATAGACAGACAGACAGAGTTACTTTCACATTTATAATATTAGTAAGGATAAGGATTTGTATGGATGGTACGGTACCCTTCGTTCGCGAGTCCGACTCGCACTTGGCCGTTTTTTTGTTTTTTGAACGCGCTAATCTCTGGAACTGCGAGTTGGATTTGAAAAAATCTTTTTGCATTTTACAGCCCAATTCTTGAGGAAGAATAACATTCCTATTATCTAGAACACCATTTTTTAAAATTAAAGTTTATGCGAAAACGAAGTAAAAGCACGGGCAGGCAATGTGTTGCGACGGGGTGGGTCGGGTGAACAAGAAATTTAACGCGGACGAATTCGCGGGCAGAAGCTAGTATAGTATATAGCTCATAGCACAACAATATCGCGCACCATACATTGTTATGGACACGTTCACACTGTACTGTACTATATATAATTGGAATGTATGGTGCGCGATATTGTTGTGCTATGAGCTATATACTATATGCTATTATATTATAGCGTAGTCTGAAAGCAGCTTTACTTGTACGGCGCCGCTGCATCTGCAGTGTTCTACAGTGTGTGACACAATGCGCGTACGCCGATCCCCGCTGCACACACCTGTACATTGCTCTACTATACATAATGATATTATTAACATTACAAATAATTATTATTTGCTAACAATGTTTAATTTAATTTTACAGTTATTAAACATCTTTTGATCGTGTTCAGCAACCCATTGACATTCATTTATTGTGTCTAATAAGTACGTAACAATAGGTACTTACTGTTTTATGACTTGTAAAAACTAGCTTCCCATTACATGTTAAATTACATTCAGCATTTTCCAGACCCTAAAAGCCCCAGCAGGAGTCTGATAATAGCCAGTTGGGGTAGACCTCATCGAATTAAACTCCGCGGTGTTCACCCCATCGCCTCCTATATCGGTTCGCGGACGGTAAACGAGACACAATAGAAGTTTTGTTGTTATGACGTCTATAGACGTCTAGCTCGCGCAAAAGCGCACCTATGGTTTTTATAGCTGGCGTAATACAACAAGGTTACAAGACTGCGCTGTTTTCTTCCGAAGCTATTAGCCATACATATTATAACTAGCTTCTACCCGCGACTTCCGCCGCGTCAAATTTCAGCCCACAAACCACCCCGTCGCATCGCATCGCCCGTCCGCGCAATTACTTTGTTTTTGCTTAGCGTTTTTGCCGACTTTTTGTAGTTTTGCTCGGCTTCTTAGGGGTTTAGCGTGATGTCAAATCGTCGTTGCGACTTTAAGACCTCTTATGTGTCACTTTTGGTAAAATCACTTTTGTTACACCAGCCCTTTTTTCACATTTTGAAGCTCTATCGAATGCAAAAGCCCTCATGTGTATACGACAATTTGATCATCATTTCTTTACCAATTTCAAGATCTACAAATGTGTGCTTCCTAATAAAATGTTGGTGCTTAAAATATCGATTTTCTCATAAAGTTGAACTTTACACATAAGAGAATTTTTCAATTCCAACCATTAGTTCTTGAGATTAGCGCGTTCAAACAAACAAACTCTTCAGCTTTATATATTAGTATATAGAGTATAGATAGATAGATATATAGATATAGATTAATCTTCCTTTATGATTTATTAGTTATTTGTTACCTTATGTTAGAGGGATTGGTCTCCGCACTTAATCCTTCGAACACGGGTGGGTTTTAGTCAGTAAAAGTCTGACACGCCCTTCCGCTCCACCCAGAGAGGGAGAAGCTATTTATAATTTTTCACCAAAAAAAAAAACAAGGGTGGACTGTGAGGTGGACCATGCACAATGGTGGCGGTTATTCCAACCAGGTCAGGTGGTTATTAAGTCTTCTGGTCCTTACTCACCTTACTGTATTACTTAATCAAAATAATTATTACAATATGAATTTGTTAGTCATTAGTTGGCAGATTTCAGGAAATCCCCGGTAAATGCAAACTATGCAAGAATTTTAGTTTGCGCGCTAAACATTAACCTCCTTACTAAAAAACGTTGTATAGCGTCTGTATAGTTACACACCGATTTCTCTCTTTCACTCGTGAGTAATTTGACTTTCGATAGAAGAAAACAAAGCGTTGTGTAACTATACAGACGCTATACAACGTTTTTTTGTAAGGAGGTAACAATTTGTCTTATTTGCTAGAATGTGTCGCTACGCTATGTTGTATTTTGCAGCATAAAGATATAATAGAGGTCAATAGAGGTAATAGAAGTCACGTGAAATATGTTTAACTTAGTTGGCGATATTGTTCTACCTATAGGTAGCTTCCGTGGCGACGGTTTGTATATAGCCTGTAGGTACGGCGCCATGTTTCTCGTTATGAATCTAGCAAATAAGATCTATCTACAGCACAGAATGTAAGGGAGATTCGAATAAGAATAGGTAATTCTGTAGAACACACCCACCGCTCAATCTATACTAATATTATAAAGAGGTAAAATTTTGTTCGTAAGTTTGTATGCAGGGAGTAATCTCTGGAACTGCCAGTCGGATGTGAAAAAATCTTGTTGCATTTGATAGCCCAATTCTTGAGGCAGGCTATTTAACACCACGCTGTGACCCTTAGGAGCCGAGTAAAAAGAAAAAGTCAGAAAAAACGCTAAGTGAAAACAAAATAATATCGCGGGCAGACTATGGGTCGGGGAAAAGGTTTCACGCGGACGAAGTCGCGGGCGGAAGCTAGTAGTAGATAAGAAACAAAACATCAAACAATAAACCTATAATGTTCCCATCGCTGGGTCACGGCCCCCTCTCGATGAGCAAAAACCCAATCAATAATACATACATAAGCACCATAACTTTTTCACACCCTTCTGTAACAACTTTTCAAAGAAAACACTTTAAAACAATAGATGCACCGCTTGTGTCATTGACCTCCTGGTGTCCTCACGGTAAACAAAGTTGGCTGCTGCGGGGCTCGGTAGTGCGGGCAGGCTGGACGTGGACAGCCCGCATCGCCGCATCGACAAATAAATATTGTAACAGGACACGTGCTACAGGTTGCTGGCAGACAATAGTACGAATAATACCTATCTAGAATAGGCAGCTTTATTTTTAGGTTATTAAAGCATTTTGAACAATAATCAATGTTGAGAATGAGATTGGCGGCCCTAGGATCACCAGAGACTGTAAAAAAATCCCTTCTGCAAGCCGCAGGAGGAGGTAGAAGGTTCCATGAAGAAGCTTTCGCCGCGCTGACATTCTCATCAAATTACCCTTATTCAAAAATGGAGTGATATGGGTTCTGGGCGGCACATTTTAACAGAACCTTGCACACACATTCTGTACCCGCTGGATTAGCAAAGAGAAAAAATATTAATAATAATAATCATTCTTGCCTTTATTGGCTGGCTCTGTGTTTCTTTCAGGTACTACCCTAGTAGCATTTTTTGTTGGCATTTAGTTGGGCCACTTACCTCTGGTTAGTTGGCAAATGCATACAATTGGCGGGCAGTTTGCGGGTTGGTCCAACAACTGATGGCCTACGTGGATTTGCCTACGATGGCCCAACTTGCGATGGGGCCAACGTACATTGCCCTACGAAGGCCAGACGAAAACGTGTTATGGGTAGGCCCAACGACACATAATACATTTAGGCAAGCGGTTGTATGTTGGTTGGTTCTATGGCTAGTTTCAGAACGACGCGTCTCGCCAGCGCTGGCCGTACGCGCGTCGCTATACATGAACCTTATCGGCTTCAAAATAAGGTTGGTTTTAACGATTTGTTTTGAAAAACCAACCTTATTTTGAAGCCGATAAGGTTCATGTGCAGCGACGACTTTTACACGTTTTGTAACACACATGCAATGAGTCTTCCGTGGCGTTATCCATTCTTCACGCACCACACCGAGTTCCCCACCGTAACCATTATCGTCGTAAAACTCCACAACTTTATACATTTAACACTTTCACAAACACTAAGGGCGGGCGGGCCGGGCGACGCGTGCCACCGCCCGCTCCCCGCGCACCCCACTACCACCCCGTTGGAGTAGCAGTAATTGGCCCTACAAAAATCTCCCAACAGTAGAAATAGAAGCAGCAGGCCCGCGTTAGTTGGCCCAATGTTGTCATTATACCTTAAATCCCTACAAAAATCTCCCAACAGTAGGAATAGAAGCAGCAGGCCCGCGTTAGTTGGCCCAATTTTGTCATTATACCTTAAATCCTTACAAAAATATCCCAACAGTAGGAATAGAAGCAGCAGGCCCGCGTTAGTTGGCCCAATGTTGTCATTATACCTTAAATCAATACAAAAATCACCCAACAGTAGGAATAGTAACAGCAGGCCCGCCGTTGGCTATCCGTTGGGCAAATAGTGCATGTTTGTGACAATGGGCCTATTTTAAGTTAAGGTTGGCGGAATAATTAACCGTCTGCCAATACATTCCCAACTGTTGGCGTATGGAAGCCAACGGCAATTTGCTACTAGGGTATTACACCCTCCCTACTTCTTACTGCCCCCCGGGGCATTTAGAACTTAATCAATAGCAATAAGTTGCCGCTCGCTCATTTTTGCGCGTCTACAGCAGATTTAGATATCCCTACAATTTGGCAAATTATTTAAACCTGGTATCCATTTATTGACGTGACGTGACACTCAATCAGCCAATTAGGAATTGAGTAGTGCATGACATATTAAAGTAGCCAATCAGAAACCAGAATAGCGCCTAGAATGAACGACACACTTACGAGAATATCGCCATCCCTTTTCCTCTAACGCTATCCCATAAGGCTCTCCCATTCTAAACAGCTGTTTATAGATAGTAATTTCGCGAAATTCGTAGAATGAAAATTATAGCTGTGTCCTTATCTAACTATCGGCAGACCCATAAGGCCGTCTTAATCGAACACTTTCGAGTGTTAGTGGCGGGGCGGTGTCGCGATTACTCGCGGTTCGCAAAAGTTCGCTGCAGAGTATTTATAGCGAGATGCGTTCTGTGGCAAGCATACAGTAACAGATCTGCAGTCAGAATAGCAGTATAGCAATACAGTGAATAGTGACGGTTCGAAAATAGTAATCGGCAGGTGGAAACTTGGAAAGCGAAGTACTAAATAGTTTGATAGTGTGGTGAAGTGCTGAATAGTGTTGTATTCGTTCAGTATCCATTTTGTTCAACAGTTTCGTGTCGTGAGGTCGTAACGTGACGTTCCGCTTCCGTTTTATCGTAATAGTGTCGCCAGAAGTGCTGAATAGTGTTATATTCGTCCAGTATAAGTTTCAATAGTTTTGTGTAGTGCAGAAATGAACGTAGCCGGCAACGCACAACTTGTTAACTATATATAGAATGAAGAGAACAATAGACAGCTATTTTCGAGCCACACTAGGCAGCACCTACTAAAAAAACAGATAGAAGAATGTGATGCTGGACCATCCGTTCATCCTAATGAACCACACGTGCTTAATACAGATTCTGGGTCGTCTAGTCTGAAACCATCTGATAAAGGAGAACGGCACTATAATAAACAATGGGAACAGAAATATAGTTGGCTAGTTTACGATACCGAAAGTGGAGGTACATTTTGTAAACTATGCCAAATTTTTATGAAAAATGAGACAAAAGTTTTGTAGAAGACAGGTGGGGTGTTCATAACAGTTCCATTCAAATCATTCAAAAAGACTTTAGGAAAGGACGGAAAATTACAGAAGCATGAGCATTCATCAGCTCATACTATAAGTGTAGAAATGGAAAATCTCGGAATGAAGGCCATGAAAAAACCCATTCATGCTCAAATTATTCAACAGAATGATAGTTAAAACGATTTGAATAGGAAGGGCTTAAAAATACTTTTGAGAGGTTTGTATTTTTTAATAATGGAAGAAATAGCTCACACTACTAAATAAGAGAGTTTGGTTGAAAGTATTCTTGACAAAATGAATGGCAAATTTAAAGCATGGAGACATGCGCTAAGTGAGAGGTCTAATTATAGTAGTAAGGAAACAGCTTGTGAACTACTAGAATGTGTGGGTGAAGTTTTAAGAGATGAGTTGAAGGAAACATTAAAAAACAAGAATTTCTCCGTTTTAGTTGATAAAAGTACTTCTTTAAGGACGAAATGGAGCTAAGTATGATGTTCAGAGTAATGGAAGATAAAGTCCCTGTGGAAAAGTTCTTGGCAATTGTCGAAATCCCCGATGGAAAGGCGGAAACTATTGCAAATACTATTGACAAGGAACTCACTGCTCTTAATTTAGATTACAACGATATTATTGCTTTTGGATTTGATGGTGCTTCGAATATGGCTGCAAACCTTGGTGGTGTGAGAAGAAAGCTATCAGAAAAGGCAAATAAAGAAGTTCTTTACATACACTGTAAAGCACATTATATTGGCTCTGGCAGCAGCTTCCTGCAGAAATAAAAATAAAATGGTTAACAGTTTTTTCATGTTTTAAAAGACATATACAAGCTGTTTAGCAAGTACCCTAAAAAGGAAAATATTCTACATAAAATTCAAGCAGTGATTAACGATCCCATTCTTAAGATTCCAGAATGTATTGAAGTAAGATGGTTATCACACTACAGAATAGAAAGACTTGTGTCTCACCAAAGTAACTCCTCCAATTACCACCACAAAATTACACGTGCAGGATATTATAAAGCAGTGCGAAGATAGCCCTCTGCAAATAAAAGTTCAGCTCGAAATAGAGAAATTAAAATCTGAAGTGCACCTGGTTGCTGATGAAAATGCAACTGAAACATTTAAAGGGATTAAGATGTATTGTGAAAGCGTAATTAATGAAATAGAAGACAGATTCAATGACAAATCAATTGATATCCTGACATTTTCAAGTAGTTTTGAGACCTTTCAATCATTAATAATTATTACAAGACACAGAAGTAAGAAAGTTATGTGACAAACCTAGGCTTAAGGCTGCAGTCTTGCAAAATTCACTCGCGGTGAGTTATTTGCGCAACTTTGTATTTTTTTTTATAAACAAATTAAAGAAATAACATGAAATATTATTATTGCACAGAAATAAACATAATATAAGTAATAGCTAGTAAATTTTTTTTAGTACATCGGGGTGGTTTATGTTAGGTAAATCAAGCGTTGAATACAGCTTTTTCTGCCCAATAACATTTCGAGGAATGTTTGTGCTGCTACTTTAGGGTAATTAAGAATTATTTTCAAAATCTGTTCAGCGCATAATTAGCTGAACATTCTCGTCTTCAAAATGCGCTGACTAGTTTTTTCTAATTATCTTTCATTTTCTTATTTAGGAGGTCACAAAGTCATCAAAATTCTCTGTTTTTATCTCTTAATAAACGGTTTGTTTCTTATATAAAATGAATCGTATGTTTGTAATTACTAGCTATTACTTATATTATGTTTATTTCTGTACAATAATAATATTTCATGTTATTTCTTTAATATGTTAAAAAAAAATACAAATTGGCAAATAACTCACCGCGAGTGAATTTTGCAAGACTGCAGCCTTAATGCGGAAAATGTGATAGCAGGCCTTAAATCATTAAAATTTTACATCAAGGCAATGCTAGAAAGCGGAATGTACAAGGAGACAGGTGAAAATCAAATCGCAAAAAGCTTAGAAACAGACTTAGGGTACTACGAATTACAAACACTTTGTGAAATCCTTCTTGTCATTCCCGTAACCACTGCCTCCGTCGAAAGATCGTTTAGTACGATGAACAGAATACTAAATATAAATAAGGCAAGAAACAGAATGCTACCTGAAACTTTGATGCATTGTATGATGATTAGCATCGAGGGACCAAAGACTCCAAAAGAATAATTTCTAGAAAAAGTTGTTGATTTGTACGCAAGGAAAAGCCACGAAGAATAAGATTTTTGTAAAGAATATTATTCTTCGTGGCTTTTTACAATGTTACTTTGACAATTTTGGTTCAGCCTAGAGCATCTTTTATTCATTAAAATATTAATAATAATTGTAATTGATTAAAATATTACTTTGTTTCCTTTATTTACTCCCTCCCGCCACCCCCCCGATCTCTTAATCGCCCCTCTGGAGAATTTTGCCTGAAAGAAACACTGGACGTGCTCGGAGGAAGGAAGTATTCCTGTAAGTGCTGGTAGGGATCTTGACCATCCTTCGGGCTCTGGGATTGTTCTGATAGTTGTGGAATGCCCCTCCAGTCCTCAAGCACCTCAGGATATGTTGCCCCCTTTTTGCTACGGCACTAAGTGCGAGCGACCGTTTCTGGGGGCCCATTAATGAGTGTGCAAGTCACCCTCTGCCACTTTATCCGTGTTCAATAAAACATTGATCAGGCAGGGGCCATAGTCCTTCCATTGTTTTAGGTAACCAGTCCATTTTAACCACCCAAAACCTATACTGCCGCGCTAGCGATATCAGCAGTATGTGCAATTTTTGACACAATGAGTTAAATATTGATCCCGAATCAGCGCAATGAGCTCTATAAGATGTGCTGACAGCTGTTTTAATAGCTTATCGAGAACCGGTAAATTTCGTTAAGGATAAAAGCAGTAAGTCCAATAAATGAGACATCTTCCTTAACATAACAACAGTAAATGTAAGTAGTTACCCCGGGTTTGCAAGTAAAGCTCTATCATGTATGTTTTACTTTTACTTAAGTTATGTGCAGTAACTGTGTATACTGTCGATATAATAATAATTTTTATTGTTCTCAGATTAGTTTACCAAGTAAACTTCGACCTAGTGAAACTTTTCGTTATTTAATATAATATGTAAGTAAAGAAATATTAATAAACAGAAAAGTTTTTTTATGTAACACTTTGTTTTTATTCCTAATCTATAACCTGAGCCTAGTATGAGTTGCTCATAATAGCAGCAGTAACTTACTTACTGCTATTATTCTAAGCAATCGATATTTCAGTTGCTTCAACTAACACTAGATATAAAAGAATTTTCGTCATTTAAAACTATTGTAACATATATAAAAATTTATTGAGTGAAGAATATAAAAGCGCTTTATTTGGGCTACACGTTTCAATCATCACAATTAATATAACTAAAAAAAGAAGTCCGGTAAAAACAGAATTGTAACAAAAACTTTGCATGTCAATTACTCAAAACTATGCAAAACATACTTACTGCTTATATCGCTAGCGCGGCAGTATAGTCCAATATCTTTTTTCCATATCTTGCAATAGTCCTACACCAACCGGGGGTTGTCCTTGGGTACACTTGTATAGTGCGTACTGGGGGCAGATAATCGTCGGTTAGTGCCTCATTTCATTACAAGCGTGTAACGGACCTCTGCGAGTTGGCTTCGGCCCCTTGTACGCCTTCCAAAGGTCCGGGAAAAAAAAAATACAAAAGAGGCCTGTCACGTGATTACCTCCATGTTGCGACTAAATACTATTTAGAAGTACCTCCATTATTAACAAAAGACTTCGTCGTCAGGGCAACCAGTTTAGCATGGAAACGCCCTCAATTTTTCAGTTATAATTTTTTATTTCGAAAACTATAAGTTTTATCGCTAGACTTTTAAATCAAAAATTGTAGAGTAAACAATTTTCTTTAAAAAAAATATTTGCTACGGTAATAATGTTTACCGTTTCGGAATATAATATTATTTTTTCCAAAAATTTAGGAAATTTCAACCCCCTTCCCAAGTTAGGAGTTGCATAAAAAAAGGTTCGATTTAAAAGTTGTCCGTATTCTTACTCGCAATGATAAAAATGTTAAACGGTTCAAAAAATTATGGCCAAAAAACACATTTTCGAGTTTTCGATTATAGACCTAAGCTAGACATGGCCAAACAGCTACTGAAAAAGGGACATTTGAAGAATTTAGATGGATTGCTGCAGGCCACAGAATTTAAAAAAATCCTCATGCTAATGCAAAATCGAAAGAAATCCTGTGCAACTCTTCTAAGATTCTAACTATAAAACCATTTCAATTCATACATTGTGCTGAACTTATCCCAGTTTCAATCCGACTCCGATCGCTCGCAGTTTTGCGAGAAACTGTGAAAAATAACTTGTGCTTAACCTACTTCCTGCTAAACGATGCCGCACTTGCTAAACTCAACCGTATTTCCACGCTACAGAGTATAAATTAGAATGGAACAGCTGAAGTTTAACATCTACCTAGAATTTACACATAAAATCGTACTTTATGTCTATAATGTAAGAGTACGTTTTCGCATGACCATGTGAATGACTTCCATGTTTCCTTTTCGTCAATTTCCAGAGTTTGGCGAGGTCAACAACCGTGGAAAAGTCCAGTGGTGTAAGGATTACTCTTAGACGACATTTCATGTCAAGACCGACTCTCACCAGTCGGATTTGAAGTAGCTTTGTTCTGTAGCATCAGAAATGACCTCCAGTTTATTTTGTGAGCAATTTTTCCATCTCGCTGTTATCAGTCAGAGGTGTATCCTCCTGATCTTCGATCAAGAAGCTCCTGATCTAATCTTTTGCTTGACCTGCCCTGTTTCCTGACCTGCTAAATTTTAAACAGTTTGTTTACTCATCATCACGGTTTTTGGTAGTTTGAGGTCGGAATCCTCCAATTTTTCAGCAGATGGCAGGTACTGTAAAGGTTACACGCTAAAGGCAACCATTTGTTGTACAGGCTGTTATGAAAATAACTATTTCTTTCAACTACGTAGTAATGTTATCATTAATCACTACAAAACCGATCACAAATGACGTATTTTTTTGCATAGAACCAAAACAGTGCAGAAATGTTATATGAAATCTCATGGTTGCACAGTTTTTCATTAATGCACTGCTTTTTATTTTTTATTTCGATATAAATTTACCACAGAGGTTGAATGTCTCCCATTAAGTTTAATATAAAATGTATGCATTAGATCAAACCTACTTGGTGAATAAACTTTGTTTTCATTAACTTGAGTTTTTATTTTGAGGGTATATTTTGTCACGGTATGTAGATTGGTAGTTGAAAGAAAAGTAGATATTACGCACCTTGCTAAAGTGAGTTATTAATGCGCACGAGTGTTATGTTGATGCTCGAGCGCAAGGAACATTCAAGCAAAATAATTATATTTAAAATAATAAGAAATAGGTTTTTTTTTTAAATAAAAAAACATCATTGGAAGAAAAAGACAGTGTAAAGATAGATGCGTAAGGCTATGCACGTTCCTCTGAGTTAATTTGATAAACATAAATTATATAATTTAATCCAATTTTATCCTTCTATTATTCTACGCCCTTCCACACATTACAGTACCTACAGCAAGCTATCCTAACAACATTATATTATTTACTAACTTACCTACTAAATTACTAATGCTTTCTATATAATACAAGAATAAACATTTTGTTTTTATCTGTTATATTAAATAAAAACCGGCCAAGTGCGTGTCGGACCACGCACAATGAAGGGTTCCGTACTTGGGAAGAATTTATCCTATTAAAATGTATGTTTGTACGCACAATATCGTGAGATTTACCATGTAGTTTTAAGACCATAGACTTCTTATATATTTTCCTGTAATCTATAAATATAGAACTATTTTCTGTATTTTTTTCAAAATTTTAGGCTCAGTAGTTTTGGAGATAAGGGGAGGGGAATGGTCAATTTTAGTCTATTTTCACTTATAACTTTAAAACAATTTATATTAAAATAATAAAAATAAAAATATTTGAGACCCTCACAGTAAGCCCTTTCATTTGATATGTCACACGGTACAGTTAGCAAAACTTTTTTTTAAATTTTCTTATTCGCCCCCCAAAACTGACCCCAATATTCTAAATTCATTTATTTACAGTTCACGTCCGTGTTTGGGTCACTCAAATTTATATGTATACGAGTACCGAATCTCAACTTAATCGGTCCATTACATTCGGAGCAAATTGACTGTGACCGACGGACAGACAGACAGACACACGAGTGATCCTATAAGGGTTCCGTTTTTTCCTTTTGAGGTACGGAACCCTAAAAACAACCAATTTCCAAAAAAAAGCACTATAAAGTGAAAAATAATTTTAATTTTGGCAGTCGGTGTCTTTGGTTTTGTATTTTAGTTTATTTATATAATATAGTATATACAGGGTCAAATTATATTAGCTCGCGAAACTCTGCAAACGTGACGGGTATCGATATCTAAACATGATCAAACAAAAAGAAACTAATTCGATGAGTTTTTGTGTTCATCAACTTCAGGTAGAACAGTCACTTGAAATATCTTTGTGTAAACTTCACAGACTTGATGACCGTGATAGCGATATCTAAACAAGATAAAACAAACAAACAAAAAAGTTTTCTCAACTCATACTTCAGTAACAACGAAGTTTGCATAGAGAAAAATCTGAAATTATTCTATGTGATAGAAGCTTTATGTAAAGATTACAGGAAAAATAAAACAATGTCTCTAAATAACACACTTTTCAGAAATCAATGAAATTAAATTACATTAGTTCCTTTATCTGTTAAGAGATGGCGATGTCTTAAAACTGCAATATTCTACACCGGAGTGTTAAAATTCTCTTTCTCTCTCTTTTTCTCTTTCTGTGTTTTTTTCTCTCTTTTTATTCTTTTTCTTTTATTTTCTTATTTTCCACGCTGATGAAAATTTAAAAACATTTCACGTGTCACAACCAAAATTTCCTCTTTCCTACCTATTAGCAGGTAGCAGGTTGCTTTGACATGGACATGGACAAGACATGGGGTTTCAACTCGAACAAATTATAATTAGTCTTGAAATAAATAGGTAACAATTATGAAATTAACAATCAATAAAAAGCATTATAGGGCCGATTTTGGCTGAAGTAACATTAGTGAAAATCAAAACTTCCTTGTTTAATGTTGATTTATCTATTTACACTCATAAATCACGAGTATGACACCTAGTATCTAGGCCAACTCCTAGATGGCGTTGTAAACCTACAGTCTCTGGCAATTAGTGAGTCGCTGATGCTGCCATATGCTAAAAAATCGAGGGAAAAAAATAACCAGCTCAATAGCCAGCGTTAGGGAGGTGTCATTTCTTTGTATGGGATTGAGTTTTTGTACGTAGTATTATTATGTGTGCTTTGGGTGAAGCACAGTTGTAGTTTTCTGGGTTGGTACGGAACCCTCGGTGCGCGAGTTCGACTCGCTCTTGACCGGTTTTTTATTTTATAGTGTTTAGAATTTTAGATATCGATACCTATCACAGCTGCGGAGTTTCGCTAGCTAATTTAATTTGACCCTGTATAGTTTACAGTACAGACGAATAGAGAACCTCCTCCTTTTTTAAGAAATTGTTTAGAAAAGAGATGATAAATTATATTTTTGTAACTTAACACCAACTGCCGTAAGTAGGCAGGTTCAATTATGGTAAAGACCATACGATATGGCATAAACTCTTAAATATTTTCGAATCGTAGCCATATGACTCGTGCTGAACTGGTATTCTTCCTTAGCCATACCCATACCCCTATGTCAATCGAAGTCGTATGAGATAATGGTGCCGATTCTCTTGTCACAAAATTCTCTAAAAAAGACTAAAAAACACCAAAATTTAGTTTATTCCTGTCAAACGACCATTTCCTATTCTGAAATTGACTAAAGTGACACTACTTAACATATTTTAGTTTGACAGCTCTAAGATGGTACTGAGTTTTTAAATTTAGTGAAAATGGCAATGTTGCTATTCTGAATTTGACGTTTTTAAACTAAAATTTAGATTTTCTAACTAAATCTGACTATTTTTAATCGCGATTAAAAAGGTGTGGAATAAAATTAGTTTTCATGAACTAAAATTCACACCAATCACCTCGACTTCTGGTGCAAAACCAGTACTGTATATAAGGTGTATCTATTCATACACGAAATATTTTAAGATAAACATCTTTATGTCGTAAAAAAGCCACAGCAGCGAATTTTTTTTATCTAAGTGTTTTATATTTTTACATAATTATTATAGTTTTAAAATTGCTTGAGACATTTTGCGAAAAATCCTTTATTTACTTATTCTATGAATGAGCCGCCTCGACGCGGTGACGCCGAACGGTGCGGTGGGGTGGCGGCACGAGCGCGGTGAATTTTGATAATGAATCATCATATCAAGTAATTTTAAATTATTAAATTTTTTAGATAATATACTCAGAATTAAAAAAATATCATTTCCATGGCTTCTTTACCACCTATAGGTGTATCACTTAAAATATTTCGTATTTATCCCAATTTTTTTTTCTTTTTTTATCTCCAAAATGGTGCGTCCTATCGCAAAAATAATGAAAAATTTCGACCCCCTTTTAGAAATCCTTACCCTATTACTCTACATGTAGGTAATCTTTTTTTTTTTTTTTTTTCCACACAAAAAGTGAAAAATTCCATAAAAAAACACGTCGCGGCTGCCCCCCCATGCGCGCCTCCGGGTCTAAAAAAAATCATAGGCAAACAAGTACAACGTTGCGAAGCCAAAAAAAAAAATACCACGTGGAGTCACGATGGTCAAATTCGATTTAGTTGTGTCAAACTTATTTTTAAATTTAGAGAATTTTGTTTGCAGAATAGCTTTAAGATTCTCATAGCCAAAAGTAAGGAATTTTAGTGATAGTTTAGTTAGTTTAGTTCGGTGTACAAGAGAATCGGCACCAGGTACTTACTATAAATCAGGAATACCAGACTAGAGTCCAATAACTGTGACCAGACTCAATGGTTTCACAGAAGTGTTGAGTGATGAATTCGAGGAAACAGCCCAAATCGTTTTGTTAATAATAATGCACAATTATACCATATTGGTTTTCCTCATAACGTATTCTACGTAAACTCCAAACTATAAAGTAGTGGTGAATATTGATAGAATTGAATCGGCTTCGAATATACAATGAAGGTTGTGTGTCAGCTTCTGTGTCCAAAGCAATCTCCGTAACTGCTCTAATAAAATTGCGAGATGGTTATTATTAACATAAACGGGATATTTACCATGTTTATTCATTGTTCTGAGTTCCCGATATTTCGGCGCTGTTGCAAGCACCATGATCACGGTTAAGCCGTTTATCCGTGATCATGGTGCTTGCAACATGCAACTTAGTGACCATGACAGTTTAAAAACTTATATGCGAGATGGTAATAGGTAACATAGAATTATTGATAGCTCAAATATTATGTTTGTTCTGATGTATGCTACTGTTATGTTCTGATGTAGGTATATGCTACTGTTATGGCACAAAAAGTTGGCGAATATTTTATTCAAAGTCATTTGACTAATCGCACATAATGGTGCCGATTCTTTTGTATACCGAACTAAACTAACTAAACTATCACTAAAATTCCTTACTTTTGGCTATGAGAATCTTAAAGCTATTCTGCAAACAAAATTCTCTAAATTTAAAAATAAGTTTGACACAACTAAATCGAATTTGAGAATCGTGACTCCACGTGGTATTTTTTTTTTTTTTCTTTTGGCTTCGCAACGTTTTACTTGTTTGCCCTACCCCATGATTTTTAGAGCCGGAGGCGCGCAGGGGTGGCAGCCTCGACGTGTTTTTTTAAGGAATTGTTCACTTTTTGTATGGAAAAATAAAAAAATATTACCTACATGTTGAGTTTTAGGGGTTTATGGGTCTCTAAAAGGGGGACGAAATTTTCATTATTTTTGAGATAGGACGCACCATTTTCGAGATGTATGCAAAAGAAAAGAAAAAAATATAAACAGTACTATTTTTGCACCAGAAGTCGAGATGTTGGTGTGAATTTTAGTTCATGACAACAAATTTTATTTCACACCCTTTTTAATCGCGATTAAAAATAGTCAGATTTAGTTAGAAAATCAAAATTTTAGTTTATAAACGTCAAATTCAGAATAGCAAATTTGCCATGTTCACTAAATTAAAAACTCAGTACCATCTTAGTGCTGTCAAATTAAAATATAGTTAAGTTGTGTCACTTTAGTCAATTTCAGAATAGGAAATCGACGTTTGATAGGAATAAACTAAATTTTGGGGATTTTTAGTCTAGTTTAGAGAATTTTGTGACAAAAGAGAATCGGCACCAATATCTAGTTTCCGATACATATTATAATTTTATACACAAAAACAATAAAGATATTTTATTGGTTGTTTATGTAACATCATCATCACCATCATCTCAGCCGAAAGACGTCCACGGCCGGACATAGGCCTCCCCAACTTGGGGGGTTGCCATAATCGCCACGCTTGGCAGGCTGGTTGGCGATCGCAGTATGTTGTTAAAAATGCATAGAGAACGCTGCTGCCCATTCTCTAGTAAGTCCCTTGGTCGCCTTTTACGACACCCACGGGAAGAAATAGGGTCTATAATAATTATAACATTAGGTACATAGGTTTGTGTAATATAACATAAAAATTCATTAGCTTTTCTTAATAGAAATTGGAATTTGTCCAAAATACAATCTGTGAAAGGCAAAATTTTAAGACAAGATAAACAAAAATAATTATTACAAAAAGAATCGCTGAGGACAGGATTCGAACCTGCGCGGGTAGAACCCATTGGATTTCAAGTCCAACTCCTTAACCACTCGGACACCTCAGCTGTAGTGAGGAGTGCCAAATATTGAATTAAACTCTACGAGTAACTCGGTGCGCTGATTATGACGTAGACGCATAACGGTTAGTCAGCGCCTTCTGTAGTCGCACGCGCATCAGTCACTATGACTTTATCAATAGAGATTATTGACGGAAAGGTTACTAGTTTATCTAATCTATATATATATATAAAATGATAAACTGACTGACTGACTGGGTGATATATCAACACACAGCCCAAACCGCTGATCCTAGAGACATGACACTTGAAAGGTGTGTTCTTTGTAAAGAATAAGTATCCAATAAGAAGGGATTTTTGGGAATTCCACCCCTAAAGGGGTAAAATAGGGGATGGAAGTTTATATGAAAGTCCGTCAGTTTTCAAGTTCGGATCTTCAAATTTTGTGTTTAGGCTGACGATTGAAAATTAATTAATAGGTATCTCAGCGTTTTTGATAATTCCACCCCCGAAGGGTTAAAAAGGGGGATGAAGTTGAAAAGTCTAAAGACTAAATTTACTATCTAGGCTTAAGGTTGAAAGCGAATGCAACGGTGTTGTTGGAATTTCAACCCTTAAGGGTATGAAAAGGGAGATGAAATTTTGTTTTTAATTATGTTTCTTTATTTTTTAAGTTAAAATCACAAATATTTTGGCTTATGTTTGGAAACTAACACAACGTAAATCGTTTTTTTTTTTTTTAACCCACAGGTGTCTGAAAAGGCGGATGAAGTTTTGTATTGAAGTTTTTCATTAGCTAAATTTTATATTCATGTAAAAATAATATACGTACTTATAATGTAGGTACGTCTTTAATAATGCGTACAGCAAAGGAGTGGAATTCTCTGCGTCTGTGTTTCCGAACGCATAAATATTCAAAGTTAGGTGAACAGGCTTCTTCTGGGTAAGCTCACTCCATTCGACTTTGTCTCTGTCACCTCGGACCTAGACTAAAGTCAAGAGCAAACCCATCGTAAAATAAAAAAATAAAAACGTGTATTGTTTCTAACTACAGTATTTTACATGGAGCGACTGCCTATCTGACCTCCACAACGCAATTACTGGGTAATACGATACTCCTTGGTAAGAATGGTTGTCAGACTTTCGGACTTCTGACTTCCCGTAACGACTTTCAAAGATCCACGAATGACAGCCGGGACCAACAGCTTAACGTGCTTTCCGAGGCACGGACGGTTCTCTGTATGTAAATATGGTCACCCATCCACAGACTAACCGCGGCAAGTGTAGCTTAACCTGATCGATCGACCTGTGCGGCTGTTATTATTTAGCCACGGGCCCCTCCCACTTAGAACCCCCCCATCCCCATCTCCGGGAGAATCGATATAAATATAGATGAAGATAGTTACATTAGGTTAGTTAAGATTAAGATATAGAGTAGAAGACGTCAGCTAAGAAAGGATTTTTGAAAATTCAACCTTTAAGAGGGTAAAAAGGGCGGATTTCGTTTGTTTGAAAAATCTTATTCCATGAGTTTATAAACTTTGAACTCAGCACGAATACTTATCTAATTCAACAATAAAGTTTCATTATTTCAGTTTTTTTTAAACTCCCCATAATGGGTGTCAAAGTTTGTATGGAAAATCTGATGGCTATCAACACATATCTCAAACCACTGAACGGGTTTGGCTGAAATTTGGCACACAGATAGTTATTGTGATGAAGGCATCCGCTAAGAATGGATTTTTGAAAATTCAACCCATAAAGTGATAAAAACGGGTGATTTAATTTATTTGAAAAATCTTATTCATTGAGTTACTCGTATTTATAAACATTAAACAAAAAAAAAAAAGATTTAAAGATTTTTTTATTTTAGTTCATATACTTGAAACTCGGCACAAATACCGTCAAACGGGGTGAATAGGCACAGAATTGAACTTTGGATACATTTATCAATAATTATGCCTGAAAATATTATATTGATTTTGGTATCAAAAGTCAAAACTTGAGTCTTAACCTGAAGATTCTGAAGGAATTTACACTAAATCATGTAAAGCAGTCAGTTTTATTTTTTTCTTCAAATTATAGGTCGTCCCTATTTAAACACGAAGTGGGGTTAATAGGGTCGGTATTTGGCATTATAGGGAAAATCCGTTAGGGCTGTCACTCACACATTTTGGTAAAATAGGTAAGTAGGTACTTAGAAAGGTATTTAGTATTAAGTGTGAATTAGGGTTAGTACATATATATATATATATATATAGTTTAAGTAGGTAATTATACTTTGAGTAAAAACCAGTGTTTAATGAACATAATTATATCACTTTATTTACAGTTTTTTTTATTTTATTTATTGATTTGGAAATTTTATATTTTTCTGCAATATCTGCTAACGTTTTTATTAGTACTGTTGTACTCATTCAGTGCCAATTCGATGAGTAGCTCGTCATATTTTTTATAATGTTTTTCTCGACTTGGTTGGTTTGTACGCGGCATTATCGGAAGTTAGGAATCTGAAAGTAAATAAGCTTAATGAAATACCTATAATAATTGTAACAATCTAATATACTATGCAAACACAAAAAATCGCCCGACACATTAAATCCTTTCACCCATTACGAGAAATACTGCAGTAGAACTTCAAAACGGCTGACGGTAACGCATTAAAATCGGTCATCTACTCTGTGGCTACAATGGCACATACATAATATTATACACAAATAAATATGGGCATGCTTCAAACTTTTAACACTACCTGCTTTTGCGGGGGCTATAAATTAAAATTGTTAATAATTAGGTAGGTACCTAAATCGCGAATGTCATTGTAATTATTTTATAAATCAAGTGACAACCCTGTCCCTATAGTCCCTTTACTGTCTCTTGACACACTGCGTCGTCCCTATTTATTGAATATTCCGTCCCTACTGACTCCCTAGCCGTCCCTATACACCCCCGACGCGTACCGAAAAACCTCAAAGTATGCTAATAAATTACTAGTCTTAATAAAATTTAATTTTATTATATAAAAAGTCTATCAACTGTACTTACATTAGGATATTCAGCTTCCAGAATAAACACAAACCTCGCAGACAGTCGTTTTGATACCCAATTAAGCCACAAAAAAAAAAAAAAATACGATTGAAATAAACATTTCAATATCAGGCAAATCAAACGAGCAACTTCAGAATGTTTTTTTGACAATTTATTTCTAACTTCATGTCAAATAAGTGTAGCCAGTTCAAAAAATAACTATTCTACTATACATTCTTGCCATTTTGTAGGATATAGTTAGTAGATATTCAGAGTTACTACCACGATAATTTCAATCCCGATTTTTTCCCTATTCACCCCTGAATCCCTATTCACCCCGTCTGACGGTACGTTCTTAAATAAGACGCAAAGTTTGTCATAATTCGTTTTTCAAAATATCCCCTCAAAAGGTGCTCATTCATTTGACAGAAAAAAAAAAGGTTTACGAGTATGGGGTCTTTGAGAATTGATCCCAAACAGGGGAATGAGGAGTAATTAAGTTTTTAGGGGAGAATTTTACTGCGTGCCTTGAATATCTCAAAAGTTTTTATTTCTAAGTTTTTGAATTACTCAAAAGTATTTTTAATCCCGGTCATAAGGTACTTTCAATCCCGGTAGTACGTTCCCGTTGGATTTTTCCGACATCCACGCGGGCGAAGCCGCGGGCAAAAGCTAGTTTTATTATAAATAAATTTATGAACTGCTTCATTACATCCAACTAATAAAGGCGATTCCATAAAAGGTTAATGCTCGACAAATAACGATAAAATAGTAGGTAACACCAAGGTACAAAACACACTGTACAGGTGATATTATTTTGATCAAATACCCAGCTTAGCTTAGTTCATACAAGTATGAACGATCTTTAGAAAGGGCGGGGGCATACGATGCGTTGCGGCGCCGCACCGGCAAGATTTCACCGTATCAGTGGGCACACAAGCGGTGCGGCGTCGCAACGTTGTTATGTCGCAGCGGCGCCGTAGCAGCGTTGGACAGTCTTTTAATAAAAATGGATCGTAAAAGACGTCTGTTGTTGGCCCTACTATTACGCCACCGCCGAAATCGACGTAGAAGCGTACGACGATACTAGATCAGTCCCTTTAATGCACTAAGGAACAGTGATGGACAGTTTTTTCTCCAAGAATATAAAGAGTTGCTGTTTTACAATTATTTCTTTCGAATGAGTGTGTTAAGTTTCGAATGTTTATTGAAATCTTTAGAACCACATATACAACTGAGCGGTGCCGCTCCGACGTCGCAACGCATCGTGTTCCCCCGCTCAAAGAGATAACAAGTGAAGTTCGTATCATGACCTCATTTTCCTTCTCTGTCCAAAAAACCCACTTTACTAGATGGTTAATGTGTCTACTATACTAAACTAATGTTGTTTACACGCATACAGGCGTAATTTATTAGGAAAATAACTACGACTCATAAATAAAAGCAATTTATCACACCTTCCGTGCGTCACCCAGGCTATCAACATTTATTAATAAAATAAAGGTAGGTAGGTACTAAATAAGGCTTTAGAAAAGAACGGAATTCTTTCAATGAAGCCAGGAGTTTCTTACTGATTTGATATCAATTTGTGGAAGACTGTTACTTTATAGACTGGAGGGCTTCGCGTTACAAAAGGCTTCTCGCCAAATTTTTCTCGTTTTTATTTTTCACAGGAAATCTGAATCTCTCTGAGTTTGATAGTGTTGAAAATACAAGAAAGTAGGTAATTAAAGGGCGGAGTAAGGACTTGAGCTTCTTACTTTATAAAAGAAGCTTCTTTTTGTTAGTTTTAGATTAGAGGACAGTTTCAGTCAAGCAATATTCTTAGAGAGGTCGCCTGTGCTGTTATAGATAAGTAATCTTAATACATAATGAAGCAAAAAAAAATAAGGTAAAAAGGCTTTTTAAGTTTTTACCTAAATAAAGGTATTTAAAGATGCCAGACGAAATGTCCCACATATTCTGTTTGCCATTACTTTCGGTGGTGACGTCACTAAACGTAGTACGTAACGCGTTAGTTTAGTCATCGCCGCCTCAAGCTGCCCGAACTGCCGTAGAACAACACACCGATCATTTTAACAGCTGTTTAATTAAACCTTGACGTCAGAATAGCACTTAGACTTACCCGTCATGTTTGCTTGTAGTTATGGTCAATTTATTTATAACAAAAACAACATTATAATAATTACCTGGTGATCAACAGAGAAAAAAGTGCAACATTTGGTTATTTGCGTTCGTTGTAACTGCAGGCGCTCGCGCTAGTCGTGTGCGACAGTGCACCAGTCGAGTGGTGCCGACTTGCCGAGCGCACTCGCCAATGCATTTGTTTGACGCTACACAAAGGGTGCACTCCACTAACTCGCTGGGCTACCAAGCAGCTGAAACTCGTGATAAAATCGTTCAAGTTTTTCTGCAGCACCCTCCCATACAATCAACTTTTTTCCAGTTAGAGTCTAGAATTTTTTTCTAAAGCGCTGATCAGTGCTCAGGCTGAACTGCCGTAGATATCATAACACTATTATTTACCAATACGTATATACAAGGCGTCCCACGATTTGCCACGTGGAGGGGAAGTACCTTAAATACTGTAGATAGAAAAATTTACTGAGACTTCATTTTTATTGTAAAATCAATACGAACTGCATTCAAAGAATTTTAAATAATCGCCTGTCTGAAACGGAAATCGAACCCACTAAATGTGAAAAAAATTACAATTGTTTAAAAACATTTTGTCATAGAATGACAGTTGTGATTTGAATAAAGGTAGGTACGGACAATTAAATTAGTAGTAAATTTTCTAAATAATTAATTTCCCCGACTTATCATATCTATAGCTAAAAAACTTTTATTATCGTCAAAATGTTTTATTAAAGGATTCACAGAAACAAATCGAAAAAACTCTATTTTCACCTGCAACTTGGAAAAATGGTAGTCCAACATAAACTAAAACAGCGCGTCGCTGCACTCATGTTTGTTTCACATTTCACACGTTTTAGCTTCGAATGGCGAACTGTATACACATTTAGGCGACCTCGTCTCTCTGTGGAGCTCTTTACGTATTCCTTTTAATGTTTGTACGAAAAATAAAATACACCTGTGCCTATACGCTTCTAAAAGCTACATACACTTGAATAAACAAATCCGAACAGATCATACCAATGTTCAGAACCTCACAATAATGAATTAAAGATTGATTTGCATAGCTGAGGTGTCCGAGTGGTTAAGGAGTTGGACTTGAAATCCAATGGGTTCTACCCGCGCAGGTTCGAATCCTGTCCTCAGCGATTCTTTTTTTTTTTCGTGGTGAATTGTTTGTTACCTATACAGCTCGGGACCACATCATCCACATCACACATTTTTGTGTGAGTAGGTACTGCTGGTTCGAATTGTCTACTGTTGTTCAAATTGTTCAAATATGTCAAGTAAAAAACCATTTCACTTGCGTTTTGAGGATACTCTTGAAATAATTCATTGATGAACGTTGGCCCCCAGCCTAGGGATCACGCAACAATAGATTCATCTTTACATCGTCGTAGCTGCTGCATTTCAATAGGTAGGTACGCAATATGTTATTTGCATTCCACAATGTGACAGTCCCCCAAAACGCCCACCCTTCACCTCTTCCTAGTGCTTTAGCTGGGAAAAAGAAGACCCCAGCAGCACATCTGTCAGTTCAATTAGATAAACTTGATTCTATACAATAGTAGGTATGCAAAGTAATTAACATTACGATAGGTACACAGAACCGAACCTAATAGTAGATTGTACATCAAGTGCATAAAACGCACCATTTTACGCGAGACGTTTATGGATATAGAGTGTAAAATGGGTTTTATGGACGAGTTGTACACTCTACTTTTCACTTCGATTGCGAGGAAATGAAACAGCAACATGTAAAATAACAAATCATTCATCATCATTTCAGCCGAAAGACGTCCACTGCTGGATATAGGCCTCCCCCAATTGGGGGGGTTTGCCATAATCGCCACGCTTGGCAGGCGGGTTGGCGATCGCAGTATGGATTTAATAAAAATGCAAGAGAACGCTGCTGCCCATTCTCTAGTAAGTCCCTTAGTCGCCTTTTAGGACACCCACGGGAGGAAATGGGACTGTGAATGTTGAATGATGTGTACTTTGGCTGTTGGTATCCATGCCTTGTTCTTAGAATAATAACGAAACGAAATAAAATGAAGAGGTTATTCTATGAAGTTGAAGTTGTTCGAGTGGTTGTTGGACCGATTGCCTTGATCTTCGACGAAGATTTTACTTTATGCTCTAGAGCATAAAAAGCGACTTTATGTCACCTACGCACGACGGTACCTTGTCAATACATCTATGAAAACATCATGTGCGTAAGGAAAAATGTAAATATTTTCAGTAAAAGAGGTGAAAGACACAATTATAGTACTAGAAATAGGGACCAATTAGTTCAACCAGGTTTCAGACTGGCTAAAGTAGACTCATCCTTCATGGGGTACTGTTTAAAATGTTACAATAAAATACCTCCCCACATACTCCAATTGAACGAAACAAAATTTAAAACTTGTATAAAACGCACACTATGCAGCCAAGCATATTATAAGTTGGGGGATTACATCGCTGACAAAAATGCTTGGCTTAATGCTGGTCCTGCTCAATAAGGGCGCATAAACTAATTGATTAGCATTTTAAAATATGATTGGAGCTGCTGAAGATTGTAAGACTATTTTTGCATTGTATAAACTCAATCTCCTTGAATTATATAATTGCATAGCACAGGTGTGAGTACTATGTGCTACGAGTCTCGCTGGTGGTGGCGTGTGTGTTGGATCATTAAGTTCCCTTCAAAATGGTTGAGCTAAATGGTGCTGATCCATGCGTCATGTTCGTGAACGGGCGCCGTCAGTTGGGACTGGTCATCTCTTAGCTGCCATGGCTTATTTTAATTTTTGAATTGTTTCTATTACGGACGCTTCTAACTTGCACGTCTTTCTACATTGTTCTCACATGTATAACTTCAACATGAATGATGTGACCCATATTTTGTAACAATATTTTGTTTTATAAGAGTGTCCATGTAGTTTCTTGTCCGTTCTTCTCCATAGGAACCTACTACGCTTTGGAATGGGCAACTAGCTTCATCTTTCTGAGTGACCGACCCCTTGACAATTCAAAAGTGCCTGTAATTGGTTTATTTGAAATAAATGCTTTGAGTTTGAGTTTGAGTTTGTAAAATTTTCTCGTTCGATTTTGAACCTATGCTTCAACATTTTGAAGTTTAAAATCGTTTTGAGAAATTTGACAGTTTCGTGTAGCTTGATGTGCTGGCTAGGTACTATACTTATTAATCAAGCCGACAAAGTGGTAAAATAAAATCTTGTTTTTTTTTTTTTAAGGTAGGTACTTACCTTCCCCCACACGTAAAGTGGGGATATATTTTTTTTTTCTATCCCATGGTGTGGGGTATCGTTGGATAGGCCGTTCAAAAATATTGCGGGTTTGTGAAAACCATTTTTTGATCCAGGGATCCGTTTGCAGGAGTAAGTCGAACCAAAATAAGAAGACTGGTTTGGTTTAGATAACTTTTTGTAAGAAGCATCAGGTTCATGATACGTAAGTGGAAACTTACTCAACAAAGCGTTATTAAATCAATAATAATGATAACAGTATGGGCTGAGGGGATTTTTGCGTATTGCGTGTTTAGGCTGTATAATCTTTCATCTCTGCGTCATACAAGGAATGTAAAAAAAGTTTATGTCAATACTCCTTTACACGAATGTTAGTTTCAGCGAAGTTTTCAGTATTTTGACATTTAATTTAAAAAATTGCGGTTCGTAGCTCTTCAATTATTATGTAAAAGTTTTTGAATGATTTGGATGAAAAATATATTAAAATTTAATACACAAACTATGTTTTATACCATAAATGTCTTCTTCGATTTTGTATAATCTACGTGAAAAGGAACGTGGTTTTCATGATGGCAGGTGTGTCATTCATATGTTTTGATTTTTTACATAAATATTACGATAAAAAAAAATCAAATGTCTGATAATCTTAATAAAAAAAGAATAAATACAGTAGTGCCCGTGTGACTGTAATGTGTATGTGACGCAACTGGATCAGTGGAGTGCGCGGCGCGGAATATGCTAGATGGTAGTGGAGGGACGCGGGTGCTGTAAGATGCCTTGCGAGAGCTGCGCGGTGCAGTTCAGCATGTTCAAGCGCAAGAGGGCGTGCTGCGAGTGCGAGCGCTACTACTGCAGCAGCTGCCTGCGGCGCGGCGGCGGCGCCATGTGCGCGCCATGCCGGGTGCTGTCCAGCCGCCCGCTCACCAGGCAGGCCATCGCCCACCTCAAGGTGCGCGACCTGCAGTGCTTCCTGCAGCGGCAGAACGTCTCCACTAGAGGATGCGTTGGTACGTCTCATAACCACTTTGTCACTGCCACCTAACTCTAGTGAACAGTTCAAAACAAACTTCATTTGAGTATGCTAATTACAATTTATGCAGTTCCATTAAAATTTTGTTTAATACACTCACATGACTGGACTGCAGCCAAAGTCGATCAACTTAAATATTGACTCATGACACTATTATAAATATTGTTCAAATTGTTGCCAATACAGTGTTTACACCAATGATTAGTATATTTCTTGGTAAAAGTGACATTGTCAGATTTTTCATGAAGTTAGTTTAGTAATCTTGATAGGTTAAGCATACTTAAAGCTGTCTAAAGTATTGATGTCAAATGTATTATTATGCACTTGGTTAGGCAACACTAATATTATTAACAAACTCATAATATTCTGACTATCCCGAAGTTGGTTATTATTCTGGTATTCTAGGTTTTGGAACAATGTTTCATGCTGTTGAACAATAGCAATCTATTGCTGAAAGTGAGGGTCAGATAAAGAAATAAAAATAAAACAACATCTGACTACAAAGATTGTGTTAGTTGGTACTTTTGTTTCACAATATTAATGACCTTGATTTATTTTTGTCATAAACTTTAGTTCTCACATAACAGGCTTCATATACTCCAACCACATGTTAGTTTGCTATACGCTGTGGCTATGAGCTTGTCATGATCGGCCATTGAACAGAATTGTACCATGGTAATTCCCCAACTATGTCGGGTCAAGTTTTCAATGGCACCTTTAGTCTACCCTTTATTATTGAACTTATTCATAAATCAAACTTGTTTTGGATACATTGATTACTACTATAATAATTACACTGTTAAATGGGCTGCAGGAGTGAAACCAGACTAAACTTCAAAAAGGACAACTTCAACATTGAATTAACTTATAAAAATTAAAAGTCATTGTTGGCTACAAACAACATTTCATTAGCATATCCCTAACCCACCTGTCTTTTTTCTTTTTTTGTTATCAAAATAATTATTACTTTAGTCAAAGAGTATTCTGTTCTAGTCCCAATTCACCTCTGCATCTCTTATCATATTATCACACCATTTTATTCGGGATATTATTATTCTGTTATAGTAAGCACTACTTGTAGTGTCAAAACCTGTAATTATCCCCAATTGTGTGATTATTAAAACATTATAAAAGGTAACAGGTTTGTATTCATAAAATGGTACAATTTATTTGACCTTCATGATGTGACAACATCAAAACATTTTAATTATGTCAATCTTTCTTCTTTAATTGATGTCTATACAGAGGGAGTTTTAGAACTGAAATGGCAGCTATGGAAATCATTACAGATAGAAACATTAGAACTACAGTTATTTTATTATTTTGACCCTTTCATTTTAGAAATACCTAACATTATTCCTATTTCTAATGGTTAAAATTTTAAGATCATTGTTTAAGTCATCCCGAAATTTTTATTTACGAATGCTTATTATGACTAAGTGAACAAATAACATTAGTTGTTGCCAATTGTTACCACAATCATATCAGCAACATTAATTTAACATTATCATGGCCAGTTTCCTTTAGATAACAACCTTTAGGGAAATCACCCAACATAAATAATTAACGTCAAATACCTATTACATTCTGGTATGAAAAACATACCCAACACCAGCTCCAAAATCATGTTAATTTCCAGAGAAGGAGGAACTCCTGAGCCTGTGCGTATCGCACGTGAACAGCGCGGCGTACCGGCGCCGGGGCTCCCGCGCCGGCGCCAGCCCCTTCAGCTCGCTCAAGGGGCTCACGAGCAACATCAACGACTTCCTCAACTCGGCCTTCGACATCCGCAACGGGCCGCACCCGGCGCCGCCGCCACCCTCTCGAGGATGCGCCAGTAATACCCAAATACAAACATTTTTAACTAGTTTTTGAGTATAATCATCATCAGTCTATAGCCAACAAGTTTATTTGGCCCTATGTCAATCTATAATTCAATACTGCATCACTTCATGGGGTGGCGCACCAAAAACCAATTTACTTCCTCTTGAAAGAACTCGAGCAATTTTAAAGGTAGCAAACTTCCATCCCCTTTTCTTTCCCACAGATCTGCTATATAAATCCTGCAAAGTGCTGACTGTTCACCAACTTTTCATCATGCACTTAGTATTAAAACAGCACACCATGCTTACCTACACTGCTGACATTACTAACAAGAGACGGAATGATATAGTATGCACATCTAATGTTACCTCAAAACATGTCTTTGTGGAAAGATTTTTTGCATTCTTACGCCCATTACTGTACAATAGATTAAATAGAAAACTAAGTATCTATAAATTAAATTGTTTTAGATGTAAAAAAAACTATACTTAAATAGTTACTAACCATTGCTTATGCACAGACAGAAGAGCTACTTGTTGTCTGCAAATAGAAACACTAACATGCAATTTTACTTACTTATTAACATAATTTAGATTTAGTTTTCACTTTTTTGCTAATTTATTACAAAAAGTTTCTTTGCATTGTTTAAGAAAATTCAAAACATTTTTAATATAGTTTATTTACATTTAACTATAGTATGTAGGTACCATTTTGTTCGATAACTTTTTGCCATCTTGTAGGTAGGGACATGATCCCATTGCTATAGAAATTTTGGGATTTCTGATCAAAATACCGCGACAAGTGGTTTTGGCAGTCCTCTCGTGATGTTAACCTGACACTGCCTAAAGAATTCTGAAGAGACCGAAACAGGTGGAAATTTGAAGGTGCAAGGTCAGGACTATACGGCGGATGCATTAACACCTCCCAGCCAAACTCTCTTAATTTTTGCTGAGTGGCTAAAGATGTGTCTAGCGTTATCATGATGAAAAACCACACCCCTTCTGTTGATTAATTCCGGCCGCTTTCTCTCAACTTCTTGCTTTTTGGACCATCGATTCTGAACTCTACTGCGAACAACTGATGAGATCAGTTGTTCGCAGTAGAGTTCAGAATCGATGGTCCTGCCTTGTGGTAACAGCTCATAATGAATAATACCCTTCCAATCCCACCACACACACAGCATCACCTTGTTGCGAGTTAACCCGGGTTTCGCCACAGTCTGTGAAGCCTGACCGGCTTTTGACCACGACCTTTTTCGCACGTTCTTGTCGTACGTGATCCACTTTTCATCACTAGTTATCAGCTTCTTCAAAAATGGTTCGGTTTCATTACGTCGTAATAAAGAATTACAAATGAGTACATGGTTCATTAGGTTTCTTTCAGTGAGCTCGTGAGGTACCCAAATATCGAGCTTTTTTGTGTACCCAGTTTTTTTGTGCCAAAACTGTTTTGTGGTCAATTCCCAGTTCTTCAGCTACGTCGTAACTACTGATATGTTGATCTTGCTCCACTTTTTCAAAAATGGCATCCATTTTATCCGTAATAGGGCGACCAGAGCGACGTGCATCTTTGACATCAAAATATCCGGATTGAAAACGCTTAAACCAAATTTCTGCTACTCTCACAGACACTGCACTAGGTCCATAAACATCGCAAATTTTTTTCGCGGCTTGCGTTGCATTTTTACCTTTTTGTAGTAAAATTTTAAAATGTATCGAATTTCTTCATTAGATTCACTCACCTTGACAGTACGAAAAACAAATGAAAATCACACATTTTCCTAATTTGAATTTGGAATTATGTTCTTTAAAATTTAAATTTTCAATGATACCAAAACCAGCCCGATACAATAGTATAGCCAAAGAGATTTTATTACAAGTTCATACATACTATAATGCGAAAAGACTGTTTCCCCAACCTATAGTTCAGGCAAATAAGCAACTGTGCTCTATTTTAATTGTTAAGAAACTTATTGTTAATTTACCCTTTTTACAAATAAACGATTATTACTATAGCAGTCCACTACTGGGCATAGCCCTGTTCAATCGCATGGTGTTGACTGGTAGAAAATGCCTATGGCAATAAGTCCGCCTCTGTACATTTTTTTGTGCTAAAGTATTAAATAAATAAATATTGTAATCGCTCCTCGCCTCTCTCATCCAACTGCTACCAGCCAATCCAACATCGTCTGACTAGCCTGAGGGCGACATTCTCCCCTGCACTGGTTGATTCGCGGTCTCCACTTCCATGGCTAATTGCCACTTCAGCTTGCTTATTCTGTGAGCTATGTAGACGACTTCAGTAGTCTGTAAGACCACCTCTTCACATATTCGATCCATCAGAGAGATTCCAAGCATGGTCCTGTACTTAGTACGCTAAGCCACTTTCAAGAACACTGATTTAAGAGCTTAAGGTCATGGCACACTATACCGGCACCGCTTCAACCCAGCAATTAACTTGTCATTCAAATTTGAGCATTAAATCGTGTGTCGTATAATATATTTCATAATGTCATAATGGAGTAGTGCAATATTTCATAATGGTGGCGCGTGTGTTGGATCATTCGGTTCCCCACCAAATGATTGAGCTGGATGGTGCTGATCCATGCATCATGTTCGTGAACGGGCGCCGTCAGTTGGGACTGGTCATCTCTTGACTGCCAGGGCTTATTTTTAATTATATATTTTGAATTGTTTTATAAGTTTTTAAATTGTCTCACATATAGAAGCAACAAGAATAATGTACCCAGGATTTTGTAAATCTTGATTTAAAAGAGTGTCCTTGGAGTTTCATGCCTGTTCTTCTCCATAGAGATCTACGTATTGGAATGGGCATCTAGCTTCAACTTTCTGACTAACTGACCGTCTCTTTGACAATTCAAAAGTGCCTGTAAATAGTTTAATTGAAATAAATGCTTTGAGTTTGAGTTTTTTCAATACGAAAAAGCCAACGGCGAGCAGTCAGCGCGCTTGTCGCTACAGCGCGCCGACTCCGAGTCCAGTGACGGATTAAGACTACTTGATGCACAAGCAATCCACGCCTGTGGGCCCCCCATCCGTATGTCCACTAGAATCGGTCTTTAAATCTTTACCGCCTAAAAACATTAGTTTTTTTTTTAAATAAGATGATGAGATGTAACGTACCTTAGAAGTGGAGTAGGTGCGACAACAGTAGAAACCAAAGCATAATTTATTTATTTATTGAAATGCGCCTTGCGGCTTTTTCGGGCATTGAATTCACGCAAGATAGTATTAACGTCTAACGTTTTTAACATATCGGACTCTATGTATAATATCGATAAATTATCGAGACTTTCTTGTATCATCTTTGTCCTTTTTTTTTTTTATATATTTTTAATTTTGAAATGAACGTTCCACAGCAATTTGTAATCATAAGCGATAAAAATATACGCAGGGCTGTTTCCACATTGGGGAAAGCTGATTCAATTTTATCATCATGTATTATTTTATACAATTGTGCGTGAGTTTGTGCTTCTTCTTCCCCAGACGTGATGCCCTAGGCAATTGCTTAATTTGATTAAGGGTTAATTCGTCACTGTCCGAGTCGCAATGTAAACCGAGACATTATGAAAACGTGCAAGTCCTAAGCGTGTTCAATAATAAATGCTATATAAAAATTGTGTTCGCGATGACAGCAAGCTTGCAGCGCGCGGACTGCGAGCTTGCACCTCGCGACGACGCGTAATTAGCGCGCTGGCGGCTAGCCGTAGCCTAAATTCGAGGCAACGCAGTGCTGCAGCTGTGCAGTTGCGGTGCCAGTATAATATACCATGACCTTTGATCTTTATGGAATAGGACGAGAAGACTCGTCTATTAGAAGATCTTATCTGTTTTACACATGTCATACTGTGTGTAATTGATACTAATTTTCATTATAATTCTGATGAAATAATATAATTACAATGACTAATCAATTGAATTCAACTAATTCTAGGATAAAGTATGTATCAGGATAGATTAATTATTGTTTTATCAATGTTATCCACTTGTCTAATTGAAAAAGGTCCCTGTTATCTGAAGTCTGTCATTCTTACACGTGGGATTAGTTTGACTCAATAATTATTTTATTTCAATTTTTTACCTGAATCATAATTGATGTGATTGCAGGCAGTTCGGTACACGTGCAGTATGCTCAACACTAGGTGCTAACTATTAACTTTTGTCATTTTTTTTAATAATTTTGCCAACTTTTAACTGTAATAGGTTTCCAGTAGCCTTCCCATTCCTGATAAGTTATATATATATATATATATTTTTGTAATATCGTGCATACAATAGAAGCATTACTATCAGTATATGTATAAGCAATTATTAAGCATTATATCCGGCCATATCGATTACCTATTTTCCTTGTATGCATAGCAACAAGTCTGTATATGTTTTTGAATATTTTACTGATCTGTATAACTAAATGTTGCAGGTAATTGCTTCAACTCGGCTCACGTGCACAATAACACAGGGAACGATGTTCCGCTCAACCGGCCGTGGCCACATGGAGAACGATTTACAACCACACCAGGTGAGCACACACATAATTTACCTACAATACACAGAATAGATTGACAACTAGCATAGCACACTTTGAAAATAATGCAACATTATAATTAATGCACTTACTGCTACTGCCTCGTTGGTCTAGTGGTCGTAAGCGCGACTGCTGAGCATGAGGTCCTGGGTTCGATTCCCGGGTCTGGCAAAGTGTTATTGGGTTTTTCCATTGAGAATTATTCAGTAGCAGCCCAGAGTCTGCATTTGTGCCTGGTTGATTGCAATAGGCTCCCCCCCTATTACATGGGACTTAAACATAACTGGCGAAATGTAGGTGTTCCTACTATGGGTACACCTCTGCCTAACCTTTCGGGGAAACAAGGCGTGATGTATAATTAATGCATTTGAATTTTTTTCTGTCTCCTGAGATACAGGTTAGCTACCTAGTTCAGGAGGCAGAGCTATTTTTATGTAGCAGTAACACTTGTTTGCAAATAAAGGATTTTTTTATTATTATTGTTATTTATTCATGCAGTCATGGCAAAACTGTAAGCGTCTTTCCATGAAAGCAAAACGCAGAAAAAAAAATATTGTGGCAAAGGCCTCTTCTCATACATGCACCTACCTTCTGACGTTTCATAAGTGCTCATGTAAGTTTATGTGAAATAAAATATTTTGATTTGATTTGATTTTGATACAAGGAATGCATCAATATTGATCACCACACTTACTCAAAGCGAATTGGCGATTTCAGACTTATATTGTCTTTAATAAATCCAGGTTTCCTCATGATGTTTTTCTTCATTAATGTCTCAACATAAACTTAGAAAGTACATATGAATAGAAAAAGTTAGTGGTGTTTGCCCGGATTTGAACCCACAACCTGGTACATAAGAGGCGACTGGGCCATCACGATATCGATAAATTAATGATACCGCATGAATGATCAATTGGATTTCGTCGCCTATGTTTGGGAAAACGGGTAGTAGAATGATGGCCGGCATCGCCATTGCGTGTGCGCAGGTGGCGAGCCCGACATCCTGGTGCCGGTGCCCGAGTCGTCCTCGTCCGAGTCGCGCAGCGCGTCGGCCGAGAGCGCGCGCGTGGACACGGCCGACTGCTTCGAGATCGAAGACTTGGACGACACCGGCTGGGAGTTCGTGACGCGGCCCGCCGACCCGCTGCCCAACGGTAACCACCCCGAGGACCTTCGTTGTTTATGACATTTCACGGCTGGATCCCGGATGTACAATCGACAAATTTGAATTATGACCCACCATAAGCTTATTTTCTTACAGACATTCAAATACAATTAGGTCGACATTCGCGTAAACATACATTTCCATGGTAACGACCTTATTTTCTGCCATTTAATTACACAGAATTATCTGATGCAGTCTCCATCTTTTTTAAGAGCTTTTATAAAGCTGAATGCACACCCAAAATAAATACGACGCGTACACGTTGTCGTACTAAAATCAATGTGTTTTTAATGTAACATACCTGATTTACTATTTATTTTAATATGCGTTCAGCTTAAATGTGCTACAAACAAGATTCCGCAATCTTTGCATACATCTTCACAGAATGATGTTTGCAAAGTGCGTTAAGGCAATAATATGAAATGGGGAAGCAAAACGCTTAAAAACTATAAAAATTATAATGTTTAACAAATTATTATTAATAATAGTTAATATCGAGTGTAACCACCATTGCATGCAATAACAGCCAATAGTCTCCAACGCATTGATTCAATAAGGCGACTGCAAATATCACTTCCTGTCATATAGTCCCAAATTTCGTTGCAATGTTGCTCAATTGCTTGTTTTGTCCTCTCGTTTCTGTTACCCACATTTGGACCATCAGACCCCATACATTTTCAATTGGATGGTCCGGGGATTTTGACGGCCAGGGAATTAGAGTAACTTCTGGATGCTGGCTAAACCAGTTAAGACACAACTCTGGCCGTATGCACTCTACAGTTATCGTGAACATAATTAAAACTTGGAACTTCTTCTCGCGGGTAAACCGTTCGCACTGCCCGTAACATAGAGTCGTCTAACAAATCCACATAACCCATTGCATTCGCATGAGAAGAAATCTGAACCAACTCGCCTACACCTCCGGTTCCCATCCAGCCCCACATGTTAGCTGAGATTCGGTCAGGTAATTGATTCGGCACTACGTGATCCTCGGTGTATCGTGTATTATTGTGACGCCACAAGGCTATGCGACCATGCTGAGAAGATTCAAAAGATTTCTCGTCTGAAAAGATAACATTAGTCCAGTCAAAGTTTAAATATTCACGTGCAAAATTGAATCTTGTAAGTTTGTGTGCATCTGTTAAGTCGACTTTCTTAGCGTGATGTCTATAGTGCAGTCCAGTAGAGTGCAAATGATTTCTTATCGTTTGTAGACAAACGTCGTTACGTGCCGCAAAATACCGAGTGGAAGTAAATGGATGTACATCCGTCGACACGCATGTCGGTTTTCTGTTGGTTCGTGATTTGACGAACGCCATGATTATAATTATCGTCGTCTATCTTCCAGGGTACCCTCTTCTTCATATCGCCTGATCCAAGTTCTCACTGTTTCGCAATATATTTAACTCTCGAGATATTTCTCGTATACCGTAGCCTTGCTCACTGAGAACTATAATCCGAGCTCTTTGTTCTGCCATTATACGATATAAATATAAACGAATTATTTTTTATTCTCATATAAATTATTATTTGACACCAATTTCTGAGTTTCATTTCATGATTCAAATTTGTTGACTGTACGACTTCGGTCAGCGAAATAACCACAGAGATTGCCAGTGTCGATATGGGCAGCGTCACTAACGCAATATCACTGTAGAATTGAAGGCTTCCTCCGCAGTTTACTACGCCACAAGAGGATTATAGTTGAAGCGATGTTGGAAGAGCATAATTAATAGGTTGGGGAAAAAGTTTCTTCGCATTTTTTAAGAAAATTCAAAACATTTTTTAATATAGTTTATTTACATTTAACTATAGTATGTAGGTACCATTTTGTTCGATAACTTTTTACCATCTTGTAGGTAGGGACATGATCTCATTGCTATAGAAATTTTGGGACTTCTGATCAAAATACCGCGACAAGTGGTTTTGGCAATCCTCTCGTGATGTTAACCTGACACTGCCTAAAGAATTCTGAAGAGACCGAAACAGGTGGAAATCTGAAGGTGCAAGAACAGGACTATACCGCGGATGCATTAACACCTCCCAGCCAAACTCTCTTAATTTTTGCTGAGTGGCTAAAGATGTGTGAGGTCTAACGTTATCATGATGAAAAACCACACCCCTTCTGTTGATTAATTCCGGCCGCTTTCTCTCAACTTCTTGCTTTAAGCTCATCAGTTGTTCGCAGTAGAGTTCAGAATCGATGGTCCTGCCTGGTGGTAACAGCTCATAATGAATAATGCCCTTCCAATCCCACCACACACACAGCATCACCTTGTTGCGAGTTAACCCGGGTTTCGCCACAGTCTGTGAAGCCTGACCGGCCTTTGGCCACGACCTTTTTCGCAAGTTCTTGTCGTACGTGATCCACTTTTCATCACCAGTTATCAGCTTCTTCAAAAATGGTTCGGTTTCATTACGTCGTAATAAAGAATCACAAATAAGTACACTGGTCATTAGGTTTCGTTCAATGAGCTCGTGAGGTACCCAAATTCGATATTTGGGTACCTCCCAGGTGGTCAATTCCCAGTTCTTCAGCTACGTCGTAACTACTGATATGTTGATCTTGCTCCACTTTTTCAAAAATGGCATCCATTTTATCCGTAATAGGGCGACCAGAGCGACGTGCATCTTTGACATCAAAATTTCGGAATTGAAAACGCTTAAACCAAATTTGTGCTACTCTCACAGAAACTGCACTAGGTCCATAAACATCGCAAATTTTTTTCGCGGCTTGCGTTGCATTTTTACCTTTTTTGTAGTAAAATTTTAAAATGTATCGAATTTCTTCTAATAGATTCACTCATCTTGACAGTACGAAAAACAAATGAAAATCACACATTTTCCTAATTTGAATTTGGAATTATGTTCTTTAAAATTTAAACTTTCAATTATACCAAAACCAGCCAGATACAAATAGTATAGCCAAAGAGATTTTATTACAAGTTCATACATACTATAATGCGAAAAGACTTTTTCCCCAACCTAATATTATAATTCCATCTTTTAAGATCGCCCTTGACTAGCCTATCCTTATTTTCCCCAGACTCAGACGTCCTTCTCAGCACGTCGGGCAGCTTCGTGCGGCGCGCGGGTCCGCTGCAGCGCGCGGCCTCCGAGCTGCAGCTGCGGCGCTCGGCCTCGCCCTCGGCCTCGGCCTCGCCCGCGCCGAGCTCGGCTTCCCGCGGCCGCGCGCACGACTCGGCCAGCCTGCACGACGAGCACCATGACACGGCCAGCCTGCACGACGCGCCGCTCATGGACGACACCGACAACGGGTCGGACGATAACGGTACCGACAATGATAATGGTACGCACAATATTATTAAACATACATACATACATAGTAGTTATCTAACAGATATGAAAATGGGTGAGTGCAGTTTGAGGATGAATGAGTTGCCTCTCAAATGCCTTCTCTATGTAGATGATCAAGTTCTACTTGCATCGTCAGCAGAACAGTTACAAGATATTGTAACTGTTATGGATGAATCATAATGTGAGTAAGACGAAGGTCATAGTGTATGAACGTGAAGAGGTTGCCATGCGTCGATGTGTGATGTGAAAATAAATGATAAGAGTGTGGGAGCAAGTAAATGAGCTTGTACATTTGGGGAGTCTGTTTACAAGAAATGGAAAGATTGATGAGATGTGGAAAGGAGAGTAAATACGGGAAATAAAGCGAATAGTACTATACATGCGACTGTGACCAATCAGTTGATGTCCAAAAACTCGACTGGCTGCTCACAATGTTATGCTGGTGCCTACGCTTATGTATAAAGAAGCATGAATGTAGAATAAACACTGCAAGGAAATGTGTTCTTTGCGAAGCATGGCAGATGTATGTGAAAACGCTCTAGGAGTGACCTAATTGGTGAAGTTCTTCAATGATGGTCATAAATTCATGGCATCTCGCGGTCGTGTTGCTGGATGTTTAGCGAGTCCCATGATGGCCAGGTCGGGCCGAGCTGCGCCTGGAGCAGTTCTCCAGCGCCGCGCAGCTGGAGGCGCTGGGCGTGCGCCAGCTGAAGCAGCTGCTGCAGCGCAACCGCGTGGCCTTCCGCGGCTGCCTGGAGCGCGCGGACCTGCTGGAGCGCGCCCAGACGCTGTGGCGCAACCACGCGCACTACAAGGACGGTGAGCTCTTCGCCCCTTTCGCTCTGATGTGCCGACTAACTCGACACTTGGTACACATTTTTAATACGGAGGGCAGTTTGGGGAGACTAAGAAGAGACCATTTCTTTAAGTTTTGCACGCTGTACTGTGTGACATATTCATTGAAAAGGCTTACTGTAAGGGTCTCAAGCATATTTTTTTAATAGTTTTAAAGTTATTTAAGAAAATAGATGAATATTTACCATTCCCCCCTAATATACGAGATTTATGTGCCCACAATAAAAAAAATAAAATTGTTGTCTGTAAAGATGGTTTACGGACGATAGTTTAACGTGACAATATCATAACAAAACATTGATGCGGCGCAAGCGTACAATAAGCGTAACGGGACAATGAGCGTAATGGGACATTTTCGTACATGCAGCCGGCGTTCATCGATTTATTAGACGTTGTCACGTCAAAAACAACAAAATTGTTCTATACTTGTAGATTACAAGAAAACCTATAAGAAGTCTATGATCTTAAAATAACATTGTAAATATCCCAATATTGTGCGTACAAACTTACATAGGGTGAAGCCAGACGAGCGTAATTTTTTGAGTTGTGAGTCGCGTAATATCTGCTACATTTGATTTCATACAAAAATCCTGTTTCGTTCACACGGCGACACAAAATGAGTTGTCTGCCGACTCACGCGCACAACCCCGTCTGAATTGAGTTCGCGGCGAGAGGGGGGCGACTCGAGGGAATAAAAACACTAAAAACTTACTTGAGTGTTATTATTAGTCTTTCCTCTGTACTGATGGCTAGTCTCATATTTGTGTCTGATTTAGTAATAAAAGGTTTTACGAGATGTAATAATTCTTGAAAAACATATAATGGCATATGGAGTAATTTTTGACGTGACAACGTCTAATAAATAGATGAACGCCGGCTGCATGCACGAAAAAGGACGACTCTTTGCCCCGTTACGCTCATTGTACGCTTGCGCCGCATCGATGTATTGTTATGACGTTGTTACGTTAAACTATCGTCCGTAAACCAACTTTACAGACAACCAATTTTTTTTATATTTCTGGATTTGCACATAAACGTTCATACAAGACATGAAACTGTCCGCGCATCAGTCTTTCACTGTTGAGTGGATTCACTCAGTATTTTGTTCTATCATCATCTTCTGTGTCTTCGCTATATACTTCGTAAATACACAACGTTTTTAGGGTTCCGTAGCCAAATGACAAAAAACGGAACCCTTATGTATTCGTCATGTCTGTCTGTCAACTATAAGAACTATACTGTTGAAACTTGGTAAGTAGATGTATTCCGTGAACCGCATTAAGATTTTCACACAAAAATAGAAAAAAAAACAATAAATTTTGGGGGTTCCCCATACTTAAAACTGAAAATCGAAAAAAAAAACATCAAACCCATACGTGTATCTATGGATAGGTCTTCAAAAATGAAATTGAGGTTTCTAATATATTTTTTTTTTCTAAACTGAATAGTTTGCGCGAGAGACACTTCCAAAGTGGTAAAATGTGTCCCCCCCCTGTAACTTCTAAAATAAGAGAATGATAAAACTAAAGAAAATATATGATGTGTAACGTCAATAAAATACGTGGTTCAACGACAGACTGATATATTTGCAAACGTAAACTAACTACCCACCACCATACAATTATGAGTACCGACCGATGTCACATCTCTCCTCATCAAGTCTACTAATCACAACAGATACATTTTAGAACTAACAACTAGATATGCTTAACTATACCTATAACTATTGTGGCAAATTATCGACAGCTAGTCTAGCTCGGTTGAACGCACGCAGTGCGCGAGCAGACGCACCCAGCGGTGGTGGTGATACCGACGACGAAAAACGATCGGGTCGAACCTGCGTCGACTTTGACCCTTCCATCGGCGTGACCTTAGTATCACCGTTATCGCTGGATGCGTCCTCCAACATTTCACCTGCGGCTCCGGTATCGACCCCCGGTTTGGCTACCCCAGAGCCTGTAGCCTCGTCTACGGCCACGTCACTCACGCGTGATAACGAGTACTTATTTTTGTTACTTGCTGAAATAATTTGGTCGGCATGTCTACGCCACTCAACCCCGTTACCTAAACTAACTTTGTATGAAACTGGCCCCGTCTTTTTAATAACTGTGGCTTCGGTCCACTTGTCCCCCCTCGCCGTGTAATCGCGAGCAATTACCGTATCTCCAACGCGGAATTCCCTATTGGCCCCCGAAACGCGGGCGACCTGACGTTCTTGTTTCGCGCGTACCACTGCGGCTACATCCGGCCGTAGCGCATCAAGTCGGCTGCTTAAGCGCCGCCCCTGGAGCGCCAGCGCTGGCGAAACTCCTGTCGTCGCGTGTTCACAATTTCGGTACTGGAGAAGGAATCTGCTTAGGGCGACGTTCACGTCCTCGCCTTCGTACATCGCTCTCTTTATTGCCTTTTTCACGGTTTTAACTGCGTTCTCAGCCGCGCCATTCCCCTGGGGCCTATACGGTGCCGAAGTTGTATGTCTGATACAATTCTTTTCGCAATAAACTTTAAACTCTTGAGAAGAGAACGGCGGGCCGTTGTCAGTCACGAGCTGCGATGGTAAAGCAAAACGTGCAAATGAACTTCTAAAAGCTTTAATAGTAGAAGCTGCGTTCGTGCCGCGCATCGGCAGGGCCTCTATCCATTTTGAATGCGCGTCTCCTATGATCAGATACCGCACGCCGCCGCAGTGTGCGAAGTGGGTGCAGCGGAAACTCCCAGAGATGCAGCTGCTCCCGCGGCGGCGCGTCCTGCTCGGTGCGGCACGCAGCACATGATCTACAAACTTCTTCAATGTCCTGATCTAAACTCGCCCAGTAAATGTAGCTCCGCGATAAAGTTTTCATTTTGTTCATACCTAGATGGCCCTCATGAATTTCCTCTAATATTTTCTTCTGCAGAACGTGAGGGACCACTGTCCTATATTTATACATAACACATCCTTGATCTACTAGGAAATCATTTTTTCTAGCAAAAAATGGTTTTTCCGCATCGCAGCTCGGTATTGCCGGCCAACCGAATAGTACAAATCCTTTAATTTTACATAATAACGTATAGCCCTCCGTCTCTTTTGCGATATCTTTAAAACAAACAGGCAACGACTCCTCTATAAGATTAAAATAATCTACTGAGTCGACGAAGCGACCCTCCCGAGGTAACGGTAATCGCGACAGAGCATCAGCCGGACCATTGTCCACCGATCGCACAAATTCTATGTCGAAATCATAAGCAGCCAGACGCGCCGCCCATCTTTGTAAACGACTGGCAGCCGTCTGTGGGATTCCCCCTTTGGCCCCAAAAATATGAGTCAGAGGCTGGTGATCCGTGCGTAGCATAAAACGCCTGCCGAACAAATATTGGTGATGTTTCGTTACACCGAACAGAATAGCCAGCGCCTCTTTGTCGAGCTGGCTGTAATTACGCTCAGGCGCACTAAGTGTGCGTGACACACAGCTGACGGGTCGCTCACTACCATCCGAATCCCGGTGCGCCAGCACGGCGCCCAGTCCGTACGCACTGCTGTCCACGGACAACACTAAAGCGCGCCCCTCCTCGTAGTGTGCTAATACGCGTTCGCTCAGAAGTGATCGCTTTGCCTCCACGAAAGCTTTATCACACTTGGAGTCCCATTCCCAGCCGCTATCTTTTTTTAACAAATTGTGTAATGGTTGTAATAAGGTGCTCAAACTTGGAATAAATCGCCCGTAGTAATTAACCATCCCCAAGAAACTTTTTAGTTGTGATACGTTCTCTGGTCTAGGCGCGCTGGAAATGGCCTCCAGTTTCTCTGTATCCGGTCGCAAACCTTCCTTATTAATAATAAAACCTAGATATTTCACACTATCTTGCAAAAATTTACATTTACTTAGTTTAACAGTGAGTCCCATGTGCCGCAACCTTTCTAGTACAGTTCTCAGATTCTTCATGTGATCAAGCGTGTTGGACCCCGTCACACAAATGTCGTCTAAAAATACTACACACCCTGGCACCCCGCGCAGTGTCTCTTCCATAATCTTTTGGAACTTTTCCGGTATAACAGACAACCCGTAGGGCGTACGTCTATACATAAAAGTACCCATATGCGTAGTTATAGCCGTGTAGGGTTGCGAGTCGTCCGACAACAGACACTGTTCATAAGCATGTTTCAGATCAATTTTTGAGAATTTATCCCCCCCACTAAGATTTGCGAATAACTCTTCGATACGCGGCAACGGGTAATAATCCCTTTTTAACTTTGGATTGATGGTTATCATAAGATAATCCCCACAAATGCGTATGTCTCCGTTTTGTTTTACCACGGGTACTATTGGAGTTCCATAGTCTGAGTAGTCAATGCGATAGATGGAACCGTCCGCCTCGAGACGCTCCAGCTCCCGCTCGACACGTGCGCGCAATGCCAGCGGTATAGGTCTCGCTCGCACATAAACTGGTTCCTTATCGGACAGCTGTAGCCGTATGGGCTGTTTGCATGTACCTAACTTCTCGCTAAATACTTCTGGGTATTCTTTGCATAAATTGTTTACAAAATCTTCATCTATGATTTCATTAAGGTTTATTTGCGTTATCTTTAAAGCGCGCATCCACTCTCGTCCTAACAACGGCCGAGCCCCACCCTTAATAATGTATAATCGTAATGATTTAGCTTTAAATTCACCCAGACAAACGTCTACCTCAACGTAACCGAGTGATTCAATTCTTGAACCTGAGTAACAACGTAAAACTAAGTTATCCGGTTCAATCTTTTTATGCGAAAACATACATTGGTACATGCCCTCACTTATTGCTGATATGCGACTACCTGTGTCCACTTCACATTCAATATTAATGTTATCCACAGACAATTTAATAAAAAATGGTTTGTTACCTCGAGTTGCCACATACAAGTTGAACATACCATCGTCTGATTCGTCACTTAAATAATTATGCCGACCGCCACTACCGCGCACTTGTTTGCACATCACTTTTAGGTGCCCTTTTTCACCGCACTCATCACAACTGTAATTTTGAAACCGACACCGCTCGGCCGGGTGCGCCTTGCCGCAACGCCAGCAAGCCCGCGCCTTCAGCGCCTGCGGCTCCGTCCCCGCGCGCGTAATGCAGGCCTTCGCCCGCCTCGCCGCCTGCGGCCTTTGTCGAGTCCGCCGCCGCCGTCGTTGTGGTGCCGCTGACCTCGGCATGTTTCTCCGCTGCCTCTAGAGCCAGCGCTAGCTCCACTGCCTCTTTGTATAACACTTTTTTTTCCGCGAAGATTCTCGATCGCATTATGTCACTTGTCAGCCCTGACACGAACTGATCGCGCAAATTTTCTTCAAGCGTCGAACATGACTTGCACTTTCCGAAACTGCACTAGACGCCAGCAGGCCTAGACAAAAAACTTTTCTGTAGCGTTAAACGCCAGACGCTAACGACAAAATGTATGGCAATGACATTAGGTGTGGAAAGGACACGTAACGTCCCGCTAAGTTCGTAGACAATTTAAAACTTGTAACGAAACGCTACAGCTAACGCAGCGTTAGCGTGGCGTCTCTCATACAAAGCGGTAGACAAGTGGTGTTTTTGACAAACGCTAACGTTAATTTTAGCGTTTATTGTTCACGCTCGCTAGCGGAGACTTGGACCCTGCCGCTAACGTGTTGTGGAGTATTTTAATTAAGAAAGAAAGTGTTTATTTTTTGTTTAAATGCATTGCCTGAAGCTGTTAAGGGCGGCAAATATTGAGGACGCGTGGATTAGGCGTTGAATATGACTAAATCGACGTAACGTCGGTGTTTCGGCGGTTATCGCCGAAATTTCGGAATTTGAGTTTATTCAGCGTTATAGGATGAATAAACGAACATTTTGATACATTGTTATCTTAAAGGTAAACAATTTAAGTACAGCGGCTCATAAGAATGAGGTCATGATTCCTGCTTACCTCTATTGTTTATTATTCGATTGTTTATATTTAAAAAAATACGATATACTTACGTTCTTTTAGAACCTTAGAGTATTCTAAGTTTAGAACATAAAAACCACTTATAAAAATAATGGCGTTGAGAGCTACAGCTACACTTGAACTCAAATGTAATAACGTAAACAAATGAGCTCAACTCTACTTACCTTCCCATAAAATCTGACAATAATGTAAATTGGACCCTGTTATGCAGAAAAGATCCAACCAACGTGTTATTAAACGTTGGTTGGATCTTTTCTGCATAACAGGGTCCAATTGTTCTGGGTTTGCCCGTAGTCTGAATTCCATATTCAATTTTAAAATGTCCTGTTTTTACTCACAGGAACTCATAATCTTTGCTTAAAATCACTTAGAGAACTCTGAGCCAAAATGAAACACTTAGTACATTTAATAATCCCGCCAATAATTACGTTAGTTAGTTTGACGTTTGACATCACTCTCAGTTTGACATTGACGTTCAGTTTTATTTTCGTTCTCACGCTATCTTCCATAGAGAATCTATACTTTTTCCTTCCCATGCTGCGGAATAAGCGTCTGGCGTGAGCTTGCTATTTTGTCTACCATTTTACTAAAGCTAACGTTTAGTCTGCAGCGTGTGCGGAAAAACGTACGGATGTATTTTGTCTAAGCCTGCTGATGTTTCAATGCCTGCAGGTATTCCGTAAGGGACTCGCCCGCACGCTGTCGGCGCAATCTAAACACGTGGCGCTCGGCGATCTCCGATCGTTGCGGTTCTAAGTGTTCCGTCACCAATTTCACTAGTTCGTCATATGTTTTGTTTTCCGGAAAACTAGGTGAACACAAATCGCACATAAGCGCATACGTTTCCTCCCCCACAACCGTTATTAACAAAGGCACTATCAATTCATTGTCTACTTCGTTAAGCCGTACGTACTGATTTACCCGCCGAATATACGCTGGCCACTGTTTCGAGCTTAAATTGAACGGTTCAATTTTACCAATAGGCATCTTAACACATGCGAAACCTCGGAAACTAAAAATAAATTATAAAAATCCCGTTCTCGTCGCCAATGTAACGTCAATAAAATACGTGGTTCAACGACAGACTGATATATTTGCAAACGTAAACTAACTACCCACCACCATACAATTATGAGTACCGACCGATGTCACATGATGTACATGATTACCATGTAAACTTCCACCGAAAATTGGTTTGAACGAGATTTAGTAAGTAAAAAAATAAACGTAAACCGCAACTTACCTTTCATTCATTATAGATACGGAACCCTTCGCGCGTGAGTCCGACTCGTACTTGGCCGGTTTTTTATTTTATTATATCCATTTCACTACACAAACACCAAATACAAGCGTTGAAAAGCAACTGAATAAATTACGCTCGTCTGGCAGCCCAACAGAATTTCTGCCGAGCAGAAATTACGCGATCAAAATTACGCGACTCACAACTCAAAAAATTACGCCCCTCTGCCTTCAACCTTACAATTGGAATGAATGGGAGAACATTTTTTCCAACTACAATGATAGGTTTTTTCTTGAGATAATTTCATCTCAACTAAAAAACCCTTTATTGTGCGTGCTCCGACACGCACTTGGCCGGTTTTGTCTTAGAAATAGGTAATTATAATGTCTTAATTTTTGAATAAAGCATTTTGTCCATGAAGTAACTTTGTATATAGAGTGTGGTTCATAACAGAACTAGCGACCTGCTCCTGCTTCGCACGGCTTTTACGACTTAACGAAACATCAATATTCCTTTATGTTTCCTTCAAAATATTTGTTCAAAGAAAGCAGTCTCGATTTTGCCTAAAATAGTCGTACCTACATTCGTTTTTTTACCTCTGGTCTTTCACTATAGCAGGAATTCGCTATGGTTACATCGTGCGGGAACTGTCACTGTCAAGGCCGCAAAAATGTTGCCGTCAAGGTACGGTTTCTTTTTTTTCTCTTGTTAACTTACTTAGAAAATTAATAAAGTTTCAGGGAGGCCTGTGCAATACAGGCAAGGGTGCCCCGCACCCTTGCCTGCTGGCCTCCACCTGGGACCCCGCGCCAGGCGCCCCTGGGCCCCCCGCGACGGGTCAGGTCAGTGGCCCCGCCGCCTGCCACCTTTCGGCCGCAGAGGACAGGGAGAGCGGCCAACGCAATACCGACACTCCTCTTCCTCTGCGGCCCCACCGCGTCCGCCATCCAACGGTGGCAACCCCGTCAAGGCCGCGGAAGTTAGGGAGAACGGCTCACCGCAATACCGGCACTCCTCTCCCGCCGCTGCCTCCCACCCTCAGCCGCGATGTCGCCCATTCCACATCGCGGCCCGCCTCAGTTGCGATGTCGCCTAAGCGGCACCGCAACCTACGGCCGCTACGTCGTCGGCTTACCCGCAAAAGCCCTGACGAGCGGCCCCCTCCTTGGGTTCCTCTTAGCTTCACCGTCACCCTCCAAGCCACGGCTACTGAGCCCCCGCCTCGAAAATGCGGGAACCCACCAGGGGGGGAGGGATACGTTCCCTTTTTTTTTGTTCCGCTGGGAAAAATGCATTACGGCGGCCCAGCGGTGTTTCCTCATCGCCTAGCTGGCGGGCCCCGCATGCCCCCCAAGCTGAGGGGCTACGAGAATGGCAGGGAACACCTAGCCATTCCCGTCCGGCACTGGTGGAAACCTGTGCAATGCAAGCGAGGGTGCCCTCGCACCCGTTGCCTGCTGGCCTCCACCAGGGAGGAGTCAGAGATGACTTCTCCCCTCGCGGCGGCCACGTATCCCGGTCCCCTCTCTAATAGCGAGAGGGGAGGGGAGTCCGTGGAAAACCGCGCCGTTAGTGCCACCAAGCCGTCCTCGTCACCCAGCCGTCCTCGTCACCCAGCCGTCCTCGTCACCCAGCCGTCCTCGTCACCCAGCCAGCTGCCGGCGATCGAATAGGGCTCGGTGACCACCGCTACGTTCACCAACCACTCGGCAACGGCCCGCACCAAAAGGTCCTGGGCCACTCCGCAGCGGTTGGTGTTCGCCTGGAGGATGCGGTAGTCGGAAACTATTACTACGACAGGGCGAACCTGCGCCGGCACTTTGCCTTTCTTCGCGGGTGGCTGGCAGCTCCTGCCCCCCATCCTGTTATTGAGATTCGGAAGTGCCAGCTAGAAGTTTTATACGTAAATTCAAGCTGGCTGGACACAGATTTTTGCATTTTTCTACTAAACCGCTGTACGTATCACAAAACTTTTAGCTCGATGCCTGTCACAAATTTATGTGACGCCCGTTGATATGCAAAAAGTCGTCAAAATCACTTCCGTTACCGAGATTGAGAGACCAGCGAAAAGTGGTTTTTCAAGCCGGCTGGACATGTTTTCGATCGATTATCTAAGATTCTGTAGCGTCACAAATTTAGAAATAAGGGTGTTAACCGTCAGATTTGTCCAGCTATCCTGAGTCACATCTTTCATTTCCTAAAATAATAGACATATTGCAAGGTAGGCATTTTGGTTCATAGTCAGAATAAGGTTTAGTTCAAATACTGTATAGACATATTGCAAGGTAGGCATTGTGCTTCCTAGTCAATATAAGGTTTAGGCAATACTTTGCTTGCATCTATAGACGTTTTAATTTCTAGTCAGCATGATCATAAAGGCACATTTCAAGTCATTTTAATTGACAAATGAAGCATACTTATACTAGAATACCCCTTCATAGATTATATCTATTGACCATTGTAATAAAAGGGTCCTAAATAGATCTCATTGATTTTAATTTATTTGTATATTTCATGTTCACCTTAAATAGAATAACATTTTATGGAAGACGTGTTTATCTATGCATTTTCTAGGATATAATATAAAATACTTACATAAAAATGACTACACCTAAATAATACAAAATAAGAACACATAAAACTAGAATACGCATGTGTCAATATTCGAAATAAAAAAAAACAGCGGTCTCCGAGACTATACTAGCAGTCTAGCACACACAAACACATTCACACATTCATAGTTCGCTTCTTAATCGTTGTTTGTGTTGGTCACAAAGTGAAAAAACCAGTACATAAGAGGGTACCTTGGTGTCAAATTGGCCAGCTGTACTACCTTGTTTATATGTAACTACCTACACTTTTGCTTTGTTCGCTGTTGATCTCGTACGTTGTTGCTATAGTTTTACTTATTCTACATCTGCATGCTCCGTCATTAGACGAAGATGATTTGTGTTCAAAATTTAATCTCATATAAGTGAACTGTATCATGTTCTTATGAGAAATAAAGATTCTTTAAACCTAATTAATAGATTAAAAATTCTGAATTTTTTATTTGATCTTTTAATGAATACAGCCGAAATATGCGTTCATTCCATATAATATATAATTCACATACTAGCGTCTACATACTTTAAGTTTAATATTCTTTCACTAGCAGATATCAAACAGGACTTCAAACAAATGCTATGTGTTTTGAAGGAAACATAATAGAGTTGTTTTGCATTAAAACAAAATAGATAAGTGTACGTTACCCCAGCAGGAAAGTATCTCCTAGATTGATATGAGTGGAACGTATAATTAGTGCGTAATCTGCTGTAAATGTGCGCCACATAAAAAAATTGTGCGCTTTGTCGTTTTGGAAAAAAACGAAAAAAGACTAAATGCTTTCTTTGTTTAGACCCACACATGTTGGGTTGAGCGGTTTCTTGTATTTTGCCTTCAAAGTTATGACACCGTCGTTTTGACTTTTAGGAATATTATTCAATAAACTCAAACTCAAATCATTTCAATTAAACCATTTATAGGCACTTTTAAATTGTCAAGGAGTCGGTCAGTAAGAAAAATTAAGCTACATTCCCATTCCAAAGCGTAGGTACCTATGGAGAAGAACGGGCAAGAAACTCCATGGACACTCTTTTAAATTAAATTGTTACAAAAGTATTTGTTACATCTATAATGTTGAATTTACAACTAAAAGTGAGAACGATGTAAAAATTAAAATAATAAAAACTTACACGTTAAAAGCGTCAAGCGTAGGTACAACAAATAGAAACAAAATAAAATAAAATAACCCGTTGCAGCTAAGAGATGACCAGTCCCAACTGACGGCGCCCGTTCACGAACATGACGCATAGATTAGCACCATTCAGCTCAACCATTTTGAAGGGAGCTAAATGATCCAACACACACGCCACCATCAGCGAGAAATTTAAGTGAGCATGACATACTCTCAACCGCCAGGGCACATTCAAGTCAATGAAAGACATATTACCCGGTCAATGGTAGCTCTATAGTACATAGGACTCACACCTGTGCTATGCATTTATATAATACAAAGGAGATTGAGTTTATACAATGCAAAGATAGTCTTACACTCTAATAACGCATGCATGTACACTCTTGAAACTTTTTATGGTTATTAAAAGCGCCAAGAAGGACCGAATACAGTTTTCAGCGAGCTTATACGTTTTCTCATTTAGGCGCTACGATATTTTAAAAAAGCGCGATTACTTGAAAACTGTTAATATTTTCTTAAATCTAATTCTGTCACAAATACGCACAAATAAAGAGCTACTCGTGTATGTTTATTCTAAAAGCGCACATACAATGGTTTTAGAGATACACGATTCTGCAAAACGTTACTCCAGCAGGAAATGCAATATCTCGAAAACCTAAAGACGCACAAATTATATTTTCGGCGCACATTTTGGCACAAATAAAAGCTCTCTGCCATGCTAAATATTTCTCTCTCCGACCATTCGTTTAGAATTTTCCTGCTGGAAAAACGTTACTCCAGCAGAAATCGTTTTTTCCGTTTTTGTCCAAAACGACAAAGCGCACAAATTTTTTATGTGGCGCACATTTACAGCAGATTACGCACCAATTATACGTTACACTCACATCACTCTAGAAGACACTTTCCTGCTGGGGTAACATACACAATAGATAATATCTTAAGAAAAACACAGCATTGGAGCAATAATAATCAATCAATCAAAATATTTTATTTCACATAAACCTACATGGGCACTTATGATTGCTGTTGCATTTTGAAGACTTCTATGAATGACACTTGACAATGACAGATCTAGCACGATGTATGACAGCGAATTCCTACTATAGTGAAAGACCAGAGGTAACAAAACGAATGAAGGTTTAAGGTTTTTACTATATTAACTATTTTAGGCAAAATCTAAGACTACGTTCTTTAAACAAATGTTATGTGTTTTTCATAACATAACTGTTTTGTTTTAATTTATTTAGCTCTATTTTATGTAAGTTTAATAGTAACTTACTATACACATAAACTTTCCGGAATAAATTCTTTAAAAGGTGGTGAAAACCGCACCAAAATCCGTTGCGTAGTTTAGACAACGCGGTCAGCCGGTCACACAGACATAAAAAGAGAGATAATTTGTAAATTTTGCCGTTCAAAAGTGCCTTTTATGTGCCTATTTGAAATAAATGATTTGACTTTGAGACACGGAAGTGACTTTAATTTATATGTATATGACAAAATGATCGTACCGCAGACATAGACAACCTGCCGCCCGAGGAGTGCTGCAAGATCTGCATGGCGGCGCCGCTGGAGTGCGTCCTGCTGGAGTGCGGCCACATCGCCGCCTGCACGGCCTGCGCCAAGCAGCTGGCCGAGTGCCCCATCTGCCGCCAGTACGTCGTTCGCGCCGTGCGCTTCTTCCGCTCCTGAGCAGCTGGAGCGCGGCCACATCGCCGCCTGCACGGCCTGCGCCAAGCAGCTGGCCGAGTGCCCCATCTGCCGCCAGTACGTCGTTCGCGCCGTGCGCTTCTTCCGCTCCTGAGCAGCTGGAGCGCGGCCACATCGCCGCCTGCACGGCCTGCGCCAAGCAGCTGGCCGAGTGCCCCATCTGCCGCCAGTACGTCGTTCGCGCCGTGCGCTTCTTCCGCTCCTGAGCAGCTGGAGCGCGGCCACATCGCCGCCTGCACGGCCTGCGCCAAGCAGCTGGCCGAGTGCCCCATCTGCCGCCAGTACGTCGTTCGCGCCGTGCGCTTCTTCCGCTCCTGAGCAGCTGGAGCGCGGCCACATCGCCGCCTGCACGGCCTGCGCCAAGCAGCTGGCCGAGTGCCCCATCTGCCGCCAGTACGTCGTTCGCGCCGTGCGCTTCTTCCGCTCCTGAGCAGCTGGAGCGCGGCCACATCGCCGCCTGCACGGCCTGCGCCAAGCAGCTGGCCGAGTGCCCCATCTGCCGCCAGTACGTCGTTCGCGCCGTGCGCTTCTTCCGCTCCTGAGCAGCTGGAGCGCGGCCACATCGCCGCCTGCACGGCCTGCGCCAAGCAGCTGGCCGAGTGCCCCATCTGCCGCCAGTACGTCGTTCGCGCCGTGCGCTTCTTCCGCTCCTGAGCAGCTGGAGCGCGGCCACATCGCCGCCTGCACGGCCTGCGCCAAGCAGCTGGCCGAGTGCCCCATCTGCCGCCAGTACGTCGTTCGCGCCGTGCGCTTCTTCCGCTCCTGAGCAGCTGGAGCGCGGCCACATCGCCGCCTGCACGGCCTGCGCCAAGCAGCTGGCCGAGTGCCCCATCTGCCGCCAGTACGTCGTTCGCGCCGTGCGCTTCTTCCGCTCCTGAGCAGCTGGAGCGCGGCCACATCGCCGCCTGCACGGCCTGCGCCAAGCAGCTGGCCGAGTGCCCCATCTGCCGCCAGTACGTCGTTCGCGCCGTGCGCTTCTTCCGCTCCTGAGCAGCTGGAGCGCGGCCACATCGCCGCCTGCACGGCCTGCGCCAAGCAGCTGGCCGAGTGCCCCATCTGCCGCCAGTACGTCGTTCGCGCCGTGCGCTTCTTCCGCTCCTGAGCAGCTGGAGCGCGGCCACATCGCCGCCTGCACGGCCTGCGCCAAGCAGCTGGCCGAGTGCCCCATCTGCCGCCAGTACGTCGTTCGCGCCGTGCGCTTCTTCCGCTCCTGAGCAGCTGGAGCGCGGCCACATCGCCGCCTGCACGGCCTGCGCCAAGCAGCTGGCCGAGTGCCCCATCTGCCGCCAGTACGTCGTTCGCGCCGTGCGCTTCTTCCGCTCCTGAGCAGCTGGAGCGCGGCCACATCGCCGCCTGCACGGCCTGCGCCAAGCAGCTGGCCGAGTGCCCCATCTGCCGCCAGTACGTCGTTCGCGCCGTGAAACGAAAGTTTTTTATCACGTAATCGGTTATAGAATAGGAGACAAAAATAATTCTTCCATCAAATCCATACTAATATTATAAATGTGAAAGTAACTCTGTCTGTCTATCTGTCTGTCTGTATGTTACGTTTTCACGCCTAAAGTTTGGCAGAGATATAGCCTGGGATATGGAGAAGGACATAGGCTACTTTTTTACGCGATAACCGACATCCACGCGGGCGGAGCCGCGGGCAAAAGCTAGTATCATATATTTTTTTAATTTCCTAGCAGTGGTCGGGTTCCGCGTTGGGACGTCCTGCTATACAAGCGCTGTTTTATATTCCTAACATCGCTTAACTTTAATAGACAAAGGTGAGTGATGGCTAATGGTGATTATAAATACTAAACTGCGACTGCTGATGGTTGGCCACTACTACTGCGTCTCAGGTCGTGGTAGTGATGGCTTGCGTTCTCTCAGGCAAGCGATATTAAGTATTGGGCTTCTTAGGCTTGAATTATACGGCGCAACTGGCTGCGCAGCAGTCATATGCTTAGTTACGAAGAGTTTCGCACAACGCCACAGCGGCGCCAAGCCGCCAGGCGGTCGTAACAGTATAAAGCCAGCCCAAGCCGGTCTCTGATATTGTTACACATATTTGTACAGTCAACCACACACCCTTAGCAAAAATATACACCGCCTGTATGTCGCAGCAGCAGTAAGAGCTGTTTTCGTAGTGCAAATGTTACGAGCGTGCGGTTAACTGTACTTGCAGAGTGTGAGAGAGACCTCACCATTTATGTTGTTTGTGGCCGGCAATCGACAGTACAACTCGGTGACCATGTCACACAATCTTTGCCAAAAGTACAGAACTGATCGTGTAAATATTATATCTGTTAATATTTTTACCAGTTTTTATAGAATCTGAACTGTTGTTGTATTTCAATTGTCGCTCTCCAGTCGTTGTAATCGTAACCAAATAATCACGTATTCGGATTCGTCGTGAATTTATTTGTGCACGGTATAAGCTCCGGACGTACTGATAGTATCACTGATTCTATTTGCTTTTTTATTAGGGTTCCGTACCCAAAGGGTGACCACGGACCTATTACTAAGCGTCTGTACACAAGTTACAAATAGCTGTTTATGTTTCGCTGAATGAAAGTTTTTGCACTCGCTTATTTTGATAGAGAGCATCACAAAAATAAATTAAGTTTTATTATAAAATGAGTTTTATCAGGAGACTGGTTTGACAATAAGCGAACATTGTTTAGATTAAAATGTGGCAAGGTCATATCATGTACTGTACAGTGCGTTCGCAGCTGTCATTAGGTGTAAAAATGATATCGTTGGTTAGAATTAGCTCAAAATTGTACCTTCAAAATACTCGAGTGTAGTCGGTCGCATAGTGAAACACATCACAAGTTGACATGCTGGAATCATTTCTGACTAAGCCGTGTTGATTATCTGCACCTGGTTAGTCTAGCAGACGACCATCAACACGCTTTATGCTGAGCTTATGAGCGTATGCGCTGTTCATACAGATTTGCGCAAGCCTCTAATGATTACTTTCGGCGCCCACACAAAGTTGCTTTCGCAAATGACAGTAATAGTGTTTCAAATCAAAAGATATTTGGTTTATTTCTTGTTATGCGGTCGACTATATTCGCCGTACGGTCTATTATTTTATTTATTTTAAAATTGTTGTTAGTATGCTAGCAAGTGCAGGCTGTGTAATGCTTCAAGAGTTATTTTAGTGCGTTGTCGTACAACTTGTGACGATGAGGCCGCGTATGTGTGACTGTCGTAAGACAAGCTGTTAGTGATGTTAGTATTATGTACACTTTTATTTTACAACACGAACAATGAATGTCGCTCTTTGTGTATCATTCAGTAAGTTAATGTTTTATCTATAAATAACGCATTTTGGAAGATTTCGATCCTTTGATATTTTATCTCAAAATTGTTGATTTGGATTTCGTGTTATGTTTATGTTCTCGAAAAATTATGAGTTGTATATTTGTTGTATATTACAAGATTGTAAAATTATCTAAAAGGTTTTAAGCCTATACGATAGATTCCTGTTTTATAACGTAAGATGGCGCTGCACGACTGAGTTCCAAAATGTATTATTTACGCATTATGTATCGTTATATTTAAGTAATCATAGACCTGTTTAGCAGCGTCACCCATATATAAAATTTCTCCTATTTGCATTAAATCTCCAAGATTTATATATTAAAAAAACTGGTGAGAGGCGTTTATGCTATACGTCGTTTAATAGTTTCCCTAGAACGTTTTAACATAAATGTTGAGTTGTAATAATCTGACGTGATATAATAATCGCGGCGTGTGGATCGCGGCCGTCATGTAACTGTACATAATATATTATGTACTTTATTTTTGTATGTAGCTGAGAGCCAGTCTCTGTGAATGTATGCCCACAGACAATGGCGAGAAACCGTCTCCACCCGTATGGTACAACGCGCGTCTGTGGAGCATCTGCTAACATGCTGAAGGTGCATGTAGATTGCGGTCGATCGGTGAGTTTTGAGATCTTAAAAGTTTAACTAGGTTTAGTTAAACTTATTCTTAAAAAATGTTCCTCGAATCTTCGAAGAACATCAAATATCAAAGAAACAACAAATAGACACGACTCACTAGCAAAATTTAATGAAAACAAGATTATAATGACGTTGCGCGAAACCTGCAACTTGCAACAGCAAGTTGCAGGTTTCGCGCGTCATTACAACCGAATTTTGTCGTCCACTACAACACACACAATTCGGTTGTGAGCGTTCTAGTGAAACACAACAATGACGTAGGAGTACAGGGTATAGAACAATACGCTTGGGGCGAATACGTGGAATGTAAATAGCTTTTGAATTCCTGTAATTTTATATTTCCTAACTTGACTAAATAATAAAACTTGCCAATATGCCTAGCATCCTATTTTAAGTAAATTTTTGTCATACAAACTTATATAAAGTCTCCTTGCGCGCCTGCGAAATATATTTAAAAAAAAAATTGTTGGGCTTTATTTTTTTTGCAATTTATAATATAGCCGACGGCGACGTTCGTTGTACCATACGGTCAATTTTCATACATAATTATAAAATAAGTTCCGTGTAAATATTAAAACGAAAATTGCAATCATTTTAATGAAATTGTAACATAAATAAGTTGAATACACGGTTAAGCCTTTATTGTCATTTTATTTTAAAACGATGAACGACAAACACATACAAACCTTAAAATAATTTGAAGTACATATGGAAATCGATCACAATGTAGAGGCAAATCTGGAGATATGATATCAATATGATGTCCAGAATTTCGGAGTTTTATGGGTTTTTTATGAACAGCTCATGTTACAAAGAAAGATATCATTTGTTTATATTGTTTCCAATGTTGCGCTTATTGACTGAAAGTCATACAGAGTATTAACAATTTATTTAAAAGTTTATTAACTCGGTTGATACAAAACTGTATTTGAAGCTTTGAAGCTGGTGGAGCAAACGTCGAAATCTGTACCAAAACGTTAGACTAACCGGAATTATACACCTAATAATTATTAATTATTTAATGGATTTTATTATAATGGAGGTCCTAATTCAACCTTATCAAAACTAGTTGGGTCGCCCTCGTCACTTTATCGTTAAGGGTGGGTATAGATTAATCGCGTCCAACGACGTGGGTCTCTTCCGGCGCGTCGACGCGGATGATGGACGAGGCGAGCGCGAAGTAGCCCTCGTAGTGCACGTCGTCGGGCGAAGTGTCGTAGTGGTAGTGCCCGCCGTCGCCGTGCTCGCTGAACCCGTGGAAGTGCTGCACGCGCAGGTCCAGACCCTGGCGAGAAGGTACCGATGGTTGAGCATGAGAGCAAAGTTTGAAATTATTTTGCAATGTCTTGCAGTCTTCAAACAAGCTTTCAAATGTTCGAAGCCTTTTATTCCCACGACCATAACGAGTGTTCCCGCCGAGCAACGTTGGGTGGGTGCAACTGGTTAAATGGTTGTTAAATAGGAATACTAACATGGTCGCCAGTAACGAGGGTGCCGACGTGTGTGATGGGTGCGCGCATCTCGAAGAAGTGCAGCCAGCCGTCCACGTCGGCGTCAGTGCACAGCCGAGTGCTGGAGAAGTCCGGCATCACGTGGAACTTCACCTTGCCGGAGCGCAGCATGAACATGCCTCCCAGACCTGAAACACGGAAGATTAAAGTCTCTGAAAATTATCTAAAAGATTGTCAAACTCTAACTGCTCTGCTATTATTGGCTGACTGAAATAACATCAGCCAATCAAATCTCTTGACATGGGTTTTACAATATCTGCAAATTGCTTTGGTTAGCTTTTCAGAAATCTGTTATTAAGGCTCAGATATATGCCAGTGACCTTGAGTGGTTAGCTTACGTGTCCTGTACTGAGCTCACGCAACGCGTCGTACGTCCAGCCAGTAATAGGACTCGCCCATCCAGGAGCGCTGTCCCTATTTGGGACAGCGCTCCTGGATGGGCGAGACGCATTATTAATTTATTATACATAAAACAAAAGGTATTTTAATAAAACACGTATACTATCAATCATTAAATTGTATTTAAAAAGGTGAAGATTTTAGAAAAATGCACTCGATAGATTTTGTGTGGCATTAGCACTACTTGCTTAGACGCGATTTTCAGTTAAAATAATTAAAAGTCGACTATCGTCGCCTCAATTAGGAAGAGATTCGAAGGAATAATCTCACCGATAATTTTGTCGCCATAATGTTTTTTGAGCGTCTCTCTGATGGCCGTAATGAAGTTTGATGGCCCGATGCGTTTTTTAGCTATTACTTTGATCACCTGAAATAACAAGAGTTGTTAATTTTTTTAAATATAATTTCTCTGACTTGGGACTTACATTATTTTTCAAATGGCTAAGCAAGGAAAGAAAAGGGCACAGAATTTATCCTTGGGGTACACCCATTTAATATGGGGACTAAAGGTATGTTATATCGTTTTGAGCAAACCTATCACTGAATTGTCTGTACTGCATAGATATTCCCAACGGTACGATTCGCTATCGTATCGACAGTGGAACTTGTTCGATAACCTGATTTCTGAACCGAAGGACTGGCAAAACACTATTCAAAGATCCGTGTGGAAAGTACAAAATGGTAGTAAATAGATAACTGTGGTAGAAAATTGTGTATTTTATAAAATGTGTAATGAAAAGTGGGTATTTTATCAGTTTGTAACGATTAAAAGACCATTTCAGACACGGATCTACATGGTCCTCACATGATCTGACAAAGATCTGGACTTTAAAAGAGATTTTGACCCCTGAATTTGTTTCGCTATTTATTCTCAGGGGTAGTCAGATAGGAAATGTCGACTTCACCAAGCTTGTTTTTATATTTTTTATATGACGTGTAAAGTGATTCCGATATCCTATTTACAGAAAAAACGATTTCATTTCACTATTTCTTGCTATTTGCTCAGTGTCATTGGAGCAGCGGCAAATGCTCATTGCATTCATGCAAGGGTATGAAGACGAGAGTGTCTCAGGACAGGACTGGACTATGCTTGCACCTCAGATATAAAAAACCAAGACAGAGCGCTGCGAACAATACAGTGAGCATGCCAAAACTACACCTCCGCGCTGTGCGTATACGCTCACACACACACACATTTATAACCATTTACAATCAAACTACGCCTTACTAAGTGCACACATGTTTATGAAATCGGCCTCACGTCACTGTTGACAGCGCTCTGTCTTGGTTTTTTAATTGGTCTGAGGTTTGCACAAGAAAAAATTGCTAGACTAACCATGTAAAAATAGAATCACGTAATCCATCTACCCAAATAATTTAAAGCAAAGTCTAGAACGAATTTAAGACGTAAGAATTTAACCATCAAAATTCAAATTACAAATGTAACCACCTACTTGTAAATTCAAAATTAAATCTTTATTGCATAACACGTCATGTCGTAAGTATGTTTACAAGGTCTTAATAATAATTGTAAAGTTCACATGGACTCCGTGTCTCCGTGGGACACCCTACACCCTTATCCTTATCTATACTATATACTATATATCTATACATATAATAAAATCGTAGCGAAGTCAAAACTGTACATTGAATATTTTTGAATAAAAAAAAGTAATTGCCACGAGGTCTGGGAACGATTCTGATGCCGAAAATATAGTTTTTAAAATTTTTGTATGTTTATCGTTTGTCTGAATGTATGTTCCAGATAAACGCAAAAACTACTAGACAGATTTTGTTCAAATTTTGCATAGATATTCCCTATAGGTCTGGTCAAATTACTACGTATAAATTATCACGCTATTTGCTATGGGGGATGAGCAGTATTGCATTATGTTTTGAGATGGGTCCATAAGGGAAGGTACCTTAACCGTGGTCGCTACAAGAAAATGGTCTTAAGAGACTATCCTTAACTTTTAGAAAAAAAATGATCTGCATTCACAGATTTCGAAAAAAATGTACAGTCAGCAAGAAAATGGGCAATTTTCACAAAAAAGTTTTTTGATGTCAATCGATCCTGTTTCTTACGAGGATCAAAAAACTCTATAGGACCAACTGAGGTTTGAGTACTAGAAAAGTCAGAAATCGAAAAAAAGTTTTCCCATACAGGTCGTAGGTGAGACTGAGATGAGAACGAACACAATGTATCAGTGTATGACAACAGTCGAATTATTCTAATTATAAACATGTGTTACTATTACTACTTCGCTGTGTTGAATAGGAAACGAATTTATCAGATAGTTACAGATTTAATCTTTTAAATGATTATCATACCTTATGGATCTAAGCAGTCAATTATGACATATTATGCTATTTCAGTCACCTTTCAACAAAGCAATGCAAATCTGATTTCGATTCCAAAGAATTGATATTTATGTGTTTCTTTTTAGGGATCCGTACCAAATTGGTAAAAAAGAACCCTTATGGTGCGACTCAGTCTGTCTGTCCGTCTGTCTGTCACCGCTAGATATCTCAAGAACTACTAATGCTATCAACTTGAAATTTTGAATAATTTTAGATGACGTTTGCCCAACTAAATTGCAAATAAGAAAGTTTTTTTTTTTGCAACTGGTACCTCATTGGGTGTCCTAAAAAATCGAAGTGGGACTACTATGGTATGTGGGGTATCGTATGAAAGGGCGCTATTTGCATACTCTTAATTTTTTTTAGGCCCCATTTTTTGACTTTTGACAAAAAAAAAACGTTCCCCCTTCCCCTTATCTCCGTTGTTTGCATTGAAAAAAATTGAAATTATTTTATGTAATAGTTTCTCTAAATAACACACTTTTTCAGAAATCATCAACAAAAATTACATTAGTCCCATTATCGGTCAAGAGGTGGCGCTGACCTAAATCTGCAATATTGTACATCGCACTGTTAACATTCTCTGATGAATATTGACCTCGCCGATGAAAATTTAAAAACATTTCACGGTTCACAACCAAAATGTCCTCCTTGATACCTACTCGCAGATTGCTTTGGGTTAAGCACAGTAAGTTGTAGTTTTTTCTGGGCACACAACTATTACGGTACTAATACGAATAAAGCTATACAATTATGATGGCACGGAACCCTCAGTGCGTGAGTCCAACTCGACCTTGACCGGTTTTTTTACATTTTATTACTGTAATTGTGATAGTTCGAAGAACTTTATAGGACTTTTTTTTTTGGGTGGGAAATTATCAAATAACTTCTCCCGCTCTGGGGGGAGCGGGAGGGCGTGTCAGACTTTTACTGACTATAACCCACCTGTGTTACCTACTTCAGTTGGCTTTGTGCCAGTGCCACGGTAGCCCTTTCGGAAAAACCCGCAACCGTGGCAGGCATTGGTCCTAGCGGACCCCGTCACAGTTCGTGCTGACATCTCTTTGTGGCACGCGTAGAACACAACGCGCCGTCAACCTGGCCTGATCCTTACCAGACGGCGAGCTGCCCATTGCTCGCCGTCCGCAAGCCCGCGCCTACGGTGGCCGGGAATCGCCAATTGATTCCCGCCGCTCAGAGCGTCTTCTGCGGCGACTAGGGGCGTGACGGCGCACAGACTACCTCTCCCTCACGCGTTCCGCCTCCTCCATCGCAAGCATTACTGCTTCGCAGAAGGAAGTGACGGCCTCCCATGCACTCTCGCCCCGTACCATGGACCATTACAGACACTGCACGCTAAACAAACAATTCCACACAATAGACATCGGACAATCCTCTGTGCAGAGCTTGCATGGAGGCTGAGGAAACCGTCGCGCATGTGCTCTTTGAATGCACAGGCGTCAACCAGATTAGAACAGAGGCACCCTGATCTTTCACAGATGTTCTAAACATACCGGGAGACGTAATTAACTTCTGGAGGGAGGTGGGCTGGTTGGAATAACCACTGATGGCCGCCATGGCCCATGTACAATGGTCCACCTGAAGGACTAAGTGCGGAAACCAAACCCTTTACCATAGAACATAGAACTGTACGTCGCTTGCTCCGGCGTCACCAGTCCTGACCCTGTATATTTTGACTGCTGTGACCAAAATTACAAACGTAGTGTTCAAGGAAGTTTTATTAAAATTTGGCTGGTATTTTAGTATATTATGGTGTTTTACGACTTCCACGCGAACGAAGTCGCGAGCAGAAGCTAGTATTATATATAATTATTAATATTATAAAGCTAAAGAGTTTGTTTGTTTGTTTGTTTGAACGCGCTAATCTCAGGAACTACTGGTTGGAATTAAAAAAATCTTTTTGTGTTGGATAGTCCATTCATCGAGAAAACTTATAGGCTATATAAAATCACGCTACAACCAATAGGAGCGGAGCATAAATGAAAAATGTTGCAAAAACGGGAAAAATTATTCCTTTTTGAGAGCTTCCGTTGCGTGCGTTGCGTAAACGGTTTAAGTTACGCAAATATCATGTATGATGGAATTGTTTCTCTATAAAAGTTCAAAAAAAAAGTCCGCGACAGCATATGCCTATCTTTTAAGATTGACTCACTATAACCTTTTTTTATGGTAATCAAATTTGTTCGATTTTAATGCATTATTTGGGAAGGAGTTTTATCAACACAATATTAATCCTTATCCAAATAAATATGTTATTAATCACAAGTATTTGTATTTAAACAAAATTGTCCTTGACATCACTTGATTTCAATCAACATCTTAGGAGATATCATAATTTTAAAATAACTCCGTAACAAAAAATAAGTAGAAAATTCATTACTTAAACCATTCTTAGGTGACTCAGAAGAAGTTGCGCGTGTCAGCTATATTATAAAGCTAAAGAGTTTGTTTGATTGAACGCGCTAATCTCAGGAACTATACCCAAAGTCTCTAATTCAGATAATTTATGTAAACAAAGTAATGTCAAGAAATGTCAGTGTCAAAATGACAGGACAGTTATGCAAAACATTTTAACATTATTATTTTATTGTAAATAATCTCTATGAAATTAAAGTGATTTAATTATAAGAACTATGCAAAGAAAATACCGTTGCCAAACAATGTTTTATGAAGTGTGTCGGAGACACGGCCTATGATCGTCATAATCAGCCCTTTTAAATCCACTGCTAGACGTAGGCCGCCCAAAATCAATTTCCACTCGAAACAGTTTACAGCCGTTTTCATCCAAAATGTGGCTAGATATGCTACATGCAATATGAATCCATGAATGAGAATTGTAATATTAGTGTTGTTGAAGATGTAAAAAATGTGAAAATGTTTGAATCTCCTGCATTGTTACCAGTATCATAAAATATTTTATACGAGAAAATGCTCTTTGTAGGAACCCACACTTTACGTCCAGTACGAGCGTCCCGCGGTCGCGTGCCGTCACGATACATAGAATAGATGTCATCTCTTTCTCTCGCCTGGCGACGAACGCGCTAGCGATGCGCCGCCAGTCCGTTGCCTACACGCATGCTCCGTAGACGCGTTTATTTAATTGTACCGCTCGCCTCGTGCCAGCCTCGTGCCGCCATTTGTTACACGAACTTATTCTTATTTAGGGTTTTCGTTCCCGATGTGTCTGTTAAGTGTTTTACATCCAAATATACTATAATACTGAAAAGGTGGTTTCTCTGAGTGAAACTCCCCTCATATCTTTTTTTAATAACTTTGTTTAAAACCGAAAATTTATAAAAATAATTAGGGTATGATTATTTTCTAATTATTATTTCTTGAATTCAGTACTTAAAAGAAAATGGAACCTTTTTTTTCGCCATTTTATGTGAATTACCATTACGAAGATATTTTTTCGATATGTTATCCCCTTTGTTTACATAAATGATCTGAATTGGAGACTTTGGGTATAGATACTGGTTCGAATAGAAAAATTATTTTAGTGTTGGATAGCCCATTTATCGAGAAAGGCTATAGGCTATATAACATCACGCTATGATCCTTAGGAGCCAAGCGAAAAAAACAAAAGTCAGAAAGAACGCTTAGCGATAACGAAGTTATAGCGCGGGCGAGCGACGGGATGCGACGCGATGGGTGGGCCAAAATTTCAGGCGGACGAAGTCAAGTATTTATATTTAAACAAAATTGTCCTTGACATAACTTGATATCAATCAACATCCATAATTTTAAAATAAATTCGCAACAAAAAAGTGTATGGGATATTTAACATCACGCTACGCCCCTAAGGAGCCGAGCAAAACGACAAAAAGTCGGAAAAAATGCTAAGCGAAACGAAGTAATTGCGCGAACGGGCGATGCGATGCGACGGTGTGGGTTGTGGGCCGAAATTTTACGCGGACGAAGTCGCGGGCAGAAGCTAGTATTTTAATAAAATGTATTCCCCAATTTTCGTAATTGCACCTACCACTGTTTGTCTCTGCACCACCAACTCGCACTAAGCGTTTTCAAACGTCTTTTATACCCCTACCTGGTTGATATTCAACCAGGTAGGGGTGGTAACTTGCAGTGCGTCTAGATGTCCGATGGTAGAAGGGGGCCGGTGGAATGAGGTCGTGGAGTTCATGGGCACACTCTCCGAAGTACAATCTGTAGAAGACCGACAAGCAGGCAACCTTACGGCGATGAGCCAAGCTGTGAAGCTTGGCATCCACCAGTTTTACGTCGCCAATGAGCCTCTTAGCTCTGCGTTCCACCGAGTCAAGCGCAGCAAGTTGGTACTTTGCTGAGCCATCCCAAAGGTGGCTGCAATACTCCATGCAGGAACGGACTTGTGCTTTGTAAAGGGTTAAAAGCTGTCCAGGCGTAAAGTATCGCTTCACCCTATTTAGGACGCCCAGTTTCTTGGCCGCAGTTTGAGCTTTGCACTCGATGGTGGAGCCGAAGTTGAGACCAGATGTCAACTCCATGCCTAGGAGCTCGAGCCGATCAGTTACAGGAACAGATGTACCCCGAAAAGTAGGAGTTTGATCAAAACGACTCCTTTTAGCGGTAAAGAGACACGCCTGTGTTTTGGTGGCATTAAAAGAGACCAGATTGTCGTCACCCCATTGGGAGACAAGACTCAAGGTCAAATCAGTCCGCTCAACCATGGCCTCTCTCAGGGAACGAAGTTCAGCCCCGCTGGTTTTTGCGCTGGACAAGTATCTCTCTGAAACGGTACTGTCATCTGACTGGTAGAAAATGCCTATGGCATTAAGTCCGCCTCTGTACATTTTTGTGAGAAAGTGTTAAATAAATAAATAAACTAAGTATTTAATTAAATATGAGTAGTAGCATGATTCAAAATAAATAAAGTAAATAGAAAATAAAATATTGTAGTCATTAGTCTAATAAAATTACAATAAATAATATCACATTTAATTATGTGATATACGTCTTTACAATTTTTTATGCAGCGATAAAACAACAATAAAACTAATAAAGTAAGTATGTAAGTGCCGTGTGGTGCCGGACGTAAATAATTGCACCACCCCATTTCCTCCCGTGGGTGTCGTAAAAGGCGACTAAGGGACTTACCAGAGAATGGGCAGCAGCGTTTTCTATGCATTTTTAACACCATACTGCGATCGCCAACCCGCCTGCCAAGCGTGGCGATTATAGCAAACCCCTCCCAATTGGGGCAGGCCTATGTCCAGCAGTGGACGTCTTTCGACTGAAATTATGATGATTATGTATGTACCGGTACTAAGTGCAAATAGTGCCTACATTAGTTTGTTTTTAAGCAATATATGTAGTTCGATATTGTCACTTCCGAGTCGGAAGAATTGATGTCTTCATTGATTTGAACTGTCAAAATTATACGGTTACGGATTTGTGAATAGCGTTTAGAGAACTTCGTCGATAACATCGACATTCGATACGGCACGAAACCGTATCGTAGCGTTGTGAATAGCTATGCTGGAAGGATATAGAAAGCATTAAAATAATTATAAAACCTCCACTGATTGTAAATAACATGACAAATGGTTTCATAGACACAGTCAAAAGTTTTATTAGAAAGTGTTGTCATTTGGAAGTGTTTGGTCTATTAATAGCTGGCACGATAAGAAGTTGGAACAGTCAGTCACAAACCTTGCCAGGTTTTCCCTCACTAAGCAGGTAGTTCCCCAGCAGAGCTGTCCTGGTCTCGGTGTTGGGGAGACGTTGCTGCAGGTAGCAGCCCTTACCCTTGGCGGCTCCCACCGGCTCTATGGACACTATCCGGGTACCTTGGTCTATAGTGCCGTTGCGGATGCTCAGGTTTATTATACCCTGGAAATATGAAGGAAATGGGAGTTCAGTATTTTGACTTTCAGTTATCAAAGGCATCGTTCATCCCTACACACTTCGATGTAAGTAGTAACTTGGTTTTGTAAGTCTTAGGTGTAGCCAACCAGCCAGGTGGGCCCGGCCACCTGGCTGGTTACCATTTCTTATCGAAGAATGAAATGGTAATATTGCCTGCTTGCAGTTTTTTGGGGTTTGTTAGGTGCCGTTGTGTTTCTTAGTCGGTGTGGTGTGTTCTCGTGGCCATAGCATCTACCTCGCAGTTGACGCCGAGGTGAGGCCAGGGCCCTGCGCCGGCGCCGGCCAGGAGCGCGGGGTCGCGGTGCAGGTGGTGCGCGAGAGCCGCGAGGTCGTAGATCTTGTTGCGCTGCACCAGCGGCAGCAAGTATGGCGGACCACCAATCTCGATGAGCTTAGCATTGCCAGTCAGACCTGAATGAATAAGACTACGTTATGAATTTCAATTATAAATAAGTAAGGTTTGAATTAAACAAATCGATGAGAAAATCGCAATTTCGGATTCGATCTGGGAATCGAGCCCACACACTTTTTCTCACAAGATTCACCAATATTTGATTAGTCAATTTCATTCCCGATGCTGTAACGACTAATATTCAGTAGGTAAGTTCTCTGATGATTGTATAGCAAAATATTGTCTCACTTTATCACTTATTTACTTTAGATAGCGTGAGATTTGTAACAACAATTATTAGGTCAAATGATTATTATATAATTATTTCATAGCTATTAAATACCTACAATTTTTACACTGGCGTTAGTCTAAACTTTAGAACAACGCCAGTGTATAAATTGTAGAAGCATAGACGATATTCTTTAGACTCTAAAGAATATCGTCTACGCTTCGCTCACCTACCATATGACATAATTTCAACAATTTCATGCCAGTCGATTCTTACCCGTTAGTGTTTTTTAGGGTTACGTCCGAATAAAAAACGGAACTCATTGGATCACTCGTATGTCTTGCTGTTTTCCGTCCGTTTTATTTTAAAGTTTTGCTAACTGTACAGTGTAACAAATCAAATGAAAGCTTTCAAAGGGTCTCTATTTGATATTTTATTTTATTTTAGAATAAGCAGTTTTAAAGCTATTTTAGAAAACAGATGAAAATTTACCACCCCCATTTACCCCTTATCACTGAAACTGCAAAGCCTAAAATTTTGAAAAAAATACAGAAAATAGTTGTATATATAAAGATTACAAAAAAAAAGTCTTAAAATAACATGATAAATCTCTCGTTATTGTGCGTACAAACTTACATTTGCAGTTGAAATGTATGAGAGTTTGTTCTTGGGATAAATTCATTCCAACTACGGAACCCTTCACTGTGCGTGGTCCAACACGCACTTGGCCAGTTTTTTTAACAATAATCATCATTTCAGATTTTCAAAAACTATGTTGTTTGATCATACCTGGTGATGTGAGGTTGTATGGCGACTTGGTGAGGTCCGGAGAGTCTACCGCAGAAACATCGACCGACTCGAACGTGCTGCTCAGTCCCACAGACAGCACTGCACAAAACACATTATTTTTTAAACTTAACTATAGAGAGTGTAGTGTAGTAATCATCTGCAACGGTACCCTGACCAAATCATAAGGTGGGCATCCGGAAAGAAGCTAGATCAGGGTTTGTTATTACTTAGCAAGCAAGACCGGCGAGACTACATATTTTGTCGGTCGTTAATTCATTACCTGAAATCTCAAAACTTGAGAAGCAAATTAAGTAGGTATTTATAAGGGCTGATATCATGTTACTATTTGGATGCTGTGCTCTGAGTGGATACGAAGGATTAGGTACTTACCGTCCACTATTTCCTGAAGCGATGGCTGGAATAAAGGTTTCTCCTGAATAGGAACTTGTGTGTAGTCGACAGACGTCATGCTGAAACATTTAATAAATAGTTATTATTGTATCAGCGTCGTTTCAGTTCACTCCACCGCGGTTTTTTAAATCAATAATGGTAGATAGGTATTTAAGCAGCTGTAATATGTAATTACGTTTTTTAACCAGTTTTGTCCCGCTGTTGTCCAATGTCCATTGCCATAATACAAACAACAACTCGCAAAAATTGCAACTTTTTGAAGCTTTACATTGTGGTGTTCCACTCGCAGTAAATAGGTAATCATAGAGTTATTGACAGTATAACAAAGTAGCTCGCAGTAACGAGTCATTGCTTTTACTCACCTCGGCGCGTTCAAGGTCGCCGCGTTCACTACCACAATAAGTGACCACGCGAACAATATGTTTGCGAACATTCTAACCTTACTCAATGAACTATTGTAATACGTACGTTAGTATGTAGCGTGGGTGGGGGTTCAACTGTTGAGTTTAGATTGACCTCTAGTGGCCTCAGTGAAGTCAGTGATGTGATAGGTGAGCGGGCCAGCGGTGGCGTGCGACTGACGGGCCGCGGCTGTGGCGCTCGGCGCGTGAATGGCGCTGAGACGCGCGCTATCTGACGAGTGCGCTTTATCATTGTTTGAGAGCTTCCAGTTTAATTACTGCTTATGTCGAGGTCGCCAAACAAAACGTGGTGATAAGTAAACAGTTATTGCTGTGATTGACAGTTGTTATAAAATACAGAAATGTAAAGTATCTATCTTGTACTCGTTTTGTACCTTGTTGCAAGGTATGGTGTTCGATTCCCAAGTTTAGCATTATATTGGATCGGGTTTATCTGTTTGGGATTCCAGGCACGTACAGATCAAAAGCAAAAAATGCTCCCGCTAGCCAAGAAAGCCTGTTTTTGTATAATGTTTTCTACTTTTTATTTAAAAAGTACACGGTAACGGGGCGACTTCCTCGGGGTCTCTAGTTAAGATGGGCGTGCCTCAAGGTTCAATTCTTGGCCCTTTTCTATTTCTAGTTTATATTATAAATGACCTTCCTTACATGATGGCTAACTTATCGGATATAATTCTATTTGCTGATGACACATCTCTAATTTTTTAAATAGAAAAGACACGGATGTCTTACATGTCAACGATAGTCTCGCTGTTCTTTCAAAATGGTTCGCAGGTAATAATCTTTTACTTAATGCGAATAAAACGAAATGTCTTAATTTCTCATTACCAAATGTACCCCAAGTGGGTCTAAATTTAAAACTTGATGGCAAGAAACTAAATGCTATTACGGGAACTGTATTTCTAGGAATTACTTTAGATTCGAAATTGCAATGGGGCGCCCGCATTAGAGCTCTTTCAGGTAGATTAAGTTCAGCTGCATATGCAGTAAAAAAATAAGGCAGTTAACTGATATAGCCACAGCTAGGTTAGTATACTTTGCTTATTTCCACAGTATTATATCTTATGGCGTTCTGCTGTGGGGATCGGCAGCTGACGTAGATTCCATTTTCATTCTACAAAAGAGAGCAATCCGCGCGATCTATAAAATGGGTCCTCGTGAGTCCCTTAGAAATAAATTCAAAGTAATTGATATACGAACTTTGCCTTCTCTTTATATCTTAGAAAGTATTTTGTATGTTCGCAAAAACTTAGGACTTTTCAAAATAAGAAGCGATTTCCATAATATAAATACACGTAGTAAACAGTCATGAAATTGTGATACCCAAATTCAGATTAACTAAAACTAGCAAGTCATTTCTTATAAACAGTATCCGCTTTTATAACAAGTTGCCAAAGTCGGTTACAGAACTTAGCGACGGAAAGTTCAAAACCCACATCAAACGTGTCCTTATCAAAAAAGCATATTATAAGATAAAAGACTACGTTGAAAACAAGGAAGTTTGGCAATAATTCTTTCTGCACATGTGGCTTCCCTGGTACCTCATAAACAACATAACTATGTCAATGTCTATTAACTGCTCCCAAATAACGATGTTTATTTAGAATTTTTAATAATTTTTTTACATACTTCCATGACATAATCTTTCATTATTTGACATTATTTACCTACAAATCGAATTCCAATTCTTTATTAGTGGCTTTTGTGGACATGATATTTATTCAGATATGTCACTGTAGTTGTAATTGCAATCATATCATTAATATTTTATATACTTAGATTATTTTATATTTTGTGAATGTGAGAACGTTGTAGGCCTAGTAGAGTGTAGATTTGTTGGCGGTTTTCTATTTTGTTAAGTACCTGGTAATTGTTGAAAGGCCTTCACTGTCCTCCCATACCTATTATCACTGTTATTTAATAATATTGTAAAGCCAATTATTTTTAAAAGAGTAACCGTGGAGTTTCTTGCCGGCTCTTCTCCATAGGAAACGACTAATTGGAACCGTGCACCTAGCTTCTGACGTTTCATAAGTGCCCATGTAGGTTTATGTGAAATAAAATATTTTGATTTTTGATTTTGATTTTTTTGCATTTCATGCAAAATGTATTTTATTCTATATAGATATAAAGAAACCGGGATAATTGGATGACATCGCAGTTCGTAATACAATAAAACAAGATATATTTGGAGAGTTTTTATTTCTATGAAAATAAACCACAACAATTGGTAGTAAATAAATAAGTGTTACTTCTATCACTGTCAAACTTGGAATAAATAAATAAATACAATCGGAAACCTTCTCCACTTATAGTTTAAGCCGCACTTTGGTATGTTGGGATAACTAAACGAATTACTACTAAAATAAAATCTGACGTCACTTATACATTTATTTTTAAAACCATTAAAATTATAATTTTAATCGATCGTAGATTCCATGTAAGTAACTAAAAGATAAAATTAGCAAATTGCATTATCAAATGATACAATTATTTTAACTATTATTATTAATCGTGTTGTACTCATGTAAATGTAACTTATTTTCATGACGTTAAGTACTTGTACTGACCAGTCGAGCTAATCAAAGAGTGAACGGGCCTCCGAAGCGCAGTTGTGATGTAACGCCAGAAAAAACGACTTCACTTATAAAATAATGAGCAATCTCTAACGATCTCATAGTCTGCAGACATAAGCGTCTCAAACGAAATCATTATAAACATAATCGCTTCTCATTCTTTTTACTTCCGTCTTTTATCAAAGTCAATTCGAAACATTAATTTAATTATTACTGGCAACCGTTTTCTTCCAATTTTCTTTTAAAATTATTTTCATTCTAACAACTCAGGCATTTTTTTTAAATATTATTTATTAAATTTCCCAACGTGTCTTTATCAGGACGCTCTCCATTATAAAACATTATCACAAACAATTTTCGTTTTCCACGACACTAAAATAGAATAGCCACTTTACTGCAGAAACTGGCAACACTCCACAGGGATACGCGGTCTAACCCGTAATGTAGCACAACCTCCATTACATTGCTATAGCACTGCGAAGTCATGGAATCGACACGTCAAGGAACCCGCAATGGAATGTATGCGAAAAGGAAGTGTTGCGCGGTTCCGAAGTTTGGCTCATATGTCGACTTGTCATAGGTTTATATCACAGCCTAAGATAATTTTGATCATTCTAGACTCATCAATTCTCCTCCCATACGTACACAAAATATATTAATCTGGAGTTATACTAAATTATATTTGAAGAATGTCCTTAAAGCGTTTTGTCCCGGCAGCAACAGCTACAACTGTGGATTGACTTTGGAAAGAGTAAACGTTTTCTTTCTTTATTGTCTTGATTTAGATAGTGCCGTTACCAGCTCATCTTTCTCTGCTCAAACGCTTAAAAAATATTCTTTCATTTTACACTAAATCAAAGTCACATAGTCACCCATACAGACTCATACAAGTATCACGCATGAAGCAGTTTGACACGGGAGCGTCACGACTTCGTCGCATATCATTATACCTAAGAACATTCAACACGTGAATAGCGGACACTGCCCGGGTCTTTCTAATATTAGATAAGCAGCATTTTCTGCTGGGCATTTTCAAAACAATACCTTTTACTTTTCATAATTACTAGAAAATCACAACGAAGTTGCTGCTTTATTATAAATTATCTCTGAACTAACCAGCTAATGTGTGAAACATCCGTGCTGTAGGCAGTGTATTCATATTGCTTCTTATATTGAAGCAATTTCATAGTGCATAGCTTATTTTTTTAAGTCCCACAACATCACCTGGTTAATTCTGAGTTTAAGAGTTGGAATACTAATCCTAAGTGCTATGATATTTTGATAGTCTATGATTATATCACCAAAAAGAGTTTAGTTTTAAGTAAATCAGTATTTTAATAAAGTGTTACACATAGAAACTTGATATAAAACGACTATTATACTGTCGGTGTATACTGATTAGGTAAAGTAGGATTAGCAAATGATTGCATATATATATCATAAAAAGGAAATACCTGCATAGTCCAGATAATATCAATATGTCGAATTATACACAATTTCTTTTTTCAATAAAACAATCCGGTTTCACGATCTTTTTTAAATTATTTTCATCATTCATTTGCGAGTCCTAAGAAATACCATTCGATGTTGTGTAAACGATCTGTTTATTTCTTTTGGAATATTGTGATGTATGTGTGAATACAGATGTTACAATACCATAATTTGTAGATTCGCAATTATTAAAAGAGTATAATAAAACGTAATATATAGTTGCCTCGCAGTGTCTTTTACAATAATACTTACGAATACTAATCAATATCTCTACTACGTAATAATATAATTATTAACTTCAGGAAGTTGTCAGTCTAATAAGGTTTTGGTAGGTCTTCGGTCAAAAATGAATTACATCGATGTGGAATACATTTATAGAAGGGTAGAAACACACTGATATATTTGTGCATGATTTTCTATATTTTAAGGTCTTAGTTCAAAGAATCATTTGCTGTAATAAGCTCATTGGTTGGATGACAACATTTCTTTTCATTTTGAAATATGTCCTTCGTGTCGTAACGTAAATCTTAGTTTAGATTTCACAAATGTAGGTAGTCGTATCATATTTATTCGTTAATCCATGATAAGTTTTTAGAATCGATCGCATCGTTCGCAAATAGTTAATTGGAAGTTTTATGTTGAAGCCAAAATATTTTGCTAGATGATACATAATAGAGTGGGGCAACGTTTTTACATAAAAATAGAACCTATCGCGTGGCGCGCCACCCAGGCGGCCAGCTCTTCGCTGTGGCGTCGAAGGTGTGGTGCGCTACAGGTCGGTGCTGGGCAGCAGCGTGTGCACGTGCTCGTGGTACAGCTGGCGCGCGTAGGCGGCGTGGCGCGCCACCCAGGCGGCCAGCTCTTCGCTGTCGCACTGCACGCGCGGCCGGCGCACGCCCTCGGCGCCGCCGCCGCCGCGCACGCCCAGCTCCACGAAGTAGGCCCCGTCCAGCGCCAGCACCGTGCACGACACCAGGTTGCTGCGGACAAGCAGCTCGTTACAGAGAGGCGGAGGGCGACGGCCACTCGGCGGACGGGCGGTCAGCACCTGAGATGCGTCTCCAGCACGACCTGCGGCGCCGCGTGCTTGCACGTGATGATGCGCACGTAGCGGTCGGACAGCAGCGCGCGGATGTCGTGCGGCGCGTCGCGCACGGCGCGGAAGGCCAGGAAGTGCTCGGAGTAGTCGGCGCGGTTGAGCGCGTACAGCAGCGCCGCGCCCGCGGCCTGCGCCGAGCAGTAGCGCGGCAGCAGCCCGCCGCAGCCCGCCACGCAGCGCGGCCCGCGCACGCGCGTCGGCGCCCACTTGTCGGAGCTGGGCGACAACAGCCTTTATTCATTTTACTCTGAATATACGAACTAACTAACAAATAAGAACAGTCTCCTAAGACCGTTTTCCTATAGCTACAACGGGTGTCCATTTCAATGGCGCGGTCACGACTTTTTTTTTTAAACCATTCCAATATTAATATTTTGTAAAAATTTGTAAAAGTTGATTCCCAATTTGTCAACGCTACGGTTCAAAAGTTATAAGGAGTTTGAACGTGGCCGCGCCATTGAAACGAGGCGAACCGCGGCCACGGAGATCTTTAGAACTAAGCATTGCAGAGATCTGAAATTTAGGTAAATAACAGATTGAATTACTAAAAAAAATTTAAAAATATAGAAAAATCCTGAGTTTATATTTTAGGAGCTGCAAGACTTAAAACCCCATGGCCGCGCCATTGAAACGGTGAAAAACACGTTATCGCAGATATCTGATCTCACTGAAAAAGCATCGCAGACGTCTGAAGTTTTTTGTAAAACCCAAATTTGAATTTGTCAAAACTAGTAAAAATACAACAAAAAATCCTGGATTTATATTTCAGGAGTTGTAAGACTAAAACCCCATGGCCGCGCCATTGAAACGGAGAAAAATACATTAAAACAAATAAATGAATGCTCACGTATATGGCTACACCGTACATCAAATATTACTATACCCAAAGTCTCAAATTCAGATAATTTATGTAAACAAAGGGGATAACATATCAAAAAAATTGCTTCGTAATGGTAATTCACATAAAATGGCGAAAAAAAAAGGTTCCGTTTTCTATTAAGTACTGATTTTAAGAAGTGGGTTGCCATATTAATAGGGACAGTCATGAAAACATTTTATTTGTGTAGTATGAGTCTTAAATTAATTAGAAAAACACATTTTTTTAATGTTAAAAGCTTTAATTACACAAAACAGTTATTAAAGAAGTAAAATAAGAACAAAATAAAAATGAATAATAATAATTAAGTATATAAATAGGCGAAAATAAATGTTACTTAATAGTGGTCAGTATTTAGTGACATTTCCTTTCGCCTCAATTAGTGCTTCTATACGCCTGGGCATGCTTTCTATGCAGTTTAGCACTTTCTTTTATCTTAGGGTTGTGATGCCAAACATTAATTAGCTTTTCTAACAGCCTGACCTTGGTGGTTATCATTTCTTTGGCTATTTCAGGGTATTTTGTCAGGAGAATTACCAGGCCAAGGTAAAACTGGAATGTTGTGGTCTGCCAAGAACTTGGTAACGCTTCTGGCTTTATGGCATGGCGCAGAATTATGCATAAACATGAATTCCTCACCATCAGGGAACCATTCTTCAAGTGTCGGTAACAGGCGAGTTTGTAAAACTTGTCTATACTGATCTTGTTTCATGGTTCCCTGGACAATGTAGAGGCGCCCAACCCCCTTGGCGCTTATGTTTTACCCTCTCCACGATGCAGTCGGGGTGGTATTTTTCTTCTGGGCGTCGCCTAACGAAGCTGCTCTTGTCGACTAGAATCTCGAATGTTGACTCATCCGAGAAACACACCTGAACAAAAAGAGAAATTTGTTTATTATTTTGAAACCTATTATTTTTAATGGTGTAAAATACCAGTAATAATGCAAACTGACCTTATTCCAGTGCTCAACCGTCTTTTAGCGGTGTTCTCGAGCCCAGGCAAGGCGTTTCTTCTTCATTGCATCAGTCAATCGTGGTTTTTTCAAAGGACGATGACCATTCAAGCCTTCCTCTGCTAATCTGCGCTGCACAGTTCTCTTGGAAACTGATATTCCTGACTCCTGGATTAATTGAGTTAACAGCCCAGCACTTTTTTTTTCTGTTTTCTAAACAGATATCTCTAATTTTCCTATCCGATTGTGGGGTTGTGATGCGTTTTCGGTCGCAATTGCCTTTTTTCTTAGGTGAAATTGGCTGATTTAAGTCCAATTTAAATTTTATTTTATTGACTGCTGACTTGGAAACACCAGCAATGTCTGCTATTTTTCTTTGGGAATGACTGGTATGCTGGAGTAGGGTTTTTATTTCCGATTTTTTTTTTTGGATTCAAATCGCACCCCCGACCCATACTGGAAGCAAAAAAAATAATTAAATTTAATGTTATTTTAACCATCATATGATAAATATTTGAATTTTATAATAACATGATAACAATACTTACATTTTATCAAAATTTTGTAGCACAAATATAAAAATAACTTTGTTAAAATATTCAAATTCGTCTTTCACCGATTAGCGCCTAAAGTGCACTACGGCTCTCACCTAACTTAAAAATGTGTAGAAAATAAATATACCCTTTAAATCTCAACAACCACTTAAAATTGGAGTTATAGAGACATGACGAAAGTAAATAATCATTCCTGCAACACTTATGCCACTTAAAACTTTATTCAAGTGCGCCCAAAGTAAGAAATTGATAAAAAATGTGGCTGTCCCTAATAACTTGGCAACCCACTGTACGTTATCACCGATATCTCGCTGAAAAAGCATCGCAGAGGTCTGAAGTTTTTTGTAAAACCTAGATTTGTCAAAATTGGTAAAAATGCACAAAAAATCCTAAGTTTACATTTCAGAAGCTGTAGTACGGTATCGCGTAGAAATAAGTCGTGATTATCTTTCGATGAAAGTAAGTGATAGCGAAATCTTTATTTTTTATTTTTTTAAATAACACCTATGAATATCTAGAATTACCGACGTAAGGGTTTTTTTTTTTTTTTTTCATAATTTATAATTTTTAGTGCGTCTTGAATATTTCAATAGGGTGACCATGGCTTATTGTTTACAGAAAACTGCACTTATTATATTAGAATAACTCAAGGATTCTAAATCGAATGAAAATGAAACAATAAGATACAAAACTATGTTTATTTCTTTAAAAATCGTTGCTTGATAGCTGAAAATACTGTGGTTGTTTTGAGTACGCGTGCGAAAACCATAACAGATAACTTTGCACAGCATTCGTAATTCCTGTAAGATAGCATAATTTGATGAATAATAATAGTATACTCAAACTCATAACTAAGTATTTCTAAGACTAAATTCTGCCAGAAATAACCCCTGTAATTAAGTTATACATTCCAACATTGAATAGCACTGAAGGACACAGACTTATAGTACACAAAAGCGAACGGAACGCGGGTGCAGCGCGGGAGACGAAGGCTGACTGTCTAACCACTCACAGCAGTCCAAAAAGAGATATCCTGCCGTCGCACCCCGTCTTCCCCCGCCAAAAGCTTTTCTCGATCAGTCGTCGTTTTACTCTCAGTTAATTCGTACGGAGTACTTGTTGGTGTTTTAAATTTTGGCTCCTATGGACTTCGATTTGCGCACTGTTTCGGAAATTTTTAATGTTTGGAAAACTATGTTCTGTTGTTACAATCTGGACTTCGTTACGCCTCAGGATTTAATTACAAATTAATACTTCTCATCAAGGTAAGTTTTCATTCATACTACTTACTCTCTTACCACTTAATACTTTTCCCATTTTTAAGTCAACCTAAGTAGTTGACCTAATTAATGAATATAATGTAATTAGTTAGGTACCTATTTCAGTACTGAGGCCCAAGCACGAATTTTACGTATTTTTTTGTACTTTGTACTTAAAGTACGACGTCAATTTTTGTATGGAAAATGAAAAAGCGCCTCTAGTGTACGAACAAGGAACTCATTTTATTCATTGATTTGACATAAAATTTACGTCACAAAACAAAAACGTGAAAACTCATGCTAGGGCCTGGTCGGTCAATCGTGATGAAAGAAAAAAAATCGTATTAATAAGAAAAATATCCATACTAATATATAGGCTACTTTCTTACGCGATAACAGACATTCACGCGGGCGGAGCCGCGGGCAAAAGCTAGTCCTAATATAAGAAAATAATCTGTGATTTTGAAAGAAATATAATATACTAGCTTTGGCCCGCGGCTCCGCCCGCGTGGATGTCGGTTATCGCGTAAAAAAGTAGCCTATGTCCTTCTCCATATCCCAGGCTATATCTCTGCCAAATTTCATGACGATCGGTGCAGCGGTTTAGGCGTGAAAACGTAACATACAGACAGACAGACAGAGTTACTTTCACATTTATAATATTAGTATGGATTTTAGTGTAAGCAAACAAACTGTGATTTATGTGATTTTTAAAGAAATAAACATATTTTTTGCACCTTATCGTTCATTTTAATTTTTTCAAAATCAAAATCAAAAAAATCAAAATCAAAATAATTTAATTTAGAAAATTTAATTTAATTTAGAATCCTTGAGATATAAATTCTAATAAATAGGTGGAAAGTTTTCTGTAAACAATAAGCCATGGTCACCCTAATAAAGATTCCGTTCTACAGCTCCTGAAATGTAAACCTAGGATTTTTTTGTGCATTTTTACCTATTCTGAAAAATTCAAATCTAGGTTTTACAAAAAACTTCAGACCTCTGCGATGCTTTTTCAGCGAGATATCGGTGATAACGTATTTTTCACCGTTTCAATAGCGTGGCCGTGGGGTTTAAGTCTTACAGCTCCTGAAATATAAAACTAGGATTTTTCGTTGTATTTTTACTAGTTTTGACAAATTAAAATCTGGGTTTTACAAAAAACTTCAGACGTATGTGATGTTTTTTCAGCGAGATATCGGAGGTAACGTGTTTTTCACCGTTTCAATGGCGCGGCCATGGGGTTTTAGTCTTACAACTCCTAAAATATACCCCCGGGAATATTTTCTATATTTTTACAATTTTTTTTACAAATTGAATCTGTTATTTACCTAAATTTCAGGTGTCTGCAACGCTCAGTTTTAAAGATCTCCGTGGTCGCGCGGTTCACCGCGTTTCAATGGCGCGGCCACATTCAAACCCTTATAACTTTTTAACCATAGCTTTGCCAAATTTATGGTTTTTGGAAATTTATTTACAAATTTTTACAAAAAGCTGGCATGGGTTAAAAAAAAAATACGTCATGGCCGCGCCATTGAAACGGACACTACAACGGTTAATGTACCTGCCCTTACTACCCCATCAAAAAAATCCACCTTGTATATTAAAAAACTTTTGTGAGTACATTCTTCCTCATTTCAAATGACATCAAAAAAGCTTTAATAACAACGGTCGTATGCATGGTACCTGTGCATGCTGTTACCGACCTGCGACTGGTGTCCCTGAGCGCGGAAGCGGTCTCTGCGGCCAGGTCGAGCACGCCGATGACGGGCTTGGTTACGGTGCCCACGAGCCCCTTGCCCACGCCGGTCAGGAAGCCGCCCAGCCCCTCCGACGTGGCGCCCTCGTAGCTGTGCTTCACCAGCGACGTCATGCCACCTGGGGATAGCGACGGTTGGCTACACTTACTGGACGCTAAATTATTCAGGGTGTAAAAAGACACATCATGTAGCCGCTATCTACACATTCTGTACATCAAACTAAGTGATATTGAGGAGGTTCCCAGGTATAGTCTAGTAGACAAAATATATCTCAATGACGGACGGGGTGTACAAGTGACTCGACTTCGTGAAGCGTATTTTTACACCCATTAGAAAGTTAGCTTCGGTCTAGTCCCAATCAGTCTTTATTCACAATATGACTGCCTGTAGGGTTTGATTACATTGATCACTTGGCCAAAGAGTAACGATTAGAAAGTGTCTCGCGTACCCAGCAGGCCGAGCCCCAGGCCGCGCAGGCCGGCGGCCAGGTGCGCGCCGGGCGCGGCCGAGCGGATGCGCCTCGTCGCCCACCCTTTTGATGACATTGATCACTTGGCCAAAGAGTAACGATTAGAAAGTGTCTCGCGTACCCAGCAGGCCGAGCCCCAGGCCGCGCAGGCCGGCGGCCAGGTGCGCGCCGGGCGCGGCCGAGCGGATGCGCCTCGTCGCCCACCCTTTTGATGACATTGATCACTTGGCCAAAGAGTAACGATTAGAAAGTGTCTCGCGTACCCAGCAGGCCGAGCCCCAGGCCGCGTAGGCCGGCGGCCAGGTGCGCGCCGGGCGCGGCCGAGCGGATGCGCCTCGTCGCCCACCCTTTTGATGACATTGATCACTTGGCCAAAGAGTAACGATTAGAAAGTGTCTCGCGTACCCAGCAGGCCGAGCCCCAGGCCGCGCAGGCCGGCGGCCAGGTGCGCGCCGGGCGCGGCCGAGCGGATGCGCCTCGTCGCCCACCCTTTTGATGACATTGATCACTTGGCCAAAGAGTAACGATTAGAAAGTGTCTCGCGTACCCAGCAGGCCGAGCCCCAGGCCGCGCAGGCCGGCGGCCAGGTGCGCGCCGGGCGCGGCCGAGCGGATGCGCCTCGTCGCCCACCCTTTTGATGACATTGATCACTTGGCCAAAGAGTAACGATTAGAAAGTGTCTCGCGTACCCAGCAGGCCGAGCCCCAGGCCGCGCAGGCCGGCGGCCAGGTGCGCGCCGGGCGCGGCCGAGCGGATGCGCCTCGTCGCCCACCCTTTTGATGACATTGATCACTTGGCCAAAGAGTAACGATTAGAAAGTGTCTCGCGTACCCAGCAGGCCGAGCCCCAGGCCGCGCAGGCCGGCGGCCAGGTGCGCGCCGGGCGCGGCCGAGCGGATGCGCCTCGTCGCCCACCCTTTTGATGACATTGATCACTTGGCCAAAGAGTAACGATTAGAAAGTGTCTCGCGTACCCAGCAGGCCGAGCCCCAGGCCGCGTAGGCCGGCGGCCAGGTGCGCGCCGGGCGCGGCCGAGCGGATGCGCCTCGTCGCCCACCCTTTTGATGACATTGATCACTTGGCCAAAGAGTAACGATTAGAAAGTGTCTCGCGTACCCAGCAGGCCGAGCCCCAGGCCGCGCAGGCCGGCGGCCAGGTGCGCGCCGGGCGCGGCCGAGCGGATGCGCCTCGTCGCCCACCCTTTTGATGACATTGATCACTTGGCCAAAGAGTAACGATTAGAAAGTGTCTCGCGTACCCAGCAGGCCGAGCCCCAGGCCGCGCAGGCCGGCGGCCAGGTGCGCGCCGGGCGCGGCCGAGCGGATGCGCCTCGTCGCCCACCCTTTTGATGACATTGATCACTTGGCCAAAGAGTAACGATTAGAAAGTGTCTCGCGTACCCAGCAGGCCGAGCCCCAGGCCGCGCAGGCCGGCGGCCAGGTGCGCGCCGGGCGCGGCCGAGCGGATGCGCCTCGTCGCCCACCCTTTTGATGACATTGATCACTTGGCCAAAGAGTAACGATTAGAAAGTGTCTCGCGTACCCAGCAGGCCGAGCCCCAGGCCGCGTAGGCCGGCGGCCAGGTGCGCGCCGGGCGCGGCCGAGCGGATGCGCCTCGTCGCCCACCCTTTTGATGACATTGATCACTTGGCCAAAGAGTAACGATTAGAAAGTGTCTCGCGTACCCAGCAGGCCGAGCCCCAGGCCGCGCAGGCCGGCGGCCAGGTGCGCGCCGGGCGCGGCCGAGCGGATGCGCCTCGTCGCCCACCCTTTTGATGACATTGATCACTTGGCCAAAGAGTAACGATTAGAAAGTGTCTCGCGTACCCAGCAGGCCGAGCCCCAGGCCGCGCAGGCCGGCGGCCAGGTGCGCGCCGGGCGCGGCCGAGCGGATGCGCCTCGTCGCCCACCCTTTTGATGACATTGATCACTTGGCCAAAGAGTAACGATTAGAAAGTGTCTCGCGTACCCAGCAGGCCGAGCCCCAGGCCGCGCAGGCCGGCGGCCAGGTGCGCGCCGGGCGCGGCCGAGCGGATGCGGCGTCGCGTCTCCTCGTGCGCCTCGTCGCCCACCACGCGCTCCAGCCCGTCGCCCAGAGATTCTGTACGCAATCAGAATAATCGAATTAACTCAATAACACGTCGATAAACTCACGCCTTTTTCCCATGGAGTTAATCAGAACGCCACCTGCTACGATCTTCACACCTTCCATTTCAATTCATCAATTTTTTATGTATTAATATTTTTTAAATATTTATTTTTGCTACAGATTTCTTAAATATTTTTAAATGTTAAGGTTCGGTGGTAATTATTTAAAATCAACATAATCATAATCACAAAATATGCCAAAAAAAAGTCATCCTTTTCGATTTATTATGCATAACAATATGTGCTTATTAAATGTTATCATGTTGTATTTTTGACGGCTCAACTAAAATAGCGTTTTCAAATTCAGACAAACAAAAAAAAAAATACCGACCACAATAATCCTTTTATATGCAACTGTACCACCTAAAAATGACTATTATACAGTTTTTTCAGTTGGTTACGCTCAAGTATGAAACGGGCGCTTTTCCGTAGCCTCCGTAATTAAGTCGGTTTATTGCTGACACTTTCTTGTTTTTTGAATAACTTTTATTCTATTCAGGATTTAAAGCTGAAACTTTCAGGGATGTTTTATAACAAAATGAACAAATTTGTTTTGTATTCAGAGGCAGCTGTGTATTCGATCGCCAAAGAAACACCGCTTGAAATTTGATGAAATATCTTCATATCGCGTAAATTTTTTAATCCAGATTTGTACACCTTAAGAAAGCAGTTACATATACCTATCATATACCCTATATGATAGGTATATGTAACTGCTTTTTATTTGTTTGTAAATGTACTAGTTTACGAGTAAATCGTATTTTTTTGTGATTCTTATAAACAATTAATTACTTCGACATTTGTTGATGAATCGAAATACTTATGTTTGAACAAATTTTAACAATTTAGGGCCTATAACTGGTATTTTTTTTTTTTTTCAATCTTCTGCTACGAACAGATTTCCAGATTTAAAAAATCCCAAAACGTTACCTCAGCAAAATCTTGAATATATCAAAAACTATAAGATGAACTAATTTTGCTATTCGTATACATTTACAACTCATCAAAAGCTATCTTTTCATGTACTTGGTTCTAGGCTAAATGCCTTTTTTGAAAAACATTTTGCTGGGGTAACGTTATTCCAGCAAAATCAGTTTTTCTGGAATAACTTCGAAAATACAACTTGAACAAATTTTGCTATACTTGAACGAATTGACGAATAAATTAACTATGTGTTAGATACAAGGTTCTCACATATTTACAAATATTGTATTATTTTGTGCAAATAAAAAGTCGGTGTGCGAGTTTAACTTATCATAAAAATTATGTCTTAAAAATAATACATAAGTTAGCAACCTGTTTGATTTTGTCTAGACTCTACATTGTCCTATGGAGCAAGACAAACATGTTTCCAAGCATTCTTATCTTGGATATAATCCTCTAATTTGTAATAAGCTTGTTTACAAAGTGTAGTTTTAATATGTTTTAATTTTTCTTTCATTTAATCATACATCACCACGTATTTTGTTGTAACATTTAACACAGTACACCATAAAAAATGTACTTACTTTAGATAATCTGAAAAATGGTTGATCTATTTTATCTTTACCTCTAGTATTAAAATGATCTCTATCACTTATTTTATTAAAGAGATGTTGTTTAAAAGAAATCATATTTTCATGTTTATTGCTAAAATACTCGTAACATTGCTGTAGTGAAGTGTGACTTGATGTCACACTATGCCACCTACGCCAACGTGACGTAACTTGAGTCCAGATAGTGTTGAAACTATAAAATAGATCATATAAGGGCATAAGAAGCTCTAATATTTTCAGTTTTGTTAATAATATACTCATGAAATTGTTACGGTGAAGTGTAACTTGATGTTACGCTATGCCACTTACGCCAATATGATGCACCTTGAGGCCAATAGAGTTTGTACTATGAAATAAATAGTACAGGACCATTAAAGGTAACTCATATTTTCAGTTTTCCTAATTAAGGCGAGGTGATCCGACAGAGACAGCGATTACTAGTTTTTAGAATTCATGGGAAACCTAAAAAACAGTGGTATAAAATTCTGAAAAAAATATATGTGTTATTTATGGATCTGGCGGAGATGCAATCGCTTTTAATAACACGATTAGATTAACTTTTCTCGATAGAAAAAAATCACAAATTTTACCCCTTTTCGTAATGCAAAATCAATCTCATGGCTACAAAACAGACCCATTTTTCATAATTTTTATATGATTGAAAAGGTATTAAGATTTTCTAGTGCCAATCGCTGAGTTTGTCTTGATAAAATGATTAAAATAATTACTATGATCAAATACCTACCAAATGCGCAAGGCAACCACTCGCAACTTCAAGGCCAGATCACTTCAGTCGCGCGTTGGCGCTCTTACACGACGGACCTATGTCAATGCTTTATGCGCGATCACGTGACCGTACGTGAAAATATTATTAAGCAACAATGAATGATAAACGAAAAAAAGCAGAAAACTAAATCATAAACAAAGAATATTGTCTCCAAAGAAACCTGAAAAATTAAGTAAATGTTGAATTAATGTCTATCAGATTTTAGAACAAATTTTCTAGAAGCACAATATAATCAAGTAACAGTATTTCGTCTCGGCGGTGATTTGATAATGCTATATAAAACGCTCTTTTTAACCGACTTCAAAAAAGGAGGTTTCTCAATTCGATCGTATATAATTATATGTATATACAACATTATTTTTAGTATATGCAAAACCTGAATATAGTTTGTTCAGAATAAGGAACTGAATCGATTCCAATAGTTTTTACACCATGTTATATTTTTTCCCAAAAATATTTAAAAAAGGTTACAAGTTGGACACCGAGCGACACTAAGTACTTGACCATTACGAAAAAGTCCAAAGCCTGCAAGTGTGATGGAAAATTTTATCACCAGTTAATTACAATACAATCGTCGTACGGTTAGATACCTACTGCCAAATTATTATTAATGAACGCAAGGCGCGGGCGGCGCGGGTGCGCCGCGTGGTGAGCATGTCTTTGTACGGACAACCAGGTAACATAACAAGCTTATAACTTTGTTATTTTTCATGATACAGTTTTGAAATTTTGTACATAAATTCTTTACATAAAAATACTAGACACGTGTTTCGGGTTTCGCATAAACTAAAACTAATGTTGTCACTACATAGTATAAAACAAAGTCGCTTTCTCTGTCCCTATGTCCCTTTGTATGCTTAAATCTTTGAAACTACGCAACGGATTTTGATGCGGTTTTTTTAATAGATAGAGTGATTCAAGAGGAAGGTTTATATGTATAATAACATCCATTAAATAGTGGAGAAGTACTGTTATTTTTGAGGTTTCTAATGTGATGTCGTAAATAATTACATTTTTTCCGCTTACATTGCAAACGCAGGCTGAACCCTACGAGTTTTATCAAAATAATGTACTAAGTATTGTACACATTGAAAAGGTCTACAGAAAAGTCCGTGATGGTATATGTCTATCTCTTATGGATAACCCACAATAACTTTTTTTTGTCATTTACTTTTTACGACAAATAATGGCTAATTTTCGAAGCGATTTTAACCAATACAGCATTAATCCTTAACCAATTAAATACCTTGAATACATTGTTCATTTAATATAGATCTATATGGCTCTTTACACCGTATGATTTAAGTGAATATTTTCGAATATATTACAGATTAAAAAATTGCGGGACGTAGCGTTTGCGGCGGTACCGGCCGGCCGCCCGGTGCGGCAAGAGCGTGCCTATAAATAGCGCAGAGATGCTGCTAAAAGTTGGCAATGGAGAGTTAACACAAAGTGAGGGAAGGATTGACCTAGAAAACCTTTGCGTTTTGATAGACAACATCCAAGAGTTAGTCAACAATGTCTATCCTGACATTGATAACATAAGTTATAAGACAATATCTTGGTTTAAAGAAAGAGCGATTCTGTCACCAACTAACGAACAAGTAGATAAAGTAAATAACTTGATTCTTTCAAAGATTGATGCGCCGACGAAAATATACTACTCGGTCGATACTGTTCTCGATTTGGAAGAAGCTGTTCATTTTCCTACAGAATTTCTAAATTCTTTGAACCCGTCTGGACCCTCCTCACAAAATGGTGTTGAAAGTAGGTTGTCCTGTTATTTTATTAAGAAACCTGAATCCACCTAAACTTTGCAATGGCACGCGTTTGCTGGTAAAATCATTGAAAACTTTCATAATAGAGTGCACAATACTCACAGGATGTGGTACCGGAGAAGATGTATTGATTCCCCGAATCCCTCTGATACCATCGGATTTACCCTTCCAATTTAAACGTTTACAGTTTCCGGTAAAGACATCTTTTGCAATGACCATTAATAAATCGCAGGGTCAAACCTTCAACGTTGCAGGCTTAGATTTGAGCGTTGACTGTTTTTCACATGGACAATTACTGTATGTCGCTCTTTCAAGAGTGACCTCCAGAGAAAACATGTTTGTATTGTCTAATGACAAGAAAGCTGTGAACGTTGTTTATAAAGACATTCTATAATATGTTGTAAAAAAAAAAAAATAGTTAAAAATGTAAAAAGTAAATAAGTAAAGATGTAGTGTATGAATTTAGATATTCCAAAGATAGCAGGAAATCTTCATGGTATAGGGAAAGGGGGATTGTTTTACTCCAAATTTAACGCGTGCGGGCTACGGGCAGTAATGAATAAATCAAAACTACTGAATCGATTTTAATCACATAGGCTATATATTTTATACCCGTGCGAAGCCGGAGCGGGCCGCTATGTTTTTATATACAACGTTCACAGTTTTTCTGTAGTGTATTTAGTATCAGCATTGCACCCGTGCGAAGCCGGGGCGGTCGCTAGTATATATTAGGGTGTCCCTTATATGACATATTTTTTTTTTTCGATGCGCATAGCCTCTAATTTTTTTATAAATGCTAAAATATACTCAAATATGAAATTTCAGCTTTCTAGCATGATCGCAACCCGTGCCGACTGAGTTTCAAAGTTTATTTAAAATCGTGTTTTGTCCTATTATTCCGATCTGCTATAAAACTAATATAAATGCAACAAATTTGGTGAGTATGAGGTAAAATAAAATAAGGTAAACATTAATCTTTATTTCAAAACATAAAATTATAACAATCAGCCAGGGTAACTTCTCTTTAGTGTAGTTTTTTAACAGTCCAGATACAAATTTCTATGTTCCTGGGCACAGCGCAAAAAGCATTGTTTTTGCTCTTCTTCTGCCGTGTTAAGTAAGGTTTTGAGTTAGGAATGCATTAGACTGTTTTTAGGACGAATTTATAAACATGATGACGACAACCGAAAACCAAAAATTCTCTCTCTAACGTCTGCTCAAAAACAGCACAAGCTCCATTAAAATGACCAGTATTTTAAGCTTTTGTATCGCAGCACATTATTTGAACTTTATTATTAAGGTTCTAGTCAAAGAGAGCAGATGAGACGGCTTTAGCTTGATGTTATCCAGAAGAACTCTCTAGTTTTGGCACTGCAAGAAGCTGTTCTCTATCGTCAAATGAATGAGAATATCTCTTCATTGTGAGTTTTTGACAGATTTGCCATACAAACACTGTCAAATACTCACAATGGCGAGACCATTCTGACACTATTGTAATAGCAGACTTGAGGCCCTGACGTAGTCACAGTCCATTGGGATGGAAAACTATTACCTGGATTGGATTCAGTTAAAAAGAAGAACGTTTGCCCCATTATTGCTTCATTTGACGATAGAGAACAGCTTCTTGCAGTGCCAAAACTAGAGAGTTCTTCTGGATAACATCAAGCTAAAGCCGTCTCATCTGCTCTCTTTGACTGGAACCTTAATAATAAAGTTCAAATAATGTGCTGCGATACAAAAGCTTAAAATACTGGTCATTTTAATGGAGCTTGTGCTGTTTTGGAGCAGACGTTAGAGAGAGAATTTTTGGTTTTCGGTTGTCGTCATCATGTTTATAAATTCGTCCTAAAAACAGTCTAATGCATTCCTAACTCAAAACCTTACTTAACACGGCAGAAGAAGAGCAAAAACAATGCTTTTTGCGCTGTGCCCAGGAACATAGAAATTTGTATCTGGACTGTTAAAAAACTACACTAAAGAGAAGTTACCCTGGCTGATTGTTATAATTTTATGTTTTGAAATAAAGATTAATGTTTACCTTATTTTATTTTACCTCATACTCACCAAATTTGTTGCATTTATATTAGTTTTATAGCAGATCGGAATAATAGGACAAAACACGATTTTAAATAAACTTTGAAACTCAGTCGGCACGGTTTGCGATCATGCTAGAAAGCTGAAATTTCATATTTGAGTATATTTTAGCATTTATAAAAAAATTAGAGGGTATGCGCATCGAAAAAAAAAAAATGTCATATAAGGGACACCCTAGTATATATATATTATGTTTGTTCGCGGATAACTTCGTCGTTTATGAACCGATTTTGATGATTCTTTTTTTGTTGGAATGGAGATATCCCAAGGGTTATAATATGATAAGTAACCAGGATCTGATTATGGGATCCATGAGGAATTGAGGGAACTCCTCAAATATTATAGGCATACATATAGCGTTTTTTGTATTTTCATCAACAACTCAAGTATTTGCATTTAGAAAGTATCATTTGATGAAGAAGACCATAAATGGCCACCGGAACTCCTCAATGATAAGTATTTTACGGGTGGCGATAAGATATCTCGATTAAGATAGTTAAGCGACTATGAAGCAAATTTAAATAAATAATTCGAAGCCGGAAAGTATGCACCGGAACTCCGTAATAAAACAATGTATCCTAGCCGTGTTTGGGCTTATTGGAATTATCATGAGGTGCACTCGGGCTATAAATCGATTTTTATTAAATTTGCTTATCATTGACGAAATGATAAGTATTTTACGGGTGGCGATAAGATATCTCGATTAAGATAGTTAAGCGACTATGAAGCAAATTTAAATAAATAATTCGAAGCCGGAAAGTATGCACCGGAACTCCGTAATAAAACAATGTATCCTAGCCGTGTTTGGGCTTATTGGAATTATCATGAGGTGCACTCGGGCTATAAATGGTTATTAATCGATATTTATTAAATTTGCTTGGGTAGTCTTTTTGAGTTAGCTTCGATAATACGTATTTAATCCACTTCGTATATCTTGTGTCACTGTTGTTTGTGCGGTGTAGCAAGTAGTGGTAATCGAATTATTGTGGGGTAGGTAACTAATTTAACAAAAAAAAAAAAAACTTCCAAAAAAAACACTACAAAGTGAAAAATTACTTTAATTTCGGAAGTCGGTGGCAAAAAACTAAAAAGTTTTTTGGAAGTCGGTATTTTTTTTTTGTTAAATAGGTTTTATATTCCAAAATCCACGGGGGCGAAACCGCGAGCATAATCTAGTATTGGTATATTATACTGTAGCTGCAACATATACCTACATCATAATGCGCGCGCGCCGGCGGCTAGCGGAACACTGTCGGCTCAGGCGCGGCGGAAGCTTTTATATGTGAGCGAGAAATGCAAACCTTTTCGGCTTACCTACATATTATTTGGTTTATTTTATTATGTTAAGCATGTAGGTAACCGCTAATTATATTGTAAACATTTCTGTATATAATAGGTTAAGTTTGACAATAAAGGATCATTCGCATCTCAACCGTCTTTCACTCTATACACTGCTAGGGACTCCTACCTCAACAATACCAATACTAGATTCTGCTCGCGGTTTCGGTATTATCTTGTTCCTTCACTCGCACCGATCGCATGGAAAAAGTGAGATATTCATCTACTAAGTACCTGTCAAGGACGTTATGCTCGCTACGCTTCAATAAATATAACGTTCTATATAACACAGATATAAATAAAAACTTTTTTTTTAAATAGATTTGCCGATTCAATTGGTAATAAAAAAAAAAACTGTTTGATATTGATGAATTCAAACATCCATATTTCACAGAAATAAATCTCGCACCTACCGCGGCCATGCGTAACGGCAGGGCACTCGAGACTGTTGCGTACTGGTATTCACCGAGATTTCGAAGCGCGTCGTTTCGGCCGTTCTCTATGAAGTCTTTATACTCTTTATTATACTATGCTAGAAGCAAAAGAAATTGATAGAATTGAGGTATCAGGATCAGCTGTATATAACCATACGAAATGTGGTTTACGAGTAAATATAATGTAGTTCAATAATTATAATATTTTATTTTGATTGTTTGCAAAACAACACAAACACTCAATACAGTAGGCAAGTATGATATATTTGTATATCTTTATATTATTTTACAGATATTCGTCAAACCCGCAGATTTTTGAACATCGTACTGAGCTTTCTTCCACAAGCTTTTTCACTCCTTTGCCCTCAGTTGATATGAATATAGAAAATCCAAGGTAGGTAGTACACCTTTCTAGCAAAAGATACAGCCCTGTGATACTGGGGGGGGGGGGCGTTTACTGAATAAAAACCACCCCGGTGTTCCATCTCACACCTATGCAGGTCGCGGGAACATACGACCCGCGGCCGGCACTAGTCGGAGGTTGCGAAAGATCGCAACTCCCGACTAGTGCCGGCCGCGGGCCTCCTCAAGTCAGGGGGAGGAGTGAAGTGTTTGACTCCTCCCGCAACGTCTAAGAGGGGCGCGCGTGGAACACTACGCGCCGCTACCTCAGATCCTGATGTATGGGGGGTGATGGACATCCCCGGATCCGTCGCTCTTGGACCCATTTTTGGGCCGTAAGAGGGCGTTGTCCGCCCTCCGCCGATGCCCGGTGCGCCTGCTACGGGCCGGGTGAGAGGATGAGATCTATCTCTCCCTTTCCACCGCCTCTTTCTGCAAGATTACTATTTCACAGAAGGATACCACCGCGTCCCTGGACTCCTCGCTGCCGACCATCGCATTCACTAGGGCCGGCAAGGACAGGTCACTGCCTACTCCTGAGATGAGGGCACGGCGCTAGTCTTCCTAAGCGGCTCACTCTGCTAGCGTATGCCGCGCCGTGTTCTCCCGGCAGTCGACGAAGTGGTGACACCGGAAACAGATCGGGGCCCCGTAAGGGGGCATCGATCGCACGATCCAGCCGTCTACAAGCGGCGCTCGGGCCCCCAAATTGGCAAGCAGCGTCGACAGCACTCCAGCCGCGCTCAGCAACTTGGACTCCAGCCGCCGGAAGTGGGGGCTGAGATCCCATCAGCCGTCGACCACCAATCCCAGGTACTTCATGGTATGCTCGACAGCAATTCGAGCCCCTCCGACCACTATATGTGATGTGGGCGGTGGCGCCCGCCGGGGATCATGACATATCGTAGCCCCCGACTTGTTGAGGGCCACCTCCAAGCCTAGGCGCCTTATGCGGCTCACCACCGCCACCAGCGCCAACCGACGAACCAACCAACGTCGCCAGCAACGCTGGCTCCCTACGAACTCCCCCGGACCGTGACCAGAGTGTCGTCCGCGTATCACGTTAGGTCTACGCCCGGTTGGAGTTCGCCGCTCAGTACCCAGTCGTACCCGATGTTCCACAGATCGCGGGCCTACGACCGAGCCCTATGGAAGGGTTCGCTACCTTTTTTTTTTGTCGGTGTGGAAATCCTCATGGATGTCCTACGCCCTGGGCCGGACAGAGGGGTCTGTCCGACTGCCGAAAATCCAAACCCGAATGCCGAAAACTTTTGCACTTCTGGTCTTTACAAATAACACTTCATATTACAACCCTATCGTTAGAATGCGTAGACTTTACAATGAAATTTCAAAAGACAATAACAGTATTGACATCTTCGATTCTCGTGCCACTACTTTCAAAAGACATGTATGTACTCTTTCTTTTTATTTTTGTAACGCTTTAAATATTGTTTTCTTAAAAATAATGTAACTTTTTGTCAATTATGTATTTTATCTGGCGTGTGTGGTCTCCTACACATTCCTTGCCTACATGAGCTGGAAGTGTGTCAGAGAGCAGACGCACAGACCTTGTAGCTGTAACTTTGTGAACTAAGCTTTTTACTAGTTGTCATCGTTATTATTGTTTTTGCTAGTCGTGTTGTGCGATTACGCTTTGGGTGATAATCAGGTCGAAACCTTTAATGTAATCCTACTGATATACTGTGATTGTTACCTGTTGTAGTTGCCTTGTGAATAAATAAATAAATAAATAATATAATAACCATATAGGTATTTTCTGAGATAAGCTTTACTATATCTTTTGCATTCAATTGTATTCAAAGTATTATTTTAATATTTTTCATGTGTTGTCAGTTGTCACCCACCCACCTGTAACTTTAGCAGCGGAGTTGGATATGCCGTGGGTGACGTTCTTGAGCAACGCGCCCACGTTGCCTTCCAGCAGTAGACCAGTGACTCCTTCTGACACGTCGGCCACGAAGCCCAACGGGTTGCCCAAGAAGTCTACTGATCCCAGGATCTTCGCTGCTTGCCATTTTAACTCCTGTGGGATTATGTTAAATTAAAGATGAATCGGCTACGAAAAAAAGTCACTAGCAACGACGATAAACTATGTCGACCGCTGTACACATCGCGATGGCGGAAGGTGCTCGCACATCGCATTACACATTAAAATAACATTCTAAAATCGCCTACTTACATCCTTGAAGTGCGCTAACATCTGCCTGCCAAGATAGGAAGCGGTATCGAACACGTGCGCTCTCACGAATGGCTCGAGCTCGACAGCCGCGTCTTCAAACTTGATGAATGTCAATCCTAGCCGCCGCTTCAGCGCGCTCAGCGACCCTTCCAGCTTGTTCGCTGTACACATCGAGAGGCGGATCTGGGGAGGCGAAGGAAGGATAAAGCGCTGCAGCGACACGTTTTCATCAAGTCATATTTATTACTTCAATATTATGTTTTACGTATCTAACATTATGACGGGCTTAAGTGCTTTATTAGACAAAAGCATGATGCATAGAGGTCCATAACGGTACGGTACGGAGGTTCACCAGAATTGATATCAACTGATTGAAGGAGATACTGGCAGTAGTTTTGTACAAAATACTGACATCGACCTAAATCTTACTGGGGACTGCTTGCACGTACTTGGATAAGGGTCAAATAAATATTAGGTGGGTTAGGGAGCGTTCAAGTATGACGTAACGCAATTTTTGGAGATTTTTGACACCCCTCCCCTCCTTGTAACGCGTCGTAACGTTTTCTGTACCCCCCCCCCCCCCCTAGTATAACGTTACGTAACCACCAAGTGACCATTTTTACCTAAAAGTCACAATTATGTGGCGTAAATTACCGGAAATTCGCTAAAATACCTTTTCTCAAACATGCATGGAAATATTGTCATTATTTTAGAAAAAAGAACACGAGAAGTATCGAATTTACGGAGGAAGAAAATCAAATCCATTGCAGGAGCGTTTTTTGAATTTGGAACATTACAACGCTCCAGCAATGTTGTATGAAACGGCGTGCTGCGGTTATTAAATACTCTTTGATTGGATCTCTTTTATCATTCTTGGCATACCATACCAGTCTTTGCACAAATTGCGTTCACGTGGCTGTATAGCCATAGATGCATAGATTTGTTATTTACATACTTAATAAATATAAATTTAATAATTAAAATGAGTTCCAACGGTTCAGAGAGTGAAATGGAGATTGATTGTACTTCACCAGATTTAAGATCAGAAGTCAAATTGGCAATACAAAACCTGCTTCCAGCAAAGTCAAAAGAAAAATACATGAAAGTATATGAAAATTAAATGTATGTTTTATTTGCCTGCATTCTTTTGAGAATCGCACTATATATGCCTCGGCGGAAATGGCAATTGCCTGTCTCGTATTCCCCCCAAATTCGTTACGTAATACTTGAACGCTCCCTTAGATACAAATACAAAAAAATACAAAATTATTTATTGACATAAAACTACTGTACTGTACTTAAGTACTGGTTTCTTGTTCTGTTATGCCTACATACTAACAGTTATTCTTAAGAACATCCTGTAGGTTGCGTAATTAACCATAGGTCTTAGTTTGGTTAATTAATGTTCATAACATTTTATACTTTTAACAATTATGTCTTATTTCCTTATCCCCATTTCTATCCTCCAATAACTTGTATTGGTGGTAAATTAGATCATTCATAAATATTATGTATCCTAACGTGTGATACAAAGTATCCATTTTTGTATTGTAGCGTTATTTACGCTAAGCCAGTGATGCTAGCAGAGTGGAGAAGCAGAGATTGCCATAGTATTAAATACTCGTATGTTTTGGCAATTTTATCTGCAATTCGACACATGCCTGTCATACCGAACTCATTGCTGTGCTATCTATTGAAGCTTACGTATCCGCTCTTCAATCATTCGTCGGAATTCACAATACGCTTCTTAACTTCTTATCTTTATTCTCCTATTCATACTTTTTAATTGCTTGCTAGTTATGAGAAATGGCTACCTGCCTCACTCAAAATAAAGCTAGTTTAAACTTCCATCCTCATATTCCTCTTCCTTCAAAACCCCTCAACTCTTCCACTGTCACTCCTTCTGTTTCCATTGGTCGGCCACTCAATTCTTCTCATCCACAGGTCTCTGATGGCAATGTGACACACCTGCAGTACTGAGCGTCCTGAGCTTTGAGCTTTTATCCTGACAGTGATGGGAGTCACTGAAGCTATACCAACATTCAGAGGGCATGCACTCATATTTGGCCCCTTCCAGATTTTTGAAGTCTACCCTTCAACCCGGGCAGCATGTTGGGAATCGAACCCAACACCACACCTTGCGCGCGGTCTACACGCGCAGCCAACGTAATCATCGCGTCATCGGCAAGCTGAGGCGCGGCGGCGACACGTCTCGGCCCCATGACCCACTCGCTTCCACGGAGCCTACCGCGACGGACGATACTCGCTTAAGTGAAACAGAAACCTTTTTCGACTATTTTAATTGAATATATAGACAAAAATCGTACCGGACGAATTTAATGCGTAGACGTGTACCAGAAATGCGTCACAGTTATACACTGCGTATACGATCGAGGACCAGCTACGTTACTGGAACGCCAGATGCGAACTACTCTAAGCTTATCTGGCGTTAGCAAATATCTGTGCTATAATTTGATGTTGTTATTTCAGTGTCATGTGCTCACCTGGCTGGGTATGATCTTGATGAGCGCGAAGTAGTACCGCGTGCTGTGCAGCGCGGTGAGCTCGCTCAGCATGCGCTGCGTCTCGTAGTCCGCCTCGTCCGGCTGCTCACGCGCACTCTCTTCCTCGCCTCGCCACGCCCACGCCCACAACTGGAGGATCAGTCTACCGAGAAAAAGGCCGCTATTTTATTTCAAACAGGGGTTCATTTGAGCCTTCTTTGCTAAAGTGTGAAGAAGAGATGAAGCTGTACAGGATGAATAGCAGGATCCTTCTTTCGCAATGGAACAATCGTAGCTGGCAGTCCATTACGACTTCAGCTTGTTTGTGATATCTACATATTTTTTATTTTTTAAATAAATTATGAGAACAAATTATGAGCTTAAAATATTTGTTCACTGACTGCTGTTGCTGCTGCTGGTTGCTGTTGTTGGCTGACTTTAAATTTTGTGTTAATAAATCACGTGTCGGTGTCGTGTCGGTTGAGGGCAATAAAAAGAAGAGGCAAAATGTGGGCGTACTATACGTTGACCTCTGCGTAACCCTTCGGGGAATATAGGCGTGATGTTATATGTCACGTGTATTAGGAATGTCATATTTACCTTTCCTCCAGCCTGATGGCGAGCGGTCGCAGCGCCACCACGAGATGTCTGAAGAAGTACGCGTTGTACCGCTTAGCGGGCGCCTGCTGCAGCTCCAGGGCCGCGTGCAGCGCCGGCAGCGGGCCCGCGCCGCGCTCCGGCAGGCAGTGCAGCAGCACGGGGCTGGGGCTGCCCAGCAGCTGCGGGGACATGGGAGTGGCTCAGAAGGTGTCATTCATTTCTAGAAGGCATTGAGAACTGCGACACTCGAGCAAGTCCAGAACTTTTACGGGAACTTATAGTCAAAGCGGACGGCAAAACCAGCGGGACATAGTGCATATGACCATCAGGCCGAATTACTGCGCCACTACTCGGAAGACATCCCGGATGTCGACCAGTGCGAGATTAGGGCGGCTCTCGAGCAGCTGAAGAACAACAAGGCACTTGGTGATGACGGAAATCAAAATTCAAAACCAGTCCTCCAGTCCTCAGAGAGCTAGTGAGTCTCTTCAACTCCGTCATCCAAGAGGGTTCAACGCCCGAGGCGTGGAGCAGAGGTGCGGTGGCTCACGTACTGACCTGGTTGTCCCACTGCATGTGCGCGACCTGCAGCGCGAGGGCCAGGCTGGCGGGCGCGCCGGCCAGCTCCAGCAGCACGCGGTCCAGGCGCGCGTGCACCAGCTCGTGCGGCGGCGCGCGCGACACCAGCGACAGCGACACGCCCGCCAGCGACACGCGCACGCCCCACTCGCGACGACGAGCTGTGCTGTCCGAGGCACTGTCCTCTTCGTCGCCGCCCTCGATCCAGCCTGAGTCCTAGAAAACGAAGATTTTTTTTTAATGGCCTTCAATTTCATATTTTTTAAGAAAATCGTAAATAAGTTATCGCTAAGTTTCCCAAACAAATATATAATGTATAATAAATAAATAAATTTCGCTGGAAACGTGACGTGATATTGCTACAAAATTGCAAACTCGCTGACCCTGATACAACATGACGTAAGTCTTGATTTCGCGTCGGTGCACGCTATTTCGAGTATCGTCAATTTATACCAACCCTGTCATAGACCAGGGTCGATAATTTTTTAAACAAAAAAAAATATAGTAGGATGAAACCCATTGGAAAAGGAACAGAATATAACAAAAATTAAAGGAAAAATTATTGACGGGCGATCTGAGGTCGGGAAGTGGAAGAGGGGGGGGGGGGTTATAAGGGTTAAAAAACGGTTTATCTCGATTTCCGGCAAAACTACAAGTCCTATGGAAAAAAGTTAAATAGCAAAGTTGAAGGTAATGAAAACATCTGCAACTTTTGTATTTACACTTTTTTCACATAACCTCAAAATAGATGTGAAAAAAAAAACTCAAAACTCAAATCATTTATTTCAATTAAACCATTTACAGGCACTTTTGAATTGTCAAGGAGTCAAAAATTCAAATTTTCACGAAATTTGGTGAAAACTTACCTTTTTAGGTCCCAAACACACTATATTTTTTTTTTTTTATTATTAAAATGTTTAATTTCCTTCTTCCACTTCCCGACCTCAGATCGCCCGTAAATAATTTTTCTTTTAATTTTTGTTATATTCTCTTCTTTTTCCAATGGGTTTCATCCTACTATATTTTTTTTCCCTTTTTACCATTTTCAAAGGCTTCAGCCCTGGTCTATCATGCTCAATTCAATTTAAAAAAGTCTCCTCGAAGCAACATAAAACAAGCATGAAGAACGAGCGTGTAGTGTATACATACAGGGTCCTTATGGTCATGTATCCGCACGACGCGCGTGGGCCCGTCGGCGCACAGCGTGACGTCGAGGCGGCCGGAGCCGGGCCTCAGCGTGTGCCACGAAACGGCCTGCTCCGCCGGCACCGGCGACGTCGGCGACCAGCCCGCCCGCCCCGACGCGGGCAGCCCGAGGACTACGCGGGTGCCTGGCAATGAAAGTCGTAGGTGTACAGGGGAGTCTTTAAAAAGAAAACTTATACATCAATATTGCACGCACAGGTAGGAGTGCGCGCACGGCCTGCGTAGACGCGCGCCGCGGGTCCACGCGCCACAGCACGAGCGCGGACTGGCCGGGAGCCGCGTCTTCAGTGACAGAACTGCTTGTGAACACTTACCAGGCGTGAGCGCCATGAGAGTCAGTCCGTCAGGCTGCACGCACAGGTTGGAGTGCGCGCACGCCATGCGGCCGGGCGGCAAAAGCCTCCAGGCCTGCGTGGACGCGCGCCGCGGGTCCACGCGCCACAGCACGAGCGCGGACTGGCCGGGAGCCGCGTCTTCAGTGACAGAACTGCTTGTGAACACTTACCAGGCGTGAGCGCCATGAGAGTCAGTCCGTCAGGCTGCACGCACAGGTTGGAGTGCGCGCACGCCATGCGGCCGGGCGGCAAAAGCCTCCAGGCCTGCGTGGACGCGCGCCGCGGGTCCACGCGCCACAGCACGAGCGCGGACTGGCCGGGAGCCGCGTCTTCAGTGACAGAACTGCTTGTGAACACTTACCAGGCGTGAGCGCCATGAGAGTCAGTCCGTCAGGCTGCACGCACAGGTTGGAGTGCGCGCACGCCATGCGGCCGGGCGGCAAAAGCCTCCAGGCCTGCGTGGACGCGCGCCGCGGGTCCACGCGCCACAGCACGAGCGCGGACTGGCCGGGAGCCGCGTCTTCAGTGACAGAACTGCTTGTGAACACTTACCAGGCGTGAGCGCCATGAGAGTCAGTCCGTCAGGCTGCACGCACAGGTTGGAGTGCGCGCACGCCATGCGGCCGGGCGGCAAAAGCCTCCAGGCCTGCGTGGACGCGCGCCGCGGGTCCACGCGCCACAGCACGAGCGCGGACTGGCCGGGAGCCGCGTCTTCAGTGACAGAACTGCTTGTGAACACTTACCAGGCGTGAGCGCCATGAGAGTCAGTCCGTCAGGCTGCACGCACAGGTTGGAGTGCGCGCACGCCATGCGGCCGGGCGGCAAAAGCCTCCAGGCCTGCGTGGACGCGCGCCGCGGGTCCACGCGCCACAGCACGAGCGCGGACTGGCCGGGAGCCGCGTCTTCAGTGACAGAACTGCTTGTGAACACTTACCAGGCGTGAGCGCCATGAGAGTCAGTCCGTCAGGCTGCACGCACAGGTTGGAGTGCGCGCACGCCATGCGGCCGGGCGGCAAAAGCCTCCAGGCCTGCGTGGACGCGCGCCGCGGGTCCACGCGCCACAGCACGAGCGCGGACTGGCCGGGAGCCGCGTCTTCAGTGACAGAACTGCTTGTGAACACTTACCAGGCGTGAGCGCCATGAGAGTCAGTCCGTCAGGCTGCACGCACAGGTTGGAGTGCGCGCACGCCATGCGGCCGGGCGGCAAAAGCCTCCAGGCCTGCGTGGACGCGCGCCGCGGGTCCACGCGCCACAGCACGAGCGCGGACTGGCCGGGAGCCGCGTCTTCAGTGACAGAACTGCTTGTGAACACTTACCAGGCGTGAGCGCCATGAGAGTCAGTCCGTCAGGCTGCACGCACAGGTTGGAGTGCGCGCACGCCATGCGGCCGGGCGGCAAAAGCCTCCAGGCCTGCGTGGACGCGCGCCGCGGGTCCGCGCGCCGCAGCACGAGCGCGGACGCGCGGCCGGGCCGTGGAGCCGCGTCTTCGATGTCTAGCACCTGTGGGACAGACATTCATGGTATCTAGTCAGCTCCACTACCACTAACCTTAACCTTTTAACCGCCACAATCATGTATAAATGACAAACCAAAATGTGCCCAGCACGCCACGGTCACGACTACATGACAGACTTTTATACGTAAATTAAGATCATAAAACAACATTGTTTTGTTTATTTCCTTGCTAATTATGTTCCTTGACTCATCCTCATTTATATAAGTTGAACTTATTCCTTTATATTTCATCTATATTAACATACGATGACAAAACGAATACCAATTATAAAGTTCGAAAAACATAGTGCCCTCAACGCCACAGTCACCATATCATGACACGTAGTGATGTACATAGGTAGCAATCAATATAAAAAAATTAAAAAACATTTATTTCAGGTCTTTAACTCACATAAAATTACAAAGGAATATTATGCCTTGTGGCATTAAGTCCGCCTATGTACCACTATTGTACATGAAGTTTAAATAAATAAATAAATATTACAAATTGCCATGCTTGCACTATAAATGTTACATACTATTACTTAGGGTCAATTCATACTAGAGCAGAGTCGAAGCGCATCGAAGCGTCAATCTGAAGCCTAACATAGCAAATTCACCCTTATCTCCACAACATAATATACACATTTCTTCTAACATAAAAAAAGACGCGCGAATTCGCGCGCATTCTACGGATTACGCGCATCTGCGAGCGACCAACTCTGATTTGTGCGCGTGCGTTATGTTATAGAAATAAGGGTGGATTTGCTGTTATCCTTTAGATTGACGCTTCGCTGCGCTTCGACTCTGCGCTAGTATGAATCGACCCTTACAGATTAATGACATACAAAATAATTACAGAAATTGAAAATTAATTTAGAATTATAAGTCAAATACAAAATATTCAAAAATGTCAAAAATAAATAAATATTGATTCAATATAACAAAAGAAAATGTCAAAAATGCCAAAATTAAATTGAAAAATGAAATGTCACAATATGTCCAAAGAAAAAATACCAAAGTCAAAGATAGCAGGCGCTGGCATGCAGCTGCAGCCATCTCCGCAAGAAAGGAGAATCCCACCGCTCGGACAACACGCTCCAGATCCCGTTCGAGCTGCCCCTACAGCGACGCAGAAGCGATGCACTCCTTTTCCAGATTATTCCGTAGAAGTCATCGGTAGTAGCATCAGCGAACATCGCCGATGCACTACATAACCTGGGCCGCCCCAACAGAATTCTGAACACGTTATTGTACTGGACACGAAGCGCGTTGTACGACCGCAGAGTGAAGTTGGTCCACAGGCTGCACGTGTTAAAAGTCTAGCAGTTTGCCTTGAACAAGGTTATTTTTACCTGTGGAGAACAAAGTGCAAAACTGCGAGCCAACATGTTGCACCGGATAGACAAAGCCCTTCGCTCCCTCTCGATGTCCGCATTGTCAGACAGGTCATCAGAGACCCAGTGACCCAGATACTTGAATCGATCTACTCTATTCAAATGTGACCCGCAGAGAGTGACAGGTGGTCCAGTTAAGTAACTTTTAGTACCAGCTTTGAAGATCATGTATTCACTCTTCTTTGGGTTATATCTGAGCCCATGGGCCTCCGCGTAGGTCTCACAAATGTTCAAAAGCCTGCGCATCGCAAAAAGAGTGTTGCTCAGCAACACCATGTCATCCGCGTAACTTATGTTGTTTAAACACACCCCATCAACGAAACAACCGACATTAGTGCTGCTGAGCTCCTCGATCAATTGGTTCATATACAGGTTGAAGAGACGCGGGGAGGTTATTCCCCCCTGCCTTACCCCACAGTCCAACCCGTATATGTCCGAATGCGACCCTGCCCATCTAACACTATTTTTCTGGTGACTATACCAATATTCAAATAGTGCTATAATGTCATGTGACAACTTCGTCTCGCATCGCAACTTACGCCATAACTTGTCATAATTTACTGTATCGAATTTGACAGATCTAAGTAGCAAGCATATACAGGCGTATTCCTGCTGTGTTAGTACTGAACAGTTTGCTTGAGACAGAGGATAGCACTCTCAGTTGAAAAGCCAGGCCTAAAGCCAAATTGGGCGTCATTCAGAAGTAGGTGCTTTTCCAACTGTTTGTTGGTCAAGCAAACTATACAGTACCTTACTTATGACTGTTGCTAGCGAGAAGGGTCTATAATTTGAAATGTCAGAAGAATCACCAGTTTTAATAGGTTGGGGAAAAAGTTTCTTCGTATTTTTTAAGAAAATTCAAAACAGTTTTTAATATAGTTTATTTACATTTAACTATAGTATGTAGGTACCATTTTGTTCGATAACTTTTTGCCATCTTGTAGGGACATGATCCCATTGCTATAGAAATTTTAGGACTTCTGATCAAAATACCGCGACAAGTGGTTTTGGCAATCCTCTCGTGATGTTAACCTGACACTGCCTAAAGAATTCTGAAGAGACCGAAACAGGTGGAAATCTGAAGGTGCAAGGTCAGGACTATACGGCGGATGCATTAACACCTCCCAGCCAAACTCTCTTAATTTTTGCTGAGTGGCTAAAGATGTGTGAGGTCTAGCGTTATCATGATGAAAAACCACACCCCTTCTGTTGATTAATTCCGGCCGCTTTCACTCAACTTCTTGCTTTAATCTCATCAGTTGTTCGCAGTAGTTTAGAATCGATGGTCCTGCCTGGTGGTAACAGCTCATAATGAATAATGCCCTTCCAACCCCACCACACACACAGCATCACCTTGTTGCGAGTTAACCCGGGTTTCGCCACAGTCTGTGAAGCCTGACCGGCCTTTGACCACGACCTTTTTCGCACGTTCTTGTCGTACGTGATCCACTTTTCATCACCAGTTATCAGCTTCTTCAAAAATGGTTCGTTTTCATTACGTCGTAATAAAGAATCAATGTAAAATGAGTACACACAGTTTTTTTCAAATGTGCCAAAACTGTTTTGTGGTCAATTCCCAGTTCTTCAGCTACGTCGTAACTACTGATATGCCGATCCTGCTCCACTTTTTCAAAAATGGCATCCATTTTATCCGTAATAGGGAGACCAGAGCGACGTGCATCTTTGACATAAAAATTTCCGGATTGAAAACGCTTAAACCAAATTTGTGCTACTCTCACAGACACTGCACTAGGTCCATAAACATCGCAAATTTTTTTCGCGGCTTGCGTTCCATTTTTACCTTTTCTGTAGTAAAATTTTAAAATGTATCGAATTTCTTCACTCATCTCGACAGTACGAAAAACAAATGAAAATCACACATTTTCCTAATTTGAATTTGGAATTATGTTCTTTAAAATTTAAACTTTCAATGATAGCAACCAGCCAGATACAAATAGTATAGCCAAAGAGATTTTATTACAAGTTCATACATACTATAATGCGAAAAGACTTTTTCCCCAACCTAATATTTTTAACAATAGGAACTACTACGGAGTACATTAAGTCATCAGGCAAGTAACTGTGACTCGCACATAAATTGTAGAACAAGGCGAGAACTCTCGGTAGATGTACACCGCGTACTTCAGATGCTCGATGCTGAGCCCATCGTGACCCGGAGACTTACCTCTAACCATTCGCTTCATAACAGAGGCCACATCTTTGGCGGTGTATCTAATGGCAACGTCCCCGGGGCAATCCACAGCAGCAAGCACTCGCGACGCGGGCCCGAGCGATTCGACCTCGAAGTGGCGCTGAAAGGCACAGGCTATGTCCCGGGGCTCATGCGCACCCCCGACACTCACAGGGCAGCTTATTAGCATGATGCTCAGTAATAATATTCATTTTAATCTGTAGTTTTTGACAATATTTCACTTTAGATTTAAATATTTTCCTGGATTCATACATGTCTCTGTACATAGGTCCAAAACTAGGTTTACCATTGTTTATCCATGTCTGAAAACAAAGTCGCGACCTCCTGTGAGCATCACTGACAAACTTATTCCAGCCCGGTACATGTCTATGCTTCTTACGTTTAGGTACATGTTTCTTACAGCTGCGCTTAGCGGCTTCAGTCAAAACATTTACAATAGTCTTGTACATTTCATTTATTATTAATTTGTGGGACTCATTATTACACATTTGATCCGCACAATAAGTAAACTCTTTTATGAGAAGTCTGTTTTAGTTCTGAGTTACATTATTTTAAATACATTTCGATTTGTTCATTGTTTCTAATACCCCAATTTATTTGATTAGGTGTTGATGTAGTTATCTGACTTTTAGGTAAAATTAAATTTAAATTACACTCCACCAGTAAAGGGAAATGATCAGACCAATGGTATCGTGCAGAATAGACACGTTAACAACCGTACTTCGCGCTGAACCCGTTAACCACGCAGTGGTCGAGCCAGCGGCGGCACCCGTGCGCATCACTAATAAAAGTAAACGTGTCGGGAGGTAATATTTCCATGTCCACACACGACCACATCTGTTCGGTACAAAACGTTAATAATTCACAAGAAAACAGCTCACCTGGGTGCGCGTTGAAGTCGCCCAGAATAAATACAGTTTCCACTTCATTATTCTCGATTATGGCACTGTGGCGGTATCAACAACGCCACATGTGAACTACGCATCAAAGACCTGACGTCACAAATCCTGCATCGCGCTATCAGAGTTTACCGCGCGACTAGCATATATACAACATCCCGACATCAACCGTTGGGCAGTTGCCCACCAGACACAATACCCGTCTGGTCGGAGGATCCTCCCTTTACTATAGAGTATGAGTGAACTTTACACCCTGTTCCTCATACCTCTAAAGCACGTAATTCACTCAAACATTCTGTAAACTCGGTCAAATTTTCAATAGAATCAGTCGGTATGTGCACTGTTATAACTAAAACCGTCCTGTCGTTAAGCACTATCTTGATCGCGGCGAGTCGAACACTTCAACACACAATAACTGATACCGACGGAAAAGCAGACTTTCTCCACAGCAGGGCCAACCCGCCATATGGTCTCCCTCTAACAATTCCAGCAGACATATCCACAGCTGAATTACCGGTGTATGAAAATGAGTCATCGATGGTTCCCAGGAACGGTATATCGTGCGGAAGCCAGGTCTCTTGAAGCGCAACAATGTCAGCTGATCGACACGAGTTCCTCACACAATCAACAGAGCGAGTGACGCTTTTACAATTAAGGCTTACATACTTAGACGTATTTTTATTAACATCCATTAGTGGTAGGTTTCTAAGTAGGCATCTCCCGATAGGTACGCTCCGCCGCGTTCCGACTAAAGTCCACATAAGGGCGGCCAAAAATCATCATTTAAAAACATATCAATTTTATGTTTTGGGACATAAACAATGTATGCATTGTAAACCTTCGCAATCTTCATATTCATTTTTTTCTAAATGGACATCTAAGTTAGTCTTGTTGTTTATAATAATAATAATAATAATAACCCCACCGCCGTATCTCTACGTTGACGTCGTGGTGGGGCTTGCGCGCTCCGACCTCTAGGTCTGTGCCGGTAGAGTTTACTTTACCGGAACATGTCTAGGGTGAGGAGCCAGACCAAGAGAGATACAGAAACCCGCAGGGCAGCATGTGGCAAGCTGTTGGGCAGTTGCGACCCCACGGACCCTATCTCCCGGGAGAAGTCATGTTCCTCATCTCTGGCTTGCCTTTATTGGCCGGCTGGAGTGAACACTGACGAGGAACTGAGCTCCCACCTCATTCTTGCCTTTATTGGCCGGCTTGAGTGGAGATTCGCAAGAGCAAACATGCTCGGAGGAAGGAAGTATTCCAGTAAGTGCTTGTAGGGATCTTGACCATCTTCCGGGCTCTGGGATTGTTCTGAGAGCCGTGGAATACCTCTCCACTCCTCGAGCACCTCAGGACATGTTGCCCCCTTGTCGCTACGTCACTATGTGCTAGCGACCGTTTTCGGGAGCCCATTATTGAGTGTGCAAGTCACCCCCTGCCATTTTATCCGTGTTTAATAAAACATTGATCAGGCAGGGGCCATAGTCCTTCCATAGTTTTTGGTAACCAGTCCATTTTAACCACCCATACCCATAGTCCAATATCTTTGTTTTCCATATCCTGCAATAGTCCTACACCAACCGGGGGTTGTCCTTGGGTGCACTTGCATAGTGCGTACAGGGATAATCGTCGGTTGGTGCCTCATTTAATTAAAAAGCGTCTAACGGGCCTCTGTGAGTTGGCTTTGGCCCCTCGTACGCCTTCCAAAGGTCCGGGACCCCAGGGTCCCGAGATATGTAGACATATATAAATAAAATAATAATAATAATAGCATTTATTTCAGGCTACGCCTATAGTGTTAGTTGACCATATAGCCTTGATGTCACACACAGACGTTTCGGTTGACACGTTGTAGATATAAATCGCAGTTTTAATATGGTAAAGTTGCCTTAAAGTTGGTATTTGCGTCCACAATAGCTTTGCCCGTTTTGCCCAAAAAACGATTTCTAAATCGCTTCTTTTGAACGAGCTTCCATTCTTCAGTCGGTTCTTGGATTTTTGTTTCTCCACTCTGCACAACATCCGCAAAAGTTTTACTTTGCCGCTCACCATCCGCCCCAGCCGTGTGGCGCATGGACGGCGGCAACCGATTTAATAGCAAGCTCATGACTCACCACTGTTCGTGGTGTGCAAACGCTAACCTCCTCGCTTCTCTGCGGCGACGACGTAGATCCATCCGTTACATTACGCATAATTTTTATTGAACTACCCTCGCTAGTAACCAATGGCTGCGTAGATTTTAGAGCTGATGATGACTCAATAGATTGCTGCTTTGTTTTCTTATCACAATATATCGGCGAAAACCCCATTGGCCCACTTTCATTCTCACAGCTAGGTAATAAGCAGGCGCCTCTTTTGACGTTGACATTACGAGGAAAGTTGTTGACAATTGACGCCTTCTTAAGTGATTCCACTTCAGCACTAAGCTCCTTCATTTGATTCACTGTTGCATACCTACTCGTTAACATTACGGTTTATGTCACTCTGCATTTTCACTGTCTTTCAACACTCTGGTTACGTCTACGTGGTCAAAAATAACCGGAGGTAGTTTGTATTGATCTCTGGCAACGAAAATTGGAATTTCCATTGGATCTGGATCTAAGTTCTTCAGTATCCATACAAGGTCGTCAATATTTCGTAGTGTCTTTCCCTCCCTCTTTCTTATCTTCTTTCGCTTTAGAGTAGTAACAGATTCAAACAGCAAGTTCTTTGCTTCTAGAATGACACTTTCCGAAAATGCACTAACACAGATACTTGCGATACTTTGCTCGTCCATCACTTGTATCTTGTTACAAATAAAGGCTAGCACCTCATTGATAACTACACTACAATTCGAACATTTTACAACCGTTGAAGTCATTGTTTATCGCAACGGCTTCCCGACCCGACAACAGACACGACGTATCACCGGCGCGTGCAACTGCGGACATAACAGGAATATCGACCTTGACGGTAACCTACGTTGTATTTAATTTCTTTACATTATTTTACAATAAATAAATAAATAAAACTTTTGCTATTCAAGTTTTATTATTGAGAAATCATGAACTTTTATTAAAAACATACTACACGTTGAAGAATAAATAGTTAGATGCCAAATGCAAATGATTTGGATGGTGAAGATGTAATAGTTACCTACATGTGCTTTACTCGTATCGATATAATTCCGAGCTCACTACTATTTTGTAGGTATTAAACAACGACCATATAGCCCATAGACGCCTAATGCTTGATCTAACGCATCAAAACAATTCTGTCAACTAGCTGAGGTACTAGGAAGCGGGGTACTGCGTTCTGATTGGCCCTACCAAGGTCATTACGTATTACTAGGGATGGGGCAAGTTTAAATAAAACACGAAGGTATCGATATTTTTTTAAATAAGTGGCTGTTTTACCTTCCTTTTTCTGAATAGTATTTTAACATGCACTTAATGTAATTAATATAGGTACTTAAAGTAATAAAATAAAATGTTAAAAATAAAAACAAAATATCAAAATTCTTTCCATATTTATTGAAAAAGGTTTTTTTTTTTTAGAGGTTGTTTCATATATTGTACCTAATAGTAAAAAAAAGACTAAATTCTGAAAGTCAAATAATTCATAGAATACAATAATGGCCTATAGTATTCCTACTGCTGGGACAGACGCCTCCTCTCCGTGAGAGGGAAGTTTTCTGTGTGTATTAAAATATACCTAATTTTTGGACAATCAAAAACACTGATAAGTTAATCATTTTTGAAATGTATTAACTTTGCCTAAATCTTCCGAACAGTGTTTGTGTTGAGCAGACTTTGTAAGAAAAGCTAGTCTTGTGGAAATATAATTTGTGCATAACACTAATTGACAAATCCACTACATGATTGGTTACTTCAGAGTGGAATGATGGTTACTTATACATATTAGGAAATAGTATGGTTAAAAAAATATATTTCTCAATAAGAAACCCACCATTATACCCTTTACCTCTTCGGTGAAAGATCTCGGTTTGCATCTTGACTCGACACTTAGCTGGCAATGCCAGGTTTCTAGCGTTAGCCAAAGGGTCAACGGTACTCTGCGATCTCTGTATCGACTGAGGAACTTTTTTCCCGCTAAGACGAAAACTATGCTTGTGCAGACTTTGATTTTCCCTATCATCGACTATGGTGACGTGTGCTACTTTGACTTGAATGCGGTTTTGCTAGATAAGCTCGACAGACTGCTCAACAATGGGATCCGGTTCATATTCAACCTGCGGAAATATGACCATGTGTCGAGCTATGGGTCAGAGCTCAAATGGATGTCTATTCGCCAGAGAAGAAGTTTGCGTGCTTTGACCACGCTTTTCTCCCTTCTCAACTCTCCCACCCCTCCTTCTTATCTTAAGTCTCACTTTCAATATCTATGTTCTTCACACGCTAAGAATCTGCGTTCTTCCAACAATCTTCTCCTACTCTGTCCTTCTCATACTTCTGACTTTGTTCATTCTTCCTTTCATATTCAGTCTATTCTTCTCTGGAATGCGCTTCCTATCGAGAATGCCTATGGCATTAAGTCCGCCTTTGTACCTTATTGTGTGTGGGAAGTTTAAATAAATAAATAAATAAATAATAAATTACAAGGATTTCACTTACTTGAGAACATTTTGAACTTAAAATATAGTATTAACTTTGACATACAATGTTTTTTCTTCATAAGTAATCACCAGTTCCTCGCCAATGAAAATGCTTAAAGTATTATTGAAAAGGACGTTGGTTTTGCGTTTTTGGTTTTTTGTTTTTTTTTTTCAAGTTATGCTTTTATGGTTATTTCAGAACGACGACAAATTTTGATCACAGTTGGTGAAGGGTATATCAAGCCACCTTTGTCTCTATAAGTTATTAGATTACTTTTAAATTTGGATTTTATTTTAATCCTATCAAATAATAAAGTGACGATAATAATAATTCGCCAAGAGAAAAGCTGCCCTGCACTGGGCAGCTTTTCTCTGTTATAATTAGTGTTTTCTTTTTTTTTTTAATTTCTTATTTATTTTATTTATTTTTTTATTTATTTATTTACTTCAATCAACTTTGGATCATAGGTACAATTAAACAGAATTATAAAATCATTAACACAATTAAAATAAGCATCACAATTAAAATTAAAATTACAATTAAATATTAAAATTAAATAAAATTAAAACAAAATTAAAATCAACATCAAAATTAAAATTATTATAAAATTAAATCAAATCAAAACAATATCTTAACATTAGTCAGGACGTGAACCATGCAGCAGTGGTTCACGTACTGACAGTCGAAACGTTCAGCAAAAGCCTTCAGGATACTGTTGCGGCCGCCTCGCACCCTGCGTACCAGGGATGTGCACCGCTTGCGCATGATTGCGTAGAAACAATCCACACGCGCCTCGGCAAACATCCCCGATGCGCTACAGAAGCGAGGCAGCCCCAAGAGTACCCTGAACGCGTTATTGTATTGGACACGTAGAGCGCTGTACTGTTTCTGCGTGTAATCCATCCACAGATTGCCGGTATAAAAGGACGTACAAAATGCCCTAAATAGGGCTATTTTGACGCCCCTCGAACACCGAGCAAATGTGCGGGCTATCATATTCGCACGAACAGACAGCGCCCTACGTTCCCTTTCAATGTCTGAATTGTCTTCCAGGTCTGAGGTTAATAAATGTCCAAGATATTTAAAAGTATTTACTCTATTAAGTGGGCATCCGTTGAGCTTAATTGCTGGCAAGTAATCTGGACACTTCCTCTTGGCCCCAAAGACCATGCACTCACTCTTTTTCGCATTATACAACAAACCATGTTCCTCCGCATACTTTTCACAGATGCGAATCAGTCTCGACAGACCACAGACAGAGGCGCTCAGCAGCACCATGTCGTCCGCGTAAATGATGTTGTTAAGGCACACACCTCCAATATGGCAACCGACATGCGTGCTGCTGAGCCTCTCTATCAGTGCATTAACATATAGGTTGAAGAGCTTCGGTGAGGTTAGTCCCCCTTGCCTCACGCCGCACTCCAACCCGTATGAAGTCGAGTAAGCCCCCGACCATCGAACAACATTGACCTGATTGTTGTACCAGTATTGGAAGACACGGATCAGTTCGTCTGGCACTGACGCTTGTTGCAGCTTTTGCCACAGCAGATCATAACAAACCAAGTCAAATGCCTTCGATAAGTCGAGGAAGCATGCAAAGACAGGTGTACTTCTATCGGTGTAGTACTTGACAGTCTGCTTTAAACACAATATAGCTGTTTCCGTAGAGTGACCAGCTTTGAAACCAAACTGGTTATCATGTAGGTTCAAGTATTTATCCAACTCTGCGTTAAGCAAACTGTCAAGCACTTTCGAAATAACAGTGGCCAATGAAATGGGCCTATAATTATTTTTATCGCTGACATCACCGGTTTTATTCTTAATAACTGGCACCACCACAGTTTTCATCATCTGTTTAGGCAGATACGAATGCCCTAAACACAAAGAGTAGAACATCGCTAAGACTCTGGACAGATGATGACCAGCATGCTTAAGGTGTTCAATACTTATATCATCGTGGCCTGGAGACTTGCCCCTCGACATAGACATAATGACATGTCTTATCTCCTTTGCCGTAAACCGGACACTGTACTCCTGACCATTACAACCAGCACTGCCTGTAAACTGTGACGGTCCCAACGATGACGACACAGCAAATTGCTGCCTAAATAGTTCGGCAATCCCCGTGACATCAGTAGCACCGCTAACACTCACCGGCAAGCCCGGCCTACTATTGAGTTTATCGGTAGATTTCCAAAAACTGCGAAAGTCACCCCTAGAATGATGCGACGCCAACATGTCCATTTTAATTTGGTCACTATTGTCCTGACACCATCGCAAGCGCGACTTAAAAAATTTACGACTTGTTTGCATTTCACTCCAAACACGACCCTCGCGCGGTCTTCCATAAGACACCCACTGCTCAAACTTTAGCCTGGCCTGCCTGTGAGCATCACTCACGTGCTTATTCCACCCCATTACTGGTTTCCTATTTGGCACAAGATTTATCTCGCAACTTTCAGTAGCTGCTTGGCATAAAATATTAACAATGTCATTATAAATTTCATCAATAATAGTTCTGTGGTCCAAATTATTACAAACATAGTCACAACACGCACTCAATTCAATTGGAAAGTCAATATATTTTAAATAATTATCATTACAAAACTTAGTATAAATGTCAATTTGCTTAGGTTTTCTATCACCCCATTTTATTTTGTTACATAAGAGATTTTTATTATTATTTGAATTGAACAATTTTCATTTGATTTCATTTAAGTTGCATTGTATTAAAAGAGGGAAGTGATCGGACCAAAATACATCATAATTAACATAAACATTAATTATAGTGGACATGGCTGCTTTCGTAGCAACACAGTGATCTAGCCAACGTTTCGAGCCGTTCGCTTCGCTTATAAAAGTGTAAGTGCCAGAGTTTACTTCTAACAGTTCAACATCTGCACATAATAACTCAGATTCCCGACAAAAGGAATCCAATTCGATATAAAATTGTTCATTGGGGTGCGAATTAAAATCTCCGAGTAGATATGCAGTTTCGATATTGTTATCATTGATAATTGCACTCACCAGGCTGAGGTAGTCCGTAAAATCCGTTAAGTTCGCACTATTATCCGTCGGCATGTAAACACTGAACACTAGAAATGACCTTGATTTCATGCATACTTTAACGGCACACACTCGCGGGTTAGTGCATTTCACTACCGAAACGTTATCGAAAACACTTTTCCGCCACAGCAGTGCGACTCCGCCATAGGGCCGTCCTCGTAGCATGCCTGCCGTGGTGTCCACCGCCGACGTCCCGGTGCAACCGAAATCAGCGTCAATTTCGCTTAGGAACGCGATATCGTGGGGCAGCAACCATGTTTCTTGTAAGGCAACTATGTCTGACGTGCTACATAGTTGCCTGACACTCTCCACCGAGCGTTTTATACTCTTACAATTGTAACTTACTAGGTTATACATTCATATTTATTTTACACCGTTCACAGTACCGCTATTTGCACCGTTCGTGTAATTTCTCATTTTAAAATGTACGAATTTCCTGAATATAATTCCCTCGGGCCATAGTTTACTATCAAGAAACATCTCCATTTTAGTTTCCGAAACAAAGAATTTGTATGCGTTATGTTCTTTGGGATATTTAAACGATACACTTTCAAGCGTGATCGTCTCGCCCGTTTTATGATACACATAATCAACAATATCTTTTTCAGTCGTGTCTTTATGCACTTTAGTAATGAAGATTGGCACTGTTTTTATTGCAGCTTTGAATTTCCCTTCATTATCCCTGGCGGTACCCGCGATGCCCATGTATCGGTAGCTCATACTACGCTTTTTGCGGTACGAAACTTTTTCCCATCCGTCATTATTATTGTTTTGCACCGGCTCACGTACAATACGCGCGGTAGGCGCCGCTACCATATGCACGACCGTGCGTCGCTGCGGTGACGTCACGGCCTTCCGACTCGAAGTAGTTGAGTCAGCGGCGACGGCGCTGGCGCCTGCGGCGGCGGTTGCGACGCGAGGGGAAGGGCTGCGCTCGGCCGCGCGCCGCGGCAAGACAGCTGCCTGAGTACCACGGTCGGAAGTTTCTGCGACTACCTCCTTTATTTTTCTAAATGATTGTTCGTTATTGTCTAGTATTTTTAACGAGGAATTATCGATACCATTATTGCAGTCATCTATCACTGATGAGTTAATGACGTGGGATAATCCAATGGGACCGCTGTCCATATGCCATCCACCCCGTTTCATGTTCACTTTACACACAGATGCTGGTACTAATGAGTCGTTTTGTAATTACAAAATCTCCGTTTTAAAATCTTTCAGTTGTGTCTGCGTCACATATACTTCCTTTATTTCTTTGATTTCATTCTGAACTCGAAGCAAATCCTTTAGAAGTTTTGTGCAATCGAGATGGTCAAACAAAATTGGAGGTAGTTTTTCCAAGTCCCTTGCTACGAAAATTGGGAATAGATGCGGCTCCACTGACTTAAAAACATTAATTATGTCCACTAGATCTCTTTGTTCCTTGCCTTTGTTTTTCCTCTTTATTTTTGCCTTCTCCACAGGAACCGACTCGTACAGCAGTGTTTTCGATTTTTCGATATCTTCACTTGTAAATGTAGACGTACATAACCGCACTAACGTGTCTTCATCGATCACTGATATTTTGTTTTGTATATACGACAACAGTTCATCTATAACTACGTTACAGGAAACACATTTAACCACTGTCGACATTTTTACAAAAACGCCAAGTTTCGTTCGTCAGAAATACATCCTCACCGGAGGAATGCACACGCGCAAAATGCTTTATACCTGTAGTATAGGTTTTTGCATTATCGATAACAGATTTGGTCAAAAAATTATGTACAGTACAAACTTTAAAAAGTTGCGTCTATCTTTCTGGAAATGTAGGCAAAAATGCCGACCTACGTGGCATATCTGCGCCACGGCATATTCTTTGGTCATCGTTTTAGTGTAGTGCGCCGCCGCCACTCGTTACGTGTGTGCGGGAGTATTGCGCTTAGCTCCGCCCACATGCGCAAGGTCGATGATGATACTAAGGTCCTTAACAAATCGGAATTAGTAGGTAAGAAATCGCTCGCCAGCCGCTGCCACGGCACCACTCACTGCGCTCGCTCGGCTCGCGCACGGTTGGTCACAAATCTAATCTAAGCTAAATTCCTAACAATATTAAAGAGCAACCATTTAGAATATTTAAAATACATCTCACAAATAAATAGATTTTTTAGCCGATAAATTACTTAGCTATTATTAATGTAAACCCATATTTTTATAATTTTGTATTATTGTGAATTTTTGCATGCCTTATAGGTAGAATGTACAAGGAACCTTAATATTTGTAACATCTTATGTATTTACCTACATTCTTTGCAAATAAAAAAATAAAAAAACTATTCTACCCTAATCCATTCAGTCGGGGTGCCCTGGCTGAGTTACTGCGACCAATTAGGCTCACACGTTGGCCACATTTCATAGAATTTGTATCTAATCTCTAAATATTTTATTTTATTTACTTTAAGAGCATAAAAATAAAAAATAGGGGCGAATAATGGAATAATCCAAAATGAAGGGGGAGGATTTCTGTTTTTTTTTTACATTAGCGTTTAGTTTTCCCCCCTGACGGGGGATTCTCTCAGGGTGGAATAAGCTAGCTTAAGACAATGTTAGCGATATTAATGGCCATCGTTAGTAAACATTAAAAATGACGAAGTCTCCTTTACGATACCTGTGGGAAGTTACAAAATCAATTCAATGTTGCAAATCACAAACGTGCGTCGTGCTACTTTTAAATGCATTTTTTTTTTTAATTTATTATAAATGTATATAAAATACATTGTTACTTTATTTTATGGTAATATACAATAAGGTTTAAATTATTATGATTGACATACGCTAGTGAAACGCAACAACTTTACTTATACCATGTAGATGATCGTCAGTACGAGTATTAAATAGATATTGCCGAGAGTGAGACAGGCGTGACTGACCATAGCGTGAGGTGAGAGCGGTGCATCGTCGGACAGCAGCGCGTCAGTGGGTTGTGGCGGAGAACTGCCTTCGTGGATCAGCTGGTCGTTGGGGCCGCGCCGCCACAGTTGGGATCTGGATACCATTGGAACTTTTCAATTTTGACGTCCCAAATTGGCAGCGTTCAAAGATTCACAATATAAAGAAGAATTTAGAAACAGAGCTATGTCGTCCTTTGAACACCTTGTTCGTTAACGTAAGATGTAGTTTGAGTTTCCTCTATATATAGTAACCTGTCTCCATATCGTTTCCGGGCGAGCACGACGCGCGAGGTGCCGAGTGGCACTTCCAGCACAAGCACGTTGTCGTCGGGCGCGCTGCCCGTCTGCTTGCCGGCCACGCCATTGTCTCTGCTGCACGAGTTATAAACAATCAGACATGACTTACGACTTGTTCTTTCATACAGGGTCACAATCAATACAAATAAATACAATTCAAGTGTTTGTAATGTCATAATAACAGCTTTGTACAGTCAGTATACAATCAAGTAGTAGTCAATTAGTTGACCCCCCTTGCATAAATGGTTGAGATTTTTTTACTAACACAACACTAACATTTTTTTTTTTTCTAGTTTTGGGTAGATTTCGTATAGGTATTTAAATTAAATTAAGAATTATAAAATTCTATCGAACCGTATTCAAAAAAATCTCAAAAATGTAAGCAAGAGGGGGTCAGCTAATTGTGTATACTGACTGTACTAAATGTACATGAAAGTATCTACAGTACCTATAACAAAAACTTTCTTTCTGTTTGTTTGTTCCGGCTAATCTCCGAAACGACTGGACCGATTTTGACGGGACTTTCACTGGTAGATAGCTTATGTTATAAAGAGTAGTTATGGTTACTTTTATTTTAGAATCAGGGCATCAGCTAGTTAAACAATACAAATCGGACGTAATGGGTCCATGAAACAAAAAATAATCCATACTAATATTATAAATGTGAAATGTGTCATGAAATTTGGCAGAGATATAGCCTGGGATATGGAGAAGGACTAAGGCTACTTTTTTACGCTATAACCGACATCCACGCGGGCGGAGCCGCGGGCAAAAACTAGTAATTTATAAACTCATAATATCAAGTCACTATACTACCAGCGGCCGGGGACGTGGTAATCAGCTATAGTCACTGTTCTACAAAGCATGAGCTTACTCCGAAAGTGAGCACTAAGGAAGGATTTTAGAAAATGGCCTTGGAAGAAAGGCTGTAGAAGTCACGTACGCCTGGTGCGTGGCGGTGAAGGCGACGTAGATGAAGTTCTGGTAGAGCAGCTGGTGGTGCGCGGGCAGCGTGTCCAGCGCCAGCGCCGTGCGCGGGCCGCCCGGCGCGCGCAGTGCGAGTGCGCACGCGCCCTCGGGCTGCGGCAGCGCCCAGCGCGCGCGCGCACTCGCGCCCACCACGCACTCCTCGCCGCAGCCCACCTGGCACAGACCATTCAGGTTCATTCTAATGCAATCGCTAAACGAACTTTTTCTTATTGCTGCAATAACATTATTCATTCTAGAAAGTTAACCTCAATTGCCAATTTCAAATTAGAATTTCGGGTTCAAGTATTCAAATAATCAAATAAAAGCACTCAATTTGTAAGCGGCACTACAAATAGGCAACCACAGGTACGTTTCCTTACATTTTCATCAGATACTTTTGGAAGAAGTAGGTACAATTACAGTCACCGAAAGTTGTACATCTTCTTTAAATTATGGCCGTCTAAACTAACACACTGGTGCGATTCTCTTGTCACAAAATTCTCTTAACTAGACTAAAAATCACCAAAATTCAATTTAATTCTGTCAAACGACGATTTCCTATTCGGAAATTCTGAAAGAAACAGGATCGATTAAGTTTTTGTGAAAATGTCTACACTTTTTTTTTTCAAAATCTGTGAATGGAGATCAAAATTTCTCAAAAAATAAGGAGTGTCTTAAGATTGTTTTCCAGTAGCTACAACGGCTAATGTACCTGCCCATCTCAAAAATCCAAGTGCTAGCTCCGCTTTGAGTATTGAAGGGCCGGTATACCTGGTGGAACATGATGGACACGGGCGAGTAGTTGTCGATGCGCAGCGGCGGCGGCGCGCAGTCGGCGTCGGTGAGCACCACGAACATGCTGGCGCCCTGCGACACCACCTCCACGCGCACGAACTGGTAGCCGCCGCCCGGCTCTCTGCGGGGCCACAATCGACACTCGTATAGTTCTGAGCCCTGTATGGTTGATTGCGAGCACGAGGGCACCGCAGTGCTGCGTGTGATGCGTCACCTGCAGGCGACGTGCAGTGCGCGGGCGGCGTCGACGCGGAAGCCGCCCGACCACAGCGTGAGCGGCGCGGCCGCGGGCCCGCGCGCCAGCACGCGCACGCACAGCAGCTGCTCGCGCTCCCAGCGCGCCCAGTGCCACGGCAGGTAGCAGCCCGACACGGCCGACACGTGCGTGGCCATCGCGCCTGGGTCGTTCTGTACGCACAAAACAAATTCTAACTAAATTCAAGTCAATTATAAATATTTACTCATTGTCAGAATTTAAATTGGTAAAATATTAACAAAATCTTAGAAATAATTTATAAAGGTATTGAGTATTGTAACTACGTTTGTAACATTGACGATAGGACACTGGATTTAGTTATAAGCAATATGCACAAACACCGTGCTTCCCATACCTCTAACCTTCTTACTAGACTTGATCATAAACAACCTGCACTGCCTTCGATCAATAATAGCACTAGATTCCCGATAAGCGCTTCAAAAACGGCCCGAAAAATAAAAGCACAAATACTTTTGTGGTCTTATTTCAAATTAGTTTTTGTCCAAACATAGCCAACGTTTTGACGTCAAAATGCCGCAGTGCGTATTCAAAAATTCTGTAAATAACCACCGTAACACCAAGTTTTGGAAGGAATATCTTTTTTTCAGTAAGTTTATATCACTATGTACGTGTTTTTCATAAAATAATGACAGTTAAATAGCAAATTATACATCATTTAGCAAATATTATGATTGTTTGACCAATGTTTGCGACAACGCGCCAACTATTGTAACAGACATCGACTGTTCTGGAACAGGAAAATGCATGGAGTAGTATTGTTATTTTATATGTTATTTTTGTTTGTAGATCTCCTAGCGACCCATTTCACCAAGCAGAATGGGTATCTATTGTCGCGAAAGAAAGAAGAGAAGAAATATTTAAACCTTTAAAAAGTTCTAAGTAACAAATTGTTGAATTTTTTATTCAACTATTTGTTCAATTTATTTTGATAAATTGGACATAACTGAACTGAACATGATAAAACCTGACACGGACCTGCAAAATGCATAAAACAAAATGCATTAATTTGAATTTTGCGGGCTACCACAACGCATCACCCTTATTAAAATAACTATTGTACTAATTTAGTCCTACTACCTACTTTGTTCGCCTAAAAAAAATTATATTATTATCCTGCAACTCTACGTCTTTCACTACTTACTGTGTTCTGAGCATTGAAATGTAATACCAAGAACTACGTCTAGTTCCAAAATAGAGTAAGCACGAAATTTTCAACAAAATATTTTTTACCTTATTGCTTAGGTTTTTTAAGTTTCATTTTAGAATAAATATTTTTGTACTTATTATAATGTGGCGGTATCAACAGCGCCACATGCGAACTACGCATCACAGACCTGACGTCACAAATCCTGCATCGCGCTATCAGAGTTTACCGCACGACTAGCATAATATATACAACATCCCGACATCAACCGTTGGGCAGTTGCCCACCAGACACAATACCCGTCTGGTCGGAGGATCCTCCCTTTACTATAGAGTATGAGTGAACTTTACACCCTGTTCCTCATACCTCTAAAGTAAAAATGACTTTTTATTTTCAAGCGACATTTTATATTTATTTTGTTTACCTTTCTTCGATGATAGAAGGACTTAAAATATAAATATTTTGCAATCGTAATTAAACTTTATGCTTGACTGTTAAGGTTTATAATGAACTGAAGTTGTTAATATTATAAAACTTTTTTCTATATTTCGTAGTAACAAATGTAAATGTGTGTGTGCAAACGTGGCCAATTCAATGACTTATTTTTGTTCCTGATCCTGTATCTAGTGCTATTATTGATCGAAGTGCACTGCTCATTTTAATATCACAGGGAAATACAAAATGTTTACGCTCAATGAATAAAATTCGCCCTAATTTCTACAAATGTGATTACACAAAAATCATGTCATACCTACAGCTATTGACTGGCATCTAGAATTTTCACACTTCAACGATATTAATGACCTAGTTTTTATATTCCATGCAAAATTATGTTGTAATTTTGCATAGAATATAAAAACTAGGTTTAATGGACAAGCACATACCGAATCACAGTTGAAAAAATTCAAAATATCCTTCCTTGTATAGCAAAGCAAGTTCCTTCTTGCCCTTGTCCTGATTCTATACCACCATTTTTTTTAAAGCATGTGGGATAGCGCTTTCAGGGCCACTGTCTCTCTTATTTAATGGGTCCTTAGAGTCAGGAGTATTTCCCCGACGAATGGAAAAAGGCCCGTATCGTGCATGTGCACAAAAAAGGCGACTCCAGCGACATCAAAAACTACAGGCCGATTTCCATCCTATCCTGTTTTTCCGAGCTCTTTGAATGTCTTGTTTGTCCCATCATTACCAATTTCTTGGATACTAAGCTTTCCGATTGCCAACGTGGATTCTAAATCTGGCGATCTACCGAGACTAATCTAGTCCGATATTTATCTGACATATCTGCACTGATTTCAGCAGCGCATTCGACAAGGTGAGCCATCTACTCCCAGTAGCAAAACTCGAGCTTAATGGTGTCCAAGGATCGCTGCTGAGGTGGTTCGCATCCTATTTTATATATCCCTCTTAGTTCGTTGCTTTCAATGGCTGTCTCTTACGAATCCCATGTACTCTCTGGAGTCCGAAAAGGCTCCCATCTCGGCCCAGTTTTGTAAGTAAGTAAGTAAGTAAGTATTTATTTGCATAAAACATGGTATACATGGTGTTACAATAATTTACAATAAAGATCTTACATGTTTTGCCAGAATTGTACTTAGCATGCATATGTTCACTTAATACTAACATGAGAATTTGTTATCCATAAATTCTTTAAGACTATAGAAATTTTTCAAGTTTAACCAGTCAAACAATTTTCCCTTAAATAATCTGGAGTTTAAGTTTTTTATGCTATTCGGTATGTTATTATATATACTAACACAATTATATAAGCAGCTTTTATTATATTTAGCAAGCTTGGGGAGATCATGCAGAACGAGTCTCTGTGGATCACGCCGGCTCCTTGGGTTAATATCATTGGCTGATATAAACAGGTCTTTATGTTTATTGACGAACATACATATTTCAAATATAAAAAGCGACGGCAGCGGTAACAAACCTAGTTTCTTAAATATGGGTTTACAAGATTCCTCCGAGTGCATCCCGTAAATTGCCCTAATGCACTTTTTTTGAGCAACAAATGCTCTGTTTATATCGGTACTATTTCCCCATATTATAAGCCCGTAACGTAGTACCGATTCTACATATGCATGATAGGTCATGAGAGCTGTTTTTAAGTTTGTAATATTTTTGATTTGTTTAAGAGCATATACAAATTTATTTATTCTCTTTGCAGCGTTGTCCACATGCTCTTTCCAATTCAAATTCTCATCAATAATTACGCCTAGAAACTTCGTTTGTGCTACTTCTTTAATTTTTGATACGTTTAGTTTAATATTATATTTAGGATTATTACATTTATTGAAATTAATATAAACCGATTTATTAAGATTTATTTTTAAATTATTCATGTCAAGCCATTGTATTAATTTATCTATAGTATTATTAATGTCAGTCTCATGATTATTTCTAAAATTGTTACATTTTTTTGTCGCTATAATAATAGCTATGTCATCAGCAAACAATATACATCGGTGGTCAGTTATATTAATAATATCATTTATGTACAGCAAGAACAGGACAGGCCCCAGTACACTTCCTTGTGGTACACCACATGTATTGTGCTTGTATTCTGATGTAAAAGGCACCTTAACATGATTTTCATCAATTTTATCAATAATGACTCGTTGTTGTCGGTTACTGAGATATGATTTTATCCACTGAAGTGTAGGACCCCTGATACCTACAAGTTCAAGTTTTTTGAGCAACAGATTGTGAGAAACTAAATCGAAGGCTTTTGAGACATCAAAAAATAGCCCAGTGGTCAGATTTTTATTATTGATATTAGTAACTACAGCCTTTACCAGGGAGAATATTGCCAAAGTAGTGGACTTGTTTTTCTGAAAGCCATATTGTTCTTTGCTAATTATATGAAATTTATCACAATAGTCAATTATTCTTCCATACATGCACTTTTCATATATTTTGGACAATATGGGTATTAACGTTATAGGACGATAGTTATTAATATCAGATTTTTCTCCTTTTTTATATAAAGGCTTGACTATCGAGTATTTTAGGGCATCAGGAAAAGTTCCCGATGCAAACGATAAATTAATTAAATATGTCAGAACAGCAGTTAGTTGATTGGTACACTCTTTAATAATTTTAGTGTTGATTTCATCATAGCCCACAGAATTGGAATTAGACAATAACAGTATTTCTCGTCTAACCTCGCTTTCCTCCATAGGTTTTAAAAACATCGAGTTAACGGATGCACTAATACGAGGTTTTATGCTTTCCTGACTGCTCGTATGTGATAAATTAATATAATTATTATTAAAGGCGGTGGCAATTTCAATGGGATTTGTTAGTGTTGTATTGTTAACTGTAATTTTCTCCATATTTCCTATGCAATTTGTATCGTGCATTTCATTTTTAATTACTGCCCACGTGGCCCTACATTTGTTTTCACTCTTGTTTATATATTTAATATTTGCGCATTTTTTTGAATTAATTATACTTTTTTTTAGAATATTGGAATATGTCATATAATTAATTTTATTATTTGCATTTTTATTTTTATAGTATTTATATCTTAGTACACGTTTTTTTTTACAAGATTTCTTTAAGCCTTTACTTATCCAATTTTTTTTATTTGAATTATTGTTATTTATTTTTACTTTAACTTGTGGGAAGCAAAGATTGTAGAATAAGCATAGCAGTTCATGAAACTCACTAAATATATTTGCATCATTTGAGATGTATATGTGTGACCAAGATAAATTATTTAAACATTCCTTGAACTTACGAACATTGTCCAAACTGTAATCTCTTTTATATATATGATAAGATGAGCATTTTTGAATCTTTTCATTTATAGGAAAACTCAACATTTGGGCTGTGTCATGGTCAGAGAGATAGAGAGGCAAAACTGAAGCGGAAGCATTTGGAATATTACTTAGAATATGGTCTATGCAAGAAGACTTGCGCGTAGGCACATCAATGTGAATTTTTAAGTTAAAGTTGTAGGATATGTCTCGTAGGCGATTAGTAACGTTACCTTTTTTCAACGTATTTATATTTAAGTCACCGGTTATTACTAGACGAAATTTGGACTTGTATTTATTAGTTAGGTAGTTCAAAAGATTATTTAATTTACATAAGAACTGAGTAGGATCTGAGTTTGGAGTTCTATAGACGCAAATAACAAGCAACTTATAACACTCAAGCTCTATGCCACAAGCTTCAAATGTGTTTTGGGTAGCATAATTTTGTATATAAGATAAATCTTTGAAAGGAATGCCTTTTTTTACTAAGATACAGGTTCCTCCTCTTTGTTTTTCTCTACAAAAACTTGAAGCTAACTGATAGTTACATATTTTGATATAGCTCTCATAGCCTTTCTTTATAAAAGTTTCCGACAAGCAAATTACGTTAGGCTCTTTTTGTGCTACTTGTAACTCCTGGATTGTTATTTCTAACAGTTCCCGTTTTGATAGAATACTAGCAATATTTTGATGCAGAATATTGAACATATGGGCTTTAGGCACGAAAAAAATCGTCTTTATTTCTTAATACAGGGAAGTAAAAAGGTATTGTACCTCTCCTTACATTCCCGATAGATACGGCTGGGTTTACTGGTTGTTTATTTTTATTACAATATTGTTTATTAAAATAAAAAGGGATCGTTCCCTTTTTAGGCGTATTGTTACTAATGGCTACAATGCTGCTTGGTTGATTACGCATTACAAATTTCCTAATATTCCTTGGGCACAAGTAGTTTTCATTGTAGTCGTTACAATCTATTACATAATTTATAGACTTACAAGCCTCTGATAATGTAAAATGTCCACAATCAAGATAATGACATTTTTTAAACATCTTACATAAGTTTTCTATACCATCATTCAATTTTGAGACATTTAAGAAGTGACTATTACTAACATTTAGTACAATAATCCTATTATTATAAAATGTGTCCAATAAACCTTCTAATGGTGACAGAACTTGCCTTAAATTACAATCATTTTCCCCCACACATACCACTAGTTTATCATTAGGATGTAATGTTGTTTTTAAGCAGTTCTGAATTATGTCATGACATTTCGCATTTGGCTTCGTTTCCGCAAAGATTCCGTATTTTTGGTACTTAGTTTTAGTTCTTGAATGCAGTAAGGCTGAAGCCAAGCCGACACATTGTTGTGTACCGAATATAAGTATTCTTCTTTCGGGTCTGTGTCTGGGTTTTCGTTCTGGGATGGAATAGGTGCAGGTATTGACTGCAGGAGTCATTGTCAGGTTCGATGCCACGCTTTTATTTTGTAAGCACTGCGACAGTGTCTCTATTTGTTTTTTTAAAGATGAAATTTCAAGGTTAGCGCTATTCAACTGCTGCTGTAGATCTTCAATCATTTTACCCAGGGATATTGTTTTATCTTCGTAAATACTGTCAACGTTTGAAGAATGTAATATAGGTGAAGAAGGGGTGGATGCCGTACAGTGTGCTAAAGAATGCCTCTTCTTTTTAATATTACTACGAGAAATAGTATCTGGTAATGAAATGGATTGACATAATGATTTTAACATGTTAATTTCAGCAGTTAACTTATTTACTTGTCTTTGAAGATTGTTGTTTTCTAGTAATGTTTTATCAAGCTCAAATTCCGTGGTTTCGAGTTTAACGGTTAATTGGGATATAGTATCTTTCATTTCTGACATAGATACTAAGTCTGAAATTAGTTCTGATGATGTTCCATCCAAACTTTTTGACATTTTTGTTGGTGTGCAGTTCGATTCATAGGATGTATTGTAGTCAGTGAGTATATGCGAATCCAAGATCTGTGACGCTGCTATGGACTGGTCTTTTTTTGTTACATTGGTCTGTTCCGGTGATGGTGTTTTAACGGCTTTTTTTTTATTTCTCAGTGTTATGTTCGATGGATTGCTGCTAATTGTATCTTTGGTTTTAATACAAGTTACGCATTTCCACCTTTTTTTTGAATCTTGATCCAGCATCCTGTATGTTTGTTCTGGATATCCAATACAATCTGGTTCATATCGATTGTTACAGACCGAACATAATGCAGTGGTTTTTATATCTACATGTTTTTTGCATTTATAGCATACTACAAGTGCTGCCATCTTGCGGCTACTGTTGGTATTCTTTGAAACGATCTTCAATGACATTGTGTTTGCTTGATACAGCTGCTAATCGCTGTTTAATATTTTTGTGCAATAATATGGACGAAACATTCAAGAGGAAATCACAAAAAGAGACAGTTTACCCGGGATTTGAACCTTCGACACATCGAGCACTATTACACTAGATTTGCACTCTTTGTACGTCGAGCCAGGTGACCACTTAGAATTATGGCCGAAATAATCGTATAGATTCTTCGTGTACAATAAAAAATAAAGTTCGTTAGAATGGATTTGAATAGGCGAAGGAGCAAAGGTCGTTTTCTTTGTGTTGAATGTACCATATATTCGAAATAGTTTTGTATCACTTTTTTTTTGCACTTTTAGCACTTATCACTTTTATTATCACCTATAACTTTGTAATTGTTTGTGTAAGTCTGTTCTATACACAATTGGCGATTAACTTTTGTTTATTTTAGACTTTTGATAATTCGCTGTTTTAATTATATTGATTTACTTAATGCGTTGAAATTGTTTGCCGACTACACTTTCACTGATATATTGTTTCTAATTGAACACTTTAAACATAACAATTTAACAAAGCAAGTACTTTAACTATTTTTAATTAATTTTAAATCTCGGAGTCGAAGTAAACGTGACCACGCACTTGAGATCTTTTTTTTTTCTATTTGTAACCCAACTAGCAAAGAGATCGTATAAGTAATTACTTTCACGACTATGGATCGAAAAACACTCGTATGGAAGATCCTATTATTTAAAAAATCCGTATAAAAGCAGCTTTCTAGTTTTTGCATTCAACGCTTTTTGGCTCTATAAAAATGTCTAGTAAACGTGGACTCGACGCATTCATATCGCATTTACTCGATAATTATATAAAGATATCTCTCGATCGTCTTCATGCAACCTACTTAGGTTGCATGAAGACCCTACTTAGTAAGTCTTATGACAGCTCTTTGAAAGCAACTGAATTGCCTAATGTATGAATTGTGCAGTAGCCTAATGTCAACTTGCTCATCGCCTTTTACAAAATATTGCTTTTCCCGATGCAGGGACGTTAATTATTAAGGAGTTCTCCTGGTATTTCACCATCAGCTCCATTACACCATTCGAATTATGACGAGCATAAATTTCTTTATATTCATATTCATTTATTTGCGTTCCACAAGGTAAAAAGATGTTAACAAAGGGCTTAGAGCTAAGAGCCGTTATAGGGTCTTACTTAAGCTAGGTCTTAGTATTATAAATATAAGAATAAAAATACAATTACAATCATACAAAAAACTTAGTAATTAGACTTGCATAAAAAGTCAATAACAATACCATAAAAAATTCTAATAATGGTAAGTAGGTAGCTGTTTTCTTAAAATACTACTAATACGTTTAGATTAAGTTATATTTACTTAGGTAATATTATTACAAACACTTATTTAATGTGAGATCATATTTAAAGTTACAAATGATTTGAGATAATTTATAGATTCAGTATGTGGCATTTTATAATTTAATCAATGTATAGGTATTTAGAAGTCATGATAATGTTTAATTACATAATTTTCTTGATTGTGTATTATGTCTAAGAATGTATCCTTTGTAATTATAGTCTTTCATTCAAGTATTCGTTCACATTATAATAGCTTTTGTTTAATATATATAATTTTAATTTATTAATAAAGATGTTGTATTTATTTATATTTCTTATGTCTTCCGGTAACTTATTATATATTTTTATCGACATGACATAGGTACTTGAGGAGTGCATTTTTAATCGGGATTTAGGTATGTTTAATCTATTTTTATGTCTTAAAGTAATTTCAGTTTGTGTTTCTTCTCTTTTTGTGTAGAATTTCGGGTATCTACGTACAAATTTACAGATTTCAAAAATGTAGAGGCACGGTAGGGTTAGAATTTTTTGTTCCTGGAAGTGGGGCTTACAGCTATCCGTTTGTTCAATATTGACTAGAATTCTAATAAGTTTTTTTTTTGTAGGGTGAATAGTGTGGGGGAGTCTGTACTATTAACCCATAATATGACACCTTATTTAAGCCATGCATAGGCATATGCGTAATATATTACCAACGCAGTTTTTACATACAACGGGGAAGCTCTTGGCCTTCATCTCACCTGATGGTAAGTGATAATAAGGCCGAAGATGTCTGTAGTTTTTTTTTTTTTTTTTCCCGAAGGGCGTATGAAAATTTTGATAATTTTGCTTTAAATTTTTGGATATGCGACTTCCAATTTATGTGTGTCTATGTCTAGTCCTAATAGGGTGAATTTATTTACTTACTCTAATTTGTAATTCTTAGCAACCATATTAAAGTAATTGAATCGCAACCCTGAATTACTTATTATCGAGGAGTTCCGGTGGCCATCTGTGGTTTTCATCGTCAGTTCCACTTCACCAAATGGTGCTTTCCAAGAGCAAATGCAGAGTTTCTACAAAAAATACCCAAATCGCTATAGGTCTATAAAATTTGAAAAGTTCCTTCGATTTCTCCAGGATCAATGACAATGGGACCACCTGGAAAGTATTCCTTTCAAACAAAAAAATAGTTTTTCAAATCGGTCTAGCCGTCTTCGAGCATTCCGACGAACTGAGAACCATCTCCTTTTTTTTTGAAGTCGGTAAAAAAAAAAAAAAAACAACAATGTTAGATAAACCTGACCTCACGTGATGTACTAGGATAAACACGTGAAAGTGACAATAGCTGCACTCAGCACCTGCTGGTCTATTCTGTAAAAATTTCACCGTGAACACGAATGTGACAAAAACTGTCATTCCATCTGATGCGAGAGATTGACACTATTGACAGCTCACTGCACCTAAGTTCTTACGGTGAGGTTTTCACAGAATAGAAAACGCAAGTAGCAGTTGACTCCTAAGATAAATAAGCCTGTCTGTACAAGCCTCTTACTTAGTAACATACAGCAACATCACGATTTGGTTGTGCTAGTCATCCACTTAGGACCTCCCTGGTAACATTAATTAATTACATTTATTTGTCACTAAAAAAATACATGAAAAATATGACGGACACTGAAAGTCACAATCTTACAATTTATGTATTACAAAAAAATCTGATCCTTACTCCCAAACTAGGTCTAGGCCTGTATTTTAGGGGTCAGTGTTCAGCCATGGGATCTGTTTAAAACAAGACAGCATTATTTAGAGAGGAGTGTCGCCACATTATTTGACACGCAAATTATAAAGGCATGACGGTAAGTGACATGTGCGATGGTACGCCAAGATGAACTTAGCGTACCATCGCACATGTCACTTACAGTCAGAACGAAATATTTCAAATATAATGAAAAAGTTAAAAATAAGTAATAACCTAAAAGACATGGTATGCTGAGGTGGTATGATTGGAGGATGAGTGTTTGTGTCAGGTAAGGTTCACAGTGTATGAGTATGTGTATGCGTGTGCACTTGTATGTCTCTGTGTATGTTTAGTTATTGAAAATAATAAAATATGTGTTTGTGAAGTGGTTAGGTTAGGTTACCCTTCGTATGTAGGGCGGGGAAGGTAATCAGATACTATGATTAAATTCTATGTGATGAACTAGAGTAATCCCTCCGTCTCCTGGTAATCCAGGCTTTGAAGCCACTCCGTAACTTTATTTTTTATTTCGTGTCGGGTCATTTTAGCAATGTTTAACTTTTTATTTATGTTATTATAGTTTGCTGCTCAAGCTGCTGTACTGGCGTTTAGCAAATGCTGTCCGGCAGGGTACAGAAGTGCATATTAAGGGTTTGTTACGCCTTTTTGGGTCGGGCAGAGGAACCGTCGGTTGTCGCCTAAGCATGGATTTGAGCACATACAGCTGGCGCACTGTAAGGATTTTACATTTAGCAAATAGTTGCGACGTGGGAAATCTATATGGTTTTTTGGTCATGAATTTTTCAACAGTTTCTACTATGTTGAAGAAGCAACAACTCACGAGCGTGGTGGCGCAGCACTTCTGCGCAAACTGCAGGTGGTGCGAGGTGTTGTTGTGCAGCTGGTAGCGCGGCGTGAAGGTGGCGATGTTGGTGTGGCGGTAGCGGCCGCGCCCGCTGCGCACGCGCACGCCCACCGCGAACACGCGCTCGCCCAAGCCGCCCTCGCCCTCGCCGCGCACCGCCAGCTTCTTCACGCTCACGCCGACTCCCAGCCCGAATGGCGAGCTCCACTGAATTCATTTACACGTATTTCACATGATCGACCTCATTCAGCACACATATGGCGGTTTATCACATTTTGCTCTATGCACTTTCATTTTTTTTTGCATTATTATAGAGAAAATACTAGACTCCATCTGGTGGTCTAACGCTTATTAGACTTGCTTTCAGCCTTGCAGATTAGCTAAGCTTTTTATCTATACAAATAAATAAAATTGAAGTGTCTGTCGTGTAGTGTCAAAATAACCACTGCTACTGCAACCGCTGCAACTGCATATGAAAGTAATAAACCTGGCTGACTGTTGTCGTGTCTGTTTGTTCCGGCTAATTTCCGAAACGGCTGACCCAATTTTGACGAGACTTTCACTGGCAGATAGCTGATGTTATAAGGAGTAATTTATGCTATTTTGATTTAAGAAAAAGCCACGCGGGTGAAGCCGCGGTCAGCAACTAGTTGTGATATACATTATTCTCGAATAGCTGAGAGGCAATTCCTGCATTTTAAGAACGTTCGCATTCTAATCTCAGTGTCGATCTGTCAAAAATATCTTAATAATTTTCACACATTGTTGACAAGTTTCTGACATGACTGTCGCTGAGATGAGATTTCGAACGTTGTACCTCGGGCTCGCCGGGCAGGCCTTGGCCCAGGCGCGCAGCCAGCGTGGGCCCGCCGTCGGCCTCGGCGAAGCTGAACAGCAGCGGCGCCACCATGCGCGCCAGCTCGTGCTCCGCGAACTGGCCGGCGGCCTCGGCGGCGCCGCCCTCGGCGCGGAACACCAGCGGCAGGCCCGTGCGGTTGACCAGCCAGTAGGCGGCCGAGACGGACACCTGACAAATGCACTGCTAGAGAGATCGCACCGCGACACACTGGACTTCACGGGCTCAAAAACCGTTTAGTACGGACTAGGTGGGTCTAGTTGGACAGATGCTAGTGTGTCATTGACATAGTCCAGTTTACTTAAGCTTCGTCGGGGGGCGAGCATAAACTTCAGCCTTTTCGGCATCACTGTTGGCCCATGTACAAGCTTTCTGATTGGAGGTTGGTGCAGTGGAGATCTTAGCTTTTTTGTGGCCTTCCATAGAGAGTGGTTAGAAGTTGCAGTCCCATCTAGTTTTTCCAGGTGTCTCTGTACTCCTGCATTTCTAATTTCTTCCAGAGACTGCATTAGCCTTTTAGTTTATTTATTTATACAGAGTAGACTCTGAATTTTAATTTTATTTAGATGTGTATTGTTTAAGAGTACTTTTAAATACAAAATTATATATTATATATATAGCGTGTACGGGTTTAAAGTTAGTTTAAAATTACGTACACACGGCTACATAACAAGCTATACATTTCTAGTATAACCTGATCTCTCATTGGGAAATCCTCAGAAATGCGAGATCACCATATACTGGATTTGTATAGCTTGATATGTAGCCGTGTCTACCTTGCACCAGAGTGTAGTGGAATGGATGCTTTTCGTTTTGACGAAGGACTTTCCACACTTTCCATATTGAAAGATAAAGATGTGATGCCACATTTCTAATGCTTTTTGTAGGATCTTCCTCAAAAAGTGCCAGTATTCTCTCGTCCACTTCAACATTATGTCGCAGAATATGGCCCCTTGGTTCAATAAAAGTGACACTGCCAGTCTCGCGAATGGCGTTGGTATATGTCTTGGAAGACTCTGCGGCCAGGTAATCGTCTACCAGGAAAGCGTTCCTGGTACAGTCGTTGCACTGCACGAGCGACACCATGGGCGGCTCCATAAGCCATTATGATGTCCGCACATTCTTCGTTAGCGAATGTCACCATTGCAACAACAAAAAACTCAACAAAGCTTAACAATAACACCAAAAGTAAAAAAAAAAACAAAACTCTACGAAAACAAAGTAACAAAATGAAACAATCGCGGAGTACGGTGAACTAGCACACACGTTAGGTAGCAGAGGCAGTGATGTCTCGACTAAATAAAAGACGGATCGGCGGCAGAGCGTGTTTTGTCCAAACCGATTTACGCTATACAAGAAAGAGATAGAAGAGAGATTTTACTGCGCAAGAGTGAGAAAATATATTTAACCTGTTTCTCAAGTAACAGTTACGCATTAAGATTTTTTTCATTAGAATTTGGAATTTAGTCTAATGTGATTCGATTCACAGTTCTAGCGAATTCACAAAGTAGTTAAAAGATTTTTATGGCATGTAGCACATCATTAGCAAGAGGATAGAGTAGAAAATTAATGAGGGAGTTCGAAGATCCCAGTCGCTCAGGTATTTTTTTTTTTTTTTTTGTATCCTTTTGAAGAAAAAACGATAAAGTCGGTAAAAACAATTCCACAGAGCATGAGAGGTGTTAAGGGGTCTGAAAGGCAAGCAGATGACGCCTTCAGTCGACCATTTCAATTTGGCACACGATGCACCAAACATCCTGTATATAAGCATTAAAAAGAAGCGAAGGCCGATTGTTCTTTTGTCGGGCAAGGTTGTAAGACACAATTAACCAGTTTAACGTATTAATAACCTACCTTGATGCCATCAGTCTTCTTGACAGTGACCCTTGCATTGAGATACAGCCTCCTTCCTCTAGTATCCCTGAGCTTGAGCCTGGCGCTGAAAGACCCGTTACCGCTACTGCCCACAGCTGCACTGCTGCTGCTTCCACTTCCAGACCCACACACGCTGAGCGCGGTCGACCAGCCAAAGCCTTCCAGTTTTACGCTAAGTTCTACGCCTTCTTCTACGTTCACCTGGGTTGAAAAAAAAGACATGCTCACATTATGCTGCAGGAAGTTTCGCCACGTCCGTCTGTCCGTCTCTCTGTTTGCCTGCCCGCGGTTTAGCTCAGAGGCTCTTAGTACTAAGAAGCTGTAATTTAGTATTCATATTAATCACGCCGACGAAGTGGTAAAACAAAAACTTGAAAAAAAAATTTTTTTTTTTCGGTGTGTACACTCACGAGCACCAATATGTATACACTTAGCAAAATTCAATTGCAATTTTCTCGTGAATAACGATTGCAACTTTGAGGAAAGACCTATTATTCAATATTATAAAGTTATACTATTATAAAATAGGTCTTATCTCAAAGTTGCAATCGTTATTCACCATGAAAATTGCTTTTGAATTTTGCTAAGTGTATACATATTGGTGCTCCTGACTGTATCTACACGTAAAGTAGGGATGATATTTTTTTTTTTCGTCTATCCCATGGTGTGGGTTATCGAAGGATAAGCCGTTCAAAAATATTACGGGTTTGTGAAAGCCAGCTAAATGGTTGTATTTGGATATGTGAAAAAATTCACAGCAGTAGTTAAGTATATAACGAAGTTAAAAGGAAAACTATCACAGCTAAGTAGGCTTTACAAGTTACCGAGTAATAGTCAATGATCTTATATAGGACTAGATCAGCAGTGTACGGCACTGACGCGTTACTACGTCGTATATGTCCACAGGCATATCTGACTTCAGTTGTCAACTTGGTGACGTCAAGTGAGCGATAGCCTAAGAATAAAAAATATCAAAATGGTGAAATGTCCGGTTAAAATTTGCATGTAACGGTCTGAAAAGATTAATAAAGCAAGTGGTGTTACATTTCACAAAAAAGTTAGCAAAATTTTCTTCAGATTATCCAAAAATAACATTAAAAGACGAATTAGATTTATCAATTTTTTTTTGGCATCATTGTTACCAGTAAAAACGATTTTGATTTTGCCAGACTGTTGGGAGTTTAGTGAATGACGAATGTATGTTCCTGTAAGTCTATATTATATAATTACTAACTTATGCCCGCGGCTTCGCCCACGTGGATGTCAGTTATCGCGTAAAAAAGTAGCCTATGTCCTTCTCCATATCCCAGGCTATATCTCTGCCAAATTTCATGACGATCGGTTCAGCCGTTTAGGCGTGAAAACGTAACATACAGACAGACAGACAGACAGACAGAGTTACTTTCACATTTATAATATTAGTATGGATTATAGTCTGTTAGGTTTAAACACTGTGCAGTACCCAAACACTTACTAAATAGAAAAGTAACACATTCACGTGTATTTCGACGGTTTTAACTTAACTCCACTTTTTAAACCAAAATTAATTTTATTAGCAATAAATAATCTTAGACGTAAAGTGAGGTTATATTTTTAAATGAAAAATTCTAGATTGTTTATGATCGCATCGTGTTAAATAGTGTTGTGCACTGACTGGACAGGTCCACTCAATCTGTGTGGTTCTTTCATCAAAAGCCCATTTCTGACACCAATCTACATGGTCTTCACATGATCTGACCAAGATGCACCAATGTCTGGACTTTAAAAGAGACTGTGACCTCTGACTTTGTTTCGGCTTTTCTTATTTATTTATTTATGTACACACAGTTAAATACATAGAGATACGACATAATTATAATTTCAGTACAAAGGTACTGCTTATTTCTTAAGAAATTTCTTCCAGCAGACCTGCGAAAGAAGAAATGAAAAAGAAATGTAGACAATAGTGTGTGAGAACATGAAGAGAATAATATGAATATGCGGAGTCTTAAACTAAAATATTAAATATAACATATACTTAAATAAAGCTACAAACATCGATTTAGAATACCCTAGATACACTATCACCTACAAATCCAAGCCGCAAAAGTGTCCCATCACTAAGTTACAAGTGTGTGCGTCTACTAAGGCAAATCTAAAACACATAATGTACTTAAGAACATTTCAATTTTCCTTACATACAACCTTATGTGAATGGCTTAAGGTGTGGTTTCGAGTGCGCGCGATGGGCGGTTATGACATTACAAAATTAGACCATCGCGCAAGTCGTAAAATTTTATTTCTCTCAGCTGTAGGTAAGAAAATTTTAAACGATACTATTCCTTAAGCAAATGCTTATTAAGTCAAATTCACTTTACGCCGCGTGACACATCGTAAAAAAAAATTGTTTTGGAACAGAAGGATAATGGAGTGGTCTTGAAATTTTACTCAGTACTAACCTATGGTACTAACTATACCCAAAGTCTCAAATTCAAATAATTTATTTAAACAAAGGGGATAAACATTTATCAAAAAAATATTTTCGTAATGGTAACTCACATAAAATGGCGAAAAAAAAGGTGCCATTTTCTTTTAAGTACTGAATTTAAGAAATAGGTAATAATTAAAAAATAATCATACCGTAATTATTTTTATAAATTTTCGGCTTTAATCAAAGTTATTAATATAAGAAGATTTTCTGGTATAAAATATTTTATGATACTAGTAACAATGCAGGAGATCCAAACCTTTTCACATTTTTTACATCGTCAACAACACTAATATTACAACTCTCATTCATAGATTCATATTGTAAGTAGCTTATCTAGCCACATTTTGGATGAAAACTGTTTTTGAGTGGAAATCGATTTTGCGAGGCCTATGTACGTCTAGCAGTGGACTCAAAAGGGCTGATTATGACGATTAAAGGCCGTGTATCCGACACACCACACAAAACATTGTTTGGCAACGGTATTTTGTTTGCATAGTTCTTATAATTAATTCACTCTAATTTCATAGATGATTATTTAAAAAAAAAAAAAATATGATAGATGGATTTATTCATAAACGTTGCTTAATGTTAAGTGACGTTCAAACGTCAAAAATGTATGGTTAAACAGTCGCTAATCATTACTTAACTTTAAGCAGCGTTTATAAATAAACCCCAAAATGTTTTGTACCACTGTCCTGTCATTTTGACAGTGACATTTCTTGACATTACTTTGTTTACATAAATTATCTGAATTAGAGACTTTGGGTATAGATGCTTAAAATAAAACAGGTTGAGGTGGTTAAAATTACCTTATTTTTATTTTATTTATTAAGACAATTTAAAAAGATTGTACACAACATACGTACATGTGTACGTATGTTGTGTACTCAGTAGTCACAATATTTTATGTAAAAACTTACTGCAATACATGGAATAACCCCTTTCTTTACTTTCCGAAAGCCTTTCTTCGTATAATACAAGTCATTTTCTGAGAAGTGACAAGAGCAAACCACACTAGAATCATTCGGCTTAAACAAATCTTTACTCCTCTCATTAGCTATAATTTTTCGCTATTTTTCCCTTTCAATTTCATTTTTAGGAAATCTGGATTATTAAATAAAAACATAATATTGTTTAACTATAATATAAAAAACACCAATCACCATTCAAATAAATTTCGCCCATCTCCGGACCGGCTATAGTTATTTAGTTTTTTAGTTTGTGATAAATAAATAAATAAAATTAATTCCATATTATTGACATACCGCAGAAAAAAAAAACAATAAGCGACTCTATTCATTTAATATTTGACTATGTTCCACTTCATAAATCTTCCATCCCCTTTCCATTTAATACAAGTGCTGCGCGAGGGAAAAGCCAACTGCGTAGCGTGAAATGAAGAGACGTATTGAAATTAATTAAAAAAAAAATGTTTTTAATGAGTTTGAAGGCGTATTTTGCCACAAATTCACTACATTATAAAACTATTATCTAGTACTTACCGAAAATACGATATGCCATCCGTTATCAACGTGGTTAAAGTATTATTTTTGCACTTTTTTACGGAGCACTTTGGCATGTTCACCCGATAACGAAGGGCGCGTTACTGAGAGCGCAACTGTGCTTAGAAGTACGAGTAATATAAGCACAGTTGACGGTGTATCTAGGGTATTCTAAATCGATGGCTACAAAATATAAATACATATATGTATATATCCATACTAATATTATAAATGTGAAAGTAACTCTGTCTGTCTGTCTGTATGTTACGTTTTCACGCCTGAACCGCTGAACCGATCGTCATGAAATTTGGCAGAGATATAGCCTGGGATATGGAGAAGGACATAGGCTACTTTTTTACGCGATAACCGACATCTACGCGGCCGGAGCCGCGGGCAAAAGCTAGTATATACATAAAATACTGACAGTTGAGAGGAAAGGTAATGCTCTTTTACTCGATATTTGAATAGAGATATAGTTTTTAAATCGCGAATGCTAGGCGGAAGCGAGTTCCATAATCTTACAGCATGGACAGAGAAAGAATAAGAATAGTAGCTAGTTTTATGAGGTGAGATTTAAGGAGGGATCCAAGGTGTGATCTACACGGTGCGTCGCTAGGACGAGCGTATGAAAAACGCTCACGTAGGTAGGAAGGATAAGACGGGTTGTGTAAGATGTTGAATAGGAGACATAAAATCCGAGTGTTCCTGCGAAGGCGGATTGGGAGCCACTTGAGTTCTTTGCGAAGGTGAGAAACATGGTCATACTTTCGAAGACCGAAAGCAAAGCGAATGCACAAGTTTTGCAAGCGCTCAAGCTTGTTCAATAGCTCCTCAGTAGCATCTAGGTAGCAGGCGTCGGCGTAATCTATAATCGGCTGAATTAGTGTTTGTGCCAAAGTAATTTTAGTCTTCAAGGGCAGGAGACTTTGAAGGCTTTTCAGCGAATGAAAGGAGAAATGTACCTTTCGACTGACCTTATTGACCTGAGCACGCCACGAAAGATTGGAGTCAATAACTACACCTAGATCTTTGGCGGTTTCGGTATAGTCAATGCGAATACCGTCGAGATATAAAGGCATCAGAGAAGTAACATCAGCCGCATTGCGAACGAATCTGCTGCCTATGATTATAGCCTGGGATTTAGTTGGATTAATTTGTAAACCAAATGACTTAGCCCAAACGCTGATGCAGGCCAGGTCATGATTCATAGCAGCAATTGCAGATCCCGCGTCAGCTACAGTAAAATGTCGGTAAAGCTGCAAATCATCTGAGTAGAGATGAAAACTAGAGGAGATTACTCGGGTAACAAAGTTGATGAAAATTTAAAAAAGAAGAGGAGAGAGAACGCCACCCTGAAGAACACCCTCAGTAAGGTTACACCAATCAGAGAAAGACTCCTCCAGGCGAACACACTGAGAGCGTCCCCGAAGATAAGAACTAAACCAAGCTAAAGCGGAAGAAGAGAAATTGATAGATTTGAGGATACCTAGTATAATGTCAAAATCCATCCAGAGTTGAAGGCGCTACTAAAGTCAAGCAATACTACGAGGGCGGCACTGAAAATTTCGGGAATCAAGGAAGAGACACAACATTACTATTTAAAAATGTATTTATTGCTTTTCGAAGTATTCTCCGCGAAATTTAACACATTTTTCCATACGATGGAACCAATCATTGAAGCAACCATTCCATTCGGAAGTTGGGGTCTCCAAAATGGCCGTTTTGTAGGCGTCCACAGCTTCTTCAGGTGATGAAAGTCTCTGTCCACGCAATTTATTCTTTATTTTAGGGAAAGTATAGAAATCATTAGGGCTTAGGTCGGGGCTGTACGGCAGATGGTCTAATAATTCTATGTTTTCTTGCTCTAAAAACTATTTTGTTCGGTGCGCGGTGTGAGAACTCGCATTGTCGTGATGGAGGATGATGCGGCGGTTGCAGTTCTCTTTACGGAGTTCAGAAACGACCTGTGGCAAACAAATGCTAGCATACCATTCTGCATTAACCGTTCTTTATCCCTCAAGAGGAATAGTCGTAACATGGCCGGTTTTGGAGACAAACGTGACCACCATTTTTTTTCCAACACTCCGTGAACGAACAATTTTTGTTGGCTTTAACTCATTTTCGAACACCCAAACTCGTGACTGGTTTTTTGTTTCGGGTTCGTACGCATATATCCAGGATTCGTCACCTGATACGATGTTGTATACAGCATTTGAGGATCCTGCGTGGAATCTTTCGAGAGTTCTGACGCACCAAGTAACGCGAGCCGCTTTTTGCTCTTCACAGAGCGAATGCGGTATCCATCGGGAAAACAACTTTTTTACACCTAATTGTTCATGCAAGATTATTTGTATTTGACTCATGCCAATGTCTAAAGTTGCCTGAATTTCGCGGTATGTCACATGTCGATCTTCCTCAATCAGCTTACGCATAGCATCAACGTTTTCTTGGGAGACTGCAGTTTTTGGACGACCTTGACGGGGATCATCACTGAGCTTGACACGTCCACGTTGAAATTCAGCAAACCAGCGATAAATTGTGGTTTTGGATAGGACTTCATCACCAAATGCAGAAATCATCCGGTCAACACACTGTTTTTGTGTTAAACCACTTCGAAAGTCATAATAAATCATCGCTCTTGAATTTTCTCGAGTCAATTCCATTTTCTCAACGACTAAACAAGTTTGACAAAACCTTGTGACAAGACCGAGAATCTTTTTTAAAATAAATAAATGGTATTCGATTTTTAAAACCAAGGAGTTTTCAATTAAAAAGATTTTAATATGACAGGAACAGTGGAAATATTCCATTCCCGATACTTTTATTGCAGCCCTCGTAGAACAGTAAGGGACTTATTTTCCATTGCCCAGCGTATGTCGTCAGTTACTTTCAAAAGCGGGGTTACAGTACTGTGACCCGAGCGAAAACCGGATTGCAAAGGGGAAATTATCGAGTTTGACGCCATGAAAACTGACACTTGTCTATGAACTATGTGCTCAAAAACTTTAGAGAGAAATGGGAGAATATAAATAGGTCTAAAGTGGGTTAGTAAAGTAGGATTGCTAGTCTTAGGTAAAGGTATTATGTGAGCCTGTTTCCAAACTGAAGGAAGCAAGAGGAAAATGAGTGGTTGAATATGTGAGTGAAAACAGGAAGTAACAAGGGAAGGACAAGAGTTGTCATTCTTGAACAAAACTTATCATTACCGACTGCTGAAGAAGTAATCGGTAGTATAGATTTCTTAACGTCATCCTCCGTAACATCGCTAAGCTTAAAGTGAGAACATGTGTAACAGCAAACTGGCAAAACTCTCTAGTGTCGCAGCTTTGACAGATGGATCAAGAGAAAAGGGAAGGAGAGAGAAGCGCTTATTGAGATCATTGAGGTTCACATCCTTACACTGGTTGTTAGGAGACTTGCCTATGCCTACAGATTTGAAAAAATTCCATACACCGGAAGAACTGCGGTTATTGAGTTGATCATGGAAATAGCGTCTCTTAGCATCTTGACACAGATGACTGCAGCGATTACGTAAGGATTTCTAATAAGAGAGATTCAGCTCTGAAGGTCTGCGCTTATATCTGCTCTTAGCTTTATCCCTGCGAGCCATAAGCTCTTTAATTCAATCAATTAATCAATCATTTATTTTGTTAAACATAGGTATGGTTACAGATAATATATTGTCTAAAATATGTGCACTACATAAATGTTTTGCCAATATAGGGCGTACAAAATTAACATAAACAAGCAATTACAATTAAGGTGACATGTCAATATATTAAAAAACAAAAAAATCATTAATTAAAAATATGTCAGATGTGTAAACAGGTAATAAATAAAATCATAAGTGTTTAATTAGCAAGTCGGAATCGTCATACCTCTGTTTATCAGTAGTAAACTCAGTGATGGAGTAGTAACATCTATCTAAAAGGAATTTAAATAAAGACCTCTTAAAGGTTCCCAGACACTCTTTATTTCTAATAGCTGCTGATGTACTATTATGTATTTTTGGGGCCATACCTAGCACACTTTTGCCGAAAAATGCGGTTTTATGAGAGGTAGGTAACATGAATGGTATTCTGATAACGGCGAGAGCGCAGTTTTTCAAATAAATGCAGGTTACAGCGGACAAACACTCCCATTTCATATATGTACATAGACGGTAGAGTGAGCAGACTAAGTTCCTTAAATACTGGTTTACAACTATCAATCGATTGTAATTTGGTAAACGATCGCAAGCATTTCTTCTGAGCTTTAAAATCAATGTCTCTGTCAGTGGAGTTGTCCCAGAAAATAATTCCGTACCTAATGCCTGAAGCCACATAAGCATTATAAGCTATTTGTACTATATACACATAATTTGTAGCGTTATCAATGGTGCAGGGTAATGGTTTCTTCTCAGAATAGTCAGATAGGAAACACCTCATCTAGTTTTAAAAATATGACTGACGTGTAAAAGTGTTTGTACAAACCTACTTACAGAAATAAAATCGTTTATCATTTACAATCACCTTAATTAATTTAGGATTGAAATTTATTTTGTTTAAATGAATGTCATAAACATTGAAATAATATCATTCCATTTTAACACATTGACTGCCAACTCGGTCACCGGTGTCCGCTAACAATAGTTTTTCTATTGTGTCTGTTGTCTGGCAGTCAAAGCCTTAAGCAACAGTTATTTGACACAATCTTAATAGTTTTTAACCGACTTTCCAAAAAGGAGGTTCTCTTTCTACGTGTGAAAACTTGTAATTGGCCATCATCACGTTAAAACTTTGTAACCATTGTGTCTGATTAGCTGTAAGTTTTCCAAAAATAATAAAATAAAATAAAGGTAACTCATATTTTCAGTTTTCCTAATTAAATACGCGTCATAGATTAGGGTGCATAACTCGAGACGGATGTACTTTGGAGCTGAGCTGCCATAGTAACTATTGTTTGAATGGAAGTACTCTACACATCTAACAAGGTGGCGTTAGTGTGCCATAAAAAAAGGCACCGAAATTGGGCAATAGCCCTTTAAATAAATAATTCTGATGAAAATGGTACCATCGAACTGATCTGAAGATGAAGCCGGAAGGTATGCACCGGAACTCCGTAATAAAACAATGTGTCCTAGCCGTGTTTGGACTTATTGGAATTGTAATGAGATGCACTCGGGCTATAAATGGTTATTAACCGATTTTTATTAACTTTAAACTTTTTGCTGTCATACAACTGGCTTCGTTCCGTCGTAATTAGTTTGACGGAAGAAGAAATGAGACAAACAGATTATTTTGACAGATTGACATAATTTATATATCTGTTTCAAAGCTACGACTTTAACTCGTAAGTGGTTACGTTTTTCTGAAATTATTAGTAGGACGTATAATATGACCTCATTGGCTCAACTAACTTCAATTTGCAGTTGAAAAACATGTTCACCGATAAATTCTGTATGGGAGAACATGTTTTTCAACTACAATGTTAAGTTTGTTCATGGGATAAATTCATCCCAACTACGGAACCCTTCATTGTGCGTGGTCGCACTTGGCCGGCTTTCTTCTTTTTAAGAATAATTCCCGATAATAGGTTGGGAATCTTTTCCTGTAATCACAACGGTTATGGTAGCATAACCTGCTCTTACTTTCCCATTTCAAATTAACACCTGTATAAGTGACATTTGAGGCTGAGTTTACTTTTAAAACTGTATAACATATCTTCGTTTAACAACTTATCAGCTATTTCTTACCTCATGAAAAGGCATAGTATCTCCGGGCGGTATATTGCCAGCAACACTGGCAGATGCAGATCCCGGAGCAACAGGATTGGTTCGGTACTGCATCTCTAGTGGCAGCAGGTTCTCTAGTCTTAGGGCAGGTACTAATGTGAGCGTGTGTCCGGCTATCGGTGAGCCTCTGTCTGGAGGGAATCTCTCTCGGATTATCACGCAGCAGAACCTGGAACAAGGAGTTAGGTTCAAATAGTTTTATGTAAAAAAAGATCCCAATTCAAAAAACGTAGTGTAGGCCCGTCTTCGGACTATACCCAAAGTCTCAAATTCAGATAATTTATTTAAACAAAGGGGATAAGATAGCAAAAAAATATCTTCGTAATGGTAATTCAAATAAAATGGCGAAAAAAAAGGTTCCATTTTCTTTTAAGTACTGAATTTAAGAAATGATAATTAAAAAATTATCATACCGTAATTATTTTTATACATTTTCGGTTTTAAGCAAAGTTATTAAAAAAGGAAATTTTCTGGTACAAAATATTTTATGATACTGGTAACAATGCAGAAGATCCAAACATTTTCAAATTTTTTACATCTTTAACACTCATTCATAGATTCATATTGTATGTAGCATAATTATCTAGCCACATTTTGGATGAAAACGGCTGTAAACTGTTTCAAGTGGAAATCGATTTTGGGAGGCCTACGTCTAGCACTGGACTTAAATGGACTGATTATGACGATCATAGGCCGTGTCTCCGACACACCACATAAAAAATTGTTTGGCAACGGTATTTTGTTTGCATAGTTCTTATAATTAATTCACTTTAATTTCATAGATGATTATTTACAAAAAATAATTATTATTAAATGTTTTGCACCACTGTCCTGTCATTTTGACAGTGACATTTCTTGACATTACTTTGTTTACATAAATTATCTGAATTAGAAACTTTGGGTATAGATAAAGATAAATTAATTTGTTCAAAAATGTGTTGTAACATGATACATGAATATGCACATATAGATGGAAAATATTAAAATATTTTTAACGGACCAACATGTTTTGCCTCACTCGGCGTACAAAATGTTTATATGCTATTAATTAAATTGGCAATTATAAATTAATTATTAATGTCAGTTTCATACCTATTTCATAGATAGAGCGTCAATCTTTACAGGTTGATTTATTTATTTATTTATTATGTTGATATTAATTCGATAAGAGTAATGGCGTGTGATTGGGGAGGCCTGCATCTGGCATCTGCAGCTATAGGGTAATAATGAATTCAAGTACTCGTAGTGACATTAGGATGCCCATTTTAGTATTTGGGGCATTTCACGTGAAGCGGACAGCGAAAAAAAGTGTCGTTCTGAAATTTGTTCATATTCGGCTTATTTGTACTTCTAGTAGGTATTTTATTTTATTTTATTTTATTTCTTAAGAAAACTTACAGCTAGGATACAGATAGTTGACAGTTTAGTGAAAGAAGGCCAATTACAAGTTTTCACTGACAATATTAGGGTAGAACAAGAAGCAGTAGACAGGCAACAGAAAGTAAGAATAAGTAAGCACTCAGAGAGAAACAAGAAAAGATTGTACAGGTTTTAGTGATCTTGAAAGAAGTTTTTACAAAGTATTTTTTTTAGTTTAGGAACACTGGTAGAGAATAAATCCAGATCATCAACACTCTGACACATCGAATTGTATGCCCTGCTGGCTCTTATCATATAAGAGTTTTGTCGAAATATGCATCGCACAGAGGGAACAAACAGAGGTTGATGATTCCTTAAGGTGAAGGATGGAACACGCAGCCCAATTTTGCTCATCAATTCAGCAAAGTCGGTTGAACCATTAGCCAAATTGAACAAGAATACCATATCGGAAATTTTTCTCCGCTCAATTAGTGGAAGAATGTGAAACTTCCTGCAGCGGCTGTAATAATTAGGCAAATAGGTTTTGGATCTAAACTGAATGTACCTTAAGAATTTCTTTTGAATATTTTCGATGCGATTGACGTAAGTATTATAAATTGGATTCCATACTGGTGAGCAGTATTCGAGATGACTGCGTACAAAAGCACAATAAAGAATTTTGAGTGTTTTGATATTTTTAAAATCGGCTGAAATCCTCAAGATGAAACCTGGTGCCTTAGAAGCTTTTTTAACAATATTATCGATGTGAGTGTCAAAAAGAAGTTTCGAGTCAAAAGTGACGCCTAAGTCTCTAATCGTATTAACTCTGGCTATTGAAGTGTTGGCTAGTCTGTAATCGTAAAGAATTGGTTTAGGTTTACGAGTGAAGGTACATGTATAACATTTAGAGACATTTAGATCCAAGTGGTTGGCCGTACAATACTCTTGGAATCTATCCAGATCACGTTGGAGACTTTTAGCATCCTCACAAGTTCTTATTTCACTGAGAATCTTCATGTCGTCCGCAAACAAAAGAACTGTTGAGTTAGAGAAACATGAAGAGACGTCATTGATGAAGATGTTGAATAACAAGGGTCCCAAAAGCGATCCCTGTGGAATCCCTGAAGGGATAATCATGGTTCTCGATGTGTATCCATTAAGAACTACAGTTTGACATCTGTTGGCTACATAAGATGAAAACCACCTAAGGGATTTCCACTTATACCTATGGCCAGAAGCTTACGCAGAAGTATAGCATGATCCAAGCGATCAAAACACTTGCTGTAATCAGTGTAGATTACATCTACTTGTGAGCGATGAGCCATACATTCAGTCAAGTAGTCACCACACAGAATGAGATTGGTACTTGTGGACCGACCTCGCAGGAAACCATGTTGGCGGTCACTGATGCTTAGTTTAAGACAAGCATAAAGCTGCTTGTGTATTATTTTTTCCAGGATTTTAGCGAAAATGCATAGTTTGGATATGGGCCTGTAATTTTCCACGAGATCTCTAGGTCCTTTTTTGTGGATCGGAGTGATTAACGCCGATTTCTAAATTGCTGGTACCTCACCTAAATTAAGGGACCGCCTAAACAGAAATGAAAGAGGAGGAGTCAGACTTTTGGCACAGTTAAGTATAAAAACTGGCGGAATATTGTCTGGTCCTGCAGATTTAGATAAGTCAACTCCTTTAAGTAGATTGAATACTTCTAATTCATTAACTTCGACTGAATGTATGTCCGACACAATATCGCTCAAATGCATGTTTGAACCCTGCGCGTGGTCATTGGAAAGATCGTCGTCACTGTTGATACTACTAGCAGAACTGAGAAAATTTGAATAGAAATAGTCGCTAAACATGTTGCATATATCCTCTCCTTTACTTGAAGTGCTATTTCTATATCTAAGTAAGGAAGGATAAGCATTGATTTGATTTTTGGATTTTACGTACGACCAAAACGCTTTGGGGTTCTTGAGAATGTCTTCTTCAATTTTTGTTATATAGCAAACTCAAACTCAAACTCAAAGCATTTATTTCAAATAAACCAATTACAGGCACTTTTGAATTGTCAAGGGGTCGGTCAGTCAGAAAGATGAAGCTAGTTGCCCATTCCAAAGCGTAGTAGGTTCCTATGGAGAAGAACGGACAAGAAACTCCATGGACACTCTTTTAAAACAAAATATTGTTACAAAATATGGGTTACATCATTCATGTTGAAGTTATACATGTGAGAACAATGTAGAAAGACAGCAGTTAAACATTTCACTTTCAACTTCCTTGGCACGCTGTCGGAGCAAAACAAAAGACTCATGATCAGACAGGTTTCAGTATTTCTTAAATTTTGCGTGGTACTTCGCTTTATCTTTTAAAATTTTTATCAGAGGCTGTTTGAACCAGAGAGGGTATCTGCTGCTTGGAACTACCGTCTTAATAGGTACAAAAGAATCACGTAGTTCATTGAGAGTGTCATAGAAAAATGATACGGCACCTTCGAGTGTCCTAGTACTCACTTCGTTGCGTATGAATGAGGACACACAATATTTTTTTTGTATGATGATTATTTGTCAAATTATTGGCTTCTAAAGAATTGTCGTTATTGAAATTCGTAGTTTTTGGAAATAGTTTTTCGAATTAAACAAATTAATTTTAAAATATTAAAAATGGCGACTTAAATAGAAAATTTACTGTTCTTTTTAAATACAAAATAAAACTTTTTTTTTTTTTTAATATTCAAAACCGGAAATAAACTTTTCAAATCAGAATTTTAGTAACTTCGACCAATTTTATTTTTATGTTGTTTATTTCAAAATATAGCCTAAAGTATATTTATAATACACCCACCAGAAGTTTCAAAATGGGATCTGCAATAGTTTAGGAAATAAATGAATTAAAGTACATATGTGTCGCACTGAGCGTAGTACTTAAGCCTGCCTAAGGTCGACTGGTGTGCCCGAAAAAAAAAAACATACTTAGTAAAATTGCTGTGCTGTCATAATAATAACATAATGAGACAATATTGTAACAAAGGAGGTAAGAAGGTACCTATATATATATTTTTTTAATTTAACAATCTACACTAGAATTGGTTCTTTTTACCAAAAATCCTGCGTTGTTGGAATAAAGGCGTGCAATTTTTTTGTTCCAGGAATGGTGATTGCTGAATCGAACTGGGGCTGCAAACAATTCTCTGACGTTGAATATGGTCTTTGGAGCAGTAATAAATGGCTGTCTGTTTTAAAGATGATTTTGTCCACTCGTATAATCGCATTGGTGTAACGATTGCGTTACTTGCAGGCAACTGTAGGCTTGCACGCGTTGCTAAACGGTCCTTGTGCATGGTCCTTTTCCAGCTCCGGTTCGATTCAGCAATCACCATTCCTGGAACAAAAAAGTTGCACGCCTTTATTCCAACAACCGAAGGCCTTTTGGTAAAAAGAACCAGTTCTAGGGTAGATTGCTAAATTAAAAAAAAAAATTGGTACCTACTTACCACCTTTGTTACAATATTGTCTTATTATGTTATTATTATGACAGCACAGCAATTTTACTAAGTATGTTTTTTTTTTTTTTCGGGCAAACCAGTCGACCTTAGGAAGGTTAAGTACTACGCCCAGTGCGACACGAATGCACTTTAATTCATTTATCTCCTAAACTATTGCAGATCCCATTTTGAAACTTCTGGTGTATTATAAATATACTTTAGGCTATATATTAAAATTAAAATAAAATTGGTTGAAGTTACTAAAATTCTGATTTGAAAGTTTATTTCCGGTTTTGAATATAAAAAAAATACTGTTTTATTTTGTATTTAAAAAGAACAATAAATTTTCTATTTAAATCGCCATATTTAATATTTTATTATTAATTTGTTTAATTCAAAAAACTGTTTCCAAATGTCTAATGCTCGAAATGTCTAATGCACCGCACAGGTGCATAACTTTCAATCAAAATAAATGTCAAATACATCGACCAATAGCGAAGGTGACCTTGAAAGTTTTTTTTTAGACATTTCGAGCGTTTGCTCTTATGCACCGCAAATGTGCACTTGACATTTCAAGAGTTTCGAAAAACAATTTCCAAAAAATACGAATTTCAATAACGACAATTCTTTAGAAGCCAATAACTTGACAAAACATCAACAAAAAAAAATTGTGTGTCCTCATTCATACCTACTAGAAGTACAAATAAGCTGAATATGAACAAATTTCAGAACGTCACTTTTTTTCGCTGTCCGCTTCACGTGAAATGCCCTATTTGTGAAACATAGTTCCACTAAATCGGCGCCGCCCACAGCGCACCCGCAGCGACCGTGTGATGTTCACCATGAGCTTAACTGTAGATATGATCAGGCGGAGCCCTACACTCGTAGTGTAGCAGCGCCCGCGACGAGGGCGCGGCCCGCCAGTCGATGGGCGCGGGCGAGGGCGCGGGCTCGGCGCGCAGCAGCGGGCGCGTCCACAGCGCGGCGGGGTGCGCGGCCAGCGGCGCCGCCCACAGCGCGCCCGCGGCGACCGTGTGATGTTCACCAAGAGCTTACCTGTAGATATGATCAGGCGGAGCCCTACACTCGTAGTGTAGCAGCGCCCGCGACGAGGGCGCGGCCCGCCAGTCGATGGGCGCGGGCGAGGGCGCGGGCTCGGCGCGCAGCAGCGGGCGCGTCCACAGCGCGGCGGGGTGCGCGGCCAGCGGCGCCGCCCACAGCGCACCCGCGGCGACCTTGTGATGTTCACCAAGAGCTTACCTGTAGATATGATCAGGCGGAGCCCTACACTCGTAGTGTAGCAGCGCCCGCGACGAGGGCGCGGCCCGCCAGTCGATGGGCGCGGGCGAGGGCGCGGGCTCGGCGCGCAGCAGCGGGCGCGTCCACAGCGCGGCGGGGTGCGCGGCCAGCGGCGCCGCCCACAGCGCGCCCGCGGCGACCGTGTGATGTTCACCAAGAGCTTACCTGTAGATATGATCAGGCGGAGCCCTACACTCGTAGTGTAGCAGCGCCCGCGACGAGGGCGCGGCCCGCCAGTCGATGGGCGCGGGCGAGGGCGCGGGCTCGGCGCGCAGCAGCGGGCGCGTCCACAGCGCGGCGGGGTGCGCGGCCAGCGGCGCCGCCCACAGCGCACCCGCGGCGACCTTGTGATGTTCACCAAGAGCTTACCTGTAGATATGATCAGGCGGAGCCCTACACTCGTAGTGTAGCAGCGCCCGCGACGAGGGCGCGGCCCGCCAGTCGATGGGCGCGGGCGAGGGCGCGGGCTCGGCGCGCAGCAGCGGGCGCGTCCACAGCGCGGCGGGGTGCGCAGCCAGCGGCGCCGCCCACAGCGCACCCGCGGCGACCTTGTGATGTTCACCAAGAGCTTACCTGTAGATATGATCAGGCGGAGCCCTACACTCGTAGTGTAGCAGCGCCCGCGACGAGGGCGCGGCCCGCCAGTCGATGGGCGCGGGCGAGGGCGCGGGCTCGGCGCGCAGCAGCGGGCGCGTCCACAGCGCGGCGGGGTGCGCGGCCAGCGGCGCCGCCCACAGCGCACCCGCGGCGACCTTGTGATGTTCACCAAGAGCTTACCTGTAGATATTATCAGGCGGAGCCCTACACTCGTAGTGTAGCAGCGCCCGCGACGAGGGCGCGGCCCGCCAGTCGATGGGCGCGGGCGAGGGCGCGGGCTCGGCGCGCAGCAGCGGGCGCGTCCACAGCGCGGCGGGGTGCGCGGCCAGCGGCGCCGCCCACAGCGCGCCCGCGGCGACCGTGTGATGTTCACCAAGAGCTTACCTGTAGATATGATCAGGCGGAGCCCTACACTCGTAGTGTAGCAGCGCCCGCGACGAGGGCGCGGCCCGCCAGTCGATGGGCGCGGGCGAGGGCGCGGGCTCGGCGCGCAGCAGCGGGCGCGTCCACAGCGCGGCGGGGTGCGCGGCCAGCGGCGCCGCCCACAGCGCGCCCGCGGCGACCGTGTGATGTTCACCAAGAGCTTACCTGTAGATATGATCAGGCGGAGCCCTACACTCGTAGTGTAGCAGCGCCCGCGACGAGGGCGCGGCCCGCCAGTCGATGGGCGCGGGCGAGGGCGCGGGCTCGGCGCGCAGCAGCGGGCGCGTCCACAGCGCGGCGGGGTGCGCGGCCAGCGGCGCCGCCCACAGCGCACCCGCGGCGACCTTGTGATGTTCACCAAGAGCTTACCTGTAGATATTATCAGGCGGAGCCCTACACTCGTAGTGTAGCAGCGCCCGCGACGAGGGCGCGGCCCGCCAGTCGATGGGCGCGGGCGAGGGCGCGGGCTCGGCGCGCAGCAGCGGGCGCGTCCACAGCGCGGCGGGGTGCGCGGCCAGCGGCGCCGCCCACAGCGCACCCGCGGCGACCTTGTGATGTTCACCAAGAGCTTACCTGTAGATATTATCAGGCGGAGCCCTACACTCGTAGTGTAGCAGCGCCCGCGACGAGGGCGCGGCCCGCCAGTCGATGGGCGCGGGCGAGGGCGCGGGCTCGGCGCGCAGCAGCGGGCGCGTCCACAGCGCGGCGGGGTGCGCGGCCAGCGGCGCCGCCCACAGCGCGCCCGCGGCGACCGTGGCGCAGCGCACGCCGCCACCGCCGCTGCTCCACTGGGCTGAGGGGGGTTCCACAATGGTTTAGCTAAGTTTTGCTAAAGCTTTGCTTTATAGCCATTTCCTTCTTCAAATAAATTTATTTGCGTAACACAGGTTGGTGGGATTATTAAGGACGTTGTTTCTGTTCAACTATGAACAAGCATCAGCATTAAGAGCGACAAACATTCATTCTACGCGCCGGCTACACCGGCGCGCCGTCAGCGCTAAGAAGTGACCTACTGAAATCTTCGCTTCATCGGCTCGATACACACACAACACACATGCAAATAGGTATCAATGTGTATTTACCACAGAATTTGTATATAATTAAGTTAATTATTGTAATAAAGGAGTCATCAAGCTAGAGTCAAGTGTAATTCATCTCCTATAACTCCTCTCACTGTGGCCAAGACACCTTTAGCCATCATCGATCCTATGAGTCTGTGGGATCGGCAGTGAGAAAACCATTTCCTGTGTACATTGCACGACGTACACAAACCCCTGTTCCTACCCGAACTCCATCTGTTACCGTAGGTCTCCTTGCAACAGACTTCCCGTACGTAAACCATCGTGACCAACGTTTGGTATGGTTTGTATGGTAGGCTAGGGTTGTAGGGTAACGATAATAGGGTACTAGGTAATTTCTCAGGGCTATGTTTGTAGTCAGTAGGGTCTTAGGTAAATAGTTACCAGGCTCAATTGTCACGAACATAGTCCCACTGTACGCATTTGGAATAGCGGCCGTACTAAGCTGTAAGTCCCGGTGCGTACAGTTTCCATCAATTTTTATTTTATCAATAGATTCTTTTGGCGTGTTAAGTCTCGTTTTGTTTGTAATCCGCCACGCTGTTTTAGTCTTATTATGAGAAGTTATTATTTTATGGTTATTTTGCGCACGTTTTATTAGTTTTTTTTTTTTTATAACTGACAATAATTAAAGTACTTTAATTTGTTGCCTTTTGTTGAGTTTAATCTGAACTTCCATAGCAAATTCTTGTTTTTTTTCGACTACAAATTTTTACACCACGTGATACCCACTATGGTTTATGAATTACTTTTATTAAAAACTAGCTTCTGCCCGCGACTTCGTTCGCGTGGAAGTCATAAAACACCATAATATACTAAAATACCAGCCACCTTTTTATAAAACTTCCCTGAACACTACGTTTGTAGGTTTGGTCACAGCAGTCAAAATATACAGAGAGTTAGGGGCCTAAGTCTACTAATTTACAAACGTTGCAATGGTCTCGCCATTGTGAGTATTTGACAGTGTTTGTATGGCAAATCTGTCAAAAACTCACAATGAAGAGACCATTGCAACGTTTGTACATTAGTAGACTTGGCCCCCAGGACTGGTGACGCGGGAGCAAGCGACGTACAGTTCTATGTTCTAAGGTAAAGGGTTTGGTTTCCGCACTTAGTCCTTCAGGTGGACCATTGTACATGGGCCATGGCGGCCATCAGTGGTTATTCCAACCAGCCCACCTCCGTCCAGAAGTTAATTACGTCTCCCGGTATGTTTAGAACATCTGTGAAAGATCAGGGTGCCCCGACGGTCTCTGTTCTAATCTGGGTGAGGCCTGTGCATTCAAAGAGCACATGCGCGACGGTTTCCTCAGCCTCCATGCAAGCTCTGCACAGAGGATTGTCCGATACCTATTGTGTGGAATTGTTAGTTTAGCGTGCAGTATCCCGTAATGGTCCATGGTACGGAGCGAGAGTGCATGGGAGGCCCTTCTTCTGCGAAGCAGTAATGCTTGCGAAGGAGGAGGCAGAACGCGTGAGGGAGAGAGTAGTCTGTGCGCCCTCACGCCCCTAGTCGCCGCAGAAGACGTCCTACTCTAACCAGTTCCATAAGGAACAGTGGCGTATTTGAAGATTCAGCGCCCCGGGCCTGGAGCCTGTATTGGCATGTGGGTTAGTCGCCCCATAAATTAACGGAAAACGAGCAAAACATTGAATAAAATCCAGTAGCACAATCCATATTTATACTGGGTCCCTACTAGCCCCAAACATCCGAGTCGCAACGCGCGACAGAGTCCGACGGACATACCGCCGCCGCGCCGCCACGCTCAGTAATATGATTGCCCCGCGTCTTGATGTCTATCAAACTTACAATCAAATGAGTTGTAGTTTTTGTTAATTAGGTAGGCTTTTTTTTATTTCTTCAGGCATAATAAGTCAAAAAAGCTAAGCGGGGTGTGGCTTACGCCGCCCCTCGCAGCCTGCCGCCCCGGGCCATGGCCCTTTTAGCCCTAGGGTAAATACGCCCCTGATAAGGAACCATAAAGAGTTCATAACAAATCATTTTACAAACGTTTATTGTCTAAAGATTGTTCGCTGTGATAAATCGTTTGATTAAAGACGGTAGTGAAATTTTGCCAAAATCTTTTCGGCAAAACGGCAGGGTCCCGTTTTTGTTATATGCATGCAGCATGTAAGCGAGCGTGCATCATGTAGCATGGTTGCAAGCATGCAGCGTGCAAGCGAGCATGCAACATGCAGCAGGCATGGTGCCTGTCACGGCTTCGGCGCTGCGGGGCTCCGGCGGTCCCACGCGAGCTTTTGTCGTAGATGGTTTAACGCTCACCTCCGCAGCTTCGTCTTGCTGGCCTGCTATGCAGCCGCGAGCGTTACAACCATCTGCTCCTCAACTCACAGGCCGCTTTGCCCCTCCGCGTGTACGCGATTCTTAATTACACTCTAGGGGTAGGGCAAACAAGACTGCGTGGAGTCGAATTTACTCTGATTCGTTTCTGTCACTAAAACCTAATTTTTTAACGATTTTATTATAAATGAACATTCGGAATAATACACATTATATAATACAATACTTAGGACATATGACTTTATTTCATGAAAAATTAGGAGATTCAATTATTATAGTACTCGATATTATTTATAACAGAATAGTTTTAGAAGTAGAGATAATTATGTAACACAAAATTTCGAATTTTTGAACATTATGGTTAATGAAGTTTATAGCAAACGTGTTTATGGATAATGATTTTCGGACAAACAATTTTAGGAGAAGAAAGGGAGTACCCGTTCCCAGACCTCGTGACAATTACTTTTTTTCAAAAATATTCAATGTACAGTTTTGACTTCGCTACGATTTTATTATTTGTATAAATAGGGTTTGTGGAGAACAAAGGTCGTAAAATCAAATAAAAAAAGTTTAAAATCAGCTATAGTGTTGATAAGCCGTGTTGGGGTCATCAGTGAGGAAAGATAAGCTACACAATTTAAATTTCTCAATATTATCTATGCTATAATCGCGTTTTAATGTACGCCAATAAACTAATGTAGGATTTTTATTTTACAGGAAATCTAATTAATTTTGCTATGAGGTCCGACAGCCCTAATTCTAAAATTTCAGATTTACAACCCTTTTTAAAGTTATGGGCAAAATTATCAAAACAAGTTCAAATGGCAAATCTGGTCAGTTCATGTAAAGCTAATTTTAAATTATAATTTAACAGTAAACATTCAAAATCTAATGTTACATTATTTCGTTTTATTTTATATTTTATTTTATTTTTATATTAAAATCACCAGTAATTATAACATTTTTACAATTCAATTTGGCAATAAAAGTCAGAAGATTTTCCAGTTTATGGAAGAACGTATGCAAGTTATTTTGTTTAGGTACCCTATATATACAAACAATAATATGTTTATAGTCAAGAAGTTCTACTGCACAACCTTCGAGTATACAGTCAAGACAAAATTTGCGAATTTCTGGAATTTCTCTGAATTTATATTATGTTCTTTTTTAAGTAAAATACATTTCCTCCTCTTTTACTATTTGTTCTACAGTAAAGTGAAGCTACATTGTATTTTGTCGTTTGACTGCGAGGGAATATCTCGACAATGTGTTCCCTAATGCGTGGATTGGGCCCGAGCGGATGTGTACCGAGAGTATAGTACGGCTACATATCAAGGTATACAAAACTAGTTTACGGTGGTTTCGCATTGTATAGAATTTCCATATAATGAGAGATCAGCTTATACTGGAAATGTATAGCTTGATATGTATGCCTATAAAATTTGAGGAGTTCCCTCAATTCCTCACGGATCCCAACATCAGAACTGGATTTTTATAAAAATGAGACCAATCTGGAAGTAAGTCCTTTCAAACAAAAAAATAATTTTCCAAATCGTTTCATAAACGACGGAGTTCTGAGGTAAAAAACATTAAATATCACTATCACTACATATTATAAAACAAAGTCCTCCGCCGCGTCTGTCTGTCTGTCTGTCTGTCTGTTCGCGATAAACTCAAAAACTACTGCACCGATTCTCATGCTGTTTTCACTAATGGATAGCTTGGTTCTCGAGGAAGGTTTTAGTATATAATTTGTTAACTTTTTTTATGCATTTCTGTATGAATTAACGATATTTGTTGGAGGTGTCGGAAAAAAATAAGCCGACTGGGAGCTTTCAACGAAAACGCTGTCTAAACCCTTTGAGATATAACAAAATAATGTATGGTGGAATTATGTATCCTACAAAGGTCTTCAAAAAATTCCGCGATGGCATATGTCTATCTCTTAAGGATAACATACTATATCCATTTTATTGTCTTTTTGTAGATATTTGTTTGCCGAATTTTACTCTTGTAAATACGATTACGATAACAATACGCTTTAATATCAGTAGCTATTAGCCAAATTATGTTCGTAGATAAATAAGCTAGCTACTCATGTGTATTTCAAACAGTATACAAGAATATTTATCATAAAAACATTACCAAACACGGCGGCCTTATGATCAAAATTTGTGCATTTCAAAACTTTCGTTACATTTTCACTGTCATATTTATCACTTTTTGATAAACTAACACTCAATACGAAATCTACACTTATTTCTCAGTAATTCTGTATAAGATTCTTCTAAGATTAAACCGTTTTCACATTGAATCCATTACTTTACGCACGTACAACCTTGATGAATGTTTACATTAAGCACCGCGCCACACCGCCACACGACCATAGAGTACAGACGTATTTTGTGTTCTTTTTTTTCGTTCGTTTAGTGGTGTTCCCGCAAAAATGTCAACCGGTCAAGTATTAGTCGATTAATCGAATTCTACAGCCAGATCGTGTTGCAAGTACAAAATAAATGTCAAATATTTCGTCCAATTGCGAACGTGGCCCTGAGAAAAGTTATGCACCAATGGTGTTCATTAAATATTTTATATAATATTTTTGCGTTCTATCAGCACTAACGGTGTATCATGCGACATTTCGGAGGATTTCATTTTGTTTTCACATTATACTACTTACTTACGTGAATTATTTTAAAATTATTATTTGTGTCGCACTTCTATTTCGTGTTGTAATTTGGTACAATTGGAATTTGAGTAAAATTTCGTATTTAGATTTTGTGTTTGTTATCTTTATGTAAAGACTCATTCACGTTCAGAACATAAGTACTTTTATTATATTAAATCATTTGTTTCGGTTTCTATTCACATAGTGAATTACATTAAGATTAATATTAAGTTAGGATTTTGTGATATAGCCTGGGATATGGAGAAGGACATAAGGGTACTTTTTTATGCGATAACCGACATCCACGCGGGCGAAGCCGCGGGCAAAAGCTAGTAATGAATAAAAAAATAAAACCGAATTGACAACCTCCTCCTTTTTGGGAAGTCGGTTAAAATAGCTTTTTAACTATACAGTTCACCGCTGCGCGCTCTACCCAGAAATAGCGTTGATCGAAGGAATAGGCAGTAGAGATATAATAAACTTGCATTTTCATGATTACGCAAACATTTTCATCAAAGCAGTATTATTATATATTAGAAAAGTAATTCTTATGTAAACAAAAAAAAAATTACAATACTATAATTATACAATTTACAATGAATGGCGAAATGTAGTGTACTATAAGTACAGCTCTGCCTTCCCCTTGGGGAATAAAAGGCGTGAGGTTATGTGTGATAAGGTGATAACTGATAAGTTAATTTACAATTAAATAACCAATAAACACTATAGCTAATAACGATTACACGATGAGTGCACTAAATACAGAAAACTATTATATTGAAATATAGTAAAATATTTCTTAATCTGATATAGGGTGCAATACAAGAGTAAGTAAGGTAGGGTACCGCAGTTGACAAGTATAGGGTGTAGCGGGGAGTAGGGCGCCGCCGCACGCGGCGCATGCGTGCTCGCGCGCGCTCGGCGCAGCGCCGCGCACCACGCGCGCACCCACCGCTGCGCGTGCACGCGCTCTACACGCGCGTTGTCAAGTGCGGTAACAGACGATACTAAATCTACGCTTCGTCGGCTATACTTCATGCGGAATCCACGTTGGCATTTATACAGTCTATGCTGGGTTTCTTAGGGAGCTTGCATAAACAAGCGGGTTCCCGGTAAAGACAAATCGGTACCGATCGGTGCGGGGGACATAGTCCCGTGATAACTTACGCGCTCATACAAACAAATTGCATGCCCATGCACATGTGTAATTTGTGCCCGGCTGCGGCCACGCGTATATAGTTCATGTGTTTAATTGATAGCTGTTACTATTTTAGAGATTTGACAAAGACACCGAACCTTTTTTTGTAATTATTTACTGAGTTATTGTGATTTTCTTAAATAACTTTTAAAGTATTTATTTTAAATTATAAAAAAAAAAACTGAAATCTTTACAACAAGTCCTTTATTTTTTATTTTCTAATTTGCCCCGTGAATATTTATTTTATTTTATTTATGTTACACGTCCGTGTTTGGGTCACAGAAGTTCATATGTACCTATACCAAATTTCAACTTAATCGGTCCAGTAGATTCAGCGCAAACTATGACAGACGGACAGAGACACTCGAGTGATCCTATAAGGGTTCCGTTTTTTCCTTTTGAGGTACAAAACCCTAAAAATAAATCATTTTTGTACTAATTACCTATGTTTGCAAACGAATAAATGATTTGATAAGAAACAGCTAAAACATGTAACCGAGTCGCGTCCGAAAACTCGCTTCTTTATGCAAGCACCCTAAACTGCCATACGTATAGTAGCGCAACTACTATAGTCTGACGCGTTGTAAATATCTTATTGGTAGCGCGACCATGATTGTGCAAATCAAGGTGTCCCAATGTAATATAGACCTAAAAGTTATGAAACGAAATAATGTGACTTTGGGAACAGACCGGAATTGGAAAATTACAATAACAGGGGACTAATTTGTAATACAAATATGACAGCTTTATTACTGTGCTTGTGGTCTGATTGCAATTATACTAGATAGTATATTGTTGACGAACTTCAAGGTGAAACCTGTAGCGACGAGGACAAGGGCATTCTCACCTGCTGAAGGTGCGTGATCAACCCTGACTTCCACAGGGTGCGGCAACTTGTTGACTAGTTGCAATGCTGACCGCACCGTCACCAACTTGCGAGCTGATCCCTCCAGGGATACTTCAAAAACTATGCGAGCTTCAGCGCCAGATTTCTGAAATATTAATAAGTTGATGAAGATTTTTTGAATGTAAAAATGTTAGTTGAAGCAGTTTGTAACGAGAATGAACATATTGGCACTCACAGCATGCGTGAGGTTCCTGAAGAACACGCCGACCCCGCCGCGGCCCGAACGAGAATGAACATACCGCAAAAGTTGGCACTCACAGCATGCGTGAGGTTCCTGAAGAACACGCCGACCCGGTCGACGCACACGGGGTCGGGCGGCGCCCAGCCGTCCAGCCGCAGCGCCAGCTGGTGCAGCGCGGCGCCGTGGCCGGGCGGCGCGGGCGCGCGGCCCGAACGAGAATGAACATACCGCAAAAGTTGGCACTCACAGCATGCGTGAGGTTCCTGAAGAACACGCCGACCCGGTCGACGCACACGGGGTCGGGCGGCGCCCAGCCGTCCAGCCGCAGCGCCAGCTGGTGCAGCGCGGCGCCGTGGCCGGGCGGCGCGGGCGCGCGGCCCGAACGAGAATGAACATACCGCAAAAGTTGGCACTCACAGCATGCGTGAGGTTCCTGAAGAACACGCCGACCCGGTCGACGCACACGGGGTCGGGCGGCGCCCAGCCGTCCAGCCGCAGCGCCAGCTGGTGCAGCGCGGCGCCGTGGCCGGGCGGCGCGGGCGCGCGGCCCGAACGAGAATGAACATACCGCAAAAGATGGCACTCACAGCATGCGTGAGGTTCCTGAAGAACACGCCGACCCGGTCGACGCACACGGGGTCGGGCGGCGCCCAGCCGTCCAGCCGCAGCGCCAGCTGGTGCAGCGCGGCGCCGTGGCCGGGCGGCGCGGGCGCGCGGCCCGAACGAGAATGAACATACCGCAAAAGTTGGCACTCACAGCATGCGTGAGGTTCCTGAAGAACACGCCGACCCGGTCGACGCACACGGGGTCGGGCGGCGCCCAGCCGTCCAGCCGCAGCGCCAGCTGGTGCAGCGCGGCGCCGTGGCCGGGCGGCGCGGGCGCGCGGCCCGAACGAGAATGAACATACCGCAAAAGTTGGCACTCACAGCATGCGTGAGGTTCCTGAAGAACACGCCGACCCGGTCGACGCACACGGGGTCGGGCGGCGCCCAGCCGTCCAGCCGCAGCGCCAGCTGGTGCAGCGCGGCGCCGTGGCCGGGCGGCGCGGGCGCGCGGCCCGAACGAGAATGAACATACCGCAAAAGTTGGCACTCACAGCATGCGTGAGGTTCCTGAAGAACACGCCGACCCGGTCGACGCACACGGGGTCGGGCGGCGCCCAGCCGTCCAGCCGCAGCGCCAGCTGGTGCAGCGCGGCGCCGTGGCCGGGCGGCGCGGGCGCGCGGCCCGAACGAGAATGAACATACCGCAAAAGTTGGCACTCACAGCATGCGTGAGGTTCCTGAAGAACACGCCGACCCGGTCGACGCACACGGGGTCGGGCGGCGCCCAGCCGTCCAGCCGCAGCGCCAGCTGGTGCAGCGCGGCGCCGTGGCCGGGCGGCGCGGGCGCGCGGCCCGAACGAGAATGAACATACCGCAAAAGTTGGCACTCACAGCATGCGTGAGGTTCCTGAAGAACACGCCGACCCGGTCGACGCACACGGGGTCGGGCGGCGCCCAGCCGTCCAGCCGCAGCGCCAGCTGGTGCAGCGCGGCGCCGTGGCCGGGCGGCGCGGGCGCGCGGCCCGAACGAGAATGAACATACCGCAAAAGTTGGCACTCACAGCATGCGTGAGGTTCCTGAAGAACACGCCGACCCGGTCGACGCACACGGGGTCGGGCGGCGCCCAGCCGTCCAGCCGCAGCGCCAGCTGGTGCAGCGCGGCGCCGTGGCCGGGCGGCGCGGGCGCGCGGCCCGAACGAGAATGAACATACCGCAAAAGTTGGCACTCACAGCATGCGTGAGGTTCCTGAAGAACACGCCGACCCGGTCGACGCACACGGGGTCGGGCGGCGCCCAGCCGTCCAGCCGCAGCGCCAGCTGGTGCAGCGCGGCGCCGTGGCCGGGCGGCGCGGGCGCGCGGCCCGAACGAGAATGAACATACCGCAAAAGTTGGCACTCACAGCATGCGTGAGGTTCCTGAAGAACACGCCGACCCGGTCGACGCACACGGGGTCGGGCGGCGCCCAGCCGTCCAGCCGCAGCGCCAGCTGGTGCAGCGCGGCGCCGTGGCCGGGCGGCGCGGGCGCGCGGCCCGAACGAGAATGAACATACCGCAAAAGATGGCACTCACAGCATGCGTGAGGTTCCTGAAGAACACGCCGACCCGGTCGACGCACACGGGGTCGGGCGGCGCCCAGCCGTCCAGCCGCAGCGCCAGCTGGTGCAGCGCGGCGCCGTGGCCGGGCGGCGCGGGCCGCGGCGCCGTGGCCGGGCGGCGCGGGCGCGCGGCCCGAACGAGAATGAACATACCGCAAAAGTTGGCACTCACAGCATGCGTGAGGTTCCTGAAGAACACGCCGACCCGGTCGACGCACACGGGGTCGGGCGGCGCCCAGCCGTCCAGCCGCAGCGCCAGCTGGTGCAGCGCGGCGCCGTGGCCGGGCGGCGCGGGCGCGCGGCCCGAACGAGAATGAACATACCGCAAAAGTTGGCACTCACAGCATGCGTGAGGTTCCTGAAGAACACGCCGACCCGGTCGACGCACACGGGGTCGGGCGGCGCCCAGCCGTCCAGCCGCAGCGCCAGCTGGTGCAGCGCGGCGCCGTGGCCGGGCGGCGCGGGCGCGCGGCCCGAACGAGAATGAACATACCGCAAAAGTTGGCACTCACAGCATGCGTGAGGTTCCTGAAGAACACGCCGACCCGGTCGACGCACACGGGGTCGGGCGGCGCCCAGCCGTCCAGCCGCAGCGCCAGCTGGTGCAGCGCGGCGCCGTGGCCGGGCGGCGCGGGCGCGCGGCCCGAACGAGAATGAACATACCGCAAAAGTTGGCACTCACAGCATGCGTGAGGTTCCTGAAGAACACGCCGACCCGGTCGACGCACACGGGGTCGGGCGGCGCCCAGCCGTCCAGCCGCAGCGCCAGCTGGTGCAGCGCGGCGCCGTGGCCGGGCGGCGCGGGCGCGCGGCCCGAACGAGAATGAACATACCGCAAAAGTTGGCACTCACAGCATGCGTGAGGTTCCTGAAGAACACGCCGACCCGGTCGACGCACACGGGGTCGGGCGGCGCCCAGCCGTCCAGCCGCAGCGCCAGCTGGTGCAGCGCGGCGCCGTGGCCGGGCGGCGCGGGCGCGCGGCCCGAACGAGAATGAACATACCGCAAAAGTTGGCACTCACAGCATGCGTGAGGTTCCTGAAGAACACGCCGACCCGGTCGACGCACACGGGGTCGGGCGGCGCCCAGCCGTCCAGCCGCAGCGCCAGCTGGTGCAGCGCGGCGCCGTGGCCGGGCGGCGCGGGCGCGCGGCCCGAACGAGAATGAACATACCGCAAAAGTTGGCACTCACAGCATGCGTGAGGTTCCTGAAGAACACGCCGACCCGGTCGACGCACACGGGGTCGGGCGGCGCCCAGCCGTCCAGCCGCAGCGCCAGCTGGTGCAGCGCGGAGCCGTGGCCGGGCGGCGCGGGCGCGCGGCCCGAACGAGAATGAACATACCGCAAAAGTTGGCACTCACAGCATGCGTGAGGTTCCTGAAGAACACGCCGACCCGGTCGACGCACACGGGGTCGGGCGGCGCCCAGCCGTCCAGCCGCAGCGCCAGCTGGTGCAGCGCGGCGCCGTGGCCGGGCGGCGCGGGCGCGCGGCCCGAACGAGAATGAACATACCGCAAAAGTTGGCACTCACAGCATGCGTGAGGTTCCTGAAGAACACGCCGACCCGGTCGACGCACACGGGGTCGGGCGGCGCCCAGCCGTCCAGCCGCAGCGCCAGCTGGTGCAGCGCGGCGCCGTGGCCGGGCGGCGCGGGCGCGCGGCCCGAACGAGAATGAACATACCGCAAAAGTTGGCACTCACAGCATGCGTGAGGTTCCTGAAGAACACGCCGACCCGGTCGACGCACACGGGGTCGGGCGGCGCCCAGCCGTCCAGCCGCAGCGCCAGCTGGTGCAGCGCGGCGCCGTGGCCGGGCGGCGCGGGCGCGCGGCCCGAACGAGAATGAACATACCGCAAAAGTTGGCACTCACAGCATGCGTGAGGTTCCTGAAGAACACGCCGACCCGGTCGACGCACACGGGGTCGGGCGGCGCCCAGCCGTCCAGCCGCAGCGCCAGCTGGTGCAGCGCGGCGCCGTGGCCGGGCGGCGCGGGCGCGCGGCCCGAACGAGAATGAACATACCGCAAAAGTTGGCACTCACAGCATGCGTGAGGTTCCTGAAGAACACGCCGACCCGGTCGACGCACACGGGGTCGGGCGGCGCCCAGCCGTCCAGCCGCAGCGCCAGCTGGTGCAGCGCGGCGCCGTGGCCGGGCGGCACGGGCGCGCGGCCCGAACGAGAATGAACATACCGCAAAAGTTGGCACTCACAGCATGCGTGAGGTTCCTGAAGAACACGCCGACCCGGTCGACGCACACGGGGTCGGGCGGCGCCCAGCCGTCCAGCCGCAGCGCCAGCTGGTGCAGCGCGGCGCCGTGGCCGGGCGGCGCGGGCGCGCGGCCCGAACGAGAATTAACATACCGCAAAAGTTGGCACTCACAGCATGCGTGAGGTTCCTGAAGAACACGCCGACCCGGTCGACGCACACGGGGTCGGGCGGCGCCCAGCCGTCCAGCCGCAGCGCCAGCTGGTGCAGCGCGGCGCCGTGGCCGGGCGGCGCGGGCGCGCGGCCCGAACGAGAATGAACATACCGCAAAAGTTGGCACTCACAGCATGCGTGAGGTTCCTGAAGAACACGCCGACCCGGTCGACGCACACGGGGTCGGGCGGCGCCCAGCCGTCCAGCCGCAGCGCCAGCTGGTGCAGCGCGGCGCCGTGGCCGGGCGGCGCGGGCGCGCGGCCCGAACGAGAATGAACATACCGCAAAAGTTGGCACTCACAGCATGCGTGAGGTTCCTGAAGAACACGCCGACCCGGTCGACGCACACGGGGTCGGGCGGCGCCCAGCCGTCCAGCCGCAGCGCCAGCTGGTGCAGCGCGGCGCCGTGGCCGGGCGGCGCGGGCGCGCGGCCCGAACGAGAATGAACATACCGCAAAAGTTGGCACTCACAGCATGCGTGAGGTTCCTGAAGAACACGCCGACCCGGTCGACGCACACGGGGTCGGGCGGCGCCCAGCCGTCCAGCCGCAGCGCCAGCTGGTGCAGCGCGGCGCCGTGGCCGGGCGGCGCGGGCGCGCGGCCCGAACGAGAATGAACATACCGCAAAAGTTGGCACTCACAGCATGCGTGAGGTTCCTGAAGAACACGCCGACCCGGTCGACGCACACGGGGTCGGGCGGCGCCCAGCCGTCCAGCCGCAGCGCCAGCTGGTGCAGCGCGGCGCCGTGGCCGGGCGGCGCGGGCGCGCGGCCTCGGCGGCGCCCGCGCCGCGGCCCGAACGAGAAGGGCTCCGTGTCGCCCGCGCGCACCATCATCCACGAGTCGTCGGGGCCAGACCAGGTCGCCTGCTCGCGCAACCTGGATGTCGCATAACACATTTTTCGCTTTCATGCTTTTCTGACTGTCAACTTACCGATTCCACTAAACAATGTATTTTTTTTTTCTACGTGAAAACTTACGATAGCTAAAAAAATTGAAAAAAAAAAACAACTCTATGTCAATTTCTCATGTAAATGTGAGAAACCTTGAAATTAACAAAACGTTAAGTTTGTGTGACTATAAAAGAAGTTTTCGTGTTGCTAACGAATGGTAGCTGTGTCAGTCACAGCACCTGTTAATAATTTCATCATTTTTGCGCCCCGGAAAACATAGTTTATTTCGACGTTGATTTACTTTCTTTTTTTTTACTCAATAAGATAATTGAGCCAATTCTCTTGTACACCTACCCTAACTAAACTATCACTAAAATTCCTTACTTTTGGCTATAAGAATCTTAAAGCTGTTCTGCAAAAAAAAACTCGAAATTTAAAAATATGTTTGATGTGGTATTTTTTTTTTTCTTTTTGTCTCGTAACGTGGTACTTGTTTGCCCTACCGCTTGCATTTTTTTAGAGCCAGAGACGCGCAGGGTGGGTAGCCTCGACGTGTTTTAAATGAAACTAGTTTCTGCCCGCGACTTCGTTCGCGTAGAAGTCGTAAGACACCACAATATACTAAAATACCAGACAATAATACACAACAAATAATAAAACTTCCCTGAATACTTTGTAGTTGCGGTCACTAACGTAATTCACTTAATTCTTCGTTTATGGATTTGCCACAGCTGTCTAATATTGCTCTTATTTGATAAAATTTCAGACTTTATTTTATTGTTTTTAGTTTGTTGTATTAAAATATTTGCATAGTTTCTTTATATATTATATTTTTGTTTTAAGACTACGTTATTTAGGCCTGTGTTCACCAACATTTAAATCAACTGTTTAGATATTTAACCAGTTCTTTACTTAGGAAATTTGACATAAATCAACTGTTTAAATACCTAACCGGTGGTTTGACTGTTGGTGAACACAGGCCTAAGTCTTTTATCCACTACATGAATAATTTATCGCGATGTTCACAGGCTTTGTTTTTTTTTTTTTTTTTCATCCATTCATTTTTACGACGCGATGAGCTAAATTAACTTTGGTTTTATATTCTTATTTTTTATAACATTCCTTTAACTGAGTATGCATGAAGTTAAACGAAACAAAAAACAAAAGCAAAATTGCCATTTTCTCTAAATTAATAACTCGGTGCCATCTTAGTGCTGTCAAACTAAAATATAGGTAAGTTGTGTCACTTTAGTCAATTTCAAAATGGGAAATCGTCGTTTGACAGGAATAAACTAAATTTTAGTGATTTTAGTCTAGTTTACAGGCATTTGTGACAAGAGAATCGGCACCATTGTAGTATCAATAAATAAAAATTTAATTATAATTCAAGGATAGCTGAAGACTAATATGTGCGGTTTCAAACTTAATATGATTTGCTAAATAATAGGAAAAAATATATTACTGACTGGGTTAAAAATAAAAGGTTTTTCCAATATTATTTTTCTGCTATATTTTGTATGGAACTTGAAAAAGGGTGTAGCCATATATAAAAAAAAAAAAAAAAAAACATTTATTTCAGAGAAATTTTTGTCCATATTTTGTTAGTAATACAACAAACTACTTAAAACTATGTTAGTCATGACGCGATCAATTAAGGCATTCAATATATAATAAAAAAGTAAAAACTTGAAATGAAAATAAAATTGAAATAAATAATTGAAACTAAATGAAAATGAAACATAAAATTGGAATAAATAACTAAGATGACCATAAAATTAAAATAAATAATTGAAAATAAATTAAAATGAAAAATAAAATTGAAATAAATAATTTAAAATTAAACTGAAACTAAATTAAAATACCTAAGACAACAAACTGAAACTTCATCAGGCAACATGCAGCCTTATGAGCCTTCCCACAGCTGCTGATACTGGTCTATCCGCAATCATCTTTAGTATTCCGTTGCCACTCCCTCGAATTCGGCGAATTAGTGAGGCTGACTTTTTACGCATTATAGCGTAAAAGTCATCCACCCTCGCGTCGGCAAACATACCCGAGGCACTGCAAAATCGAGGTAGTCGCACCAGAATCCTAAAGGCGTTGTTATAGTGTACTCTGAGAGCATTGTAGGCCCGCTGCGTGTAGTTGGTCCATAGGGCACTGGAGTAAAAACTTTGGCAGTAGGCTCTAAATAAGGTTACCTTTACTTGCGCTGTACACTTCGCAAACCTATGTACCAACATGTTAGCACGCACCGACAATGCTCTCCGCTCTCTTTCAATATCTGCGTCATCATGTAGGGTTTCAGTTACAATATGCCCTAGATACCTAAACTGAGAAACCCGACTCAAAGATACCCCGTTGAGATACACCGGCGGTATATGCTCCGGTTGTTTATTTTTACCTCTGATGAGCATATACTCACTCTTTCTATTGTTGTACTTTAAGCCGTGACTCTCAGCGTAGGCCTCACAGATATTCAACAGCTTCCTTAGTCCTCCAACAGATGGACTCAGCAACACCATGTCGTCCGCATAACTGATGTTGTACGGTTCACGTACAGGCAAACTGCTAACGCCGCAACCTACTTTTGCTACTCGTTTTATTTACTTTTATTATTATATTATTTAGTTGACCAATAGCTGCCGTAGCGCTATAACCGCGGATTAGCATCCAACGAAACTTTGTTGTAACTTTTACGAATAAACTGAACTATCGTGAAGTCTGTGGTTTTTCGTCAACTCACATCCAACAACTCAATTACAAGTAACTGACCACCCTGAACCATACATAAGAGTGGTCCTTCGAACCGGATGTAACAGGTGCGTAGTGTCTCGGTTAACGTTAGTGAATCGGTCTAGCTGGTATCCCAGAAGAGCGGATCGCGTTAGTGGGGTGCCAACGCACTTAATATCCAAAACTTGCGGAAACTTCGCAACTTTGGTGAACTAGTACCTGCGGTGATACAACTCTATTCTACCAACGGTCAAACCAATAACTAATAACAATGGTTCAGAGTGTAACGGAACTGATAAGCTGTCAAGAAACGATCTTCAGAGATTTGAAGCTTATTTGTACCAACTACAAGAAGGACAGTCCCGCCAGGAAGAACTTGGCGTACCTGGAGGAGCGTCTTTCTCGGTTGAACAATAACTGGGAGAAGTTTGTTCACAACCATCAACTACTGGAAGAGTCTGGAGCAACAGACCTTCAATACTTCAACGACGGCATTTTCAACAGTACGAAGAAAATGTATGAAGAAGTGCTGCAAGACATGTTGAAACGTAAATCGGAATTGCCGTCTACATCTACTAGTAAGACGGAACAACCACCTGCGGCGCCTAAGCAAGGTAAGGGACAACCGGAATTTACTTTCGATGACATCAATTTCCACATACCTCCTCGGGAAACAAGCGAGTCGACGGAAAAGCAACAAGATCTTTTGCGTCAACAATACTGCAATTTTAGAGCGTTCGAACGCACTGTGGAGAAGATAAACTTAGCATTGGCGGTACCGATGGAAAAATGGGAATTAGAAGACAACTTAAGCACCCTAAAAACTAAATGGGAGCATGTCGAAAAGGCAAATTGGGAACTAGACTACATACTACAAGATGAGGACTCAATTTACCAACAGAAATACAATACAGAAGAAAATCTGTATGATGACCTGAAAAGGAAACTACAACTTAACATCTGGAACAATGCACATTATGAGAAATCAACGCCAAAAATTCAAATTCCGGATTTTTATGGAAACTATAACCAGTGGTTGACTTTTAGAGACCTCTACCTTGAAAGTGTACACAACAATCCGACACTTTCGAAGGCTCAAAAAATGCAACACTTGAAAACAAAACTGAAGGGTGAGGCGGAGAAGCTGGTACAGCATCTTGGTATCAGTGCTGAGAACTACGCATCTTGCTGGGAGATGCTGACCCACCGCTACGATAACAAACGGCTGTTATTTACATCATACATGAACACGCTCCTGCATCAACCTAGTATTCAGCAACCAACCGCTGAAAGCATACGGAAGCTTCACGATGTGATGATGGAGTGCTTGAACGGGCTCAAAAACATCGGGGTAGACACCACTAACTGGGATCCGATCGTGGTTCATCTATTGATCCAAAAGCTAGATAGCGTTACTCATAACGAATATATAAAGGAGGTCAAACATCCCAGGGAATTTCCCGACCTGGAGGAGTTCGCCGAGTTTTTAGAATCAAAATTCATGTCACTGGAAGCTCTGCAGGGAAGTAGCCAAAGACTATCGTCATCAAACAAACCATGGAAATCGGAAAAGCAGCCTCATAAGGGATCAGAAAACCGAAACAACAACTACAATAATAAAATGCAGGGGTCATCGTACGTTAACAAGTCACAAAACTTACCAAAAGCCTTCTTCACGACAGCAAAAACATGCCCAATATGCAAAACTAATCACGTTTTGATGAATTGCGAACAGTTCTTGGCTATGAACATAAACAAACGGAATGACGCAGTTCGCAACTTGCATATTTGTAAAAACTGCCTATTCAGCCACGGAGAAAAACAATGCAAATCACGAAAGACGTGTAAATTGTGTCATTAGGCACACCACACACTTATGCATGAAGATGAAACTGGTCTATCTAGCAACAAGCAAGCAACAAGGGAGGAAAACCCATCGCCGACCCCTTCAACTTCCTATGGGGTCAACAACATAATGAACGAGGAAAAGGAAGTGTTGTTGACAACTGTACTCCTGAAAGTCAGAACAATTGATGGAAACTTCATCAACTTGAGAGGTTTACTCGATCAAGGCTCCCAAGTGAGCCTAATAACGGAAAACGCGGCACAGCGCCTCCGATTACAGCGACGTAAAGTGAGCGCTGTTGTATCGGGTGTGGGAACCCTTAGCGGCAACTGCAAAGGGGCAATGAACTTAGAATGCCAGTCCATACATTCAGACTATAAATTTAACTTTGAAGCATTAATTATGAAAAAACTCATTGGTAACTTACCTACCGCATCGTTTTCAATCAGCAACTGGGATTATTTGGAAAACTTAAAACTAGCGGATCCACAGTTTAACTTGTCAGGACCGATCGATCTGCTCTTGGGCGCGGACATCTACTCAGAACTTATCTTAAACGGCGTCCACAGGAGTGATAAGGGATACCCAGTAGCTCAACAAACCAAAGTGGGCTGGATTCTATGCGGAAAGGTAAAGACATTCAACTGCTTGGTGACACTTAACGATTTCGAAAACATGGCAAGATTTTGGGAAACCGAAGAAATTCCAGACAAGTCATCATCAACTAGTGAGGAACAGCACTGTGAGGAATATTACAACACAACTACCACAAGATTGGCGAACGGGCAATATGTGGTACAAATGCCTATGAAGCCTAACTTCGAAACAAACTTAAAAAGTGCAAGGTCACAAGCATTAGCACAGTTCCTACAGCTGGAAAGGAAAATGCTAAAAAACAAAGAACTCAGCCACGACTAGTTGCAAGAAATAAACTGCTGTGCAGTCACATTCAAGAAATGTGAAATAATTGATACATTACTGAATAAACACAGTAATTATAAACGCGTAATACGAGTGCTTGGATGGATTTTACGACTGAGCAACATTCGTAAGCAAAAACGCACACTAAGCTCAACCAATAACTTAGCCGACTGCGGTAACAAAAAGGTGGTTATGAGTTTGTCACCACAAGATATTATGGGAGCAACAGAATTGGTCATCAAGAACGTTCAAAATGAAAACTATGGAGACGAGATGGAATGTTTAAAGAAAAATCGACCAATATCAACAGAGAGCAACTTGCTGAAGTTAACACCATTTCTTGACGACAGTGGAATACTGCGTGTGAGGGGACGATTAGGCTACTCAACTTTATCTCCCGAAGCAAAACATCCTATTATTCTTCCGGCAACAGGAAGATTAACGGAGCTTATTATTCAAGAGGCTCATCGCGACACTCTCCACGGAGGCGCCAGGCTCACCTTGGCTCATTTACGTCAAAAAATTTGGGTCATTGGAGGTAGCAGAACAGTCAAGAAGGAGCTTCGACAGTGCGTCCGATGTCATCGTTTCAAACCAAACCGAAACGTCCAACTGATGGCAGACTTGCCAAAGGAGCGTGTAACTCCATCAAGACCGTTCTCAAACACGGGCGTCGACTATACCGGACATGTTGATGTGAAAATCAACAAAGGAAGAGGAGTTAAAACTTGCAAGGCTTACATAGCTATTTTCATATGCATGGTGACCAAGGCTGTGCATTTGGAATTGGTATCGGACCTGACTACCCAAACGTTCCTCGCTGCATTCAAAAGGATGTGTGCCCGCAGGGGTACACCTCGACACGTATTCTCCGACAACGGAACTAATTTTGTGGGCGCAGCGAGACTACTTCAACAGGAATTTGAACAACACAATACGTTTAAGACTTCTGAATTCTTCGATGAGATGAGCCACTTACAAATTGAGTGGCATTTCAATGCACCACTTTGGCCAACAGCTGGAGGCCTGTGGGAGGCTGCCGTCAAAGCCATGAAATATCACCTACATCGAGTACTGGGGGAACAGAAGCTTACTTTCGAACAATTCACTACTTTACTAAATCAAATTGAAGCCTGTCTTAACTCTCGACCGCTGTGCCCCTTAACAGAGGATGTCGAAGACCTGGAATATCTAACTCCTGGTCACTTCCTCATTGGCGGCCCCCTATTGTCACTACCGCAAGAAGAACAAGATTTTGCTGAGCACGACTTAAGAAACAGATGGAGGCTTGTTGAACAAATGAACGTGCACATCTGGAAGCGCTGGTCGAACGAATATCTACATCAACTGCAAATCCGAAGCAAATGGCAGAACCCAAAAGAAAACCTGAAACAAGGAAGCCTAGTATTAGTAAAAGATGAACACTTACCACCTGGCCGCTGGGCTATAGGAAGAGTTCAAGAACTACATCCAGGCGCAGATGGTCGAGTACGGGTCGTTACCTTGAAAACTAATAAAGGGTCACTTAAGCGACCAATAACGAAGCTTTCACCATTACCGCTGGAACTCGAAGAATTAAAAGTATGAAAGAGACATACAGAATCTCCAATCAAATAACGTAACATGCAAAGAAACCTGGACAAAGCTTCACAAATCAAACATGTGGCTATTTACATTGTGCGGCAAACAGCTGATGCGCGTCATATGTAACGATCAAGTTACGCCAGCGGTCATTGACGGGACTGGAGTGATTTCCTTGAAATCAAAGTGCTTACTGCAGAAAAAGGACGCCACAATATTTACACACAATCAGCTGGGAAGTAGTTTAAACATGAAACCAGAGATAAAAATACCAACCATAAATTCAACAATTAATAACATCTTTGACCTCGGCTGGAAGAATGCAAAATTAAATATAACAGATCAAGAAACGCCAACTGCATTAGAAACAAGAAAAATAGACCAGCAGTTGGAATTCCAGAAAAGCAGAGAAATATTACCGAACGCGTCTGACATGTCAAGTCACGACATCTATCTCTACTCGGTTACTTCTTTGCTGTTGGGAGGAATCACTGTGCTTGCCCTCTTTATAATCATTAAACGATGGCGCAAAACATTCTCTGCCAAAACAGAAGTGACACCTAGAGGAAGAGACAACTTTGGAGGGGACATCGAGCTACAAGAAATACATTCGACAGCTGTGGAACCCGTTTACAGCGAAGCAAGACAGCCGAAGAAAGCATTTCACTTTGACGAATTAAATTGAGTGTTATACCTACACTTTTACATTTATATTTTACACATTTACTATTGTTTACTTTTTAACTTTAATTATTTACTTAACACGTTTCTTATATTATTATTTGCTTTGTAATGGATGCTCATCCCACTTTTCCCTCGGGAGCATGTACGGTTCACGTACAGGCAAACTGCTAACGCCGCAACCTACTTTTGCTACTCGTTTTATTTACTTTTATTATTATATTATTTAGTTGACCAATAGCTGCCGTAGCGCTATAACCGCGGATTAGCATCCAACGGAACTTTGTTGTGACTTTTACGAATAAACTGAACTATCGTGAAATCTGTGGTTTTCGTCAACTCACATCCAACAACTCAACTACAAGTAACTGAACACCCTGAGCCGTACAGATGTTATTGACGCAAACGTTATCTATATGACATCCGACACGGCTGTTGCTGAGCTCACCTATCAGCTGATTGACATATAGATTAAACAGCCTTGGAGAGGTCAGTCCCCCTTGCCTCACTCCACACTAAAGTGAATATTCTTCAGAATATACGTTTCCCCACTTGACAAAGTTTTTCTGGTGGTTATACCAAAAAGAAAATATATTTGTGAGTTCAGCGGGAGCCCCGACCTCTCCAAGCTTAGTCCAGAGCTTATTGTAATCGACTAGGTCGAAGGCCCTCGATAGGTCCAGAAAACAAGCGTATATGGGCGTATTCCTATCCAGATAGTACGCGACTGTGTGCTTTAGTGTCAAAATAGCACTTTCAGTTGACAGAGTCTCGCGAAATCCAAACTGGGCATCGTGAAGGCTAATATATTTACTGAGCTGAGCATCCAGAAGACCATCGAAGACCTTCGCCATCACAGTAGCTAAGGAGATAGGCCTATAGTTATTCTTATCGGTTACATCACCGGTGACATTCTTTGCTATAGGCACAACAATAGTTTCCGTCATCTTAGGCGGTATATACGAGTGACGGATGCAGAAAGTAAACAACATAGCCAGTACACTAAATAAATGTTTACCCGTTTGCTGCAGATGCTCAATGCTGAGTCCGTCACTGCCCGGAGATTTACCACGTTTCATATTATTAATAATATTTTTCACATCTTTAGCAGAAAACCCAATCGGGTTCTGACAGACAGTGACGACCTCACAATCCGCAACATCAGAGCTGTCGGCCAATGGTGACTCGACTTGAAACTGATTTTTAAAAAGGTTAGCTATGTCTCTAGGTTCACTACATCCGCCTACAGTCACTGGCAAACTAACCCTACCGTTCATCCTCTTAGTACCCTTCCAGAAAGCTCGAAAGTTTTTAACCGTAACTTGTGAGGCTAGTACATCCATTTTAAGCTGGTCTTGGTGGTTTTGACAGAACTTCAGTCTAGATTTAAATATCTTCCTCGTAAGATACATCTTGTCATGAACTGGCCCACTTTCAGGTTTACCATTCCCAACATACGTTTGGTATGCCTGCCTAGCCTGACTATGAGCATCTCTCACGTGTTTGTTCCACCCCACTACCGTTTTACCCTTTTTTAACTTTCTCACCTTCTTACTTCGCACAGATGCCTCACATAATATGTTAACAATGTCATTGTATAAATTGTCAATAATATATCTATGTTCAAAATTACTACACATACTGTCAGCACAACCACAAAATTCATTGGGGAAGTGAATGTCTTTAAGTTTACTGTTACAAATGTCTGAATAACTACCTATTTCATCACTTTCTCTATCACCCCACAAAATTTCATTAGAAATCCAATCGTCAGAAATACACTTAGTTCTAATCATGTCAAGATTACATTCAACAATTAAAGGCAAGTGATCTGACCAATACACTCCATAGTCAACATTAATGCTAGTTATTGTTTGCCAGGCTGATTCCGTGACTAAGCAGTGATCTAACCAGCGCTTACAATGATGTGCATCACTATAAAATGTATGTGTCTGATGACTTACCAAGCTTAGCTATGTCAGCGCAAATCCATTTATTATCGTTACAAAAATCAAATAACTCGTCACAAAAAGGGGCTGACGGGTGAGCATTGAAATCACCCAAAACAAATACAGATTCCACTTTATTTTGTTGTACAATCGCGCTAATCTCCCCTAGACAATTCGTAAACATTGGTAAGTTGTCAGACTGATCGGTAGGCATGTACACACATATAAATACAACTTCATGGTTATTACCTGTATTCACTCTAATTGCTGTAATACGATCACTTTCACAGTTCACAATTGTCACTTTAGTAAACACACTTTTACGCCAGAGAATCGCGACCCCACCGAACGGTCTCCCGCGCCTCACTCCGGACGATAAGTCAATCGCCGATTTACCGGTATAACTAAAGTTACCGTCGATGCTGCCGAGGAAAGGCAAGTCCTGCGGCACAAGCCACGTCTCCTGAAGTGCTACCAAGTCCGCTCGCTTGCACAGTGATCGCACACATTCCACACTCCTTTTAACATTTTTACAATTAAAACTAACCAGTGTGCTGTTTTGATTGTGTTCCATTAAAATTTTGCTCGACTGGCCCCTTTCCCATACTCACAAAACGGCAGAACTTTATTCCGTCCGGCCATAGATTGTCATCAAGATACATTTGCATTCTACATTTCGATACAAACAACTTAAAGGCGTTATACCCTCTGTCGTATTTCATTTTAATTCTAGTAAGGGTCACTCTTTCCTGCGTTTTATTATAAATGTATTGCGTTATGTCATCTTCCACAGTGTCTTTATGTACATTAGAGACAAAGAGGGGTACTTTAGTGTCAGCCGCCTTAACATTACTCAGAGGTTCCGTGGTTGCCTTACCTAACTGACTCACAAAGCGATTTCGTAGACGATTCCTTTGAACGATAGTCCAACCAGGATCAGGTTTATTTGTCTTGAAATCTCCACTTTTCTTTACGATTTCTGCCATAGTTAATGGTTTCTCAGAGGCTTGAATAGGCGTAGTCATTGTACGAACCGATATAGTTGCACGTACCTTCTCAGCTGATTTTGATAACAATTTACCTGGTATCAAAACACGTTGATTTCCACCTGGCGCGACATTGTGTATATTTGTGTCCCGCTCGGTTACGAGTATACCGGTCTCGCTCACTGAGTTATCCTCCGAGCGCAGGTATGACGGAAATAGCACTTGCGGTGTGCTTTCACTGCTGTGTTGTCTCTGTGTCGGCTCCTTGATTCTGTTTATCATAGGGGATATATCTACTGGCCCGCTATCCATACAAAATGCGCCTCGCCTACGTGTGTTTACGTTGTATTCATCGATTCCCACAATTGATCCATATTTGCAATTATGTAGTTCACTTTTTATTTCCTGTAGCTGCTCAACCGTTGCATAGTTACTCTTTACAACCTTTAAATCGTTTTTAAGTAGCACTAAATCCTTAAGCAACCCTGTAACGTCAACGTGGTCAAAGGTTAGTGGAGGCAGTTTGCTCAGTTCTTTGGCCACAAATATAGGAATTAGCTCAGGGTCTGTAGTCTTGAACAGAGTTATAATGTCTTCCAGGTCCTTATGTCGCTTGTCTTTACGTCTGGATATTTTACGCTTGCCCGACGACAAAGATTCAAATAATAACGACTTTGCTTGATCGATATCTTCACCGGAGAACCCGTTGCACAAATATTAATAAGGCTCTCATTGTCCATAACATCCAGCTTATTCTGCACAAATGCCAGCAACTCGTTAATCACGATATTACACGTTTTACACTTTACGATTTTTGTACTCGACATTTTTAATTTTCACACACCAGCACAGTTTGGCGCATGCGCACAGACTGTGACATATGCAAGTAGACCATACAGTGTGTAAGGGTAAACACCATTATCCTTGAAACCAGTGGTTTGGTTTCATTTATAAAACGTAAAATCAATGGAAAATTACAACATTAAAAAAAAAAAGAAAATCTACATTTTAACACAAGAATATTTCACCCTATGCGCTAGGGCAACGAACTTGCCACGTGATCCATTCCGACCGGTCGCGTACGTACTCGCGACGCGAGTGCGACCCCCCCCTTTCCTACCTCCGTCAGCTGTCTCGCTAGCGAGCGCACGTCAGCGTCCGCGTCGTAGCGCGGCTCGCGCTCATTTCTCGCGTGTAAACAATAATGATTGTAGTTTGTGAGTAGTAGTTACACGTAAGCATGTCTTACACGAATGAGCAGTTTACCGAAATGGTACGGCTTTACGCCATCGCGGGTGATAACCTGAACGAGGCTCGTAGAATGTGTACCAACCAAATGAACGTGTACCAAACCGTGAAACAATGTTGGCGGCTACACAGAATGCGTACTTACGGCCAGTTCACCGTGCCGGCCCACGCTCAGGGTCGTGGCAACCAGCAGCCTGCTGCCAGTTGATCTGCAAGAACGTATCCTGAGTTTCTTCGCGGAGCACCCAGAGGGAAGTGTACTAGGAGGGCGGCACGTGTTTTCAATGTTTCCCACTGGACAGTATGGAGACTTCTTCACATCGATCGTGAACATCCGTATCATTTTAAACCGGTCCAAGAATTAAATGACAACAATCACATACCGCGGATGGTATTTTCCCAGTGGTTTATCGATAACTTCGATAACATTTCCATTTTGCATTTACAATGTTCATAATGAACATTACTGGAGCCAAGTTACGGCATGTATTCGACAGGATGTTGGAGAATGTGCCTCTTCGTTCCGTAAGAAATGAATAAAGCGTGCGTTGTGTAGGTAGTTAGGACGGGCGGCGATTGTTCGATCGGTAGTGATTACGTACACACGGGCGCATATCCATGAATTTGCGGACGGTGTCGGATAAAAATCTTGAAAAAAAAAATAAGAAAAAAATTTTTTTTTTTTTTTTTCACTCTCAAATATTTTTATATTTAAGTTAAGTACCCATGGTTTGAGTGACAACGGTGTTAACCCTTACACACTGTATAATGAATGATATTTTTTAATGTTCAAAATCAAAAGTAGTTGCTTGTAGAAAGATTATCAAACATCAGTCTCGCGTAATTTTTCAGAAAACTTGTTGGGAATATTAGTGATTTTCCGTGAATACTTAATTTATTTGAAAAATCCTTTCAGCCACATGCAAAACAAAGAACACGACTTTCCAAATCACAAATAATTTTGTTTAAACACTTTTTCCCTTTCTTACAAACAATGAACAAAATTGATCAAAGTCAGTCGATTTCGTGCACGGCCCCTTAGGACTAATCACAGTTTATCAAAATGTGAACGCCTATTTATCTTTAACGAATTGTTATAAATTATTATTGACTTGCAATAATGAATCATCCAGTAGGTAACAGAATACGTTTGATGACTGCTTTTTCCTGTGCGGTGCTAACCAATAACCATACCAACATTAGACATTGTACTAGGTGCCAAATAATAGAGCAATACTCACTCATCAGAAGTGGTGACGAGCGTGGTGAACCACAGGCGGTGGCCGGTGTGGTTGCGCAACGCGTAGGGCACGAAGGGCGAGCGCCGCCGGTGGCCCGCCGGGCTGCCCTTGGGCGACTGCTCCTGTGGGCCCGACTACGTAAGCGAGAGCGCCTTCAGTGCCCAGCGTATGAACAGAGGCGGGTGCTATGAAGGATCCCACGAGTCTGACAAACTAGCACATTTGATTGAGCTAGAGTTGACTTCCAATATCTCCTTCCACTCACAAAGCCGACTTTTCTAAGTTTTGAGGAGTAAAAGTTGGACTTGGCAACTTATTGTGCTTGCTTACACGGCGCAAGGCAATTTTACGACGAGAATCCAAAACATATTTGCACATTTCCTTCGAAAATTGTACACAATATCACGATTTTTGTAACGTAAACTAGCACTACTTTAAGGAGTTCTACAATGGTGATGCTGGTGTAGTTACCTGCGGCGCGTAGTAGTCGGCGGTCCAGTTGGCGCGCACGAGCTGCCACAGCTCAATGAGCGACGACGTCACGTTGGTGTTCAGCACCTCCGTCGACGACACCTCCATCTGCACGCGCCCCAGCGACAGCGAGCTCGACAGCGTGTACTCCCAGGATGTCTCGAACCTAGCACAGCAGTAAAGAACCGTAGAGAATGGCAGCTCCCCTAAATTGAGATTCAATTCCTCCTTGGACTGTTTATGAACACTTAGGGTGAAGCCAGACGAGCGTAATTTTTTGAGTTGTGAGTCGCGTAATTTCGGTCGCGTAATTTCTGCTCGGCAGAAATTCTGTTGGGCTGCCAGACAACCGTAATTTATTCAGTTGCTTTTCAACGCTTGTATTGGGTGTTTGTGTAGTGCAATGTGTTTATGTGCTTAAGGTTCACGAAAAGACGTGTGTTCTACTACAAGTATATTGAGCGACTGTTTTTACATCTTACTGTTATCATTAATATATATGAACTGGACATACCGCCCACCAAAACATTAGTTTTTAATCATTACTTACTAATACATGTCATGCAAATCGAACAATGGACTGTAAATATTTTTAACTTCATTTATACTACACATTTTGTTTTTATTTTATTTTTATCATTTCACTTCAATAACACTTCACTAATCATTCATTAATCCGCCCACCGTAGCTCACTGACTTATTGGTTCTTTGGGAAGCGGTATCAATTTGTACAGGGGCCTTTTTAACTCCTTGTTCCCCATAGTCTGGACTGTTACCACTCTTACGAGATTGTCCTTTCCAGGATGTATTTGTTTCACCCGTCCCAATAACCATTTCTTAGGGGGCAGGTTATCTTCCTTAATAATGACAACATCTCTAATAGCAGGCTCTGGAACCTTCACCTGCCATTTGAATCTTTGTTGGAGCGTGTTAAGATACTCTGTACGCCATCTATGCCAGAAGTCTTGAGTCATTTTCTGAATAATTTGCCACCTAGTTAAAAGACTGACAGGCTGGTACTCGTAGCATGTCTCAGGAACAGAAATCAAGGGCTCGCCAACTAAAAAATGCCCTAGAGTAAGCGGCATCATAGTATTGTCCATTTGATAAAGGGGGCGAGAGTTGAGACACGCCTCGACTTGTGCAAAAAGCGTAGACATCTCCTCGTAGGTCCGTTTTGTGTCCGTATTTATCCTGTAGAGGTTTCTTTTAGCAGACTGAACTCCAGCTTCCCATAGGCCTCCACATCTAGGCATCATTGGTGGTATGAAGTGCCATATTGTGTTATCGTTAGCTAGAAGTTCAGCCGCTTTCTTCGCGATATTATTCTTTCCTTTCTGGAACATGGTCTTCAATTCTTTCGCAGCGCCAACAAAATTGGTGCCGTTGTCGCTCCGTAAGTTCGAACAGTGGCCTCGACGCGCCACAAACCTCCGAAATGCGGCTACAAAAGCCTGTGTTGTTAGGTCTGTGACCGCATCAAGATGGATTGCGCGAGTGGCCATGCATATAAACAAACATATTAGGTTGGGGAAAAAGTCTTTTCGCATTATAGTATGTAAAAACTTGTAATAAAATCTCTTTGGCTATACTATTTGTATCTGGCTGGTTTTGGTATCATTGAAAGTTTAAATTTTAAAGAACATAATTCCAAATTCAAAATTAGGAAAATGTGTGATTTTCATTTGTTTTTCGTACTGTCAAGATGAGTGAATCTAATGAAGAAATTCGATACATTTTAAAATTTTACTACAAAAAAGGTAAAAATGCAACGCAAGCCGCGAAAAAAATTTGCGATGTTTATGGACCTGGTGCAGTGTCTGTGAGAGTAGCACAAATTTGGTTTAAGCGTTTTCAATCCGGAAATTTTGATGTCAAAGATGCACGTCGCTCTGGTCGCCCTATTACGGATAAAATGGATGCCATTTTTGAAAAAGTTGAGTAAGATCGGATATTTGAAAAAAACTGGGTACACAAAAAAGCTCGATATTTGGGTACCTCACGAGCTCACTGAAAGAAACCTAATGAACCGTGTACTCATTTGTGATTCTTTATTACGACGTAATGAAACCGAACCATTTTTGAAGAAGCTGATAACTGGTGATGAAAAGTGGATCACGTACGACAAGAACGTGCGAAAAAGGTCGTGGTCAAAGGCCAGTCAGGCATCACAGACTGTGGCGAAACCCGGGTTAACTCGCAACAAGGTGATGCTGTGTGTGTGGTGGGGATTGGAAGGGCATAATTCATTATGAGCTGTTACCACCAGGCAGGACCATCGATTCTGAACTCTACTGCGAACAACTGATGAGATTAAAGCAAGAAGTTGAGAGAAAGCGGCCGGAATTAATCAACAGAAGGGGTGTGGTTTTTCATCATGATAACGCTAGACCTCACACATCTTTAGCCACTCAGCAAAAATTAAGAGAGTTTGGCTGGGAGGTGTTAATGCATCCGCCGTATAGTCCTGACCTTGCACCTTCAGATTTCCACCTGTTTCGGTCTCTTTAGAATTCTTTAGGCAGTGTCAGGTTAACATCACGAGAGGACTGCCAAAACCACTTGTCGCGGTATTTTGATCAGAAGTCCCAAAATTTCTATAGCAATGGGATCATGTCCCTACCTACAAGATGGCAAAAAGTTATCGAACAAAATGGTACCTACATACTATAGTTAAATGTAAATAAACTATATTAAAAAATGTTTTGAACTTTCTTAAAAAATGCGAAAAAAGCTTTTCCCCAACCTATTATATAGCCCTTTGTTGCATGGTGTCCGCGGCCTTTCGATGTCCTTATGAATACCGGTCCAGCGTAATCAACCCCACTATTCATAAATGGCCGATGTTGATTGACTCGAACGGCAGGCAACTGACCCATGAACAAGGTTTTTTTTACTTTTGCTTTATCCAAAATGCAGGTCTTGCAGTTGTGAATACATTTTCTTACTGCAGACTTCAAACCTATGACCCAGTATCTAGTTCTCACAAAAGCCATCATCGCTTGTATCCCACTATGTAGTGTTCTAAGATGAGTTTGTTGAACTAATAACTTAGTTATATGCTGATTACATGGTATTACAGTCGGGTGTTTTGTAATTTCAGCTATGGATGCATTTTATAACCTTCCTCCCACTCTTATTATCCCGTTTTTATCTAAAAAAGGGGCGAGTGAGATATGAGAACTTCTTTTCTTCACGCTTCCATCTTTCTGTAAATCTTCAATATCCTTCTGATAAACTAAGTCTTGATAATACTTTATGCATAATTCTAATACTTTGTCTAGCTCATTAACTGTTAAATATATTTCCTTTGTTTCTTTTTCTCTTTTTGTAAATCTTCTGCAGTAAGCTTATATTCTTTTCATTCTCGAAATTGAAGAATAATGTTTCCAGATTGGTTTGACTTCTATATTTGTGTGAAATGATGAACCCCTCAATTCTAATTCAGTTTGAGGAATTTCATAAGTTTGTAGATCGAGATTTTTTTGTTTTAACCATACAGGCCCAATCCACCATAAATCTAAACAAGCCAGGTCGCTTGCTTTTACGCCTCTTGTAGCTATATCGGCTGGGTTATCGGTAGACTGAACGTGTCTCCATCGGTCATTGTCTAGTATTCGTGTTATATCTGCCACTCGGTTTGCAACAAACGTACGCCAACGATTTGGTTCAGATTGCAGCCATGACATCACGACCATTAAATCAGTCCACGCAAAGATTTTGTTTTTAGGTATTTTTAAGAGGTCTACCAGATCATTGATTAAGTCTGTTAGTAATGCTGCGGCGCATAATTCCAATTTAGGAATTTATATTTGCTTCAACGGTGCAACCTTGGTTCGAGATGCGATGATTGTGATATGTACGGTGTCTTCTTCAATAATCTTAAGGTAAGTAACAGCAGCATATACGTGCATAGATGCATTTGCAAAACCATGCAATTTAATGTTTGTATAATTGATCGGTGTAGTTTTCAACCAGCGTGGTATTGTTATGTTTTGCAGGTGTATTAATTCCTCTCTATATCTCATTCACTCATCTATCAACTCTGACGGCAGCTCGTCATCCCATCCCATATTGCATAGCCATAGTTTTTGTATAAGAACCTTAGCGTTGATGATCACTGGTGACAGCCATCCAAATGGGTGTCAAACAGCCTTGCTACATCAGATAGAATAGATCTCTTCGTTACGGGACATCGAAGTTCAGGTAAGTTAATTGTGAATATAAATGTATCATCCTTCCTATCCCATGTCAATCCTAGAATTTTTATAACTTTATCTAGCTTTATCTCTATTCCATCCTTCGTACTGTTTGTACTATCTCCGGCTTGTAAATACTTTAATACTTCTTCCGAGTTACTAGACCACTTTTGCATTTTAAAATTTCCTTTACCTAGTATCACTTTTATTTCCTCACACATTTTCTTTGTTTTTTCTTCAGTTTCACTTCCTGACATCAAATCATCCATATAAAATGAATTTTTAATTACAGGTGCTGTATTAGGATACTCAAGTGCTTCATCATCGGCGAGTTGTTGTAACGTTCGTACCTCTAAATAGGGTGCTGCAGCTGTACCAAAGGTTACAGTCATCAAGTTGAAACTTTCTAGTTTTTCTTCAGGGCTATCTCGCCAGACTATGCGTTGTAAATTTGTATGTTCTGGTGACATATTAATCATTCTATACATCTTAATTATGTCTCCTACTACACATATTATATGTGTTCGCCATGTGATAATTAAGCTTCGTAAATCAGGTTGCAATACAGGTCCATCCATCATGGTGTCGTTCAAAGAATGACCATTAGAACCCTTCGCAGACGCGTCGTAAACTACTCGAGCCTTCGTTGTGTCCTTGTCTTCGCGTATTACAGCGTGGTGAGGAAGATACTGATTTGTTGTCATAATTTGGGTCAGATTTTTTCAAATGTCCCATTTCCATGTACTCATGACTACTTTAGAATAATCTAACTTTAAACTCGGCGAATTTTGTAATTTCATCTCCAATTGTTTGAATCTATAAACTGCTTGTTGTTTCGTAACTCCGCATAATTTCAGTGTCTCTTCTATTCCTTGTCGCAAAGATAAGTGCACTATTTTCCGTCCACTCTTGTAGTTGTATTTTTGTAAATCTCTTCACACATATCTTTGTCTTTTGTAAGCAGTTTTCTTTTCTTGTATAAACCTGTTTCGATTTCCCAGAATTTTCTTAATAAATCATTGTCTTCTGATACCATACTTGTCACATGAAGTGTTGTTATTTTGTGTTCGTCGCTAGTTTATTTGTCTTCCCTATGACCTGAAAGTATCCACCCCAAACGTGTTTTCTGAGCCACTATGCCATCAGAACATCTTACTAAACCAACTTCAATAATTTTACGAAAGATGTCTGCACCGAGTAATATATCAATTTTGCCTGGTGTATTATACGTAGGGTCAGCCAATAGTAATTTTTGGAATTCTGGCCAGTTCATCGTGATTTGTTTGGAAGGTAATCTAGCAGATAGTGTAGATAGTTAGTTTCAAAACATAAGCCTTCACTTGAATAACTTCCTTTTTATTATAATAGGTTGGGGAAAAAATTTCTTCACATTTTTTAAGAAAATCAAAACATTTTTTAATATAGTTTATTTAAATTTAACTATAGTATGTAGGTACCATTTTGTTCGATAACTTTTCGCCATCTTGTAGGTAAGGACATGATCCCATTGCTATAGAAATTTTGGGACTTCTCATCAAAATACCGCGACAGGTAGTTTTGGCAGTCCTCTCGTGATGTTAACCTGACACTGCCTAAAGAATTCTGAAGAGACCGAAACAGGTGGAAATCTGAAGGTTAAGGTGTTAGGTGAAGGTGAAGGTCAGGACTATACGGCGGATGCATTAACAACTCCCAGCCAAACTCTCTTAATTTTTGCTGAGTGGCTAAAGATGTGTGAGGTCTAGCGTTATCATGATGAAAAACCACACCCCTTCTGTTGATTAATTCCAGCCACTTTCTCTCAACTTCTTGCTTTAATCTCATCAGTTGTTCGCAGTAGAGTTCAGAATCGATGGTCCTGCCTGGTGGTAACAGCTCATAATGAATAATGCCCTTCCAATCCCACCACACACATAGCATCACCTTGTTGCGAGTTAACCCGGGTTTCGCCACAGTCTGTGAAGCCTGACCGGCCTTTGGCCACGACCTTTTTCGCACGTTCTTGTCGTACGTGATCCACTTTTCATCACCAGTTATCAGCTTCTTCAAAAATGGTTCGGTTTCATTACGTCGTAATAAAGAATCACAAATGAGTACATGATTCATTAGGTTTCTTTCAGTGAGCTCGTGAGGTACCCAAATATCGAGCTTTTTTGTGTACCCAGTTTTTTTCAAATGTGCCAAAACTATTTTGTAGTCAATTCCCAGTTCTTCAGCTACGTCGTAACTACTGATAAGCCGATCTTGCTCCACTTTTTCAAAAATGGCATCCATTTTATCCGTAATAGGGCGACCAGAGCGACGTGCATCTTTGACATCAAAATTTCCGGATTGAAAACGCTTAAACCAAATTTGTGCTACTCTCACAGACACTGCACTAGGTCGCGCAATTTTTTTTCGCGGCTTGCGTTGCATTTTTACCTTTTTTGTAGTAAAATTTTAAAATGTATCGAATTTCTTCATTAGATTCACTCATCTTGACAGTACGAAAAACAAATGAAAATCACACATTTTCCTAATTTGAATTTGGAATTATATTCTTTAAAATTTAAACTTTCAATGATACCAAAACCAGCCAGATACAAATAGTATAGCCAAAGAGATTTTATTACAAGTTCATACATACTATCATGCGAAAAGACTTTTTCCCCAACCTAATATTTATTTATTTATTTATTTTATTAGGTTCACCAACAATTGAATACACTGAAACAAACACATAATACATTTTAAAGTAAAATAACAGTGCATCAATTACTTATAGGTAAACACCACATGCATAAAACAATGAATCATAGAAATAAGCTAACTTACTTAGTAATAAGCGCAAATATTATATAAAAATCATATAAAAATTATTTATAAAATTCTGATTGAAAATTTGGTAAAAGCAAAATTTAATAATCTTTGACATAATAAAATTGATAAGAATTGGTATATAATATATTAGTATATTGCGATGTAACTGACAGGTTGACCTATCAGTTACCACATGTCCTGTCCTATAAAACATGTAGTTGACTACATGTTTTATAGGAACCAGGTTCCCTTCTCCCACCCCTGAGACTACACCGTTGATGCTTGTCCTCTTCAATCTCAAGAGTTCGACTACTCTTGAAGATACGAATGAAGCCTCTGAGCCTTGGTCAATCAATGCCCGAAGTACATGTGTTTCGCCGTCGCTTGATGTTACATGTACTTGTGTTGTTGACAATAACACTTGACGACCAGGTTGTTCTTTAAATAAATGAGCACTTGTGACCTTCTGTTCTATTTGTTCTTCTTGTTTGTTACTCTCTTGTGTGTCACTCTCTTGTGTTATTTCTTTTGCTTCATGCAAAAGAGAATGATGTTTTCTTCTGCAGACTCGGCATTTCCTCTTTTGTTTACATTTGTAAACTATGTGATTCGGTACTAGGCAGTTGAAGCAGAGGTTTTTGTTCTTCACAAATTCACGTCGTTGTTGCACAGTTTGTTTTACAAATTCTTTACAACTAAAGATGTAATGATCACCCTTGCAATATACACAATATGGTGACGAACTGCTATTGGTGTGCGCAGTTTCACCTTTATCGATCTTAGTATTCTTTACATGATACGCTTTATGACCTTGGTCTTCTCTTTTGTAGCTGTAGTAGTGATGGAAGCAATTAGCTTGAGCGTACGAAACTTAGACTCAAGGAACTTCTTCAACTCCTCCCACGTAGACAACTCATCGTTATTCTTCTTGTATGCTTCCTCTTCCCAGCACTTTAACGTCTCTGAATCCAATTTCTGCGCCACTAGAAATACTAGGATAGGATCCCAAGTGGTGGTGTTTATGTTCATGTTATTCAGACTGTTGATACATTCTATAGTATTATCGAGCAAAGCTTTAATTTGTGTAGCTGATGGGTTGTTTACCTTTTTCTGACAGCAATATTTCTTTAAAACTGACGACATAATCATCTTTTTGCTACCGAAACGTCCTTGAAGTAGTTCCCATGCTGTTGCATAATTACTTACCGTACTTTGAATATGTCGTAATAACATCTCTGCCTCTCCGTCAACACTAGTCTTTAAATAATACAACTTATGAACATCGCTAATAGAAGTGTTATGAACGAGTGCTGTAAATATATCTTTATACGTAGGCCATTCTTCATATCTGCCCGAAAAGGTAGGTAGTTGTATTCTCGGTAGCTTAGCAAACGGTAGCTGGTCATTGTGTGACGAAGTAGACATGTTGGACACTTCTGATAATCTCTGTTGTGACTCCAAATTTGTTAGAAGATCGGTTAAATCAGCTTGTAAACATAGATACATTTCTTCGAACATATAATATTCTTCATTAAGAAAGTAAGGCAACATGCCTCGTTGTTCTCGTGGTGTACACTTCATAAGGCTGCTATGCGTTTGTTTGAACGAATCCCAATATTCTTCAATGGTTTTTATTCTCGCTTTAACATAACCTGCTGTTAATCGCTGTTTTGGACCCTTTTTTATGTTAACTTGCGCTTTCCGTATCATACTAGCCACATCATGTAAGGTAGATAGATATTTAGACTGTTCTTGAGTTGTCGACGTCATATTGCAACTTTTAATAAATTCACGTAGTTCACGTAGTTATTATTTGCACAAACATGTTCAATACAGTTTCAATGTCTTAACCACTTTTTTATAAAGTTTCTATAAGTAGTCTTCATAAACACTAATTACTTGTAAACAACTTCAATCCTTATCTAAGGAATGCGGTCCTTTATTGTATTCGCGCCCGAGTCTGCAAGCCTTTTCATTCACTAATTAATCCGGTTCGATTTCGACCATATGTTTATGTGCTTAAGGTTCACTTTCTTAATTAGGATTTTTGTAAGAAAATACGTGTGTTCTACTACAAGTATATTGAGCGACTGTTTTTACATCTTACTCATTGATATATTAAAAAACCCAAGATTCACAATCAGCGTCTCAAAAGCGTCCGAATAAAAAAGGCGCAACATTTAAAATTGTGCGCATATTTCAAATAGTATCGCGTCCGCCGCATCACTGTACGCACGCTAAAAATGCCGAAGTATTCTTTGAAAAATTGTAAAAATATTACGTCAAGAATGTTAAAAAAGGATGGGATCTCGAACTTTCGGTAAGTAAAAGAGTTTATTGACTTGTTTTTGTTGTTTATGCTAATGATGGGGAGCAATATTTTATTTTGATTTAATTTGTCTTAAAACGTCACTCAACGGTCCGAGTATAATACGGCAAATTTTAAAAGCTGCTTTTTCAGTGTAAGAACAATGCATTACAATCTCCATTGAATTTAGTCGAATAATACAAACTGACCGGATTGAACCAATGGAGTCGATTTTTTGTTATTGTGTAAAAAAAAAATTTTTTGTTAATAATGTTATTAATTTTTGTACTTTTCTATATTTAGTTTTTAATTAATATCCATATATTATATATATTTATATAAATATTTATAGTTTTTAACCGACTTCCAAAAGGAGAAGAGGTCATCAATTCGATTAAAAAAAAAGGTTTGTATTCTCGATTACTTCTTTTATGGGGCTAATTGAGTAATTCTTTTTTTTTTTACTTTGTAAGAATATAGTCTCCAATTTCAGTCGAAATTAATGTGCTTCCTACTGTGTTATTTGGAATAAATACCTATTGAAATTCGCATTTAAGTTTTTTTTATTTATTTATTAATAGTACATTATGATACGAGTGTGCTATGTAATGATGTTTCATTAGTTCAGACTGATCGTAGTTTAGTTAGTATAGAATTAGAAAGTACTATTGGCATAGAGAAATATACATTAGTTCAGTGAGAATCCGCAATAATAGAACGTCAGTCAGGATCTTTTCCGTTTGGTACCGGGAGGGACCACGGACAATTTAAGGTAGGAGTGAGGCGTATATATCGTAACAGCTAAATACAAAAGGTATCAAAAGATACCAGACTGTAACTGTGACAAATAAACTGAAAAAAAAAAGCTTTTGTTCCACGACGAGATAACAGAATCCATCCAGTCACAAGCTTTTGTCTATTCATGCTTATGACAGTTACCTTAGTTAGAATATAGATAATAAATGTTACTGTTACACGGTGACACCCTGTTACATCGTCCGTCACAAGCTCTTTCCTTTTCTCGCATAGGTGTAACACCATAGTTAGAAAGAGAAGTACCTCCGTAAATTATAACTGTGCAGCTGTGGTAACAGAGAACACACAATAGTTTGTTCCCACATAGTATGAAATAACAGCCTGCTATTTTGTAACAGGTTATTGGAACTGTTAATTACGTGGAACAGAAACAGGCGGAACAGATATGGGATTTTACCCGTTACAACCCACTCCTGATTTAAGATAAATAAATTTTAGTTAATTTTGGGACCAAAGACAATTCAGACTATTTAAAAAAAAAGTGAACGCGCGGATTCCTTTTGGCATGAAGTTTCTTTGAAGAGATAAAAAAAAAAGCGCAAGTTTTCGACTAGTAAACAGTTATCTGTGGCTTTACAGCACTAGTACGGTAACGTAAAGTAAAAAACACGCGTTTTTAATACACTGCATTATGGACCTAAAAGCGGTTCAATATAAGTAAAAAAATACCACCATTACACAATTATCAATAATCCACAATCCCAATATTTACATAACTAAAATAAATACCGGAAACTGCATACTGTTGTACTTATACATTATGTTTTAACCTAAGTAGGTATTTAATCTCGATATAGGTATTGTTGTTCTAATATTACCATACACATTTATAAAAAAATTACCAACTCTTAAAATACTTAGTCAATGTACAAACAATAAAAACTATAAAATAATATTCGACTCCACTTCATGCCGTGTCCTGCCGGAAAACTTCGGTCATAAAATTTTATTGCTTTTTGTACATTGCTTTGTAAAAACAACTTTAAATCATACGCGTAAGGTTTGAATTTGCAAAAAAGTATGTTTATATCATAACTATAACTACTTATGTATAATTGGAGACAGTTTTGAGTGTTACTTTTCTTCGAGACTGTGTATCTTGGGTTTTTTACATATCAATGATCTTACTGCATTCATTAATATATATGAATTGGACACAATGGATATAATAAAAACGTTGTGAATAGCGAAGTCACAGAAGATAACAGAAGAAAATACTGGGTGAATCCACTCAACAGTGAAAGATTGATGTGCGGACAGTTTCATGTCTTGTATGAACGTTTATGTGCAAATCCAGATATATTTCAAAATTACTCCATGTGCCATTATATGTTTTTCAAGAATTATTACATCTCGTAAAACCTTTTATTACTAAATCAGACACAAATATGAGACTAGCCATCAGTGCACAGGAAAAACTAATAATATATATATATTTTTTTTATCTAAGGCATCTCAGAGTGTAACCACTAAGGTTCCGACTCTTTAACCGGACTTTCCTGTGGCTGCCTTAAGCTCCTAACGAAACTTAATGCCTCCAGCCAGGGCGTAAAAACTATAAACTAAACGACTGCTGCTCGCTAAGGGCACCCCCTGTGGGGTACGAACCTCGGCTTAGGGCAGCTGAGTCGGAGGGAGGGTGGCAAGGGACCGACGGTGGCTGGATAAAATCAGTGTTTTGATTATTATCGTGGGGAGTTTGGATTACATGCTGCTCAGCTAAAACGCGTGCTGGCGCTTCACTTACAGTCAAGGGTCGGGGAGGACTATTCGTTAGTCGGGGATTTCGCGCGGGGCCTCGGCGGCGAGGTCGGAATGACGATCGTGTATTGTGTGCTCTTATTTTGCGAACTGTACTAGTTTCCCTACGACTCTCCTGGAGGAGAGTAGTGGGGTCGTCTGGGTCGGTCAGTGACTAATAATAACACTCAAGTAAGTTTTTATAGTTTGTTTATTACCTCGAGTCGCCCCCCTCTCGCCGCGAACTCAATTCGGTCCGAATAATGCGTGTGAGTCGGCAGACAACTCATTTTGCGTCGCCGTGTGAATCAAATATGACTTTTGTATGAAACCGAATGCAGCAGAATTTCTTACTCACAAAATTACGTTCGTTTGGTCTCATACTTAGTTCGGCTTGACTCACGTACATCAACCGAAAATTTTTTTGAGATCGCAAAAACTTATCTAGTTTAACTTAACTTGTTTGGCAAACATATGAATTACGTTTTCCAAATGTGAAAGATGAATCCCAGCACCACGCACACTTACCTCCACGGCTCCACGACGGGTTCCCAGCCAGACAGCGTCCGGTTGTAGTAGTCTATGGTGAGCAGAGACGCGAGCCGGCCGCCGCCCGCGCCCGCGGCGCGCGCCACGCTGGCGCCGCCCGGGCCCGCCGGGGTGGAGACCAGCATCGGGTCTTCAAACGACTCCTCTACTTTACGAAGATCCTGAACACGCGAAAATACATTTATGCCAGCACGGCTTAATTCCTAACCTTTTCATGAATACGATAATAGTTTCATAATTTATCTTTATTTCAGACATACGTTCATATTTTTTTTTACAAAGAACCTTGATATCATTACACACAAAATTCAAAATTAAAAGTTGTTAGTAAACACAACAAATTACACAATAAAAAAACTCTCGATTTTACGCGCTAACGTTCTGAGGACACTGTTGGTACTACCACGAACCCTGTTCATCATCGATGCAGTTCTTTTCCTAATGACGGCGTAGAAATCATCGATGGAAGCATGCGCAAACATTGCGGAAGCACTGCAGTACCGAGGTTTTCTCAACACTGCCCTCAAAGTGACATTGTTCTGAACACGCTGGGCGTTGTAATCCCGCCGCGATACACAGACTGCACGTGTAAAAAGACCGACTAAAAAATAACAGTTTTACATCTGTAGCACATCGTGCGGACCTACGAGCCAACATATTGCAGCGGACTGCCAACGCCTTCTTTATGTAGAGGGGAAGCTATACAATCATGATAAAGATGAAATCTACACGATACCTGTTCAACTTGCAGGTCACTGAGTGACACTTCCAGCAGAGGCACGTCGGAGTCCAGACAGTCATCGATCACACACAGCGTGATGCAGTCCGCTGCTACCTACACATACAGTAACATTTGAGAAAGCTTTGATTGTAGGTTTAATCTGCAAAATTATTAATTGTCCAGGACAGCGACATCTTGATACAAAAACTTATCTGGAAAGTAGCACATGGTTATCTCGACTTTTGATGCCATTCACGAACTATTTATTTATATATTTAACTTTATACAAAGGCGGACTTAATGGCTTAGTCATTTGTTGACAGAGTTGCGCAACATACCTGCACAGCTCTGAGCGGCCATATGGCCGAGCTGGGCGCGGGCGCGGGCGGCGGCGGAGGCGCGTGGCCGCGCAGCCAGCGCGGGCGGCCCATCCAGGCGCCGCCGTTGTTGTGCAACATACCTGCACAGCTCTGAGCGGCCATATGGCCGTGCTGGGCGCGGGCGCGGGCGGCGGCGGAGGCGCGTGGCCGCGCAGCCAGCGCGGGCGGCCCATCCAGGCGCCGCCGTTGTTGTGCAACATACCTGCACAGCTCTGAGCGGCCATATGGCCGAGCTGGGCGCGGGCGCGGGCGGCGGCGGAGGCGCGTGGCCGCGCAGCCAGCGCGGGCGGCCCATCCAGGCGCCGCCGTTGTTGTGCAACATACCTGCACAGCTCTGAGCGGCCATATGGCCGTGCTGGGCGCGGGCGCGGGCGGCGGCGGAGGCGCGTGGCCGCGCAGCCAGCGCGGGCGGCCCATCCAGGCGCCGCCGTTGTTGTGCAACATACCTGCACAGCTCTGAGCGGCCATATGGCCGTGCTGGGCGCGGGCGCGGGCGGCGGCGGAGGCGCGTGGCCGCGCAGCCAGCGCGGGCGGCCCATCCAGGCGCCGCCGTTGTTGTGCAACATACCTGCACAGCTCTGAGCGGCCATATGGCCGTGCTGGGCGCGGGCGCGGGCGGCGGCGGAGGCGCGTGGCCGCGCAGCCAGCGCGGGCGGCCCATCCAGGCGCCGCCGTTGTTGTGCAACATACCTGCACAGCTCTGAGCGGCCATATGGCCGTGCTGGGCGCGGGCGCGGGCGGCGGCGGAGGCGCGTGGCCGCGCAGCCAGCGCGGGCGGCCCATCCAGGCGCCGCCGTTGTTGTGCAACATACCTGCACAGCTCTGAGCGGCCATATGGCCGTGCTGGGCGCGGGCGCGGGCGGCGGCGGAGGCGCGTGGCCGCGCAGCCAGCGCGGGCGGCCCATCCAGGCGCCGCCGTTGTTGTGCAACATACCTGCACAGCTCTGAGCGGCCATATGGCCGTGCTGGGCGCGGGCGCGGGCGGCGGCGGAGGCGCGTGGCCGCGCAGCCAGCGCGGGCGGCCCATCCAGGCGCCGCCGTTGTTGTGCAACATACCTGCACAGCTCTGAGCGGCCATATGGCCGTGCTGGGCGCGGGCGCGGGCGGCGGCGGAGGCGCGTGGCCGCGCAGCCAGCGCGGGCGGCCCATCCAGGCGCCGCCGTTGTTGTGCAACATACCTGCACAGCTCTGAGCGGCCATATGGCCGTGCTGGGCGCGGGCGCGGGCGGCGGCGGAGGCGCGTGGCCGCGCAGCCAGCGCGGGCGGCCCATCCAGGCGCCGCCGTTGTTGTGCAACATACCTGCACAGCTCTGAGCGGCCATATGGCCGTGCTGGGCGCGGGCGCGGGCGGCGGCGGAGGCGCGTGGCCGCGCAGCCAGCGCGGGCGGCCCATCCAGGCGCCGCCGTTGTTGTGCAACATACCTGCACAGCTCTGAGCGGCCATATGGCCGTGCTGGGCGCGGGCGCGGGCGGCGGCGGAGGCGCGTGGCCGCGCAGCCAGCGCGGGCGGCCCATCCAGGCGCCGCCGTTGTTGTGCAACATACCTGCACAGCTCTGAGCGGCCATATGGCCGTGCTGGGCGCGGGCGCGGGCGGCGGCGGAGGCGCGTGGCCGCGCAGCCAGCGCGGGCGGCCCATCCAGGCGCCGCCGTTATTGTGCAACATACCTGCACAGCTCTGAGCGGCCATATGGCCGTGCTGGGCGCGGGCGCGGGCGGCGGCGGAGGCGCGTGGCCGCGCAGCCAGCGCGGGCGGCCCATCCAGGCGCCGCCGTTGTTGTGCAACATACCTGCACAGCTCTGAGCGGCCATATGGCCGTGCTGGGCGCGGGCGCGGGCGGCGGCGGAGGCGCGTGGCCGCGCAGCCAGCGCGGGCGGCCCATCCAGGCGCCGCCGTTGTTGTGCAACATACCTGCACAGCTCTGAGCGGCCATATGGCCGTGCTGGGCGCGGGCGCGGGCGGCGGCGGAGGCGCGTGGCCGCGCAGCCAGCGCGGGCGGCCCATCCAGGCGCCGCCGTTGTTGTGCAACATACCTGCACAGCTCTGAGCGGCCATATGGCCGTGCTGGGCGCGGGCGCGGGCGGCGGCGGAGGCGCGTGGCCGCGCAGCCAGCGCGGGCGGCCCATCCAGGCGCCGCCGTTGTTGTGCAACATACCTGCACAGCTCTGAGCGGCCATATGGCCGTGCTGGGCGCGGGCGCGGGCGGCGGCGGAGGCGCGTGGCCGCGCAGCCAGCGCGGGCGGCCCATCCAGGCGCCGCCGTTGTTGTGCAACATACCTGCACAGCTCTGAGCGGCCATATAGCCGTGCTGGGCGCGGGCGCGGGCGGCGGCGGAGGCGCGTGGCCGCGCAGCCAGCGCGGGCGGCCCATCCAGGCGCCGCCGTTGTTGTGCAACATACCTGCACAGCTCTGAGCGGCCATATGGCCGTGCTGGGCGCGGGCGCGGGCGGCGGCGGAGGCGCGTGGCCGCGCAGCCAGCGCGGGCGGCCCATCCAGGCGCCGCCGTTGTTGTGCAACATACCTGCACAGCTCTGAGCGGCCATATGGCCGTGCTGGGCGCGGGCGCGGGCGGCGGCGGAGGCGCGTGGCCGCGCAGCCAGCGCGGGCGGCCCATCCAGGCGCCGCCGTTGTTGTGCAACATACCTGCACAGCTCTGAGCGGCCATATGGCCGTGCTGGGCGCGGGCGCGGGCGGCGGCGGAGGCGCGTGGCCGCGCAGCCAGCGCGGGCGGCCCATCCAGGCGCCGCCGTTGTTGTGCAACATACCTGCACAGCTCTGAGCGGCCATATGGCCGTGCTGGGCGCGGGCGCGGGCGGCGGCGGAGGCGCGTGGCCGCGCAGCCAGCGCGGGCGGCCCATCCAGGCGCCGCCGTTGTTGTACCCGCTGCCATCGCCCGCGCGCATGTGTACACTGTTGGCGGGCTCGTCGTCTTCCTCCTCCGATAGCAGGGATTTTCCTAAACACAGAATTGGTATTAAGAAACCGCCTCCACTGCAACGCGAGTCGATATAGTCGCGAGTGTTGTACGAATGTTGCATTGTTTTCAAACTTACCAGATAAAGCGGCTCTTGCTTGCACGGGTAGAGACTGCAGCATCGCCGCAAACATTCGCATGTCGTGGTAAGAAAGTCGCAGGTTCAGCGTACTCATCGCGATCTACAATGAAAAGAACCAAATAGTAATATCTTACACTTTGATAGGCTAACACTGACTACCTGCATGACTTCTCCTAGGATATAGTTGTTGCACATCACGAACTCTCTCTTGCTTATGATTGTGACATTATGGATATTGTTCAAGACAAAACTGACAGAATGGCTTCTAAAGTGTTGTTTTTATAGTATTAAGATAAAGAGAGAGAGTTAGGTTTAAGGTAGATTTTTGAGGAACCATTTATTTATTGTTAGGATCTCATGTAAAATATACCAAAAATCACACCAATAATAGAATTTGAAATTTAAGGAATTTGTGCAACATAAAAATTTAAAATTTGTGTAATAATAATAGTAAGAATATAAATTAAATAAAAAATTGTGAATAAAATGCATGGTAATTGTATATACTACTAATATAATAAGAATTTATGTAAACTAAAATTTGCAGGCTTGCTTGAGGGCAGAATAGAATGACACCTAGGTTATAAGGTAACGAATCCTATAACCTACCCTATCCTGTTAACGAAACTTGAAGGCCTTGGTATCCGGGATCTTCAATTAAAACTTTTTAAAGATTACCTTACTGACAGAACGCAATGTGTAAAAATCGGTAACATAACCAGTGATGAGGTCCCAGTGACCTTTGGAGTTCTTCAGGGCAGTATTCTGGGACCGCCGCTCTTCCTGGGGCCTAAGTCTACTTATTTACAAACGTTGCAATGGTCTCGCCATTGTGGGTATTTGACAGTGTTTGTATGGCAAATCTGTCAAAAACTCACAATGAAGAGACCATTGCAACGTTTGTACATTAGTAGACTTGGCCCCCTGGTCTATATAAATGATTATGTATGCCGAGGTTCATCTTGCCGAGGTGCAATACCATGCGTGACTTAGGCGTCCATCAAGACAGTAAGTTAGTTTTAGACACACACATTGACGCAATTGTCAAAAAAGCTTCTAAACTGCTTGGATTTATAATACGTCTCTCCAAGTGTTTTACTGATGCTAAAACACTAAAAATATTGTATTGCACTTTTGTAAAAAGTCAGCTAGAGTATGCGTCTCAGATATGGAATCCACGTTATCATAAATACATTGACCGCATCGAAAACACCCAAAGACGGTTCATAAAATATCTTTGCTTTCATCAAACGATTCCATATCGGTCAACCGATTATCTTGGACGAACATTCCATAACGACATTTGAACCAGAAACAATCAGAGACATACGTCGCAAATATAAAGTCTGCTCTGCATCGTCATTCAAAACTGAGTTTGCACATCGGTTTTTCTGCTACCAGGGTTCAAATTTATACAATAAGTTAAATCGGGCCTTAACGATATATCCTTTACCAAAAACCAAATGTAAGTCTTTTGACGTGGACTGGTTGCAGAATTTGGATTATGGTTTTACAGAAAGTCTACTTAATTCAAATTGAATTAGTATGATATACGTCTATAACTTGGACCAAACCCTAACACGTACACATCGGCACACTATACCTGACACTCAACACCACACAATGACATGACATAGACACTAGCATCATACACTCTCTTAGACACACACATATACACAGATACAGGCGCTCTGATTAACTTTTGTTTGTTTATAGCTTCGTTTTTTTTTTACTTTTACCCTCAAAATTATAATTACTTAAGTTTTTAGTCTTGAATCTCCTTATAACTTCAGATTGTAATACCATAATTATTTGTTAAAACTATCTGTTCTTCCGTGGGTGGGGACCTGGTGATTTGTAATACAGGCATTTTATGCCTAACTCAGACACCAGCTCCTCACATTGCTAAGTAAACAAATAATATAATAATAATAATAATATTTCTCATCTACGTAAATGATCTCCTAAAATTCATAGCAGAATCCGGACCATGCGTTTTGTTTGCGGACGACATCTCCATTCTCACCTCTTGCCATGACAATACAAACCTTAATAATACCCTGAACGAGATACTTAGCAAAATAATAACATGAACGAACACAACCTCGAAATTAACTTCACAAAGACTAAGCTCATAACTTTCTATCCCCACCAAAAACATCCTCTAAATGTAGTTTTTTAGTAATATTTTAACACTGCCTTGTATTTATATACTAGAAATATGCAAGTTTGCTCATAAACACCAAGACTTTTACACAAAACGAGAAGACATACAAACAAGATACACACTCCGATACAAAACACGACTAAACCTACCAACATCCCGCTTAAAGATGCATTCAACAGGCCCTCTAGTTATGTCTATAAAAATATATAATAACTTACCCGAATCAATAAGAAAAGAAAAAAAAATCCATCTTTTTACAAATAAATTAAAAAACCTATTGATAAGTAAATGCTATTACAGTGTTAACGAATATTTAAATGATAAATCCCTTAAATGCAATTAAAATACAAATGTTTTATTTTTATTATTATTTTAAATAATGTTAGATTATAAGTAGTCTTCTCTACTTCCTGTTTCTTTTGCTGTGCCCGACAGGGTCCACGATTGTTTCTTAATTTATGTTTACCACCTAAACTTATACATTGTGGAATGCAATAAAGATTTGAGTATTTGAGTATATATTATGTAAAAGCTAGAATAAGATTGTCTTTGTGAGGAGAAATAAAAGAATTTATTATTATTATATTATAAGATCTTACCTTTACCAAAACAATGTATTTCTGGCAAATAAACGTTTGATCTGATTTGATTTGACATAAGGTTTAAATTACAATAAAAGATGTTCACTCATATAATGCAACAACTATGATTAGATATTGACTTACATGTAGCACTCTGTTGGCATCAATAGCGACGTGCACGGCGGCTGGTTCCACAATAGACAGAGCAGTCTCTTCTTCTAAGCCGAGAACACAAGAGAAAACCTCTAGTTCATTAAGCTCACATGATACGGGCTTCTGTGCGTCTGCGCAGCGGTATGTTATCACTGTTGTGCTCTGCAACAAAACGTGAGATATGAGAATACTCATATAAAAAAAGTAAGCAAATTAAAAAAAAAAAAAACCGACTGCAAAAACACAACTGAAAAGAGAAAAACAAGCATTATAATCTATAGAATTTTGGTATGGCAGGCCCCCAAACCAATAGCGTGAAATATGATGTAACTTGTGTTTGTCTGCCTGGCGTAATGCTTGTTTTTCTCTTTTCAGTTATGTTTTTGCAGTTTTTTTGTTTTTTTAAATAATTAGTTTTTGTTTTCAAGCAAAAGATCAAAAGATCGTTCAAAAGATCGTCCTGCTCCACGTTGTATATATATATATACTAGCTTTTGCCCGCGGCTTCGCCCGCGTGGATGTCGGTTATCGCATAAAAAAGTACCCTATGTCCTTCTCCATATCCCAGGCTATACCTATCTCAAATTTCTAACTTAATATTAATTTTAAAATGATTCACTATGTGAATAGAAACCGAAACAAATGACAATGATTTAATATAATAAAAGCCTACTTATGTTCTGAACGTCTGATGAGTCTTTACCTTAAAAACCAAAATACGAAATTTCACTCAAATTCTTAAATCAATTGTACCAAATTACCTACAACACGAAAAAGAAGTGCGACACAAATAATAATTTTAAAATAATTCACGTAAATACCACCAATGTGAAAACAAAACGAAATCCTTCGAAATGTCGCATGATACACCGTTTGTGCTGATAAAACGCTTGAAATATCTAATGAACACCATTGGTACATAACTTTTCTCAGGGTCACGTTCGCAATTGGACGAAATATTTGACATTTATTTTGTACTTGCAACACAATCTGTCTGCAGAATTCGATTAATCGACTAATACTTAACCGGTATTAATACATTTTAGCGGGAACACCACTAAAGGAACGAAAAAAAAGAGAAAAAAAAATACGTTTATGGTCGTGTGGCGGTGTGGCGCGACGCATAATGTAAACAAACATTCATCAAGGTTATACGTGCGTAAAGTAATGGATTCAATGAGAAAACGGTTTAATCATAGAAGAATCCTATACAGAATTAGTGAGAAATAAGTGTAGATTTCATATTGAGTGTTAGTTTATCGAAAAGGGATAAATATGTCAGTGAAAAAGTAACGAAAGTTTTGGAATGCACAAATTTTGATCATATGGCCGCCGTGTTTAGTAATGTTTTTATGATAAATATTCTTGCATACTGTATAAAATACACATAAGTAGCTAGCTTATTTATCTATGAACATAATTTGGCTAATAGCTTCTTATATAGCGTATTGTTATCGTAATCGTATTTCCAAGAGTAAAATTCGGCAAACAAATACCTACAAAAAGACAATAAAATGGATATAGTATATTATCCTTAAAAGATAGACATATGCCATCGCGGACTTTTCTAAAGATCTTTACAAGATACACAATTCCACCATACATTATTTTGTTATATCTCAAAGGGTTTAGACAACGTTTTCGTTGAAAGCTCTCACGACGGCTTATTTTTTTTCCGACACCTCCAACAAATATCGTTAATTTATACAAAAATGTATACAAAAACTTAACAAATGATATACTAAACCCTTCCTCGAGAACCACGCTATCCATTGGTGAAAACAGCATGAGAATCGGTGCAGGAGTTTTTGAGTTTATCGCGAACAGACAGACAGACAGACAGACAGACGCGGCGGAGGACTTTGTTTTATAATATGTAGTGATATATACAATGTGGAGCAGGACGATTGCCATTCCTTAAAACCACGTAAAGAGTGTCATGTTCTTTACCCGTATACAAAAAATCAATCAAATCCAATGAATACTTTAGCCACAATAAATTATTTTTCATTTCTTATTTTTCAACATGATGTAGATCTGAGTCCGTAATAATAGGTAAACATTATAAGGTCAAGAACCTGTGCAAAAAGTACGATTCTATCCTCTACGTCTCAATATGCTTGAGAGACTGAGAAAGGTGTCATACCATCCCACTCTGACGCACCCCGCCCAGTCCCACAAAATACTACAATTAGAAAGAAAAATAAATATTACTTACGCAAATTACGCATTAGTGGTGAATTTCATCGGCGAAAAGTCTCGGGACTCGGTAACTATGTCAATCAGTGCATAGCGGCGCCCTTTGTGGAGAGCTCACGCCTTTTTTTTATTATCACGAGACGAGCCGCGCGCGCATTTTCGTGATTTTGTGATAAGTTTTAGTTGTAATTGTTATTGTGATTAAAGATCTTTGTATCAATTGGACGGTGCGTCCGCCCATTCCGTAGTGCCTGTTAGACAGCGACTAATGGATATGTTTGAAAGCCAGTGGATTGGCCGCTTTGGACCTACTCGATGGCCAGCACGGTCACCGGACCTAACACCACTGGATTTATTTTTGGAGGGGGCCGTAAAAAACGAGGTGTATGCACGAGAAGTGAACACTGGACGATTTAAAAATTAAAATAATTAATACTTTCGATAATATTAAAAGAATGGCAGATGGGAACTTGATAAGACAAGTCCGTGAAAATGTAATACGACGATGTCGCTTGTGCTTAACCGTTCAACGGTGGACACATTGAAAATAAAAAAAAATCACTATTGATGTAAATTCTGATTGTGATGTGATATTATGATATGTGATTAATTATTCAATCAGTGATCTTTTAATTAACAACGCGCAACTTAATGAGTTTATGCCGCTAATTTGTTGTTTTCCGACTAAACTACCTACCTACGCCCCGTTATTGCCCCGCACCGCCGCGCCGCCCGCCGCGACCCGCATCGGGCCGCGCAACAGGTAAATGACTTTTCGTAGATAAAGCGTGTTTACTTTTTATGTAGTTGATTCTGCTATATAATTTGTTTGATAATTGCAATTTTTTAATTTTCCTTTAACTACTAATCTCCGTGTTTTAAAATGTTTCGATGGACTATACCCAAAGTCTCTAATTCAGATAATTTATATAAACAAAGTAATGTCAAGAAATGTCCCTGTCAAAATGACAGGACAGTGGTGCAAAACATTTTATCATTGATTTTTTTGTATTTTATTATCTACAAAATAAAAGTGATTAATTATAAGAACTATGCAAACAAAATACCGTTGCCAAACAATGATTTGTGTAGTGTGTCGGAGACACGGCATATGATCGTCATAATCGTCCACTGCTAGATGTAGGCCTCCCAAAATCGATTTCCACTCGAAACAGTTTACAGCCGTTTTCATCCAAAATGTGGCTAGATATGCTACTTACAATATGAATCTATGAATGAGAGTTGTAATATTAGTATTGTTGAAGACGTAAAAAAAAAAAAATGTTTAGATCTCCTGCATTGTTACCAGTATCATAAAATATTTTCTACCAGAAAATCTCCTTTTTTTAATAACTTTGTTTAAAACCGAAATTTTATAAAAATAATTACGGTATGATTATTTTTAAATTATTATTTCTTAAAATCAGTACTTAAAAGAAAATGGAACCTATTTTTCGCCATTTTATGTAAATTACCATTACGAAGATATTTTTTTGATATGTTATCCCCTTTGTTTACATAAATTATCTGAATTTGAGACTTTGGGTATAGTACTGTGCTCGTTTTAATTTAATGTAGTAAGTCCAGATCCACATTGTATATATGAATATAGATTAATTGTCTCATTACTAGCTTTTATTTGATACCAATAATCATGTATTTTTTTTTAAACCTTCCTCTCCCTTTTTTTGTGTTTGAAGATGCATAAAATTATATAGCCTAAGTCACTCTTACAATTAATACGAATCTAACGACATCTTTGAAGCTAAAATCTATCGAGCCGTTCAGGCCGCAGAGCGTGCCAAACAATTATACATACATACATACTCCCGAAAAACATAACCCTCCTTCTGGCGCAGTCGGGTAAAACTAAAAAAAAAAAGACATGGGTGCCGATTCCCTTGTTCACAAACTAAACTAAATTTAAGTTCAGTGCATCTTTTTCTTTCTATTTCATTAAGAAAAGGACAGAAGATAAATTTTAGTTTAGTCCTGTCAAATTAATCACCGCTTGACGTAACTTGACGTAATTTTAGTCGACAAGTTTTTAATCACGTCTAAACTTGTATGGAGTAGTGACAGGCCATGATTAATTTGACAGGACTAAACTAAAATTTATCTTCTGTCCTTTTCATAATGAAATGGAAAGAAAAAGATGCACTGAACTTAAATTTAGTTTATTTTGTGAACAAGGGAATCGGCACCATTGTTAAGCAAAGTTGCACAACATTATTTTAGCAATATGTGTATTTTGAGAACGCTGCTTGCAGTATGTTTGTGTAAAATGTTTCCAGCAAAACAAATAATGTTACTGAAACAATATTGCGCAACTTTGGTTTACTATGAAAACAGGGCTTAATATCCCCTTTCTCCAACCAAGTCCTTATAGCAATAGACAAAGATGTAGTTTTGTTATCGTAAAATAGCAACGTCACGACCGAGCCACATGAACCTCCTAGAATATCGTTAAAATTTTAGATTGTTACCCTGAGTATGACAGCGTTGGTGTCCCACACAGAAGGGTCTTCGACCAGCACCAGCTGCGAGTCGGTGACGTTGAGCTTGAGCTCCATCTGCGGTTCCTCATGCGCGTGCGCAGGCTGCGAGCTGGCCGAGCTGCGCGTCGCTTGCAAGGCCTCCTCTCTAACGGGACATACATTATCGTACTCAATATATTGATTACGTTCCACAATGTGAGCTTAGGTGGTAGGTTTTAAAAAGAAATCATCATGTCGTGTGCAACATGATTATGTTAGAGCCAGTTTCGTCTTCTACGATTAAGCTCCCGTTAACTTACTTGGCAGATCATTTCAATACAAGTTCTGTTCCATCGTTTAATTTATTGGGAGTGTAGTGGCTATTCGGACATCGTGGAACTGGCCCTTAGACTGTGCCGTTTTAATGCACAGCTAAAGCCTCATTTTCATTTTTAACTAATAACAGTAAGGTTTTTTGCCGAAAATGTATACGTTTGGAAAATGTACTGAGGAGTAGGTTCTAGACCCTTGCCCTGCACCTGCGGCAGAAAGGCGTCAGCCGGCCTCTTGTCGGCGAATACTCACAGAGGCAGCTGGTCCGGGTCGGCGCGCGGCGGCGGCGGCTGCATGATGAACTGGTGGGCGCTCTCCCACCAGTCCAGCACGGCCATGAGCCGCATGTTGTTCACCAGGATCGTGTACGCTGACGAGTCGCGCCGCTTTCTAGTCATACAAACAGGGCCATTCAAAACACGCTGGTTGGCATAAGTAGCGGTCTTGTAATACGTATCAAACAACGCGCTATATTATACAGTTTATGGTCTGTTACGCGTCTATAGTTTATAGTGGATTTGATCATCACTAGTCATTAGAAGTTGAAAAAAAATACATTTATAAAACGCAACGTCTCTATATCTGCTTGTTCCTTAGTGCGCATACAACTCAAGAACCACTATTCGTACGTGATTTTCTTTTAATTTATATAAATGCTTTCTCGCTGGATTTTAGTACGCGACCGGAGTAAGTAAATGCATGCGGGGCACCAGTATGAATGTAGAGTCAAATATCTATGCATGTACCTGGCATGGACCTCAGCTTGCACGCTGTGTCGTTGCTCGGGCATGGGCTGTACAATATGGCTGAACACGTTGCCGCGCCGGTTAGCTGGCTCCTTAGCGTACCGCGTGTCACTGACTAGGATCTCCTGCGAAAATAATTGGTAAATATGTCGCGATCTATTTCATAGTATCCTTTATCAACCTTAACTGAAACTAGGCGCAAAATCGAAGCTTAATCAAGCGATTTTGAACGGGATCAAAAGAATACGTTGAATTAATCAGAGCTGTAACCTGTATAGTCCTGACTGATTAAACGTAGCATAAGCCCCGAAACTGAAAAAGCATAGCGCGATTTTAAAAGGTATCCAAGAAGGTACTTCTTCTTCAAGAAGTGTGATTTCTTATTCTTTGCTTCAACATACTGAGGACTTATAAAAACCTGTGACACGAGGTCTATGTCCTGGCTGAGGTCGGAGTAGGTCTCCACGACTAGCCTGGACTTGATGAAGTTGATGCAGGCGAGAGAAGACACGCCGTGTTCCGGCTCCAGCTTCACTGTCACGTCGTGCAGGTCCAGCTTCAGGGAGCTCGTGGTCCACACCTGGGAAATAAGGTCTTGCCTTTATCAACTCGGAAACATTCGACTTAAATCTACTTGATGGGATGTGCAAGAAATACTAAAGTATCAATTGTTATTGGAAACATGACTATACTGGAGTTTTTGACACAATCCAGAAGCAATAACGTTGAACTTGTCTAGGAATAGGGAATCTTACGCAAAGCTGAAGATTCCCTATTAGAGTGAAGGGCGGGCGTTGTGAGGATGTAATTTTGACCTTCTGAAAATGCTGATTCTCAGCCTAGTTCGAATAAATGACTTTTGATTTTGATTTGATTTTAATTGCTGAGATAGTAGATGGCGCCACCTAGACACCATGTGAACAAAGCAAACTGTCGAAGGCGCGCGTTATTTTATTCGTTTATATTTATTTTTCGGCGTAATTTCATCCTTGTTTATATAAATGTACACATAAGTATTCCAAACAGATTTTTTTTTTATATTGAACTACTTTTAAATACACTTCGGTGTAAAAGTAAATGGCACAAAAAAAGTTTTGTTTTGCCTTATGTTTATATTCTGCAGCTCTAACATTATCAGTACACAACCTTGAATGCGTTGTACGTGTAGAGTGTTTGCGACGTAAACACCTACAGCAATTTCCATTGCTTGCGAAGATGACCTAATGGCACAACACTGATACACTGACTGCATTATTACAAATTATTTCTTTATATGTGGCTTTTGTGGACATGATGTTTATTCAGATTTGTTACTATAGTTACATATTTTTTAAATCTTTTATAAAGATCCTTTTCTATTTTGTGAATGTGAGAACGTTGTGTCTAATAGTCTGTGAATTTGTAGACCATTTTATATTTTGTTAGGTAACTGGTACTTGTTGAAAGGCCTATACTGTCCTCCCATAACTATTAACACTGTTATTCAAAAATATTGTAAAAACCAATTATTTTTAAAAGAGTAACCGCAGAGTTTCTTGCCGGCTCTTCTCCATAGGAATGACGATTTTAACAGTGCACCTAGCGTCTGACGATTCATACATGCCCATATAGGTTTATGTGAAACTAGCACTTTGCCCGCGACTTTGTCCTCGTGGATTTCGTATTTTCTCTTACAAAATGCACCCCTTTTAACTGTAAGTTTTGGAAAATTAATAATTAATATCCTTTTACTTATTAATAATTTATTCTTTATATTATGAATCAAAGTAATTTTTTTATTCTTTTAGATTTTTTTGATTTTTGAAAATCTTAATTCATTTGTTACGTCATTTAATGTTAAGATTACTTTTGCCTTAATCCAGACACGAAGTGAAACCCTGCTCCAAAAACTTAATTACCCCCATTTGGTCAATTTTCGAATAACCCTAAAACTAATGTCTATATTATTTGTCAAAAGTATTAATACCTTTATTCGAGGTAACTGGACAGCGCGTTGAAATTCTTCCACACAAACTTTAGCACCCTAAATCCCTTTGAGGGGTAGTTTTTAAAAACGAAAGAATGACATACTATAATTTATTTAAGAATGTATTCGTGCTAAGTTTCAAGTTTTTTAACTTAAGAAATAAGATTTTCCATACGATATAAATCCCCCCTTTTCATCCCTTTTAAAGGTCGAATTTCCAAAAACCCCTTCTTGGAGCTCGCCTATATTATAAAAATCCGTATTCAAAATCCCTTGTGCAAAATTTCTGATATGTAAGTCATTCAGCACTTCGCCTACGATTTCGTCCCCCTCCACCCCCTTTAATGGTACTAATAATGATTAAGATCTTTCTTATTTATTTATTTATTCATAATTATGTATAAGTAGACATGTTGCGCCGACCCCAATTAAAATGGTATTAGGGCAGAAGAATGATGATAAAGTATTCTGGCCAAGTTTCAAGTTTATAGATCAACGAAATAAGATTTTTTTTTTTCATACAAACTGTATGCCCCAAAGGGGTTAATTTTTGAAAAACAGACGTCTTTATTATTTGACAGTAAAATCCTTCCCTGTAAAATTGACTACCTCTTTTCACTCCATTATGGGTAGATTTTCGAAACCCCCTGATACGCGTTTTTATTTTATTTTTTGTTTTAAGTATAAATACTGAGTTTCGTTTTAAGCGGACCGTGCGTTAAAATTCTTCCATACAAAGTCAAAGTCAAAGTCAAATAATTTATTTCAAATAGGCACGAAGATGCACTTTTGAACGTCAAAAATTACATGAATAGTTAATTGATTCTAGTTGCGCCTTCCAAAATGTAGTTATGTATGGAGAAGAATGGGCAAGATACTCCATACTTACTCTTTTAAAATGTTAACAATAGTTTGTATACATTAATTAATATTTATAGGTGAAAACGATGTACCTAGAATAAAAAAAAATAAAAAATATAAAAAAAATAATCAAAGTTACTTACCACAATTGGTAAAAAGAATGAAAAATGAAGTAATAACAGAAAAAATTATAGATGCGATAGGTACATGGTGCTCACATATTTACAAACATTGTATATGATTTCCCAAAAAATAAAAAAAAACAACATATAATAAGTCAGTGTGTGAGTTAAAATATTAATCACAGAAAATAAAATTAATATCATAAAAATTATAAATTATACAGTTAAATTAGCAACCAGTTTTATTTTGTCTAGACTCTAAATTGTCCTATGGAGCAGGACCAGCATGTTTCCAAGCATTCTTATCTTGGATATAATCCTCTAATTTATAATATGCTTGTTTACAAAGTGTACTTTTTATATGAGTTTTAAATTTTCTTTCATTTAATTGTTATATATCAGAAGGTATTTTATTGTAACATTTAACACAGTACCCCATAAAAGATGTATGTACCTTAGATAATCAGAAAAATGGTTGATCTATTTTATCTTTATTTCTAGTATTAAAATTATGCCTATCACTGATTTTATTAAAAAGATGTAAATTTTTTCTTACATACATAATATTTTCATAAATGAATTGGTACCGTCATTATATTAATCGTTTTAAATAGTTCTCTAAGAGATTCGCGGCGATGTAGATTATAAATGGCTCTGACAGCCGTCTTTTGTAAAATAAAAAAGGGTTCAATGTCGGCAGCCCGACCCCACAGTAAAATGCCATACGACATAATGCTATGTTAGTAGCTAAAATAAACTAAATGCGCGGTTTCTATATCTGTCAAACTCAAACTCAAAGCATTTATTTCAAATAAACCAATTACAGGTACTTTTGGTACTCTGTTAACTGTCTTATCTTTCAAACAGCATACGCGGCCGAGCTTAGCCGCCCCGCAAGAGATGTTATATGAGGTCCCCATTGTAATTTCTCATCTAGCGTGATTCCTAGGAAAACCGTTTGATTAATAAATTCCAGTTTTTCTCCGTTCAATATGATGTCACATTCGCTACTTCTAACATTAGGTAACTTAAATCGAATGCATTTGGTTTTTTTATTATTTAGTACCAAATTATTTACGTTAAACCAATTTTGGACCTGAAGAATAGAGTTATTCACGTCGTCAAGTTTTTGTGACCGTCGATCTATTTTAAAAATCAATGATGTGTCATCTGCAAATAACACCATCTTCGGTTGATTTTGAAGTAATTGGGGTAAATCGTTAATGTAAACTAAAAAGAGGAATGGACCCAATATCGAACCTTGAGGAACGCCCATTTTCATTTCAGAACCTATTTATAAATATAATTATTTTCAGCGTCAGATAAAGAATTAGAGTAGGGAAAAGCACATAACATCAGCTTTCCTACATTTAACTTTAATAAGGTGTCTACACTATCCACTATGTCCTTTCTGGTAATACCAGTACTATTACCTAATAACAAAACCATTGTAGAATAATTATTTAGGTTTGTGTTTGCAATTCTTTTAATCATTTGCTTAAAACTTATGTTATGATAACAATTATTGGTAAAACTATGGCTAAGGTAATTAAGTAATATTTTTCCAAAGACTGAACCTAATTCGTCACAAAAAAAAATTGATTTGTTCTGTGTATTAACACAGATCTCTGCTGGAAGAGCCAACACTGGAGGGGGCAAGTTTGGCTGAGGCTGAGTAGGAAGTGGTTGGTCGGCACAGCTGCATGAAAGGTTATTAGTCAGAGACTCATACCTCTCAGCATTGCACTTCACCAAGTCCAATAGTTCCCCAGCCTCAAACAAGCGGTCACTTAATTGTTGTTGTGAAGTCTCATATTTTTCAAAAATATCCTTCAGCAAGTGCTCCTTGTGTAGTATTTCATTATAGAGGAGCTGGATATCAGTGTCATATTTTTCCCTACATTTATCTAACTCAATAGAAGCTGTATTTAAGCTTTTTGATACGACAACCCGTTCCTTTCTAAGTGAAATATTAAATTTTAAGAGATTTTGTTTTTTAATTGTTCTCTTTGACCGTTTAATTAATTTCTTGACTACAACCTTTGACACCCCCCATCCCCCTATTGGGGTGTCTTTTCACCCCCTTAAAGGTCGAATTTTCTAAATTATAAAAGGAAGTTGATATGTCACTAAGTCAGTCAGTCAGTTTCTCCTTTTATATATATATACTAGCTTTTGCCCGCGGCTCCGCCCGCATGGATGTCGGTTATCGCGTAAAAAAGTCGCCTATGTCCTTCTCCATATCTCAAGTTATAATCTCTGCCAAATTTCATGACGATCGGTTCAGCGGTTTAGGCGTGAAAACATAACGTACAGACAGACAGACAGAGTTACTTTCACATTTATAATAATAGTATGGATTATTTTAAAATTATGATATCTCCTAAGATGTTGACTGAAATCAAGTGATGTCAAGGAAAATTTTGTTTACATTTAAATACTTGTGATTAATAACATATTTAGTCCTTCGCAAATAATGCATTAATTTCGAACAAAGGGCTATGCCCAATTTTGCTGCCTTTTTTTTTTGATGGCACACTAACGCCATGCCACCTTGTTAGATGTGTAGAGTACTTCCATTCAAACAATAGTTACTATGGCAGCTCAGCTCTAAAGTACATCCGTCTCGAGTTATGCACCCTAATCTACGACGCGTATTTAATTAGGAAAACTGAAAATATGTGTTACCTTTAAAGGTCCTATACTATTTATTTCATAGTACAAACTCTATTGGACTCAAGGTGCATCATATTGGAGTAAGTGGCATAGCGTAACATCAAGTTACACTTCACCGTAACAATGTCTGGAGTATTTTATTAACAAAACTCAAAATATTAGTGCTTCTTATGCCCTTATCTGGTCTATTTTATAGTTTGAACACTATCTGGACTCACGTTACGTGTGTACTCATCAAATAATGGATTTTAACATGTCAGATCACACAGCCCAACTTCTAAAGATTCCAGTAAAAAAATCTTGTGCAATGAATAGTTGGAATATTAAAACGCGTGATTACTGTCACGACAACCTTATTAAGTTTGGATCATGCTTAAATTCTTTATCTTTTTGCGATATTTATAATGCCGATGATCCAAATAAAGCCGTACAATAATTTATAGAAATATTTCAGCTGTTTTACAATTTATGCTTCCCGAATTGGTTGACACCTGGTATAAGACGTTGTAGCAAAAATAAACGACAATTTCTCTGGCAATTAAGGCTAAAACCTAATAGTACTAACAAAACAAAACTAAAAAAGTACTCACACAGACTTAAGAAAATAATAAAATTGACACAAAAGGCAAAAAATAATCATAAAATAATGACATCAACATGGAAGAATACATGAAAAATTATAAATGAAAATAGATATTGCCCTCCGCATGAATATATAACAGAAATAAATAGTAATGGTAATATAATAACAAACCCCAGTGATATAGCGAACGCATTTAACTACCACTTCGTAGATCTAGCTGAATCATATCCTTAAGCTTCAAAATCTACTAGCTGCAAGATTTCATGCATATGCGACGACTCAATATTCCTGGCCCGGACTACGCCTAATGAAGTGTATCGAATTATACAAGACATAAAAAATAAAGTTAGTGTAGGTTATGATGACATCTCAACAAGAGTTTTGAAGTTCTTTTCTGAAGTGATATCGAGCCCCATTAGTCATTTAATTAATTTAAGTGTTTGCTGTGGAATCTATCCCGATAAGCTATAACCCACTATAGTTAAGCCCTTATTTAAGAAAGGTGACAAGACTGACATAACTATCTACCGACCAATTGCGCTTATACCGGTAATATCAAAAATATTTGAGAAAGCTATTTATAACCGCATGTATTCTTTCTTCACCAAGCATAACATTTTAGTAAAGGAACAGAAAGGTTTTAGGAAAAATACTTCCATAAATATGGCTATCTATGACTTCCTTAGTATTATAATGACAGATATCGATCAAAGAACTCCCACTAGCGCTATATTTATGGATATGACGAAAGCTTTTGATCTAGTTGAACATAATATCTTGTTAGAAAAACTAAGTGCTTACGGAATAAGGGGAAATGCAGTTTCTCTTATAAAATCTTATCTCGACAATAGAACACAGTGTACTGAAGTTAGACGAATTTGTAAAAAGGATAAAGAGGAATATAAATACCTATCAGAAATCCGTAAAATCACATTTGGCGTGCCACAAGGCACTGTAGTGGGCCCGCTATTGTTTTTAGTGTACATAAATGACTTTCCAAAAAACGTTTCTTTTCCTATGGTTCATTTTGCCGATGACAGCACTTTATTAATAAAACATAATAAAAATAGAAATTATGAATATGATATTAAAGACGCATTACAAGAATCAGTAGAATGGCTTGAACAAAATAACTTAGTATTAAATCTAAATAAAACTAAAATTATGCAATTTAGACAAAGAATTACCACTCCTGACATTAATATATCTTTTAATAATAATATAATTGAAGAAGTAGGACATATTAAATTTCTAGGATTGACAATAGACTGTAAACTGACGTGGAAAGAACATGCATCCATCCTAATTAAAAAGTTAAGCAGGTTTGCCTTTGCTCTTCACAAACTGAAAAAAATTGTAAATCAGGCAGCTGTCGTAACCGCGTATTATGGCTATGTAGACTCCATACTACGTTACGGAGTAATTTTCTGGGCAAATTCATGCGAAAAGCATGTAATATTTAAAGCACAAAAGAGGTGCATTAGGTCTATATGCAATCTTAAATCAACAGAAAGTTGCAAACCACATTTTACTTCCCTAAAAATACTCACGCTGCCTTGTCTTTACATTTACGAGACTGCATTGTTCGTAAAAAAAACGGTGACTTATTTAAAAAAGCTTCAGAGCAAAGTTATCGATCTATAAGATCAACATACCGACATGAATTATGCCTAAGAAGATCAAAAACCGCCCTTATATACAAGAGCATACTTTGCATGGCTCCGAAATTTTTTAATAAGCTACCAAATGACATAAAAGATTTAAACTTGACTCAATTTAAACGCAAACTAAATATTTTTTTAATAGACAAATGCATTCAATACCATTGATGAATTTCTTGTGGACAACATTTCCTGTGACTAATCCTGTATTTATTATTTATAATGTAATATTCCTATCTAAAGATTTATTAGAATTGTATTGAATTTGTTAGAATTGTATCGTTTATAATGTCTTATGTAATTTCTAATATTGTTAAATTAATAATGTGTATGGTAGATTTTTGAGTATCTATAAAATATCTGTAAGACCTGTTATATCACCAAAAATCGCACTAATAAATACTTTGACTTTTGACTTTGTTTGCGTAGGTGGCATAGTGTGACATCAAGTCACACTTCACTACAGCAATGTTACGACTCTTTTATCAATACTCGTAAAAATGAAAATATGATTTCTGTTACGGTCTTTTTTATTTCATAGTGTAAACACTATTTGGACTAATTTTGCATCATGCGTAAGTGGCATAAGAAGAAGAAGAGAAAAGAAGAGCCAAGTTTAGATAAATCAGTAAAATGGATGAAATATACGTGCGAACTACGAAACCAGAACGATCGGTATGAAGATTGCAGCGAACAAGAATGCACCAACGCTGGTAAAACGCATAATTCAGCAATTTAATTGGCTATTCTAATAGTGCCCTAGAACTAAACAAAGGAGCTTCCCGAAACAGAAAAGCCGTAAATAACAACAATAGCTATTCTACGAAAAATAAGCTAAGAAAAGGCTAAGGAAGCAGCTGTGACTAACAGCGTATGTACAGACGAAAACAAAAGCTAAAGCTAATTGTTGCACAGTTTACCACTCACCATGAACTCAAAATTATTATTTGCATGTGGATACTTTCTGAACTCTTAGAAAAGTTATTCGGATTTTTAAATAAAGAAGCCAAGACAGTAAGGAGCAATCACACAATCAGTTTTGCAAATAAAGTACTCGTAACATTTCTAATAGTGAAATGTGACTTGATGTCACATCATACTATGCCAGTTACGCCAAAATGATGCAACATGAGTCCAAATAGTGTTTACACTATGAAATAAATAAGACCGTAAAATAAATCATATTTTCATTTTTATTGATAAAGTAGTTGTAATATTGATGTAGTGAAGTGTTACTTGATGTCACACTATGTCACCTACGCAAACGTGACGTAACTTGAGTCCAGACAGTGTTTAAACTATAAAATAGACCAGATAAGTGCATAAGAAGCACTAATATTTTGAGTTTTGTTAATAAAATACTCATGACATTGTTACGGTGAAGTGTAACTTGATGTCACACTATGCCACTTACGTCAGTATGATGCATCTTGAGTCCAATAGAGTTTTTACTATGAAATAAATAGTATAGGCTCATTAAAGGTAACTCAAATTTTCAGTTTTCCTAATGAAATACGCGTCATAGATTAGGGTGCATAACTCGAGACGGATGTACTTTAGAGCTGAGCTGCCATAGTAACTATTGTTTGAATGGAAGTACTCTAAAAAAAATTGTAAAAATGTAAATATTTTCAGTAAAAGAGGTGAAAGACACAATTGTAGTACTAGAAATAGGGACCAATTAGTTCAACCAGGTTTTAGACTGGCTAAAGTAGACTCATTCTTCATGGGGTACTGTTTAAAATGTTACAATAAAATAACTCCCCACATACTCCAATTGGACGAAACAAAATTTAAAATTTGTATAAAACGCACACTATGCAGCCAAGCATATTATAAGTTGGGGGATTACATCGCTGACAAAAATGCTTGGCTCAATGCTAATTGATTAGCATTTGAAAATATTATTGGAGCTGCTGAAGATTGTAAGACTATTTTTGCATTGTATAACTCAATCTCCTTGAATTATATAATTGCATAGCACAGGTGTGAGTACTATGTACTATAGAGCTACCATTTACCGGGTAATGTCTTTTATTGACTTGAATGTGCCCTGGCGGCTGAGAGTATGTCATGCTCACTCAAATGTCTCGCTGGTGGTGGCGTGTATGTTGGATCATTAAGTTCCCCTCAAAATGGTTGAGCTAAATGGTGCTGATCCATGCGTCATGTTCGTGAACGTGCGCCGTCAGTTGGGACTGGTCATCTCTTAGCTGCCACGGCTTATTTTAATTTTTGAATTGTTTCTATTAGGGACGCTTCTAACGTGCACGTCTTTCTACATTGTTCTCACATGTATAACTTCAACATGAATGATGTAACCCATATTTTGTAACAATATTTTGTTTTAAAAGAGTGTCCGTGGAGTTTCTTGTCCGTTCTTCTCCATAGGAACCTACTACGCTTTGGAATGGGCAAATAGCTTCATCTTTTTGACTGGCCGACCCCTAGACAATTCAAAAGTGCCTGTAATTGGTTTATTTGAAATAAATGCTTTGAGTCTGAGTTTGAGTTCTACACATCTGAAAAGGTGGCGTTAGTGTGCCATAAAAAAAAAGGCACCAGTCGTCCATACGTTTCAGGCAAAGCCCTTTGATTACTTACCATAAAAAAGGTTATAGTGAGTCAATCTTAAAAGATAGGCATATGTTGTCGCAGACTTTTTTTTTACTTTTAAAAAGAAACAATTCCATCATACATTAACATATTATTTGCGTACCTTAAACCGTTTACGCAGTGCACGCAACGGAAGCTCTCAAAAAGGAATATTTTTCCCGTTTTTGCAACATTTTTCATTTATGCTCAGCTCCTATTGGCTGTAGCGTCATGTTATATAGCCTATAACCTTCCTCTATAAATGGACTAACACAAAAAGATTTTTTTAATTCCAACCAGTAGTTCCTGAGATTAGCGCGATCAAACAAACAAGCTCTTCAGCTTTATAATATTAGTATAGATATTTATTTTATTTTTATTCATTTTAAGAAAACTTACCGCTAATCCATTCGAGTAGTCATCTATACTAATCTATACTAATATATAAAGCTGAAGAGTTTGTTTGTTTGTTTGTTTGTTTGTTTGAACGCGCTAATCTCAGGAACTACTGGTTGGAATTGAAAAATTCTTTTTGTGTTGGATAGTACATTTATTGGGGAATGTTATAGGCTATACAACATCACGCTACGACCAATAGGAGCGGAGCATAAATGAAAAATGTTGCAAAAACGGGAAAAAATATTCCTTTTTGAGAGCTTCCGTTGCGTGCGCTGCGTAAACGGTTTAAGTTACGCAAATATCATGTATGATGGAATTGTTCCCCTTTAAATGTTCTAAAAAAAAGTCCGCGACAGCATATGTCTATCTTTTAAGATTGACTCACTATAACCTTTTTTATGGTAATCAAATTTGTTCGAAATTAATGCATTATTTGCGAAGGAGTTTTCATAAACATGGTATTAATCCTTATCCAAATAAATACGTTATTCATCACAAGTATTTAATTTTGCACAAAGTTGCCCTTACATCATTTAATTTCAATGAATATCTTAGGAGATATAACTGTTTTATAATAACTCCGCAGCAAAATAATGATCAACTCTGCGAGGTAGTCTATTCTAAAGCTGAAGAGTTAGTTTTTAGGGTTCCGTACCCAAAGGGTAAAATGGGACCCTATTACTAAAACTCCGTTGTCCGTCTGTCTGTCTGTCTGTCTATCTATCCGTCTGTCACCAGGCTGTATCTATGAACCGTGATAGTTAGGCAGTTGAAATTTTCACACATGATGTATTTCTGTTACCGCTATAACAAAAAATACTAAAAAACAGAAAAAAATATATTTAAGGGGGGCTCCCATACAACGATCATGATTTTTTTGCCATTTTTTTTGCTACGCCCGCGTGGATGTCGGTTATCGCGTAAAAAGTAGCCTATGTCCTTCTCTATATCCGAGGCTATATTCCTGCCAAATTTCATGTCGATCGGTTCAGCGGTTTAGGCGTGAAAACGTAACATATAGACAGATAGACAGACAGACAGACAGACAGAGCTACTTTCACATTTATAATATTAGTAAGGATTCGTATGGATGGTACGGAACCATTCGTGCGCGAGTCCGACTCGCACTTGGCCGGTTTTTTGTTTTTTGAACGCGCTAATCTCTAGAACTGCGAGTTGGATTTGAATTTTTTTTTTTGCATTTTACAGCCCAATTCTTGAGGAAGAATAACATTCCTATTAACTAGGACACAATATTTTTTTAATGAAAGTTTATGCGAAAATGAAGTAAAATCACGGGCAGGCAATGTCTTGCGACGGGGTGGGTCGGGGGAACAAGAAATTTAACGCGGACGAAGTCGCGGGCAGAAGCTAGTAAGTAATATATAGATAGATAGAAGATAAAATATTTTGATTTTGTTTATTTTATTCCTGACGAACGGCTAACAGTAACATAACATAACAGTAGATTGTAAAACACTCATTACCAGTCACCTAACGGAACCAGATATAATTTTTGATTATAACCACAGATGATTGGAGCACTCACGTCCTGCTGCTGCCGCAGCTGGTGCGGCGGCGGCGGCGGCGGCCGCAGCTCGTGCGCGTCGTCGGCCAGGTTGTGCGCCAGCACGCCGCGCAGCAGGCGGTACTGCGCCGGGTCCAGCGCGCACTGCAGCGTGCTCAGCGAGCCCTGGATCGTCATGTCCGGCACTGACAGACAAACGGAAAATCAACACGAACGCTTTGTTTATAGAAATGGCTAGTTACCCCCACCCTTAGCTTTAAGCCATTGTAAGATCTTGTTTTACATTTTTGCCAGCTGTAGTGAGTAGCATTATTTCAACTATGCATCAGCTTAGAATATTGGACTCGGAAAATAATCAACAGCATGACAAGGGAAAATCGGAAATCATTTATTTATACAAAAGATATCAAAACTTAATACAGTCAGTACTGAAAATATATTCATATAAAAACTCCTTAAGGGGATTACATTGCTCAAATCCCAAAAACACCGTATGTTTAAAGAAGTTTCTAGATGAATCCTTTTGTGCGATTTCCATGTAAAAAATATAATAGGTTGGGGAAAAAGTTTCTTCGCATTTTTTAAGAAAATTCAAAACATTTTTTAATATAGTTTATTTACATTTAACTATAGTATGTAGGTACCATTTTGTTCGATAACTTTTTGCTATCTTGTAGGTAGGGACATGATCCCATTGCTATAGAAATTTTGGGACTTCTGATTAAAATACCGCGACAAGTGGTTTTCGCAGTCCTCTCGTGATGTTAACCTGACACTGCCTAAAGAATTCTGAAGAGACCGAAACAGGTGTAAATCTGAAGGTGCAAGGTCAGGACTATACGGCGGATGCATTAACACCTCCCAGCCAAACTCTTAATTTTTGCTGAGTGGCTAAAGATGTGTGAGGTCTAGCGTTATCATGATGAAAAACCACACCCCTTCTGTTGATTAATTCCGGCCGCTTTCTCTCACCTTCTTGCTTTAATCTCATCAGTTGTTTGCAGTAGAGTTCAGAATCGATGGTCCTGCCTGGTGGTAACAGCTCATAATGAATAATGCCCTTCCAATCCCACCACACATACAGCATCACCTTGTTGCGAGTTAACCCGGGTTTCACCACAGTCTGTGAAGCCTGACCGGCCTTTGAACACGACCTTTTTCGCACGTTTTTGTCGTACGTGATCCACTTTTCATCACCAGTTATCAGCTTCTTCAAAACTGGTTCGGTTTCATTACGTCGTAATAAAGAATCACAAATGAGTACACGGTTCATTAGGTTTCTTTCAGTGAGCTCGTGAGGTACCCAAATATCGAGCTTTTTTGTGTACCCAGTTTTTTTCAAATGTGCCAAAACTGTTTTGTGGTCAATTCCCAGTTCTTCAGCTACGTCGTAACTACTGACGATCTTGCTCACTTTTTCAAAAATGGCATCCATTTTATCCGTAATAGGGCGACCAGAGCGACGTGCATCTTTGACATCAAAATTTCCGGATTGAAAACGCTTAAACCAAATTTGTGCTACTCTCACAGACACTGCACTAGGTCCATAAACATCGCAAATTTTTTTCGCGGCTTGCGTTGCGTTTTACCTTTTTTGTAGTAAAATTTTAAAATGTATCGAATTTCTTCATTAGATTCACTCATCTTGACAGTATGAAAAACAAATGAAAATCACACATTTTCCTAATTTGAATTTGGAATTATGTTCTTTAAAATTTAAACTTTCAATTATACCAAAACCAGCCAGATACAAATAGTATAGCCAAAGAGATTTTATTACAAGTTCATACATACTATAATACGAAAAGACTTTTTCCCCAACCTAATATGTTATACTTAAGGTCATCATAATTAAATGATATTTTTTTAAATTGTAATAATCTTTCCCAAATCGTGGAAAAAAATCGTAGTAAATAGGTCCTTTCTCAACCTAAATTGTAAATTTTCTCTGTAACAGCAGAATAGTTTGGCATGAATTTTTACCACAAAATATGTAATGACGTATTTAACAATTGATATTGTTTTTTTTTTTTTCTTATTTCTCTTACAAATTTTTGAATAATAAATAAAAACCTGAAATATCACCAGTACCCCGCGAGAAGCACCCCCGCAAAGGCCTGTGACGCGTACTCGGGACGCAACACATCAGTGCATCAGTGTCTCGATGACTCTTGTGACGGGTGGACCATACACGTGTTATTTTTTTCAAATAATACCCAAAAAGTTCACCTTTTGAATGAAATCACATTGTAAATAGTACAAATATAAATATTTCGTAAAATAAGAATAGAAGTTAAGGTTGTAAACATATTTAAAGTAGATTGTAATTTCGTTTTGTTTTTTGAACTTATCATAGAGTAAGCCTGACTGTGACTAATGCCTAAATAGAAGCGTGGCCGAGGTCTCCAAAACTATTTGGAACTATTTGGTATTTGTATTTTTTACCTATCCACTTAGTAAATACATTATTTCGATGATGTTTTTTTTTTTTATCGTTTTCGCCATAACTATCTTGAGAATAAAAACATTTTTTTATCTTTTTAACCGACTTTCCAAAAAGGAGGAGGTTCTCAATTCGGTTGTATTTTTTATTTTTTTATGTTTGTTACCTCAGAACTCCGTCGTTTATGAACAGATTTGAAAAATTCTTTTCTTATTTGATAGGATATACTTCCAGATTGGTCCCATTTTTTTCAAAATCAAGTTGGAACCCATGAGGAATTGAGGGAACTCCTCAAATTTTATAGGCAATCATATAGCGATTTTTTTATTTTCATCCACAACTCAAGTATTTGCATTCAGAAAGTATCATTTGATGAAGTAGAACTGATGAAGAAGACCCCAATTGGCCAACGGAACTCCTCAATGATAAGTATTTCAAGGGTGGCGATATCTCGATTAACATAGTTAAGCCACTATGAAGCAAATATAAATAAATAATTCTGATAAAATTGGTACCATCCAACTGATCTGAAGATGAAGATTTCCTAAAAAATTACACAAAAAAGTGAAAAATAACTTTAATTTCGGAAGTCAGTGACAAATAACGAAAATACAGAACAAAGACACCGACTTCCGAAATTAAAGTTATTTTTCACTTTTTTGTGTTATTTTTTATTTATTTAAATGGGTTGTTTTTTTTTTTTTTTTTTTTTTAGAATTATCTGGGCGTCTGGTCGTCGCAATATGTGACCAAAATGCTGGCTTTTATCTTGCCCAATGGCTAAGTATTGCCATACAACGTGGCAATGCTGCCAGCATTTTGGGAACATTGCCTTCTGGCAGCGGTTTATTAGACTAGTTTTAGTTTTATTTTAACATTTAGATTAGTTTATAGTAATTATTCTTCTTTTTTATGTAATTATTTCTTTAATAAATGAAAATAGTATCTTGAGAATTTCGTTTCACGGAGGATGGACACCTAGGTGACTGATGGATGATGCCACATACCTGATGATGGAATCCGAAGGTGGGTATAGGATGTCAGTGACGGCACTACGTAGAACTATCGTGTTTAGACTCATTTGAAAGAGCTCATGGAGATCTTGGTGACTGATGATGTCATCTACCTGATGGTGGACTCCGAAGGTGGGTATAGGATCGCAGTGACGGCACTACGTAGAACCATCGTGTTTGGACTAATTTGAAAGGGCTCATGGAGACTTTGGTGACTGATGATGTCATCTACCTGATGGTGGACTCCGAAGGTGGGATAGGATGTCAGTGACGGCACTACGTAGAACCATCGTGTTTGGACTCATTTGAAAGAGCTCATGGAGACCTTGGTGACTGATGATGTCATCTACCTGATGATGGACTCCGAAGGTGGGTATAGGATGTCAGTGACGGCACTACGTAGAACCATCGTGTTTAGACTCATTTGAAAGAGCTCATGGAGACCTTGGTGACTGATGATGTCATCTACCTGATGGTGGTCTCCGAAGGTGGGTACAGGATCTCAGTGACGGCATTAAGGAGAACGATCGTGTTTGGACTCATTAGAAAGAGCCCATGGAGACCTTGGTGACTGATGATGTGAATTTGTAATTTGTTTAATTTGTATGATTTTGTAACATTTTGTACATAACGGGCGGAGCAACATTAAAACAAAATCAACACTTTATTTTTTATTTTATTTATACCAGCCATCATCAGACATCCAACTTTATTACTAGATGGTGGGGCATACATGGTCAAATTAAATTAGCTAATTTAATTTGACCTTGTGTGTAAGGTGTAAACAAAATACTTGGACAAATTTTTGTAATACACAATACTTACACATGAATATGAGCAATTTTTACTATGGATGGGACGAACTCAGAAATAATAAAAAAAACAGCTGTTCCATATATTTTGATCGAGTACACACGGCTACATATCAAGCTATATATTTCCAGTATAAGCTGATCTCTCATTATATGGAAATCCTACACAATGCGAGACCAGCGTAAACTAGTTTTGTATAGCTTGATATGTAGCCGTGTGTACCTATTTATTGCACTTTTGTATGGAACAATTGTTTTTAGGGTTCCATAGCCAAATGGCAAAAAACGGAATCCTTATGGATTCGTCATGTCTGTCTGCCTGTCTGTCTGTCCGTTCGTATGTCACAGCCACTTTTTTCCGTAACTATATGAACTATACTGTTGAAACTTGATAAGTAGATGTATTCTGTGAACAGCATTAAGAGTTTCACACAAAAATAGAAAAAAAAACAATAAATTTTGGGGGTTCCCCATACTTAGAACTGAAACAATTTTTTTTTTTTTTTTCATCAAACCCACACGTGTGGGTGTGGGGTATCTATGGAAAGGTCTTCAAAAATGTTACTGAGGTTTCTAATATCATTTTTATCTAAACTGAATAGTTTGCGCGAGAAACACTTCCACAGTGGTAAAATGTGTCCCCCTAAGATTCCCACCCCCCCTGTAATTCCTAAAATAAGAGAATAATAAACCAAAAAAAATATATGTTGTACATTACCATGTAAACTTCCACCGAAAATTGGTTTGAACGAGATATAGTATTTTTTTTTAATACGTCATAAATCGTAAACCACCATTTACCTTTCATTCATTATAGATACGAAACCCTTCGCGCGCGAGTCCGACTCGCACTTGGCCGGTTTTTTTTATATATTTTGTTAACACATTATACGGATAATAGTATTTATTGCTCACATAAAAATATACCAAAACCTACCTTCAGAATGTACCATGTAGAAGCAACCGTGCTCAATCAAATAAATGTTGAAAGCTAGGTCATCCTAACTATTTCCGTTACTGAGAACCAATAAGTATTTACCTGGTCATCATTAGACCTTCAGATTGTATCATGTCGTAGCACCCGTGCTTAATCAGATAAATGTTGAAAGCTAGGTCATCCTAACTATTTCCGTTACTGAGTACTGATAAGCAGTTACTTGGTTATCATCAGACCTTCAGATTGTATCATGTAGTAGAACCCATGCTTAATCATAAATTTTGATAGCTAGGTCAGCAGGCAAAATGCATCATTTAAATCAAATCATCCATACTATACTATATATACTATACTATACTCTACTATCCATACTAATATTATAACCTCCTTACTAATAAACGTTGTATAGCGTCTGTATAGTTACACAACGCTTTGTCTTCTTCTTTCGAAAGTCAAATTACTGACGAGTGAAAGAGAGAAATCGGTGTGTAACTATACAGACGCTATACAACGTTTATTAGTAAGGAGGTAAATGTGAAAGTAACTCTGTCTGTCTGTATGTTACGTTTTCAGGCCTAAACCGCTGAACCGATCGTCATGAAATTTGGCAGATATAGCCTGGGATATGGAGAAGGACATAGGCTACTTTTTTACGCGATAACCATTGATATACTAAAAAACCCAAGATACACAATCAGCGTCTCAAAAGCGTCCGCATAAAAAAGGCGCAACATTTAAAATTGTGCGTATAGTTGAAATAGTATCGCGTCCACCGGGTCACTGTAACCACGCTAAAACTGCCGAAGTATTAAGGATGGGATCTCGAACTTTCGGTAGGTAAAAGAGTTTATTGATCTGTTTTTGTTGTTTATATGACTAATTATGGAGAGAAATATTTGATTTTTATTTAATTTGTCTTAAAACGTCACTCAACGGTCTGAGTATATACGGCAAATTTTAATGGCTGCTTCTTCAGTGTAAGAACAATGCATTACAACCTCCATTGAATTTAATCGAATAATACAAACTGACCGGATTGAAAGGAAATGAGTCGATTTTTTCTTATTGTGTTATTATTTTTTTTTAGTTAATAAGTTTATTAATATTTGTACTTTTTTATATTTAGTTTTTAACCGACTTCCAAAAGGAAAAGAGGTCATCAATTCGACGATTAAAATAATATTTGTATTCTCGATTGCTTCTTTTTTGGGGCTAATTGAGTAATTATTTTTTTTACTTTGTAAGAATTTAGTCTTTGATTTAAGTCGAAATTACTCGTAATGTGTTTCCTACGGTGTTATTTGAAATAAATACCTATTGAAATTTGCATTTATAAGTTTTAATCTAACTAGGTATTTAGTCTCGATATAGGTACTCGTATTGGTGCCGATTCTCTTGTACACCGAACTAAACTAACTATATAAACTATCACTAAAATTCCTTACTTTTGGCTATGAGAATCTTAAAGCTATTCTGAAAACAAAATTCCCAGATCCCAGACTATGAAGTTTGGATCATGGTGGCTTTGGCAGGTAACAGGTAGCAAAGGCGTATAAAACTGCACCTCAAATTCGTTAAAGTATAAAGCTCAGTTTTTATATATTTTATTTGGTATAATATTAGTAAATCACGTCGTCCATTGTCAGGCACTTAGTACGGTTCTAAGCCCCCGGCAGACACCCTTAAAGTATAATAAATTATAATCTGGGGGTACGTCAGTGCCCCCGCCAAGACAAGCCAAGCCAAGCGAAGCGCAAGGGCACTACCTACCTTTTCTCGAAACGCTTCGTCGTTTTTAGGGTTACGGACTCTTTGTTATAAATAATAAAATAGATACTTCAGGATTTTATGTAAATCATCCCGCACACTTTAAATTAAGAGATGGAAGTTAGCACCTGTAAAATCAAAATTTGAAATTATCAACAGAGCATTCATTCACCATGAACAGTTTTCAATCTGTGTCGCGTATGCTATCACCATACATAAAAGTCAAGGACTAAGTTTGAATAATGCTCTCGTCGATATTGGATCATCCACGTTCTCTTGTGGGCAAGCTTATGTAGCACTCTATAGAATGACTAATTTGCAAGGTGTTTAATTTAGAAATATTGACTTTAGTAGTATTAAAGCACAACAGTAAGCTATAGTCGAATATAATCGCCTAAGAGCCAAGTATCGCCCTGATCTATCGCTTATTATAAACAGTAAACCAACAAAATAAAATGGCAAAGATAGAGAGTTGGCTATGAAAAAAGGCACCTATGATGTGTTAAATTCCAGGGACCAAGATTCCGGTCCAAAGTTCCGGCTAACCATCCCAAAATCATCAATCCACCTTTATCGGTGGCATCCAGTCATTGGCCCCTATTACACTATCAATATTATCATGATCCTGGATATCGTGATATTATCATCAGTAAAATTATCGACGTATTATTATTATTATTATTATTATTTCCTTTATTTCTTTTTTATACATATAATTTACATTTTTAAATATTTCTATAAAAACATACATAAATAAAAACATTTAAAAATATAAAAAATTGTAGCCCACCGGTATCGGGAACAGGGTCCAAGCTACCGGCGGTCAGGGCTCCTGAGAGAGGAACCTCCTTACGATACGCGCCGTGTCCAGAAGTACCGCTTTCTGTATCAAGCCCTTGATCCAGCCACCTAACGAGAGCCTCTTCAGATGATGGTCGAGGCTCTTGGCTATTATGCCATTGGCCGTCACGACTATCGGTACAATGATTGCTGTATTCACATCCCACATGTCGACAACCTGGTGAGCCAGATCAAGATACTTAATCTGCTTATCTTTTTCAGCTTTCACTAGGTTCTCGGCATGTGGGACCGCGATATCAATAATCATTGTGCGACGCTCTAATCGATCTATCACCACTATGTCTGGCTTATTGGCAACAATAGACCTGTCAGGGATGATAGATCGATCCCAATACAACGTGATATGGCCATTTTCAAGAACTGGGTCGGACACATATCTATAGTACGGTACTTCCGATTCCACAAGACTGTATTTCAGAGCAAGTTGCTGATGGATAATCCTGGCTACAAGGTTATGCCTATGCAAATAGTCTCCGTTAGCCAGACGAGAACAACCAGAAATAATGTGTCGGATTGATTCCCCCGGACGGTGCCATGCCCGACAGATGTCAACCGTGCCGTCCTTCACAATATATTTCCGGTAGTTGTTCGTCATCATAACTTCGTCCATAATCGCAAAGACAAAACCTTCGGTTACGGACGCTAAGAGGTCTACATCGGCCCCGTGTAGGGCCCGATAAAAGCGCCCGTGAAGCTCTTTGCTTTGCCATACTTCCCTGCGATCATTAGTATCTAATACTATAGGTTTGCGCCAGTTCTCGTTAGCCAAGGAGAGCGGGGTGAGGCCCTTGTCCACTGAGACCACATCTCGGTGCATCCCCACGTCGGTTTTTAGGAAGTATTCCCTTAGACTGCATATCTCACGGTTGTGCAGGGTCTTAGCATTTAAGAAGCCTCGACCTCTAGACTTCCGCGGGATATACAGTCTTATCACCGATGACCGTGGGTGATGCATCCGATTTGCGGTCAGCAATGTGCGGACCCTCCTATCCAGGACGTCAAGTTCCGTCTGAGTCCATTTGAGTATGCCGAAAGAGTACATCAAAACCGGCATGACCCAACCGTTGAAGGCGCGCACCTTGTTTCCACCTGATAAAAGACTATTTAATACTTTATTCAGGCGGCTAAAGAAGCGCTCCTTCAGCGATTGTTTCATGTCAGCAGCGTTGATGCCTAACGCTTCCGACATACCCAAATACTTGTAAGTTTCGATTGGGGAGAGGGATCTCAGGTGTATAGAATCCGAGGGTTGGGTTCCCACGGATTCTACAGTCCCCCCTCGCTTTACATGCATGACCGCACATTTGTCCTCACCAAATTCCATCCTGATGGCGCTACTGAAAGTTTCGGTAACCTTCAGTAGTTCCATCAGTTGCAAATTGTTGGGGGCAAAAAGTTTTAAGTCATCCATGTAAAGGAGGTGTGAAATAACCTGACCACCTCTCCTCAATCGATAGCCTAGACCTGAATCCTCCAATAGTGTGCTTAGAGGATTCAAGGCTAGACAGAACCAAAGTGGACTCAAACTGTCGCCCTGAAATATACCTCGCTCGATCCTTATCGGCTCGCTATTCCTCTGGATATGTCGACATCCTGGATAGCGAAGGACTGTCCTCCACTGCCCCATACACGACATCAGGAAGGTGCGCAGAGTTGCATCTACTTTATACCACTACTACTTTATAGCCATGTATGTGGCACCGAGTCATAGGCCTTGTTATAATCTATCCAGGAACTTTCGGGAACGACGAACCTGTTGGCTAATGGCCATATCAATGAGGAGCAGCTCCTTAGTACCGCGGGATCCGTTCCTACATCCATTTTGAGAGGCAGACATGATGGAGTTGGTGTCTATATGATTGTTAATTTTAGCTCTCAAAATGGAAGTAAGAACTTTATTGACCGTCGGAAGGCAAGTGATCGGTCTATTATTTTTGGGTTCCGCAGTACTACCTGATTTATGGAGCAGGTGGGTTATTCCTGTCGTTAGGAATTGGGGCAGTGACCCTGATTCTAAGGCTGACTGGAACTGGGATGCCAAGCAGACGTGCGAACTTTGGAACCACTTTATCCAAAAGTTGTGCAGCCCGTCCGGCCCTGGAGATTTCCAGTTAGGCAACGGACGGACTATCGTGATAATACTGATAGTGAGATAGGCCCCACTGAGTTCCGGCACACCACCTTCCGGCTACTACGAAGATCAGCATGCTCCGTGCCGAGAACATATTGTGCCCGCGCGGCCACGTCGAGCTCCCTACGATCGGGAAAGACCATCCGCCGAGCGTCACCATCGCTGGCTTCTGCAGCGTGGCACACCCGCTGCGGTCTTCGTCATCCCAGGCTGAGCCAGGAGAGTACTGTGCTACTCCCAAGGGAATTTTAAGGAAATCTTACTCGTTACTACCCCATTAAATTTTCTTTGCTTTTCTTCTCTCTCTCTCTCTCTGTGTGGTCGGTCCCTCATGTGTGAGGATCATGGTCAGCTTCGGAGTTGCATCTGGAGCGGATGATCCGCCTCCACCGGTTTCTGTCCAGCGCATCCCTTACCACCGTGTAGGATTTAGAGGACGATGATTCCTTCACCTGATCGGTCCGTGTCCGTGTTGGTGAACGACCGCGCGATCGTTTGCCTTCGGTGTTCCCAACCACAATCAGTTTTTCCAAACTTTCATCGCCTCTGCGTACTATGTGGCCGAAATAGGAGAGCGTTGTTAACATATGGTCTACAAGCGAGTTTTTATTCGAAGCTGGGTTAAGATCGATGCGTTGGTGCGTTTGGCAGTCCACGGTACTATCAACATTCGTCTCCAACACCACATCTCAAATGCATCAACCCTTTGTCTTTCTCGGGCCAAAATCGTCCACGTTTCACCTCCATACAGGAAGATAGGGAATATTAGGGCTCGTATCAATCTGATCTTGATTTTGATACCAATTCCTCTCTTCTTCCAAATGTTATTCAAACGGGTCATAGCATCTTTGGCCATCCCAATACGCCTTTTTATCTCGGGGACACAGCTACCATCATTGCAGATTTGCGAGCCAAGGTAGGTGTAGTGGTCCACGATGTTAATGCCAGGAATATTGCAGGTGACATTTGTTAGCTTCCCGGCTCAATCCACAATCATTACCTTGGTTTTCCCTCTATTCACTACGAGACCAATGTTGCTACTTTCACTCTTGAGTCTTTGGAACAACTCACTCATATTGCTTTTCTTATCACCACGTAAAGCCTTTCCGTCACAATACACAGATAAACTTTTAGCTTTTATAAAATAACGAAGGTCTGATCGTCACGGGCTCTTGGGCCATAATGGTTTTTGAGTACGTGGTATCTCCAAAGAGTTCTGAACGCGACCTGGCCCACATGTTTGTAGAGAGCGAATGTATTCTATTAAAACTCGTACAACTCGCACCACGCGCACGTCCAGCAGCTCGCGACTCGCTACTAGCTAAGTAGCAAGAGAGTGTTCGTACCGTTGTGCGTGTGCTGCTAGTTGTGCTCGATCTGCAGGTCGAGGTCCGCGGGCGCGTGCAGCAGCGACGCGCCCACGCGGCGCACGCGCAGGCCGCGCCCGCTGCGCGCGCACCACGCGCACGTCCAGCAGCTCGCGACTCGCTACTAGCTAAGTAGCAAGAGTGTTCGTACCGTTGTGCGTGTGCTGCAAGTTGTGCTCGATCTGCAGGTCGAGGTCCGCGGGCGCGTGCAGCAGCGACGCGCCCACGCGGCGCACGCGCAGGCCGCGCCCGCCGCGCGTGCACCACAGCGCCACGCCCGACAGCCGCACCACGCGCACGTCCAGCAGCTCGCGACTAGCTACTAGCTAAGTAGCAAGAGTGTTCGTACCGTTGTGCGTGTGCTGCAAGTTGTGCTCGATCTGCAGGTCGAGGTCCGCGGGCGCGTGCAGCAGCGACGCGCCCACGCGGCGCACGCGCAGGCCGCGCCCGCCGCGCGTGCACCACAGCGCCACGCCCGACAGCCGCACCACGCGCACGTCCAGCAGCTCGCGACTAGCTACTAGCTAAGTAGCAAGAGTGTTCGTACCGTTGTGCGTGTGCTGCAAGTTGTGCTCGATCTGCAGGTCGAGGTCCGCGGGCGCGTGCAGCAGCGGCGCGCCCACGCGGCGCACGCGCAGGCCGCGCCCGCCGCGCGCGCACCACGCGCACGTCCAGCAGCTCGCGACTCGCTACTAGCTAAGTAGCAAGAGAGTGTTCGTACCGTTGTGCGTGTGCTGCAAGTTGTGCTCGATCTGCAGGTCGAGGTCCGCGGGCGCGTGCAGCAGCGACGCGCCCACGCGGCGCACGCGCAGGCCGCGCCCGCCGCGCGTGCACCACAGCGCCACGCCCGACAGCCGCACCACGCGCACGTCCAGCAGCTCGCGACTAGCTACTAGCTAAGTAGCAAGAGTGTTCGTACCGTTGTGCGTGTGCTGCAAGTTGTGCTCGATCTGCAGGTCGAGGTCCGCGGGCGCGTGCAGCAGCGACGCGCCCACGCGGCGCACGCGCAGGCCGCGCCCGCCGCGCGTGCACCACAGCGCCACGCCCGACAGCCGCACCACGCGCACGTCCAGCAGCTCGCGACTAGCTACTAGCTAAGTAGCAAGAGTGTTCGTACCGTTGTGCGTGTGCTGCAAGTTGTGCTCGATCTGCAGGTCGAGGTCCGCGGGCGCGTGCAGCAGCGACGCGCCCACGCGGCGCACGCGCAGGCCGCGCCCGCCGCGCGTGCACCACAGCGCCACGCCCGACAGCCGCACCACGCGCACGTCCAGCAGCTCGCGACTAGCTACTAGCTAAGTAGCAAGAGTGTTCGTACCGTTGTGCGTGTGCTGCAAGTTGTGCTCGATCTGCAGGTCGAGGTCCGCGGGCGCGTGCAGCAGCGACGCGCCCACGCGGCGCACGCGCAGGCCGCGCCCGCCGCGCGTGCACCACAGCGCCACGCCCGACAGCCGCACCACGCGCACGTCCAGCAGCTCGCGACTAGCTACTAGCTAAGTAGCAAGAGTGTTCGTACCGTTGTGCGTGTGCTGCAAGTTGTGCTCGATCTGCAGGTCGAGGTCCGCGGGCGCGTGCAGCAGCGACGCGCCCACGCGGCGCACGCGCAGGCCGCGCCCGCCGCGCGTGCACCACAGCGCCACGCCCGACAGCCGCACCACGCGCACGTCCAGCAGCTCGCGACTAGCTACTAGCTAAGTAGCAAGAGTGTTCGTACCGTTGTGCGTGTGCTGCAAGTTGTGCTCGATCTGCAGGTCGAGGTCCGCGGGCGCGTGCAGCAGCGACGCGCCCACGCGGCGCACGCGCAGGCCGCGCCCGCCGCGCGTGCACCACAGCGCCACGCCCGACAGCCGCACCACGCGCACGTCCAGCAGCTCGCGACTAGCTACTAGCTAAGTAGCAAGAGTGTTCGTACCGTTGTGCGTGTGCTGCAAGTTGTGCTCGATCTGCAGGTCGAGGTCCGCGGGCGCGTGCAGCAGCGACGCGCCCACGCGGCGCACGCGCAGGCCGCGCCCGCCGCGCGTGCACCACAGCGCCACGCCCGACAGCCGCACCACGCGCACGTCCAGCAGCTCGCGACTAGCTACTAGCTAAGTAGCAAGAGTGTTCGTACCGTTGTGCGTGTGCTGCAAGTTGTGCTCGATCTGCAGGTCGAGGTCCGCGGGCGCGTGCAGCAGCGACGCGCCCACGCGGCGCACGCGCAGGCCGCGCCCGCCGCGCGTGCACCACAGCGCCACGCCCGACAGCCGCACCACGCGCACGTCCAGCAGCTCGCGACTAGCTACTAGCTAAGTAGCAAGAGTGTTCGTACCGTTGTGCGTGTGCTGCAAGTTGTGCTCGATCTGCAGGTCGAGGTCCGCGGGCGCGTGCAGCAGCGGCGCGCCCACGCGGCGCACGCGCAGGCCGCGCCCGCCGCGCGCGCACCACGCGCACGTCCAGCAGCTCGCGACTCGCTACTAGCTAAGTAGCAAGAGAGTGTTCGTACCGTTGTGCGTGTGCTGCAAGTTGTGCTCGATCTGCAGGTCGAGGTCCGCGGGCGCGTGCAGCAGCGGCGCGCCCACGCGGCGCACGCGCAGGCCGCGCCCGCCGCGCGCGCACCACAGCGCCACGCCCGACAGCCGCACCACGCGCACGTCCAGCAGCTCGCGACTCGCTACTAACAACAGATATCTTGAAAAAAACGTGGGACATGTACAATTTTAAAACGAAGTTGTGAGTGCCTGCAGGCTCGATAACCCCAATATTGAATCTACTTTACGAGCTTTGAATCTTAAACAAACATTCATTACTCTCCCATGGTGTGATCATTTTAAAAGGAGGTAACACTAGAGGACATAAAAGGTAACACTTACCACAATCAGGATCAGTCATGGTGCTGACCGTACCCTCATCCCCTGCATATTTAAAGCTGTTGTCCAGCGTCAGATGGTCCAGATGAGCAGCCAGCGCGTTGCGCGCGCGGCCCGAGACCGGCAGCACGATGACGGGCGCCGAGCAGCGCAGACGCAGCTTCATGCGCGCCGCGCGCGCGTCTCCCGGGCCCGCCCCGCCGGATACTACCGATACCTGTCAAATTGTTATATTACTCAAGATTTGCACGTGAATTTATCGCATCACTGAGATACTGTGACCGTATAGGGAAGAGCTAAATTCGTAATTATTCTAGTGCGAGCCTAACAATAAGGCATTGACATGTAAAAAAAACATTGAGCAGCCGTACATACAGCGCTGCACTATGGTCCGTCTACAACATGCTAGCTGGACAAGAATATTTTCTGCGATTTTTAGTTCCCACGGGCTTTTTTATAACCTGTTACAATTATCGGCACGGATCTTGAGCGCTGACCTTCACCTGCGCAAAAGTGAGTTATTGGGTCCCTTTGGTGGTATGAAGTGAGGCGCGGGAGCGGGGTATATATATTGTCGCACAGTGATTGGCTCGTCGCGCGTCGCGTCATAGCCGCCACTCGGGATTAGTCGTGATTCGTTCTTTACTTTTGTTGCACGTACCTCACGACGACGAGTACAATTCCGGCCAATTTAATTGACACCGCTTTTTAAACGACATCGTTTTACTTCTCTGGTAAGTTAGAACTCAAATATTTTATGTGAATCCGTTATTAGTTAATATTTATTAAACTAAAGGTCGAGTATCGGAAAAACCGAAAACGAAAAAAAAAAACCTATTATTGTCGGAATTATTTTTGTTTCTTGGCTATAAATAAAGTTTTTACAGTGAAACTTTTATTACATCGTCTCAAACTTTTTCGTCTGTGTGTTGCATGTCGCGTGATGGTCGGCCGCGGATTAGGGATAAAGTGAAAGGCGCTTGTCAGTGTAGCTAAAGCCAATGTCTATAGTGTGAAAAAAAGTTTCACTTTTACCGTGGTTTCATAAAACCACACATATTTTTTTTTTAATACATGTTTATTCAAACTCAAACTCAAACTCAAAGCATTTATTTCAAATAAACCAATTACAGGCACTTTTGAATTGTCAAGGGGTCGGTCAGTCAGAAAGATGAAGCTAGTTGCCCATTCCAAAGCGTAGTAGGTTCCTATGGAGAAGAACGGACAAGAAACTCCATGGACACTCTTTTAAAACAAAATATTGTTACAAAATATGGGTTACATCATTCATGTTGAAGTTATACATGTGAGAACAATGTAGAAAGACGTGCACGTATTTTAATTCCTTTTAGGTTTAAGATGGCAAGAAAAAACACTGTTTTAAATAGACAAGCCAGAAAACTGAGTTACCATGTAAACTGTTTTATGAAAAAGGAGGCTGAAGAAGGAGTCAGAAATTTAAAACAAGTTCAAAAAAGAACAGCGGAGGCTACGAACACATCTGTTGCAACTGTGAGGCGAATTATGAAAGAAAGTGGTGGTGGTGAGTTTCTTTCAGTATTTAGAACACCAGGAAAAAAAACGACCTAGAGCGAAACCTATGACAGGTGTTGATAATTTTGACCAGGGTGTAATTAAAAGGTGTATACACAGTTTTCATATCACCGAAAAAGAATTACCCACAGTAGAAAAACTGCGGGATGATATAAATTTTCAAGGCTCCGAAAGAAGTTTGAGGAGGATTATCAAAAGTTTAGGGTTCAAATGGAAAAAGACTGAAAATAATAGGCAGGTACTTATAGAGACCTCAAATATTCGCTTAAAACGAATCGAATATTTAAAACGAATGAGCCAGTATAGGTATGAAGGAAGGCCTATAGTATATACGGACGAATCATATGTAGATTCTTCTCATTCAACTCCCAAAGCCTGGTCAGACGAGTCAACTAAAGGTATTAAAAAACCTATTTCAAAAGGACAGAGGGTAGTCATTGTTCATGCTGGGTCCGAGACAGGTTTTATTCCAAATGGATTACTCACATTTAAAGCAGGTATTAAGACTGGTGACTACCACGACAATATGAATTTCGATAACTACGAAAATTGGCTGCGAACTCAACTAATACCTAATCTGCCAAGTAATTCCGTCGTGGTAGTTGACAACGCTTCTTATCATAATAAACAATATGACCCAGCACCAACATCAAATGCCAAAAAGTCTGAAATGCAGGCTTGGTTAACTGGAAAAGGCATAGAATATAGTGAGGATATGTTGAAACCTCAGCTCTACAACCAAATAAAATGTCACAAAGACAAAAAATTCAACATAGACAGAATATTGGCAGAACATAACCATGACGTACTTCGTCTACCTCCTTATCACCCAGATCTCAATCCGATTGAGATGGCATGGGCTGCCATTAAAGGTTACGTATCCAGGAAGAACGTAACTTGGAGCGTTAAAGGAGTGACTGATTTAGTTAAAGAAAAAGTAGATTTAATGGGTGCAAGCGAGTGGAATAAGTTGTGTGAAAAAGTTAAAAATATTGAAGAGGAGTACAAAAGAAGCGATAACTTAGAAAAAATAAATAATAAATGGGTGTGCGTTTTATTTTGCCATAAGTGTACGATGCGCAAAGCGATCCCCACTCTACCGCCGAGCGCTCAAGATCCGTGCCGGTATCTGTAAGACTACCTAATTTCGTTTTAGTGGAAGAGGACCCATTTTGGTGGAGAGAGGGAGTGGTGGTTACAGACTATGTAAAAAAAATATTTTCATACAAACTACGTAAAAAAAAAACCGGCAAAGTGCGTGTTGGACCACACACAATGAAGGGTTCATAGTTGGAATGAATTTATCCCAAGATCAAACAGAATTGTAGTTAAAAACAAGTTCTCCCATAAATTCCAACTAAGTTAGTACGCAAAATATTGAGAGATTTACCATGGTATATTAAGATCAGCTGTAAGTATTCTTAAAATGAATAAAATAAAATAAAATAAATCATAGACTTATTATAGGTTTTCCTGTAAACTATAAGTAAAGAACTATTTTCTGTAATTTATAAGCCGCCAATTGTCCATTTAAAAAGGTAAATGGGGGGGGGGGGGCATTTACCTTTTTAAATGGACAATTTTCATGTATTTTCTTAAATAACTTTACAATTATTTGTTTTAAAATTATAAAATATATACAGTGTGTCCGGACATGGACTAGCGATATTCTAAAAACTGAAATATAAACTATTTTTTAAAGTACAATTACACTCTAAGCTTGGGTCTAATACACTTCCCCACTATGTGGCAGCAAGTTTTTTTTTTTTAATATATATATATATATTTTTTTTTTTGTTGATATATTCTCTATGCGAGTACAAAAAAAATCATATCTCTCAAATTTTAAGTCATACTGAGATAAAAATAGGCTTATTCGAAAGGCAATAATATTGTCTACCGTCTGCATTACAAAGCAATGTGTTCACAATTCCATAACTTTTGAAAAAAAAATGTGAAAGTCGAAAAAAAAATACAAAAAAATATATATTAATAATTAATAATTATATATATCCATAATCTATACTAATATTATAAAGCTGAAGAGTTTGTTTGTTTGTTTGAACGCGCTAATCTCAGGAACTACTGGTCGGAATAGAAAAATTATTTTTGCGTTGGATAGTCCATTCATTGAGGAATAATATAGGCTATATAACATCACGCTACGACTAATAGGAGCGGAGCATAAATGAAAAATGTTGCATAAACGGGAAAAAATATTCCTTTTTGAGAGCTTCCGTTGCGTGCGCTGCGTCAACGGTTTAAGTTACGCAAATATCATGTATAATGGAATTGTTCCTCTTTAAATGTTCAAAAAAAAAGTCCGCGACAGCATACTCGTATGTCTATCTTTTAAGATTGACTCACTATAACCTTTTTTTATGATAATCAAGTTTGTTCGAAATTAATGCATTATTTGCGAAGCAGTTTTCATAAACATGGTATTAATCCTTATCCAAATAAATACGTTATTCATCACAAGTATTTAATTTTGAACAAATTTGCCCTTACATCATTTCATTTCAATGAATATCTTAGGAGTTAAAACTGTTTTATAATAACTCCGCAGCAAAATAATGATCAACTCCGCGTTATTCTAAAGCTGAAGTTAGTTTTTAGGGTTCCGTACCCAAAGGGTAAAATGGTACCCTATTACTAAAACTCCCTGTCTGTCTGTCCGTCTGTCACCAGGCTGTATCTCATGAACCGTGATAGTTAGACAGTTGAAATTTTCACAGATGATGTATTTCTGTTGCCGCTATAACAACAAATACTAAAAAACAGAAAAAATAAATATTTAAGGGGGGCTCCCATACAACGGACATGATTTTTTTGCCTTTTTTATAGATAACTAGTTTTTGCCCGCGGCTCCGCCCGTGTGGATGTCGGTTATCGCGTAAATATGTAAGCAGCCTATGTCGTTCTCCATATCCTAGGCTATATTTCTGCCAAATTTCATGATGATCGGTTTAGCTTTTAGGCGTGAAAACGTAACATACAGACAGACAGACGGACAGACATACAGACAGAGTTACTTTCACATTTATAATATTAGTATGGACTAGCTTTTGCCCGCGGCTCCGCCCGCGTGGATGTCGGTTATCGCATAAAAAAGTAGCCTATGTCCTTCTCCATATCCCAGGCTATTTCTCTGCCAAATTTCATGACGATCGGTTCAGAGGTTTAGGCGTGAAAACGTAACATACAGACAGACAGACAGATAGACAGACAGACAGAGTTACTTTCACACTTATAATATTAGTATGGATAGTATGGATGGTAAAGAACCCTTCGTGCGCGGGTATGTAGAAGAGGTCATTCTGTGATCGATCATAAGAAATTCGTGAATTTATTTATAAATCCAAGATGGCGGCTGCGAAAATTTGCAAATGTTTCGCCATGGATGTCGTTTTTATGGTTTTCGAGGGTGTTCAAGCCAATAGTAACATTTAAACGTAAATCCAAGATGGCAGTTGCGAAAATTTTCAAGTTGTTCGTCGTGAGTGTCGTTTCGAGGGTTTAGCACCCGCGAAAACTGTGAAAACGACACCCATGACGAATAATTTTAAATTTTGCCGATAGCCGATAGTGAGGTCAAAATGTAAATTCAAGATGGAGGCTGCGAAACTTTTGTTTTAGTTTTAAATCATACTTAAGAAGGAACTTCGCACACGTTTTTTAAATCGAAAAGAATCTTAACTTTATAATTATTTCATAATAAGAATTACAGTAATATTAATACATAATAAAAAACAAGCTTTAATTATTCGGTCTTCTGCGTCGCCGTTAACCGGACGTTCGACAAAGTGACAAAAACGACACTCATGACGAAAAACTTCAAAATTTTCGCAGCCATCATCTTAGATTTACATTTTGACCTTATTATCGCCTTTAGCAACCTCGAAAACCACGAAAACGACATCCATGACAAACATTTTTAAAATTTTCGCTGCTGCGATCTTAGATTTACATTTTGACCTTACTATCGGCTTTAGCAACCTCGAAAACTATAAAAACGATACCCATGACGAAAAATTTGAGAATTTTCGCAGCCGCCATCTTGGATTTACATTTTTACCTCACTATCGGCTTTAGCACCCTCGAAAACCATGAAAACGACACCCATTTATATTTTGACCAAAGAAGAAAGTCGCATGGAGGGCGGGGGTCGCATATCATGTAGGAACGCTTTTTCACGTGACGATTAAATCGTCACGTGAAAAAGCTTGCGGTAGGAGTTGACAGGTAGAAATTTTCTACCTGTCAACTCCTACCGCAAGCCGCGTTAAAAGAACTTCGTTCCAATAAAACACTTTTCATTTTTACAAACGTTAACGAGTGCCAACCCTAACGCTCCAATGGAGCGCAGGTAATTATTTCTACAAATAGGCCTATTTTCCATACTGTTCATATTTATACTATGGTTTAAGGGTGTCTGACAGGGGGTTGCAACCGTACTAAGTGTCTGACAATGGACGACGTGATTTCTAATATTATTCCAAATAAAATATATAAAAACTGAACTTTATACTTTAAAAAACTTGAGGTGCAATTTGATACACCTTTGCTACCTGTTACCTGCCAAAGCCACCATCATCCAAACTTCATAGTCGGGGATCGTTCTTATCTGTATTGGGGATATACACAGAAAAACTTTCAGATTTCATAAAATAACGAAGGTCTCATCTTCGCGAGCTCTTGGGCCATTATATACTTACCTGCAACCCTTAATGAGCGCAACCTCAGGTGCATTAAAATTCTTGAAATTGGAGGTTCGTGGGTATTGTTTCTAATAATAGGAAAGAGTTTTTGGCATATTCGATAACGAATTTTGTCTAGCTAGCATGTCTTAGACGAACGCTGTTAAGTACCATATTTGTCGGTAAAAAGTTTGGATCACACGTCAAAGTCCCACTGTACATACGGTTCAAAACAAATGCAGTATGTAACTGCCATGTGATCCCAAAATAATACAGTAAAATATCGTACTGATAATCGCCGTTTGATGGGGGCCGTAGTAAAATGATACGTTTCAAAATTGTGGTCATAAAATCCAATACATAGCGAATGAAATAATGTCCTAAATTCAGTGACGGATTAAGATTACTTGATGCCCTAAGCAATCCACGCCTGTGGGCCCCCCATCCGTATGTCAACTAGAATCGGTCTTTAAACCTTTACCGCCTAAAAACATTAGTGTTTTGTAAAATAAGATGATGAGATGTAACGTACCTTCGAAGTGGAGTAGGTGCGACAACAGTAGAAACCAAAGCATAATTTATTTATTTATTGAAATGCGCCTTGCGGCTTTTTCGGGCATTGAATTCACGCAAGATAGTATTAACGTCTAACGTTTTTAACATATCGGACTCTATGTATAATATCGATAAATTATCGAGCCTTTCTTGTATCATCTTTGTCCTTTTTTCATTTTTTTTTATTTTTAATTTTGAAAAAGAACGTTCTGCTCAAAATTTGTAATCATAAGCGATAAAAATATTCGCAGGGCTGTTTCTATATTAGGGAAAGCTGATTCAATTTTATCATCATGTATTATTTTATACAATTGTGTTTGAGTTTGTGCTTCTTCTGGTGCCCCCCCAGACGTGATGCCCTAGGCAATGGCTTAATTTGATTAAGCGTTAATCCGTCACTGCCTAAATTCACATGAAAATGTCATATTGTGTGTTAGTTGTATTGTGTATTAGTTAGTGATCGCGTTTAGTACCAAGTCTACCTTCAGCCTGGCCTGCAGTATGACCCTGCGCAGCAGACTGAAGTCACGCGCGAAGGCTTGCAGCTCCTGCACGAAGCGCTTGGTGTGGACGTACGTCACTGGGCCCATCTCGATGCTCAGGCTTGTCTCGTGGCCCGCTGATGCGGCCTCTGCGGTGCTCAGTCTATGCGGAGATAGATACTTTTTAATTCCAAGGGTATCAAATCCTCGTTGGATTAATAATTGGATGATAATTTCGTGGCGCTTCGGCAAATTGGAACATTGAAAAACTGAAAAGTTTTGCGTACTGTACCGTGTGACGTATCAAATGAACGGTCTTATTGTATGAATTTTAGATATTTTTTTTATAATGGTAAAATAAATTATTTTAAAGTTATTTAAGAAAATTTACCATTCCATCGTCATCCGTATCTCCGAAACTATTGAGCACAAAATTTTGAACAAATTACAGAAAATATTTCTTTACTAATAGATTACAGGAAAACCTATAAGAAGTCTATGGTCTTAAAATAACATGGTAAATCTCTCAATATTGTGTGTACAAACTTACATTTATAGTTGGAATGTATGGGAGAACTTGTTTTTCAACTACAACGATAAAATCATCCCAACTACGGAACCCTTCATTGTGTGGTCCGACACGCCCTTGGCCGGTTTTTATTTGGTAAGTCTCCTTTGAACTCGCCTTTGATACTGGAACGTAAGCGCATGATCGCCATGCGTCCGGAAGCGATCCCGCCACAGCGCGGAGTGCGGCGTGAGGTCGGTGAGCGAGATGGCGCCGAGCCGGCCCCGCAGCTGGCGCGCCGGCGCGCGCGCGTCCGCCCGCGCCACGGTGCGCGCGCACGACACGAGCGCGCGGCACGCCTCGCCGCGCGCCGTCACCAGCACCACGCTCAGGCAGCGCACCGACATCTCGGTTTGCGTGATGCCGCTTTCCGCTGATGCGCTGCGCGACGCTGCGGAATTTCAGATGCTCATTTCATTCCATATCTCAACCAGAGTCAGTCTAGCTAAACGATAGTTACCAGTCTGCTGCGGCTCGGGTCCATGCTCGCTATCAGACCCGTCGTCGCCCGCTATCCCGAAGAAGTCGAGCACGGCCACCCAGCTGTCGATGCTCACCACCAAGTTCAAGCAGTTGAAATCCACTTTTGTCAGTTTCGATATCTGCAAAATGACGAATTGTAAATAAGAATTTCCTCAAAATAACAAAACATTAGGTACGCCTGTATTCACGGAAGGAATAGGCAGAGGTGTTATATACATGATATCACCGCGCGACCTTGTAGCGAGCGCACGCGATTACGTGTCAATCCGTTTCTAACTCTAAATAATATACAAATAAATAGACTTAACTTGTGAAGTGCAGTTAGTACAAAAAAATAGGATCAAACTATTGTATTACCATTGTGCGTTGTCCAGTGTCCCAATTGTCATAAATTGCTAAAAAAACCCATGATAAAAGTGTTTAAAACTTGAAGCAAAACAACACAGTTCTCACAGCTTCATCTTTCTGACTAACTGAGCCCTTGACAATTTAAAAGTGCCTATAATTGGTTTATTTGAAATAAATGCTTTGCGTATGAGTTTGAGTTTGACACAAAGGAACTTGTTATAAGTGATTAGTGAATCATCGACCCGTGCACGCGAATCCGACTCGTTACCTTTTATGGTCAACGGTTAATCTAATGAGTCTAAGGTCTATTTAGCATTCACTATAACAGTTACCGTGACTTTGGCAGCGTAGGTGCTATCCTTTCTCAACGTGCTCGGAGGAGCGCGAGATCGAGACACACCTAACGAGATACTTTTTGTGTTTTAAAAATAGAAATCTAACCTGAACCAAACATTACAGCGACGACGCCGATGAAATCTGTAACTTCAAACAACACCAATATGAGCAAACGACCACGTACCATTGATTCACCGACTAATCCAACTGTGGACCCAACAGCTGAGCTTTTTGGGGAACTAAGAGAAGATTTAATTAAGTACTATGCTTACCGAACAAAGCCAAACTTTATCAAAGCTCAAACTGCTCAAACTGAAGTTCTCTGAAATTCATAAAACTAACACGGAGAACATCAATGCAAGATACGAGAACATGGAAAAAAAAAGTTGCTCGACTTGAAATAGGTCAATCTGAGAGCTGTGAAATTATTAGCAGTCTTCAGAAACAGGTTCAAGAACTGCAGCAAACATCACGTTCATTGACCATTGATATTAGAAATATGTCATCCAAGGATTGCCTGGAAAACCAGTAAATACCAGATCGATAGTTGCCGAATTTGCTTGTCGTAGTCAGAAACAATTATCTGTCTGCAGAACGTACTTTTAACAGAGGAAAACGAGTTGAAGAAAAACTCAGCACAAATAATGTGATGCTAGGAGATCGGAAGCCGATATACACTGACGAACACCTGTCTGCATCGGGAAGAAAACACTTTTTCCAAGCGCGTGAGTTTGCAAAAAATCACGGATATAGTTTTTGCTGGATAGCGAACGGCAAGATACTGATACAAAGCAACGCTGATACGAAAGAAACCTACGTGATCAAGACTGAAAAATGTGTTCTAGATTCAACACCAAAACAATGACTGTGTTTAGTTAAGTTACAAAAGTTCCTTTACCTCTATCTCTGTTAGTTTTTATAACTTATTTTTTTACAATTTTTTATTACGAGTATTACCTGATTTCTGCATAAAATATATACCTCACATTCTAACATTGTTTAAGGGCAACCAATACGTCTTACTTTGTGAGCTAACATTCTATAACAATGGTTTATAACATACAAGCTATATCAAGCGATCTTATATATCGTTATAGTTGTACTTAATATTAATTAACAATTATTTTATATAGGCGCATTTATCGCATTGGGTGAACCTGTAATGATAAATGTAAGATAGAAAAATAAATAAATAAATCTTGATGAGCTGCGTGTGGCTAACTTTTATGCATGCCTGCCAGACCAGTGTTCAAACATTATTAAGGATTCTACTGGCCAACTAAAAAAAAAAAATTCGTAGCGTAAATAAGAATTTTGATCAGTTCATGTCAGTTCTAAATACGGTGAAATTTCAATTTGACGTAATAATTCTAACCGAATGCTAGTTAAACCACCAACCACCGGGAACCGGCCATGTTCCAATGCTGGATGATGGTTATACATCGTACGCTTCCATTAATAATCCAATCCAAAACGATGGAGTTATCATTTACACTAAGTCTGATATTCTGTGCGGTGTTTCTGAGCCGATTTTTCTAGATGCCAACTGTTTAGTATATAGTATAGACAAAAATGCTGGTGATTTTCTTAACCTGACAGCATCCCTTGGATTTCTACCTGGACATCTCCATCCCACAAGGAAGGGAAGCTGCCTGGATCATGTGTTGTTGAAAATATATGTACGAAATTAAATTAATTATATATATTAAATTCTGTTGCGACAACGATGGTATTAAATAATCATGTCACTGATCATCTACCAATAGTTTTATGTCTTGGTCATAGAGCTAGCTCTAGAAACAACAAACAGAAAAGCTGGCTTAAACTCGATTACACCACAATAAAAAATAAGCTCGATAATTGCAGTTTTGAAAAGGTCACGGATGAAACCGATGTTAACGAAGCGACCGATTGCCTTATCTCTATAATTCAAACTGTTATAAACAACAATACAAACACTTAAAAAAAAACTGGAAAGTGTACTTGTTTAAAACCATGGATGACCCCCGGTCTACTACGGTTCATCCGAAATCGCAATAACATGCATCGGAAATTAAACAAAAATCCAGACAATAATACACTTGCTGTGAAAAGTCAAAGTCAAAGCATTTATTTCCAATAGACACATAAATGGCACTTTTGAACGTCAACATTTACACGGAAATAAAATTGATTCTAGCTGCCCCTTCCAAAAGGTAGTTTTGCATGGAGACGAATGGGCAAGAAACTCCACCGTTACTCTTTTACAATAGTTTGTCTACGAGTACATCAATTATATCATGATATGTGAGGACGATGTACCTAGAATAAAATTACTATACCACAACAGGTAATAACAATAACAAATTAAGCATTGACGAATAAATTAACCATGTGTTAGATACAAGGTGCTCACATACTTACAAATATTTTATTATTTTGTACAAATAAAAAGTCAGTGTGCGAGTTAAACTTATCATAAAAATAATGTCTTAAAATTAATAAATTATACATAAATTAGCAACCTGTTTGATTTTTCTAGACTCTACATTGTCCTATGAAGCAAGACCAGCATGTTTCCAAGCATTCTTGTCTTGGATATAATCCTCTAATTTGTAATAAGCTTGTTTACAAAGTGTAGTTTTAATATGTGTTTTAAATTTTCTTTCATTTAATTGCAATACATCACAAGGTATTTTGTTGTAACATTTAACACAGTACCCCATAAAAGATGTATTTACTTTAGATAATCTGAAAAATGGTTGATCTATTTTATCTTTATTTCTAGTTTTAAAATTATGTCTATCACTTATTTTTCTTGGCGGGACGAGCTGGAAAAACAAACCTTCGATTATTCGAAATACTGCTTAAGGCCCTATGATTCCACGCTCGAGCAGATTTTAGGGGGTGAGGTGCGGGGCAATCCGCGGGGCGCCGCCCGCACGTCCTGCTCGTCGAGTACGTTAGCGCGCCATTAAAAGTTCGGGAGGCTACAATAACTCAGGGTCATAGTACAGCGATATCAGTCAGACTGTAGTATTTGAACAGAAAGAAAGTTAATACAAATACAAAAATATTTATTTCTATAAAAAAGTGTTTTTACACAGTTGGTGATTGGATCCTATTTTTAATTTAATTGGTACAATTATTGAAACTACCATATAATTACCAATTCTTCTCTCTCCTACTAATTAAATATCAGCTAGTTTACAGTTAAATAATCCATCCATTGTGTTTTTTCTTGAAGCTGGGTAAGTAGATAATTGAAATTATCCTTTCGTCCTTGAACCGGTTAAAAATCATCACGCCTAGTTTTTTTTATTAAATATTATTGGACCCATGCAGAAAACACTTTTTCTAAGTAGTACTGTTTAAAGTGCAGGTAAACGACTTAAACTCATTAGGGTCTGACATGACAATGGGCGTTCCTCAGGGTTCGATATTGGGTCCATTCCTCTTTTTAGTTTAGTTTATATTAATGATTTACCCCAATTACTTCAAAATCAACCGAAGATGGTTTTATTTGCAGATGACACACACATCATTGATTTTTTAAATCGACCGACGGTCACAAAATCTTGACGACGTGAATAATTCTATTCTTCAGGTCCAAGATTGGTTTATGGTAAATAATTTGGTACTAAATAAAATAAAAACCAAATGCATTAGATTTAAATTACCGAATGTTAGAAGTAGTGAATCTGACATCATATTGAATGGAGAAAAACTGGAATTTATTAATCAAACGGTTTTCCTAGGAATCACGCTTGACGAGAAATTACAATGGGGACCTCATATAACATCTCTTGCGGGGCGGCTAAGTTCGGCCGCGTATGCTGTTCGAAAGATAAGACATTTAACAGATGAAGAAACTGCGTGTTTGGTCTATTTTAGTTACTTCCACAGCATAATGTCATATGGAATTTTATTGTGGGGTCGGGCGGCTGACATTGAATCCATTTTTGTTTTGCAAAAGCGAGCTGTCAGAGCCATTTACAATCTACGTCGCCGCGAATCTCTTAGGGATCTATTTAAATAGATTAATATTATGACCGTACTTTGCCAATTCATTTATGAAAATATTATGTATGTAAGAAAAAAACAACATCTCTTTAATAAAATACTCTGAATACTCAATATCTTTATTGCTTTTCCATAATGTGTACTTAGGTGGTTTGTGTTAACATGAACGCCGCACGCGCCGCCCCGCCGGACCGAGAGTCGAGCGTGCACTCAGTTCGTACCCTTACACAAACAAATCAATCACAGCCCAGCTAGTGTTTCGTCATGTTCACAGATTATTAAAATGACAGATATATAAACGTTCACAAAAGGTTACGTTATTTTAATATCTTTTGTTCGGAAATTATGAGCGTAGAAAAGTTAGTTATCAGTTTCGATAAACCATGCACTTATGGGTTAAAGTAATTTTCCCAAAATCACATATTTCTTGACATGTTTAGTTGAATTGCAAACGCAGGATAGGTGTCATTTCTTTATGTATTTTACTGTGCGTACATAAATAAATACATATAGTGCAGCATACCTTGTCGTAGTTATCGCTGAAGTGCGGGTGTAGCGGGTCCCGCGTGTGCACGGACAGCCACACCAGGTTGTCGTCAGGCGCGACGCGCTCGGGCCGCGCAGCCGCGCCAGCAGACGCACCCGCGCCCGAGCCCGCGCCCGCTCCCGCGCCCGCTCCCGCTCCCGCGCCCGCTCCCGCTCCCGCGCCCGCTCCCGCTCCCGCGCCCGCGTCCGGCGAGCACGGCGGCGTCGCGCCGCACTTGCTGTCGCGCTTATTGCGCCGCTCCTTGCTCTGGAAATAACACGGCCGCATTTGCAACATTCAAAATCCTTCGTAGACAGCTGACTTTTCTTTTCAGTAAAGATCGTGTTTATTTCCAAACATTTCTCGAAATAGGCATTGGTATTACAGTCAACCGCAAATCAGTTACGGAAAGAAGACGCTTTCAAGGTCAAACTGTTACCATTCACTTGCTGTTGATTGTACACTTCCATTTCATGTTAAAGTCCCAGGAAATAGGGGGGCGAGTCTTTTTAAGCAAGCTTTTACTTAACTTGCAATGTTTATTATGTTCGGGTCAAAACTTGCAACTGAATTTTGCATACACGTTGAGTTAGGATCACAATGCATGGTTAGCTAATTGACCAAGATGGCGGACTAGTTATTTGGGCGGGCACTCCCATGATATGAGTATCAAATGAAAGGGTTTGCTGAGAAGAATACTAATAATAAAATGACTCCACTTTAAATCCAATATGGCGGACTAGTTAATTTTACGCATTCCTATAATATGGGTATCAAATTAAAGGGTTTGCTGAGAAGAATAAAAAAACCGGTCAAGGGCTAGTCGGACTCGCGCACCGAGGGTTCCGTACTATCATAAATATAGCTTCATAAGCTTCATTTGTATAAGTAGGACCTAAATAGCTATGTGCCCAGAAAAAACTACAACTGTGCTTCACCCAAGGCAACCTGCGAGTAGGTAGGAAGGAGGATATTTTGGTTGTGCACCGCGAAATGTCTTTAAATTTTCATCGGCGAGGCCTATATTCGTCAGTTAATTTTAACACTGCGGTGTAGAACATTGCAGTTTCAGGTCAGCGCCATCTATTGAAAGACAAAGGAACTAATGTAATTTTTGTTGATTTCTGAAAAAGTGTGCTATTTAGAGACATAGATTTATTTTTCCTGTAATCTTTACATAAGCTTCTATCACATAGAATAATTTCAGAATCTAAAAAGGGTTTTTTTTTTTTTTTTTTTTAAATCAAAAGTCGAAAACTATGTGGTCTAAAGAAAAAAGAAAAAATGTTTGAGAATGTGCAAACAGCGTTCTTTCATATGATATCCCACATGCCCTAGTAGCGGCATTTCGAATTTTTAAGACCACCTTAGAGTCCCTATTGCAAAAAAAAAAAAACTTTTTTGTTTCTTTCTTATTTGCAAAATAGTTGGGCAAATGTCATCTAAAACTATTCTAAATTTCAAGTTGATTTCCAAGTTTTTCAGTTGGTTCCTTTTTACCATTTTGGTACGGAATCCTAAAAACGACCAGTCAACAATGACACTTTAAATGAGATAATCAGGTTAAGAACGATTTAGGTCAAAAACAAGCTTTTATTTAAATGCTCTAAAGAAGAAAATAAACTTTAAATGAAATCAAACCCATCATGTTATACACAATTTATAGGATATAAAAGCTTGTCTCGAGATTTACTTGTGTAGATAAACAAAAATACAATAATTGTGTAACTTGATCTTGACATATGTAAACCTAATATATATATATTTTTTTTTTTTTAAATAAAATTGTTAATTTCATCTATCTACACAAATAAATCTTGCGACATTATTTTATATCATATAAATTGTGTAATACATATAATAAATTGATGGGTTTGATTTAATTTAAAGTTTATTTTTAGAGAATTTAAAATAAAAGCTTGTTTGTATTTCTATTCCACCAAAAAGCGCGTAACTTAATAATAAAATGTCTATCTCACCTCTTTAGCCGCCACATTGAGCTGGCTGGGCAGCGAGCAGGACCAGCACTTCATGTACTGCAGACTGCTCACACTGGACATGTCGTCGACATACTCCGTCACGAAGTCCGGACATGACTTGGACACGAACACTGCCTTCGGGGGCACTTGCGGAGTGTGCGACACCATCAGCATGCGGTGTTTCGAGTCCGGCTCCTTAGTCAGGTCCTCCATTGTTATCGAGTGGAGAGATACCTGACGATGGAATAATTATTTAAAAAACTGACTATACTAACGACTACTAGAAATTACTAACATCATAACGTAGTGTTAAATTATAATATTTTCGACATCGAGAACGGTCCTACTAGAATAAAAAACACAACATCGCAGTTGTGGTTTTTATTCTATACCCCCCAAGTCTCTAATTCAGTTATATGGGGGTATATGTAAACACAGGGGACAACATCATACAACATACAAGCAACAACATAGGGGATAACATGTCAAAAAATGTAAGTTTGTACGCACAATATCGAGAGATTTACCTTGTTATTTTAAGACCATAGACTTCTTATAGATTTTCCTGTAATTTATAAGTATAGAATTATTTTCTGTATTTTTTTTTTTTTCAAAATAAATTTTAGATTCAGTAGTTTCGGAGATAAGGGGGGGAATGGTCAATTTTCGTCTATTTTCACGTATAACTTTAAAACAATTTATTTGAAAATTATAAAAAAAAATATTTGAATCAGTAAGCCCTTTCATTTGATATGTCACACGGTTACAGTTTACAAACCTTTTTTTTTTAATTTTCTTGTTTGCCGCCCAAAACTGACTCCAATATTCTAAATTCATTTATTTACGGTTCACGTCCATGTTTGGGTCACTCAAATTGATATGTATACCAAATTTCAACTTAATCGGTCCATTACATTCAGAGCAAATTGGCTGTGGCAGACGGGCAGACAGACAGACACACGAGTGATCCTATAAGGGTTCCGTTTTTTCCTTTTAAGGTACGGAACCCTAAAAATATCTTCATAATGGTAATTCACAAAAACTTGCAAGAAAAGCTTTCATTTTCTTTCAAGTACCTACTGATTTTAGAAAAAAAAAAAAACATCCCGTAAATATTTTTATACATTTTCGGTTTTAAGCAAAAAAGGAGAGTTTCTGGTATAACATATTTTATGATACTGGTAACAATACACGGGATCTAAACGATATATACGAGATATTAAAGTCAGGTTTTCAGCCAAGGATGTAGCAGGCATTATTAGGAGTATGAGAAGAGGTAAATCTCCTGGTCACGACAGCCTCAGTATCGAGCATCTGCAAAATGCAGGAGTTCACTTGCCAGGGGTGTTGGCCATGTTTTTTAATCTGTGTGTTAGCCATTCGTACCTACCTGATAGACTGATGTACACAATTGTTGTACCAATTCCTAAAAATAAAACCGGTGATACTTCGGATTTATTAAATTATAGACCGATTTCATTAGACACGGTTACTGCGAAAGTACTGGGCAGTCTGCTTGACCGCCAACTGGGCAGGCATATTAAGCTCCATGACGCACAATTTGAATTTCGATCTGGTTTGTCAACGGAAAGTGCTATCATGTGTCTTAAGCAGACTGTTTAATATTATGGTGATCGGAAAACACCCGTTCTTGCATGCTTTCTCGATCTCTCAAAAGCTTTCGACCTAGTGTCATATGACAAACTACGGCGCAAGCTCGAAGGCGAGACAGATTGCAGTCCGGAAGTTACATCTATTTTTAGGTATTGGTACAACAACCAGAAAAATTGTGTCAGATGGGCAGGCTCTTTTTCGGATATGTACAGGTTGCAGTGCGGGGTGAGACAGGGTGGACTGACTTCACCAAAGCTCTTCAACCTGTACATTAACCGACTTGTCGGTGAACTCAGCAGTGCCAGTGTCGGGTGCTACATAGACGGCGTTTGTCTCAACAATATTAGTTACGCAGATGATATGGTACTGCTGAGTCCATCGATCGGGGGTTTGCGTAAGCTGGTACGGATTTGTGAGTCCTATGCGGAGGCCCATGGGCTCAGGTACAACGCGAAGAAAAGTGAACTCCTAGTATTTAAGGGGCGGGGCAAAAATTACGTGACTGTACCTGCAGTCACTTTAGCTGGTACCCCCTTAAACAGAGTCACTCAGTTCAAGTATCTGGGCCACTGGGTTTCCGAGGATCTGAAAGATAACGCGGATGTGGAAAGGGCACGTAGGGCGTTGGCTGTTCGGCGTAATATGTTGGCTCGCAGGTTCGCGCGTAGCAGTAATCAAGTGAAAGTGGCTCTTTTTAAGTCTTACTGCCAAACACTTTACACGTGCAGCCTGTGGGTTAACTACACACTTGGGTCATACAACGCCCTGCGTGTTCAATACAACAACGCGTTTAGGGTGTTGCTGGGGCTACCACGATTTTGCAGTTCTGCAGAAATTTACTTTCAAATAAATGTTTATTATTACTCGTATTATTATTAAACATTTTCACATTTTTTAAAATCTTCAACTACTCAAATATCACATAAATTGGAAAATTGATTTTGGGAGGCCTACGTCTACTTAAGGGCAGGGGACTTAAAAGGGCATAACTTTAATTTTATAGATGACTAGCTTCTGCCAGCGACTTCATACGCGTAAAATTTTGGCCCACAACCCACCCCGTCGCATCGCCACGACTTTTTGTTGTTTTGCTCGGGTCCTTAGGGGCGTAGCGTATTAAATAGCCTATACACTTATTTTGTTGCAAAGTAATTTAAAAATTATGATATCTCCTAAGATGTTGATTGAAATCAAGTGATGTCAAGGACAATTTTGTTTACATTTAAATACTTGTGATTAATAACATATTAATTTGGATAAAGATTAATATTATGTTGACAAAACTCCTTCGCAAATAATGCATTAATTTCGAACAAATTTGATTACCATAAAAAAGGTTATAGTGAGTCAATCTTAAAAGATAGGCATTTATGCTGTCGCGGACTTAATTTTTTCGAACTTTTAAAAAGGAATAATTCCATCGTACATGATATTTGCGTAACTTAAACCGTTTACGCAGCGCACGCAAAGGAATCTCTCAAAAAAGAATATTTTTTTCCAGTTTTTGCTACATTTTTCATTTATGCTCCGCTCCTATTGGTCGTAGCGTGGTGTTATATAGCCTATAATATTCCTCGATAAATGGAATATCCAACACAAAAATATTTTTTCAATTCCAACCAGAAGTTCGTGAGATTAGCGCGTTCAAACAAACAAACTCTTCAGCTTTATAATATTAAAAAATAATTAGTATAGATTATATAAAACAAATTAATGATAAAATGTTTCGCACCACTGTCCTGTCATTTTGACAATGACATTTCTTGAAGTTTCTTTGTTTACATAAATTATATCTGAATTAGAGACTTGGGGTATAGTTGATGTTCAGATGCGAATACATACTTGCAACATATTTTCGTAAGGATGTGTCTTCTGGTAGCTCAACTTGAACTCTCTAAAGGATAATTCTACAAGACTTCGTTCACCCTCGCCTAAATCAGCGCGTAGCTCCACGCTGAAAGTAGGCAGCTCGAAGTTCACTGTCAAGACAAAGGCAAAAAATAATCAATAAAAATAAGTAAATAAATAATGTTAATATTAAAACTAGCTGACGTTGTCCTGCCCGAACCGCGCCACCTACCGGGCCACTCACACACACGCGCAGGCGCAGCCCGTCGCGCAAATGACGTCACATACCTATGAGCGGCGCGACGCGTGGGTGCGCGTGCGGCGCGCTGGGCGCGGCGCCGTGCTGCGGCGGCTGCACGGCCAGCACGGCGGCGCGCACGGCGGGGTCCAGCTGCAGCGTCGGCACCGCGCCCTCCAGCAGCCGTCGCGCAAATGACGTCACATACCTATGAGCGGCGCGACGCGTGGGTGCGCGTGCGGCGCGCTGGGCGCGGCGCCGTGCTGCGGCGGCTGCACGGCCAGCACGGCGGCGCGCACGGCGGGGTCCAGCTGCAGCGTCGGCACCGCGCCCTCCAGCAGCCGTCGCGCAAATGACGTCACATACCTATGAGCGGCGCGACGCGTGGGTGCGCGTGCGGCGCGCTGGGCGCGGCGCCGTGCTGCGGCGGCTGCACGGCCAGCACGGCGGCGCGCACGGCGGGGTCCAGCTGCAGCGTCGGCACCGCGCCCTCCAGCAGCCCGTCGCTGCGCGAGCCCTGCTTGTCGCACAACATTAATGCGGAAGCGTGTAATACTCCTTCTCGCTGCAAAATTGTTTTATCTGATTTAGAAATTCTCAAAGCGCTCACTGATTTAGACGTTAATAAGGGCGCTGGCCAAGACGGAAATCCACCTATCTTTCTAAAAAAATGTGCTATATCTTTACTATGTCCGCTCAAATTAAAAAAAACCGGCCAAGGAGCGAGTCGAACTCGCGCACCGAGGGTTCCGTACCAGCCCAGAAAAACTACAGTAGTTGTAGTTTTTCTGGGCTGGTACGGAACCCTCGGTGCTTCACCCAAAGCACACATGGGTTGTTCTAAAAAAAAAGTGGCTCTGTAACCTGTCAGGCAGTATTTAGTGGAAATGTGTGGTTTCTAAAATGCTTTTTATTACATTCTACACAATATTGTACTTAAAGAGGCTTTTCACGCAGAGGCTGAGTAATATTAAGAAAACCGTAGTGACGTTCTTACAACAAAATAAAATTGTAACATCTGTTTCTCACTAACCTGCCATGTCCAAGCTCAAAGAGTCACACTTTGAATATACATTAAAAAAAAAAATTAAGATTTATTTCCTTAGAACAATTCAACATAAGAAAAATATCCAGAATGGAAATGTATATTAAAAAAACTCAATTACTGATACATTTACTCAAATTGATTTTTTTCGAGCGGTGCCACGTTTTTGAGAACGACCCACATATTATAATAGTAAGGCGTACAGATACCCAATCCCATACAAAGAAATGACACCTCCCTAAGGATGGCAATTTTTTTTTCCTCGATTTTTTAACACTTGGCAGCATCAGCGACTCACTAATTGCCAGTGTATTTTTACTTTGTACCGAGGGTCCCTAAATTTGCGAGGAATAAGTAATATAGCACTATAGTCGGTGTTTATAGCATAAATTAAAATTATTTAAAATACTGGTAGGCTCACACCAAACAAAAAATCTTTTCATCTATGGTAACGAACCCATAGCGAGATCTAACTCGACGCCAACGCCATCTATCGAGCAAGGGTCAACCCTAAAATCCTTATTGAGTTATTGTTGATCTCGCCATGATTTCGCTGCATGTCCAAACAGCCAGAGACTATAGTTTTACAACGCCACCGTCTCGCGATTTATGAGTGTAAATAGATAAATCAACATTAAACAAGGAATTTTTGATTTTTACTAATGTTACTTCAGCCAAAATCGGCCCTATATCGCTTTTTATTGATTATTAATTTCATAATTGTTACCTATGCTGCCATCTATGATTTTTTTTTCAAGACTAATTATAATTTGTTCGAGTTGAGACCCCGTGCCCAAAGCAACCTGCTACCTGCTAATATCATTGAGGAGGACATTTTGATTGTAAAACGTGAAATGTTTTTAAATTTTCATCAGTGAGGAAAAGAAAAAGAGAATAAAAAGAGAGATAAAATACACAGAAAAAGAAAAAGAGAGAAAAAGAATTTTAACACTACGGTGTAGAGTATTTCAGTTTTAGGTCATCGCCATCTCTTGACAGATAAAGGAACTAATGTAACTTTCGGATTTCTGAAAAATGTGCTATTTAGAGACATAGTTTTATTTTTCCTGTAATCTTTACATAAGCTTCTATCACATAGAATAATTTCAGATTTTTCTCTATGCAAACTTCGGAGATAAGGGGGGAACGGTATTTTTTTTCACATTTTTCATCAAAAGTCGAAAACTATAAGGCCTAAAGAAAAAATGTTTGAAAATGTGCAAACAGCGCTCTTTCATATGATACCCCACATGCTCTAGTAGCCGCATTTCGAATTTTTATGACCACCTTTCAGACCCTGTTGCAAAAAAAATAATAACTTTTTTGTTTCTTTCTTATTTGCAAAATAGTTGGGCAAACTTCTAAAACTATTCTAAATTTCAAGTTGATAGCATCAGTAGTTCTTGAGATATTCAGCTGTGACAGACAGACAGACAGACTGAGTCACACCATAAGGGTTCCTTTTTACCATTTTGGTACGGAACCCTAATAATCGGGAGTAAAGTAAAATAACCGCGAGTAAAATAATCGGGTGATTATTTCACTGTTCTTTTAATTGCTATTATTTATTTTATTTATTTAGTACATGGAGGACGTACAGCTAATAAAAACAAACAAAATAGGAAACCAGAGAGCCAATTACAAATCCTCACGTATAGACATAGAATAGGTAATAATTTATGGTGTGAGCACAAAAACAAAAAACAATTCACCTAAATTAAAATAAGAATAAATATAAATATTTGGTTTGCAATTGATGTGACTGCATTAACAGAAAATAATAAAAACAAAAACAAATAATATAACCTACCGCTACTTGAAATATTTGAGGCTTAAACACCTTCTGGCCGAGTTCACACTAATTGTGGATAGATCAAAATCGTATTCCTTGCATATATCATTGAAACTCCTGCTTGCGCGCACAATATAACTATTCTGCCTATAATTCGAAGATGTATGAGGTACAAGTATTGGTGGATTAAAACGAAGTACTTTACTTGGCACATTAAAATGAAATTTTGACAATAATTCGGGGTTATCAATATTGTTATTGAGGATCTTCAACAAGAATAAACAGTCTGCAATTTTACGTCGATCTACCAGTGGTAGCAGATGATACTTCTTACAGAGTCCAAGATAGTCGGTTGACCAATATGGAATCGTTTGATGCAAGCAAAGATATTTTATGAACCGTCTTTTGATGTTTTCGATGCGGTCAATGTATTTATGATAACGTGGATTCCATATCTGAGATGCATACTCTAGCTGACTTCTTACAAAAGTGCAATACAATATTTTTAGTATTTTAGCATCAGTAATAAAACACTTAGAGACGTATTATAAATCCAAGCAGTTTAGAAGCTTTTTTGACAATTGCGTCAATGTGTGTGTCAAAAACTAACTTACTGTCTTGATGGACGCCTAAGTCACGAATGGTATTTGCACCTCGGCAAGATTTGGCCAGCCAAAGTGTAAGTAGTGGCAAGGACTGTACGTTTTCTAGTGTAAGTGATCACCGAGCACTTGGATGGGTTGAGATCAAGTCTATTAGCCCGACAATACTCTTCAAGCCGATACAAGTCAGCCTGTAGTGCTAGTCTATCTTCGAGCGTTGAAATAGTGGCAAAGATTTTCATGTCATCGGCAAAGCATAAAAGTTTGGATAAATGGAGTCACTGATCGATGTCGTTCACATAGACTACAAATAAAAGAGGACCGAGCAACGAACCCTGAGGCACTCCGCTGGGCACGTTTACCCAACTAGAAATATAATTATTAAGTGCTACTGCTTGTGACCTATTATCAATGTAAGAAGAGAACCACTTCAAAAGGTCCCCGCGAATGCCCATGTAGCTTAATTTCTTTATCAAGGTATCGTGGTCGATCCGATCAAAAGCCTTGCTATAATCTGTGTAAACCACATCTACCTGCTTACCTTTATCCATTGCATCCGTAATGAAATCATTAAATAAAATTAAGTTAGAAGTGGTAGATCGTCCTCTCAAAAATCCGTGCTGAAGGGAGCTGAATGAGCTAGCAAGGGCGGAATATAACTGGTTATAGACAATCCTCTCAAATATTTTAGCTATAATGCACAGCTTGGATATAGGCCTATAATTAGTAATCTCGGTTTTAGACCCCTTCTTATGTACGGGTGTGATAAAAGCAGATTTCTATACTTTGGGGACAACACCTTGAGTCAAAGACTTGGAAAACAAAATTGAAATAGATACGGCAATGGAAGGCGCGCATTTAATTAGAAATTTAGATGATATGTTATCAGGGCCAGCACCTTTAGCCGGATCCAGGTTACGAAGTAAACCGGTCACAACATCAACATTTACTTCTATGTGACAAAATAATGTCCGATGAAGTTCTATTAGTATCAAAAGGGAAAACAGGAGGTGGACTGGGAGTATTAGATGAAGTGGGGTTGAGGAAAGTCGACATGAAATAAGATGAAAAAGCCTCACAAAAAGAATCTCCAGTGAGTAAAGATTCATCGTTATAATTTAATGTGTTAGGTATAGTATTAGAGTTGTAGCGATTTTTAACATAGGTCCAAAAGTGTTTAATGTTAGCTTTAATGGAATTTTCAGTTTGATTAAGACAACATTTATAAAAAAAAGCTTCCATAGTCTTGACTCTGTCTCGTAAATATTTAAAAGTTAACTCGTCAGATTGATTGCCGTAAATCTTGTATTTTTTTAGTTATTTAAATTTTTCTTTATTTGTTTTGACGAGTGATGAGCTAAACCAGACTGGGTATTTATTATTACATAATAGCTTTTGTGGTATATACTTGTTTTGAAACTGTTTAATAGTGTCTATAAAGTACTCAACCGACTCATCAAGTGATCGGATTGTAAACTCCTGTTCCCATTTAGTGCCAGAAATCGCGCTGTTTATAGAATCAAAATCGCCTTTGCTATCAGTGGCGTGCCTAGGGGTCAAAATTAGGGCAAGCCAATATATATTTTGGATAAAAAACACATCCTACCCTATTGGCTGGCAAAGTGGCGCCTACCGACTGAGCCGTTAAAGAACTGACTAATATTCGTTTTTCATAATTGTAAGTAATTGCGATTTATTCTTTTGTTCCAAAACTAATACCACTATGTATGTTTTTCAACAAATTTGATGAAACAAATATCAGTGGTATTAGTTGCTAGATAAGGTATAGATATAGACCTAAATATTTAAATATGAATTAACAACAAAACATGACTGGAAAAATGTGGGTGTAGCTAGGTAGGCATACCTCTGCTTAACCCTCCGGGGAATACAGGCGTGATGTTATGCTTAAATATAGGTAAATTTTAAATACGAAGAGTACCTACTGGTAATCCTTTAGAAAATCACAACTATTGTATGTACAAGTTATCAGTATCGTGTAAAATATGATACGTGAGCCATCTATTATCATTATTGGCACAACAGAGCTCTTCGAGTCGTAATAATTCATATTTCAAACGCTCGCAAATTCGCAACAGTTGTTATAGGAAAAATATTACAATACGGCTACTAGATGGCGCACAAATAATTGATTGATTTGTGATTTCTAACTACACATTGCTTACATTTAATTCGTTTGATAAGTAACTGGGCTCCGGTTTGTTGCCATCTTGTTGCTGCATATGTTTCTCTAAGACTAGGTCGTATAAAGAAAGCAAAGATACAAGCCCTAAGAAATTGCCTCTATTGAATGAGGTTTTAAACTCATTGTGACCTCGGAAAGGAAGTTCTTAAAGTGCTAAATGACACACAACATCAACCTAACTTTGAAAAACAGCGCGATTGTGTTCGACACGCATAATGTATTCAGCGAGATTATATTTGTCTGTAAAACTCAAAGTATTTACCTTTTTCCAAGTAACGATTGCACACTAATACACACTTTAATCCTTCACAAGGAGCAATTGCATGCGTTTCCGAATTCATTTTAATGATAAGAAACTTTTTCATCACTTCAAAAAGAAGGTAATTACAGCAAAAACTAATCACAACACAAACTCACAGAACATTTAAAAAAATCAAAACATAAACGGCGTCAGTAAGCGCTCAAAACAATTAATTTGAAATTACATCATGCAAATTCACGCTTTGCGCAGCGACTCGCGCACACATACTCAGGATCTACAACCCTACCACCTCCTACTACGATTCGTTTCATTCATATAAAGTCAAAAGCCGGGCTTAAAAATTCGATCATTTGCAAAATGAGTACATACTATCATATCAAGGACGTTAACACGTTTCTTTGCGAAAAAATGAGAAGTTAGAAGCCCGATTTGAAGCCACCTTGTGTGAGCGAGAAAGCTATACTTCATTCATCGATACGATCTCGCCTCCTGCTTAGCGCTATAACGTTAGAGCGAGGTCGCAACTGCGGCATTGGAGATAGTTTGGCAACGGTGCATGATGAAAGAGGCGATGAATTTAAATATTATTCCTTGAGTATGTAACTCTGGCAACGTTGCATCGTAGTACGTACTCGTATCTAGCGCGCGGCCTGTACCACGTTTTTATTCTTGTGGCCGGTACTACGCGGAGAGTTTAATGTTATTATTCGTATCAATTCTTGCGACATTGAGTTTGTTTACAGGTGTAGTTTTTTTAGTAATAGGCTCACTTTTGATTGAAAGCCGGGCTTTTCGGCTTTAATGAAAGGAACGCCCCTGTTTGCTATATATATATATATCGCAACCGCGGCGCACGTTCAAGGGGAGGTATTTCAAAGATGTCAATATTGATTAACAACGCGGGATGATAGGGATCAATAGGCACTAGAGGGTCAACACACTCACTAACACAGGCTAACTTATTTGAGAGGACTAAGTCCAACAGTTTCCCGTACCCATTATACTGTCCAAAGTCCAGCGTACATAGCTCGTCCGCGAGCAAACATTCGTCACTAGTGGCGGGGTTCACTGGGACTAACGAAAGGTCATTAGATGGAGACCAAGTGATCCCACTCATATTAAAATCACCTAAAACTAAAAACACATCTGAAGTTTTATTCAGAGCAGTATGGTTCAATTTGGATAGGAAGTTATTAAGTTGTTCCGAAAACCCTTTGTTTTGTATGCACAAGTAAACAGTGCAAATATATAGGTTCACGTATTCTCGTGACTTCGAATTTTTAAGCCGTATGTTGATCCAGAGATCCTCCGCCGAAGAGTGCAGGAGCGGTTTCGGAGTGACAGGTAACTCCCTACGCGTCGCTATAAGCACGCCACCACCTCTCGTTTGACCAGTCCTAGCATAATCCCGGTCACGGCGCCACACTAAGTAACGATCATCAAACAACTCGGAGTTTAACATGCCATCCATTAACCACGTCTCCGTTAAAACAATAACATCGTAGGAATTCTGTAGAACCTGACGGTAGAACGAGTCGGTCTTAGTTCGCAATCCCCGTACGTTCTGATAAAAGACAGTAAGACACTGTTCACTCTTGTTAGCCATTGCACATATTATGTATATCCAACAATCTATACATCTATACATATAATAAAATCGTAGCGAAGTCAAAACTGTACATTGAATATTTTTGAAAAAAAGTAATTGCCACGAGGTCTGGGAACGATTCGGATGCCGAAAATATAGTTTTTAGAATTTTTGTCTGTTTGACTGTTTGTCGGTTTGTCTGTTTGTCTGAATGTATGTTCCAGCTAAACGCAAAAACTACCGGACAGATTTTGTTCAAATTTTGTATAGATATTTCCTATAGGTCTGGTCAAATTACTATGTATAAATTATCACGCTATTTGCTATGGGGGATGAGCAGTATTGCATTATGTTTTGAGATGGGTCCATAAGGGCAGGTACCTTAACCGTGGTCGCTACAAGAAAATGGTCTTAAGAGACTATCCTTAACTTTTAGAAAAAAACTGATCTGCATTCACAGATTTTGAAAAAAAAATACTGTCAGCAAGAAACAGGGCAATTTTCACAAAAAAGTTTTTTGATGCCAATCGATCCTGTTTATTACGAGGATCAAAAAACTTTATAGGACCAACTGAGGTTTGAGTACTAGAAAAGTCAGAAATCGAAAACAAACTTTTCCCATACAGTTCGTAGGAATAATACTGAGATGACAACAGTCGAATTATTCCAATACTACTTCGCTGGGTTGAATAGGAAACGAATAGAGAAGATAGTTACAGATTTAATATTTTAAATGATTATCATACCTTATGGATCTAAGCAGTCAATTATGACATATTACGCTATTTCAGTCAACTTTCAACAAAGCAATGCAAATCTGATTTCGATTTCAAAGAATTGTTATTTTTTGTGCTTCTTTTTAGGGTTCCGTACCAAAATGGTATAAAGGAACCCTTATGGTGCAGCTCAGTCTGTCTGTCCGTCTGTCTGTCTACGCTGGATATCTCAGGAACTACTAAAGCTATCAAATTGAAATTTGGAATAGTTTTAGGTGACGTTTGCAAAAAAAATCTTTCTCTCTCATTTGCAATTTTTTTTTGCATCTAGGATTTAACGGGGGTTTTAAAACTAGAAGTCAGGCTATTAGAGCATGTGGGGTATCGTATGAAAGAGCGCTATTTGCACATTCTCAAACATTTTTTGAGGCCGCATTGTTTTCGACTTTTGACAAAAAAAAAAATACCATTCCCACCTCTCTCCCTCACGCGTTCCGCCTCCTCCTTCGGCGGCATTACTGCTTCGCAGAAGGAGGTGACGGCCTCCCATGCACTCTCGCTCCGTACTATGGCCTGGACCAGGACCGGACGCGAGAGATCGTCGCCACCGATCGCCTCCGTGAGGACACGGCGGTGCTCTACCCAAGCCGGGCAGGCCTCCACCGTATGCTCTACCGTGTCCTCCGATCGACACAGTGATAACACCCGGGCGTTTCCTCCCGCCTTATCCTAAACAGGAACCTCCCGAAACAATCGTGTCCGGTGAGGACCTGCGTATTGGAACAAATGAGTATTGGATGTAAATAAAACCCGTTTAAACAATTTTGTTTAAATCAAATTCCCTTCTTACTATAAAGGTTTTGCGACTAACATCCTTGCGCACATGAATTTTGCCATGTTTCACCCAGACGAATTCATAGTGTTTCTCTCTAGCGGCAATTTTAGTTATATTCAGTAGTTTTTTGGATTCCACACTTAGATGGTCGTTGACATAATTACGTTGTGCCGCTCCTTGAAAACCTATGTCAGAGGTGGAGAGATCCTTATCAGCACGAGCAGCCGCAATCAAATCCTCTTTTATATATCTGTTGAGGAAGCTCACTATCACAAATTTTTCCTTGGAGTTATGTATTGGCACCCTCGAAATGTAATTAATCTGGGTCTTATAACACTTGTAATTGATTTTGCTGCTGATGGCGTCAGCGATTGAGAATAAGTTCTCATCCTTCTTTAGGGGGACACCCTTAATCTCCACATTGTTTAGCCTGGATCGCTGACCAAACGAAGAAAGCTCAAGCTTAGTTGATGCAAATTATTTATTTATTAAAACTTTATGCACAAGTAAAAAACTGTACAAAGGCGGACTTAATGCCTTGGGCATTTTCTACCAGTCTACCTTAGGGTGATGCAGAGATAATACACAGTAGGTGCAATAACAGAAAAGCAATTTAGAAGATATTTACAGCTAAGATATAAGAATAAATACATATATACATACATACAACTAAAAATAAAGAGTTATGAGAGTTAAACAAGCAAACCTACAAAAACTTAATTCTGAGACGAATCTGCCAACTTCTTGCTTAATTCTAATAGGTTGGGGAAAAAGTTTCTTCGCATTTTTTAAGAAAATTCAAAATATTCTTTAATACAGTTTATTTACATTTAACTATAGTATGTAGGTACCATTTTGTTCGATAACTTTTTGCTATCTTGTAGGTAGGGACATGATCCCATTTCTATAGAAATTTTGGGACTTCTGATTAAAATACAGCGACAAGTGGTTTTGGCAGTCCTCTCGTGATGTTAACCTGACACTGCCTAAAGAATTCTGAAGAGACCGAAACAGGTGGAAATCTGAAGGTGCAAGGTTAGGACTATACGGCGGATGTATTAACACCTCCCAGCCAAACTCTCTTAATTTTTGCTGAGTGGCTAAGGATGTGTGAGGTCTAGCGTTATCATGATGAAAAACCACACCCCTTCTGTTGATTAATTCCGGCCGCTTTCTCTCAACTTCTTGCTTTAATCTCATCAGTTGTTCGCAGTAGAGTTCTGAATCGATGGTTCTGCGTGGTGGTAACAGCTCATAATGAGTAATGCCCTTCCAATCCCACCACACACACAGCATCACCTTGTTGCGAGTTAACCCGGGTTTCGCCACAGTCTGTGATGCCTGACCGGCCTTTGACCACGACCTTTTTCGCACGTTCTTGTCGTACGTGATCCACTTTTCATCACCCGTTATCAGCTTCTTCAAAAATGGTTCGGTTTCATTACGTCGTTATAAAGAATCACAAATGAGTACACGGTTCATTAGGTTTCTTTCAGTGAGCTTGTGAGGTACCCAAATATCGAGCTTTTTTGTGTCCCCAGTTTTTTTCAAATGTGCCAAAAGTGTTTTGTGGTCAATTCCCAGTTCTTCAGCTACGTCGTAACTACCGATATTGCTCCACTTTTTCAAAAATGGCTTCCATTTTATCCGTAATCGGGCGACCAGAGCGACGTGTATCTTTGACATCAAAATTTCCGGATTGAAAACGCTTAAACCAAAGAACAAAGGCGAACTCCCGAACAAATTTTTGTTGACATTTTTTTTTGCGTTTGCTTATGAAAAATATGTAAAAGAATAGATTTTGAATTCCTGAACAGTTTTGTCTTCAGTTATACTTTTATAGGAAGTCAGGAATTAAAGATATTCCAGTTTAAAGTTCCAGAGGTTATGTCTTGTCAACAACAAACTAATCGAAAATGTAATACCTACTTACCACTTAAAATATCATTGATAGAAATGCATTTTTACGACAAAATAAGATACGGAGTACGTATTCAGAAAGTTATAGATATATTATATGGTAAATTACATGGTAGAGGTAGATCACGGATATAGAAAAAAAAAACTTGTTTTTTTAATATTTATTCCTCATCTTCTCTTATTACAATGTTATCAAGAAAACCTGCTGTGATATTTTGTTGATGTCTAGCCCATTCTAGATACCACACTCCAGTCATTGTATGAGCGCAACATCCAACAGTTCGTTACTATTTTATTTCACACAATTTTTCCCGGTATCGGCGCATTTTATTGACACATATGTAGCAGCTGACACACATGATGCGTGTAGGCTTACACGGCTACCCATCGTGATAAACAAATCGATGCACACACAGCAAAATCCAAGGTATCAGCCAAAATCGGAAACCAGAGTCACAGAAAAATGTCGTCGTATAGGCAAACAATCAGAATTCTTAGGCAAGCACTATTCACACAAGGAACAGTAAATCTCAGAGTCCATGAGCAGAAGCAATTGAAAAAGTAGAAAATCACGGAAAATCGATGGAAAACTAAATAACAAGACGCACGCGTAAACAACAAGTTGTCAGTACGGTACATGTCACTATGCGGCGTTGACAACTTAAATGTTATATTTCTTTTTTTTGCGATGTTGCCATACTCGAATAAATTGCACTACGAGGGTATGTATTAAATTAAATAATTATGACCGCTATATTCTTAGCACAAACAATTATTTTTATTTTCACATTTATTTTCTGTTGCAGAAATGTATTTCATATGTATATTAATGCAATACGAAAAGCAAAGCATTTTATGTAACTTGACCAAGATTTATATTGCATGGCAACATTAAACGTTCAGCTTAGCCAAAAGTCATGAAGTTAAGCCAGAAAAAAGTAACGAAGCCATGATTATTTATCATCATCATTAATCTAGTCAATTCAGTTTTCAATTAAGACGACTTTTTTTCCAGACTTTAATAGGTCATAAGCTTGATTTGATAAAACTTAGTGAATTATTTCGTCGCTACCTATCACGGTGATATATGTAGACGCTTAATAATTTCATCAACAATTTTCTCGCCATTGTTCTTTGTGCTACTCTCACAGACACTGCACTAGGTCCATAAACATCGCAAATTTTTTTCGCGGCTTGCGTTGCATTTTTACCTTTTTTGTAGTAAAATTTTAAAATGTATCGAATTTCTTCGTTAGATTCACTCACCTAGACAGTATGAAAAACAAATGCAAATCACACATTTTCCTAATTTGAATTTGGAATTATGTTCTTTAAAATTTAAACTTTCAATGATACCAAAACCAGCCAGATACAAATAGTATAGCCAAAGAGATTTTATTACAAGTTCATACATACTATAATGCGAAAAGACTTTTTCCCCAACCTAATATTTGCAACGTTCGTACGTTTTTCTAGTTCAACAAGTCTGGTATCGAAGTCATCGAGTCTACCACTAGAGAAATCACAACTTTTCTTAAGCTCGGTCAATTCATCTTTAATCGATCTTATGTCGCTGACTAAGGTTGGCAAGCTCGGCAGCTGCTGCTTCAATTCGCGAATCTCACCCAGTACTGTATCCAATGAAGCAGAAGGTTGCGGTGAAAGCAGAGTAGGCGACGATTTACAAGCAGAATATTTCCATTGCGCTCTTCGGTCGGGTCCCAGTTTTCTCCACCCCGCTTCAGACACACTTGCACAAGAGAAATCCAAGAGTTTCTTGCAGCTTCCACATTGCACCCCGTCGTTAAACTGATCATTGCAAATTGCACACGTTTTCATAGTGACTAAAATAATTATTAGGAGATATTTATAAGTGCAACTTTATGGAAACGTAAAAAAGGTTGACGATCAATTTTTTTTTGCGTAAGCGTACTGTGCTAGTGCGTGCTCACACGGAAGTGATTTTATTCCTATTTCCAACAATATTTGACTAAGTTGAATATAATAACTATTGTTGCAAATAAAAATATAATAAAAAGAAAAACTCCTCGTGAGGATAGAACCCACGGCCTGTCTTTATGAGTCCGATACCTGATACTACATACTGACGATGCTTATTAAAATAGCGCGAATTTTAGCAATATACTGAACCGGCTAAAATCATGCGTTTACTGCCTGTCAAAACAAAAGACGACGAGACAACGACGACAGACGCTGTTTAAGTGTGTGTGGTGAGATCTCATTAGTCATTAGGTTGACTGCGTTAAGACACCACTCACACAAACAGAAGTTCGCATTGCTACGTCCATTGAAATATGATCATTAACGTGCTACTGCACTTATGACCGTTGACTGCACATGCTGTGTACACGGATCAGTAAAGCGTTTGATCTTATTGATCACAATATTCTTTTAAATAAGATAACAGGCATGGGTATTCATGGGTCATTACAGCGAAAAATCGGACACAAATGGTAGTTATTCAAGGTTTTAAATCTCACACAAACGTTATACCATCAGGAGGACACATACACACATAGCTCGCATGCACATAGCATAGCATGGCTAGCACATAGGGCCTTTTTTGTTCTTTATCTTTACAAATGATTTGGCAAGTAAAATAGAATGCAAGTTTAATATGTACGCCGATGACCTAAAATTGTTCCAAATAGTAAACTGTGCTGAAGACTCAGTAAAATTGCAAACTGAAATCGACAAAGTTTCCCGATGGTGTATCAAAAACCACATGACTTTAAATGTAAGCATATTATAAAAAAATAAGTTAAAAACACCCCATTAACGCAATTAACAGTGTACCTCTGGAAGAGGTGTGTTGGATTCGCGACTTAGGCATAATTATGGATTGCAAACTTAAGTTTAGACACCATTGTTTTGTGTTTGTGGGATAAAAAGTTGTTTTAGTTTCACTTTGGGCTTAGAAAATAAATAGATACTTCAAATACCATTTCGGTGTAAGCTCAGGCAGAAATGTGCTTTTATCCATACCTACATATAGGTATGTTTAAAGTTGGAGATGCTCGTAGAATATTCATCTGCACATAGATAACAAAGCTCAGAAAGCCTCGCGTCTGTTGGGTTTTGTAACGCGACAACTCAAAGAATTTAGGGATCCCAAAGTCACAACATAAATTTTTTACTGCATTGTTCGCAGTGTTAGAGTATGGAAGTCAAGTATGGAATCTTACTTATGATGCCTACTCTAGTAAATTAGTTCAAAAACGCTTTCTATACCAACTATTTTATGTTAATAACCAATGTAGAAACCAGAAATGTAGAAACAAATGTATGACCACTTTATGCTCTAGAAGAAAAGCTGCGTATGATGTACACTTTTTTAAGCTGATCAATGCCCACGTAGATTGTGAAGGTTTGCTGGAGAGAATTCAACTTGTTGTTCCACGCCAGAGCAGTCATTTATGCAATAGGCGCACATTTGTGGTACCGCATTGCAGAACAAATATAAAAGAACATGCTCCATTTTATAAAATGCTTTTCAGCTACAACGGTGTGAGGCAGCATTTTGATATTTTGTCTGGGACCTTAGCAAGTTAGCATCAGTCAAAATCAGGGTTCGCCGATATATATCAGTGGATATATATCATGATATATATCACGATATATATCAATTGATTTTTATCTTGATATAATATATCATTTGATTTTTTTTCTGTCTTCTGAACTAAAAATTTTGGAGATTAATGTTTACCCTGGCAACAAGTAGCGAAAAACTACGATTAAGAATAATTTACTTACTTTTTACTTTTTTATGATTACAAATTATTATTAAAATTAGTAAGTACTGGTTTTTTTAAGTGTTCATTAAAACATTCTTTCTCAAATAAACACTAATTTTATTGTTACTTTTTGAAAGTATATCACCTCCATGTACTAATGTGTACTGGCTAGATGCAAAACTGTCTGCATAAGAGTTGACACATATTGTTTTTCATGTAACTCCATGTTCCACATTTTTCCTTAGATAAACCTTTATACCTTCCTAATAAATGCTTTACAGTATTTCCTGTGTTTCCGCTCTGCATACCTTCCCAACATTACTTTTTTTAAATAAAAAATGTGGTAATTTGACACTTATATTATTTACAAATTCCACATTTTTAAGTGTTTAATCCCTTACAGAACGAAATTCGCTTCTTTTTCTTGGCCTGGATCCATTATAAATAAAAAAATGGGATTTTTGATATTTATTATAAAAATCGGATTTTTTCGAACCCTGGTCAAAATTACTATTAAGATGAGCCTGTGCAACCATTCCACTGATAATAATTAGGCCAATGGCAGCATTAACTTTAACTAGCTCATACATTGTGTATGCTGTGTTCACTATTTTAGGGCATGCAGTGTTATGTATTACTTTAAGTTTACCTAGTATTTAGGGTGTATCTATTCAAACACGAAATATTTTAGGAGATACACCTATAGGTGGTAAAGAAGCCATGTGAACGCGCTTAAATGCGCTCTACGTGAACGCGCCCTGAGCGAGAGGGACGCGGGCGGGCAACCGCCAACTCGGCCAGAATCAGCGTTGCGAACACACGTCGGTCTTGAATGTCGCGATCGCGTGTCGACCACATTATGAAGTGCCGTTTTCATTATTTATAATTGTTTTCAAGAAGTTGAGACATTATTATTTCAACCCTCAACACCATGGAAACTATTTTTTTTTTTTTAAATCTGAGTATATTATTTAAAAAAATAAGTAATATTGTATTGCCCAATTAATGAACAAAAGAAAAGAAAAAAAAAATTACACATCAACAAATAACTCATTCTACACATGAACTCACGCCTTTTTTTCATGGAAATAGGCAGAAACTACAGAACGCCATCTACTACGATTCTTACATACTCCTTTTGCTTCTACTAACACAACAAACTAATTCCAATCCAACCAACCAACTAACTAACTAACCAATCCTTTCCATACCATTCGATTTTCAAATAAACGGGATTTCTTTTAACGCCTAAGTGTACACTGATAAACTCAATGAAATGAGTTACGATGTAATACTGACCAAAATGCCGTATCTTCCCATAATGTTAGAATTTTCTGCAAGAAATTTATGACAGGCTGTCCAATAGTTACTTGCAAGTAATAACACCCACGTACTAGATACAAAAGGAGTTTGTAAGGATCGTACCAGGTGGCGTTCTGTAGTAATGCCTACCCCATGGGGAAAAGGCGTGAATTTTAGTATGTACTAAGTACACACACCACCACATACACTTGCTGCGTAAATAACAGATGCAAGTCACTCAGAGATTCTCGCAAAAATGTCCCATGTATAAATGCAGCCTAACTCTAAAGTTAAGCTATATTTCCACATAGGACATTCTAAGCTACTAATAGCTTCCTTTGTAAAGTACCTGGGAGTTCGGTGAGGGTATACTATGAGGCCCTGAGCTGTCCACCACATCGACGGGCGAATCCGAACTGATCCAGCGAAGAGTCTCCAATAACTGTTCGTACTGCTCGCGTCGAGCCGACACGTGCAGGCCGCCCACTATCTTGCCACGGACTTCGCACTGTCATGGATGACAATGCAGATTAATTATCATAAAAATTTAATAAGCCATGGCCCTTTGCCCAGCAGTGGGATGATGCAGGCTAACAGTAACAGTAATCCCCACCAAGAATTAATGAAAAGGATAACCTGCTTTACCAAATGTCAATCTCATCTTCTACAGATTCTCCTTTGACCTACGCGGGTCTGACAGCGGAACAGACTTTAAACTAAACTTGCCAGCCGAAATACTGGCGACAGAGGCATCAGCGTTACTCATAAAAAAAAATATTAAAAATATTATAGTTATGCTTCGGACTTAAGAGCGTATCACACTGACGACGCTAGGTACACGCAGCGAGCCGTTAAACAATAGCCTCGCTGGAACCACGTTCGCAAATCGCCAGTGTGATAAGGCCCTTAGAAAGTGTGTTACCTGGTAGTCGGCGTCGGTGTCGGCCTCGGTGTCGCAGTAGTTGACGGTGAAGCGCAGCGCCGTGTTGTGCAGCACGGGCTTGCCCAGCGACACGTCGTATATGTCCGCCATGTTCTCCGACGACAGCTGGTGCAGCTTCAACTTGTCGGCTACGTCCACCTGTGTAACATACAAAAGTTATGGAATCTGTTGCATCTTACTAACCGCATCTTTTGCAAGTGCAAATTATTGCGGGCGGGAGGGTAGTGCTGCATTCTGCATAGGACCTAGTTATTGCGTTTTTTTTTTTTTTAATCATATAAAGGTGCTATTTATCACTTCGCGCACTTTGCGCAATATTCATATAATCTGGCACGTACGTCAATGCGGGCAGAGCTACGAACGTCCACAAAGTATGTCAAGCCGCAAGTAAGAAGTCTCCGAGTTAGTACGGTCTAGACGGACTGTTGATTGTCTAGCGTGAGCTGTAAGCGAAGGGAACTCACGGCGGCCAGCGAGATGTCCCGCACGCGCACTTTGTAGAGCGTGTGGTGCGGCGGGCCGGGCCGGTTGGCCAGCGCCATGCGGCCCAGGTGCGCCACGAACACCTGCGTGCTGTGCGCGTTGCGGGGCACCACCACGACGGGAGACTCCAGCTCGATGCTCACGCTGCAAGCACCGATGGAATGGACGTGGTTAGGCCAGACAAAATATGTCTGAGATTCATTTTGTGAAAGCGACGGTCAGAAAGTCAGACAGTCAGCGCTTCGGAGATAAGCAATAAAAATCTGAAGTGGTCTACATACAGCATCAACATCCAATCACGACTGTTAGTACGTTGTTCCAACTGTGCGCCGAGTTAGTGACTGAAGACGGCGCTCGCGGCGCTGCATATTTATATATGGAGTTGCGTAAGAGCCCTAGACCGAAATACGGAAGGCGCACGACTTTTCTGATAAGTCCATTATAAATGAGGTATAGCGCACATACCACTATGTACAATAACTAATCTGTTATATATAGTATGAAATAAAGAAATACATATGGTTTATCATTATCACTAGTTTTATTCCATTTCCAAGACTGTACTAAGTTTCCCTAAAGTAGTGACCCCGCGTTCAAAATGACCAGTGAAGAAGCGATCGAAATGATCAGTGTTAGATCACGCATTCCACAATTCTGGCGTGATAAACCCCGTCTTTGGTTCGCCCAGTTTGAAGTTATGATTGCCAACCAGAAGCTCGGAGACGAAGGAAAATTTGGACTGGTAGTAGCGAATCTCACGAAGCCAGAGGTCCACCTCTGGCTTCGTGAGATTCGCTACTACCAGTCCAAATTTTCATTCATCTCAGAGCCATGATGGCCATGATGATGTCACTTATTTGCTCCAGAAAATAAGTGACATCATCATGGCCGCTCCGAACACAGGGGGGGTATGAAGAAGTCAAGAAGAGGCTGGTGTCCGTCTACGAAGAAACTTTAGGGAAACTTACTACAGTCTTGGAAATGGAATAAAACTAGTGATAATGATAAACCATATGTATTTCTTTATTTCATACGATATATAACAGATTAGTTATTGTACATAGTGGTATGTGCGCTATACCGCATTTATAATGGACCAATCAGAAAAGTCGTACGCCTTCCGTGTTTCGGTCTAGGGCTCTTACGCGTCTCCATATATAATATATAAATACGCAGCGCCGCGAGCGCCGTCTTCTCCCCCCGACTCTGCCCTAAGCCGAGGTTCGTACCCCACAGGAGGTGCCTTAGCGCGCAGTCGGATAGCTTATAAGTATGCCCTGGCTGGAGGCCTTAAATTTCTTTTAGGAGCTTAAGGCACCACAGGATAGCCCGGTTAAAGAGTAGCAACCCCTCGTGGTTAAACTCCGAAATGCCATTAAAAAAAAAAAAAGCGCCGTCTTCAATCACTAACTCGGCGCACAATTGGAACAACGTACTAACAGACCGGCGATCCTCAGTGCGCGGCCGCGCGCCGTCGTTATTGGATGTTGATGCTGTATGTAGACCACTACAAGTCCATGGTTACTTGCCTGAGCACAATGTTGTCGGACTTGAGCGAGGCGGGCTCGTCCAGCGAGGCGCCCATGCTGACGGTGCGGCGGCGCGGTGACACGCCTTCCATTGACTGTGACAGCTTCGGGTTTGCGTATAGTGACTCGCCCCTGGACAAGATATTTAAGTTAAAACACCAGACAGTACACCTGACAGAAACGTGTGGATCTACGTAACACTTTCTTCGATAAGCAACCAGTTTTTCACATTCGATATAATTTATAATTTCGTGCATCGGTATGGATATCGCGGGAACTATCAACTGAGTTGCAATGTCGTTTTTCTACATCCACGCGGACTAAAATCACGAGCATAAAATTGTAAGATTATTATTGTTTGCGGTGTATTAAGACTAACCAATTAGAAATATGTACAGTCGCCAGCACATCAGGCTACACGAAACCATGGGGCCTCAACTCGAACAAATTATAATTAGTCTTGAAGAAAATTCATAGATGGCAGCATAGGTAACAATATAATTAATAGTGTAACATTTTATAGACACATTTTTAACGCGTGGGAAGAGGCCCAAGACACAATAGGAATCTTTTGTGACCTCTCCGAGGCATTTGATTGCGTCGCTGAAAACCAGCGCTGGAGCTCTGTCTCGCATAGGGTCGCAGCATTATGCTGAGCGATGGCCGTTATGCGTGAATGTGACGCATATTTACCCCAAACCTATTATTTTTTTGTGTTGTGTTCTTTTTTTGCGTCATGTTTACCGCAAATAAACGTTTTAAAATTGATGCCTAGTTGCTGCCCAACTACACACATAATATGTATATTTAACTAGCTTCTGACCGCGACTTCGTCTGCGTGAAATTTCTTGTCCCCCGTCCCACCCCGTCGCATCTCATCGCCTGCCCGCGCTATTACTTCGTTTTCGCTTAGAAAGAAAGAAAGAAAGAAACATATTTTATTTGGGGCACGCACAAGAAATACAAACAGTAAAAAATAAATCTTGAGCATTTAAAACTAACAAAATTTACACTGTAAACTTGTGCGAGGCCAAAAAGGCCACTATCTCAGCATAATGCTGCGATATTTAAAAAATAAATACCGCAGCGCTGGTATTCTTATAGAGCCCGAGTGGAGTGTAGTGTAGTTGGCCTTAGTGTTCTTTCTTACTTTTTGCCCGGCTTCTAAGAGTCTTAGCATCATGTTAAAAAGTCTAAAGCCTACCTCAAGAATTGGGTTTTTTTTTTTAATCCAACTGGTAGCTCTAGAGATTAACGCGTTCATACAAACAAAAAAGAAACAAACTTCAGTTTTATTTGATTCTCATTAAAAAAGTTATAGTAAGCCAACCTTAAAAGATAGACATATGCTATCGCGGACTTTTGTTTACAACTTTTTAAGAGGAACAATTCTGACATACATGATTGTTGCGTAACTTTAACCGTTTAGGTACGCAGCGCACGCAACGGAAGCTTTCAAAAGGAATACATTTTCCCCGTTTTTGCAACATTTTTCATTGATGTTCCGCTTCTATTATTCGTAGCGTGATGTTATATAGCCTATAGCTTTCCTCGATAAATGGGCTATCAAACACTAAAATAATTTTTCTATTCGAACCAGCAGTTCTTAAGATTCAAACAAACAAACTCTTCAAATTTATAATATTAGTAGATATAGATTTAAGGAAAGATTGTATAGGTACACACTTTTCTTTTCTTTTTTTGAAACTTGAGCATTAAGGACTTGGAAAACTTGCACTTAGTTTAGTAAAATCTTACTTAAATGTATTTGTAAATGTTGTTTCAGATGTTAATCAATTAGTTGTGGTTGTGGAGCAGGACCAGCATTCAGCCAAGCATTTTTATCAGCGATGTAATCCCCCAACTTATAATATGCCTGCCTGCATAGTGTGCGTTTTATACAAGTTTTAAAGGGCTATGCAGAAAAATGGTGCCTTTTTTTTATTTATATATTTAGTACATGGAGGACTTACAGCTAATAAAAACAAACAAAATAGGAAACCAGAGAGCCAATTACAAATCCTCACGTATAGACATAGAATAGGTAATAATTTATGGTGTGAGCACAAAAACAAAAAACAATTCACCTAAATTAAAATAAGAATGAATATAAATATTTGGTTTGCAATTGATGTGACTGCATTAACAGAAAATAATAAAAACAAAAACAAATAATATAACCTACCGCTACTTGAAATATTTGAGGCTTAAACACCTTCTGGCCGAGTTCACACTAATTGTGGATAGATCAAAATCGAATTCCTTGCATATATCATTGAAACTCCTGCTTGCGCGCACAATATAACTATTCTGCCTATAATTCGAAGATGTATGAGGTACAAGTATTGGTGGATTAAAACGAAGTACTTTACTTGGCACATTAAAATGAAATTTTGACAATAATTCGGGGTTATCAATATTGTTATTGAGGATCTTCAACAAGAATAAACAGTCTGCAATTTTACGTCGATCTACCAGTGGTAGCAGATGATACTTCTTACAGAGTCCAAGATAGTCGGTTAACCAATATGGAATCGTTTGATGCAAGCAAAGATATTTTATGAACCGTCTTTTGATGTTTTCGATGCGGTCAATGTATTTATGATAACGTGGATTCCATATCTGAGATGCATACTCTAGCTGACTTCTTACAAAAGTGCAATACAATATTTTTAGTATTTTAGCATCAGTAATAAAACACTTAGAGACGTATTATAAATCCAAGCAGTTTAGAAGCTTTTTTGACAATTGCGTCAATGTGTGTGTCAAAAACTAACTTACTGTCTTGATGGACGCCTAAGTCACGAATGGTATTTGCACCTCGGCAAGATTTGGCCAGCCAAAGTGTAAGTAGTGGCAAGGACTGCACGTTTTCTAGTGTAAGTGATCACCGAACACTATTTATTTATTATGGCACACTAACGCCACCTTGTTAGATGTGTAGAGTACTTCCATTCAAACAATAGTTACTATGGCAGCTCAGCTCTAAAGTTCATCCGTCTCGAGTTATGCACCCTAATCTATGACGCGTATTTAATTAGGAAAACTGAAAATATGAGTTACCTTTAAGGCGAGGTTCTTCGAGCGTGTATTTTTGTTCTTGAAATGGCAGCTGGGCCGTGCCGTGAATTTCGTTAATTTTGGGTTGAAAATTACATGTTTTACTATATTAACAATGTTAAACCCGACGGATATTACATCATCATAGACGTTTATTTTAATATGATTTTCAATACATAATGTGGTATAATATTGAAATAAAATTATTTTGATCTACAAAATTTATTTATTTATAATTACCTTTACAACTATCATAACAGGATTAACCTAATGCGATGGTGTGGTATTTATATACTTACAATATTAAATTAACCTAATAAGGAACTTCTATAACATAGGTACTACTTAAATTATATAAATCTCATATATACAATAACACAGTACCACTATTATATACTTATTAACATTTAATAGGTACTTAATACCACACATTTATACAGGATGTTTGGCAGAACGTTGAACATATGAAAATGGTGGATAGGTGGGGTCATCTGCTACTTACTCAGTTCTAATTTATTTGGCCCTGGCCCCCTGGATATTTAAAAAAAAAATTGTTTTTTTGTTCTAGTTTCACCACTTTCTTAACTTTAAAGTGTAATATTATTAAAAATGGGTAAAACAGGCAATATTTTAGTTTTTTTTTTTAATCTTTAATGTTGGCAAATTCTTATAAAATTATTGCATTATTCAGATGTTAGCTAGAAAAAAAGTTATGAGTCCACAAACTTACAGAAAGATGTCGTACCTTGAGTCCAGATAGTGTTTAAACTATAAAATAAACCAGATAAGGACATAAGAAGCACTAATATTTTCAGTTTTGTTAATAAAATACTCATGACATTGTTACGGTAAAGTGTAACTTGATGTCACACTATGCTACTTACGTCAATATGTTGTACCTTGAGTCTAAAAGAGTTTGGACTATGAAATAAATAGTATAGGACCATTAAAGGTAACTCATATTTTCAGTTTTCCTAATTAAATACGCGTCATAGATTAGGGTGCATAACTCGAGACGGATGTACTTTAGAGCTGAGCTGCCATAGTAACTATTGTTTGAATGGAAGTACTCTACACATCTAACAAGATGGCGCTAGTGTGCCATCAAAAAAAAAAGGCACCAGTCGCCCATACATTTCAGGCAAAGTCTCATATAGTTGAAGTTTGTAGGGAGGAATTTTATTTTAACATTTCAACAGTACCCCATGAAAGATGAGTCTACTTTAGCCAGTCTGAAACCTGGTTGAACTAATTGGTCCCTATTTCTAGTACTATAATTATGTCTTTCACCTCTTTTCCTAAAAGAGAAAACAAGGTACCATCATGATGTTAATATCCTTAAACAGTTCCCTTAGAGAATCGCGCCTGCGGTGATTATATATGGCTCTGATGGCTCTTTTCTGCAGAATAAAAATAGACTCGATGTCTGCAGCTCGTCCTTAAAGTAAAATACCGTAAGACATGATAATTCAAAAGTGCCTGTAATTAGTTTATTTGAAATAAATGTTTGGAGTTTGAGTTTGATACTATGAAAGTAACTAAAATAGACTAGCCTCGCGGTATCTACATCAGTGAATTGACGGATTTTTCTGACAGCAACAGTTTTATCGACGAATTCTACTTTCTCTTGTGAATCAAGAGAAAGTAGAATTGAATACTATCTCACTATCACTACTTTTGACATTTGGTAAAGAACATTTTATGCACTTGGTTTTTTTCCCATTTAATACTAAATTATTAGCAGTAAACCAATTTTGGACCTGCAGTAGAGCGTTATTTGCGTCGTCAAAATTTTTAGCACGTCTATCTACCTTAAAAATTAAAGTAGTATCGTCAGCAAATAACACCATTTATGGTTGATTTTTTTAATAAATGGAGCAGTCCATTTATATATATTAAAAAAAGGAAAGGATCCAATATCGAGCCTTGTGGAACACCCATTTTTACTTTTAAACCGAGTGAATTGATAGCATTTATTTGAACTTGCTGTTGTCTATCATTTAAATAAGATTTTACTAAACTAACCGCAAGTTTTCCAAGTCCGTAATGCTCAAGCTTCAAAAGTAAGGTTTCGTGATGGACGCAATCAAATGCCTTGGAGAGGTCACAAAAGATTCCTATGGCGTCTTGGGCCTCTTCCCACGCGGTAAAAATGTGTCTGAATAATGAACCTGGAACTACATATCTTTGATTATCCATACTAATATTATAAATGTGAAAGTAACTCTGTCTGTCTGTATGTTACGTTTTCACGCCTAAACCGCTGAACCGATCGTTATGAAATTTGGCAGAGATATAGCCTGGGATATAGAGAAGGACATAGGCTACTTTTTACGCGATAATCGACATCCACGCGGGCGGAGCCGCGGTGAAAAGTTAGTAAGATATATTTTAAAAGTAGGTAGTATTCTGTCTGTCGATGCCAATTCTGTTTCCGTCTTGTCTGAGGCCGACTCCTAGATGGCGTTGTAAAACTACAGTCTCTGGCAATTAGTGAGTCGCTGATGCTGCCATCTGTAAATGGAGGAAGAAAAATAGCCAGCTCAATAGCCAGACTTAGGGAGGTGTCATTTCTTTGTATGGGATTGGGTATCTGTACGTAGTATATTATCTGCGACGAAACTATCAAATTTCTCCAAACGATTTTAAACTTTAAAATGTTGATGATTAAGTTCAAAATCGAATGAAAATCTGTCAGTTTGTGGTAACTTGATGTCCTGGCGACTGTACTTCAATAAAAAATGTTTCATTCACAATCTAGATTTGAGTTACCCCAATGAGACTAGCAGCGCCATCTAGTAGTGATGCGTGCAAACAATTATTATGATGTTGATTATGTGAATGTATTATACATTGTATGTATTATATTTAGGTAATTGATTTAAATTAATATTGTGAACCAAAATTGTTGTCTAATAATAAATACATTATCATTGATTAAGGAGTTGTATCTCGCAAATGTTCAGTGACTCGAGCACACTCCGTGAGGCACGAGCGCAGCTCGCGCAGCAGCGGGCCCGAGTGCGTGTACCACACGCTGGCCACGTGCAGGCTCACTGTCGCCTCCACCACTGAGCGACACAAATGTTGTGACTTGTGGAGCACATTACCTGGGGTGCACGAGTCCTATGGCCATGTCGGCGGCGGCGGCGCGGATGGAGCGCGCCAGGTTGGCGAGGTACTGCTTGAACTCCGTGAGGCACGAGCGCAGCTCGCGCAGCAGCGGGCCCGAGTGCGTGTACCACACGCTGGCCACGTACAGGCTCACTGTCGCCTCCACCACTGAGCGACACAAATGTTGTGACTTGTGGAGCACATTACCTGGGGTGCACGAGTCCTATGGCCATGTCGGCGGCGGCGGCGCGGATGGAGCGCGCCAGGTTGGCGAGGTACTGCTTGAACTCCGTGAGGCACGAGCGCAGCTCGCGCAGCAGCGGGCCCGAGTGCGTGTACCACACGCTGGCCACGTACAGGCTCACTGTCGCCTCCACCACTGAGCGACACAAATGTTGTGACTTGTGGAGCACATTACCTGGGGTGCACGAGTCCTATGGCCATGTCGGCGGCGGCGGCGCGGATGGAGCGCGCCAGGTTGGCGAGGTACTGCTTGAACTCCGTGAGGCACGAGCGCAGCTCGCGCAGCAGCGGGCCCGAGTGCGTGTACCACACGCTGGCCACGTACAGGCTCACTGTCGCCTCCACCACTGAGCGACACAAATGTTGTGACTTGTGGAGCACATTACCTGGGGTGCACGAGTCCTATGGCCATGTCGGCGGCGGCGGCGCGGATGGAGCGCGCCAGGTTGGCGAGGTACTGCTTGAACTCCGTGAGGCACGAGCGCAGCTCGCGCAGCAGCGGGCCCGAGTGCGTGTACCACACGCTGGCCACGTACAGGCTCACTGTCGCCTCCACCACTGAGCGACACAAATGTTGTGACTTGTGGAGCACATTACCTGGGGTGCACGAGTCCTATGGCCATGTCGGCGGCGGCGGCGCGGATGGAGCGCGCCAGGTTGGCGAGGTACTGCTTGAACTCCGTGAGGCACGAGCGCAGCTCGCGCAGCAGCGGGCCCGAGTGCGTGTACCACACGCTGGCCACGTACAGGCTCACTGTCGCCTCCACCACTGAGCGACACAAATGTTGTGACTTGTGGAGCACATTACCTGGGGTGCACGAGTCCTATGGCCATGTCGGCGGCGGCGGCGCGGATGGAGCGCGCCAGGTTGGCGAGGTACTGCTTGAACTCCGTGAGGCACGAGCGCAGCTCGCGCAGCAGCGGGCCCGAGTGCGTGTACCACACGCTGGCCACGTGCAGGCTCACTGTCGCCTCCACCACTGAGCGACACAAATGTTGTGACTTGTGGAGCACATTACCTGGGGTGCACGAGTCCTATGGCCATGTCGGCGGCGGCGGCGCGGATGGAGCGCGCCAGGTTGGCGAGGTACTGCTTGAACTCCGTGAGGCACGAGCGCAGCTCGCGCAGCAGCGGGCCCGAGTGCGTGTACCACACGCTGGCCACGTGCAGGCTCACTGTCGCCTCCACCACTGTGCGACACAAATGAGAGTACTTGAACTAAATGACGCAGTTTTCCTATGGACCATGCATTCAGTAGTTCCTATCAGGAAGTCATATACTTGGCCCAATTTTTTTATTTACTTATTTATATAGGCTTACGGTAAGGTTTATGGTGTACATCATAAAGAGTATTCTATTCCATTCTTACTAACTAACTAAATACATACCTACACAACATTAACCCACAACCTTTGTAATTATTATAGCTCTCGCATGTAGCAAAATTAAAGGAAAGCACGAAAATATTAAATAGCGTACTTGTTTATTATAAACTAAAACAAATACAAAACTGTTTCTTTTTTTAAATATCTAACATTAATTAAACAATAATCATTTTGGTTACAGCTAGCTTATTTATACTGTGTTTATACCACCTAACTCATGCAATGACAGTTTAATCTCAATGGTTCTATCAAACCCAAACCCTCTTATTATAAAAAAATGCTTAAGTACTGGTTTAAACCAAGACTTAAAAGTCTTGGATTGTTACGGTATTAAAGTTAGTACCAGGACCAAAATGTGTTCCTGTTACAAAACGAAGACTATCCGTGGATCAGTTAGTACCAAAGAAGGTTCATGGTTTAAATAATATCTACAGATAAGAAACAAAAATGGCATTCTTTTATTCGTTCATACAGGATGTATTTGAAGCAACGTTCTGTTTCTCTAAGTATTAATAATAAATTATCACTTGAAATGCTTAAATAATTATTTATCAATACAAAAATATGTCGTAAATTGTTCTTTGTTTAGGTTACAATCTATTGAACAAGCACAACTTGTACTTATGACGCGCTTTTTATAATCAAGTTGTCATATTTTTTAACACCTCCAGCGTGAAGTGGAGTGAATTAAATACGGCGGCCGCGTAATTTGAGAGTTGAGACGAATGTTTTTGTTGCGTCCTATAATAATAAAAACCTAAACGCACTTCTTCTTTTTAATCATTGTTCTTAGTATTACTGTTACTGTTGTGGTGGTTTGTTTGTGAGTTGTTGTGTCTGGTTAAATCGTGTACAATCAAAAATGGATCAACAAAAGAAAAAAAGGGGTGTAAACAGGAGTGTTGAAAAAAAAGTTAGTAAAACATGGATTTTTAATTATTATAAGTATCGAAATTTCCTCATCACTGCTTCTTGTTCTTCTAATGAACTAGGCATTTTTATAAACCTATGCGACATGTGCTAAAATTCCTGCCAGTTTCTTGCAAATATATTACTTTGCACTGTTGGCGCAGTGGTTAAGCGATTGACTGCTGCGCTGCGTGTCGCGGGTTCGATTCCCGCACGGAACAAATATTTGTATGATCTACAAGTAGTTGTTCCGGGTCTGGCTGTTTGTGTATGTGAGTTTAAATGTTTGTAAAAGCACCCACGATACAGGAGAAATTCCTAGTGTGGGGCAAAGTTAAAAAAAAAAAAAAAAAAAGGCTGAGATACGTCATGTGAGTCACTAGTATCGTCTTGAATCTGGAAATAAAACAATTATAAAGTAATACATAATTGATGACGCACAGCTTAGCTTTATTTGCATTACAAGGTACCAACTTACTTCATGGCGAGCCCAGTTGCGTAGGGCGCAAGCTACTTGCATTTCGGGGCTTAACGGATATCCTCGAGGATCGTGGGATAAATCCTCACGTAGTAAATCGACAATTCTTTCGCCAAAACGAAAGAAATTGGTGGCTCGTTTAGATGCCAGTGTATACACTTCCTAGCCACATTAAAAAACAAGCCCTAATAAATTCAAATGTTTTATAAAGCGGCAATTGTGCCGGAAAGCCTTTTATACTGTTAAAGACTATATTGAGGACAAAAAGTTATTTCTTTGGTATTGACCGCCGAATCGTTGAGCTCCTTAAGTTCTGAATTGAGCTGCACGATTACTGACAAATGCCTGCACTGACTGGACAGGTCCAATCTGTGTGGTTCTTTCATCAAAAGCCCATTTCAGACACCGATCTACATGGTCTTCACATGATCTGACCAAGATTATGTCAGGACTTTAAAAGAGACTGAGACCTCTGAGTTTGTTTCGGCTTTTCTTCTCAGAGTAGTCAGATAGGAAACGCCGACCTAATCTAGTTTTAAAAATATGATTGACGTGTAAAAGTGTTTGTACAAACCTACTTACAGAAATAAAATCATTTATCATTATGGTTCTAGATCAGATAGGTCTACCTGGCGCTTCGGCATCGCTCCGCGTGGCAACAGTGCGGTGTATAGTAAACAGCAAGGCCTTGGCGTCGTCTCCGTCGTGCGTGCGCGCGTCGTGCGCGGCGTGCGCGTCGGGCGCGCGCGCCTGCCCCGCGCTGAGCACGCGCGTGTGCAGGCCGCCGCCCTCGCACAGCGACACCACGCCCACGCCGCCCAGCGACCCGCCCACCTGCACGCGGCTGCCGTCTGCGTCACATAAAATCATGGAATCTTCAGAAAGGTGGCATTTATTGTGCAAATGCGGTATTTTACACAACTTTAACATCTTTTTTTCTATTTTAATGAAAATATGGCTCAACAATGTTCTGAGCATTGATCCCCTCACTGCTATGGGTTGGCAATACACAAAACAATATGATTGCTAGTACATTCACATCCAAAATATGTTCGTCACCTTAAGAGCTATTTTTGTCTGCTTATTGCACGATAGAATCTGCTTTACCGACTCAGCATTATGTATTGCATTGCAGAATTACATTTAGCCATCTTCTTTACAATGTCAGTACACTGACAATGAAATTACAAATTTTTTTAAGCAACATCTTTTGTCTCGCTTTCCTGCAATGTGTGGGAGTGATTTCGTGAAAAGGGACGGAAATGTGTAACAGGAGGTCAGGGAAGCGCGCTATTTGATTACACCAATGAGCGCGCGCGGTGGTAAAGTTGGCCGTCAGAAAAATTTACAATTTTTTATTTGACCTTTTTTAAATTAGTGTCAAACAATATTTGGTTTTACTACCTATAAATTAAAATCCAAGATGGCGGCTACGAAAATTTTCCATCGTGGGTGTCGTTTTCATGGTTTTTGAGGGTGCTAAGTCGATAACGAGGTCAAAATGAAAATCGAAGGAGGCGGCTGCGAAAATGTTCAAATGTTTCATCATGGGTGTCGTTTTCATGGTTTATCAAATCAATCGTTACGAAAAATCATTTCAAATAATACAGGATTCAGGATATAATGTTTATGTTGCTTATTACCAAGGTGAGATGTCATATAAACTTGCACATCATATGCGACTACTGTAAGGCTCGCTCGTTTTTTATTTATATTTCATTAAATTGGCCAGGTCATTAAAAAGGCTTAAGGTTGATATCAACTCAACATTAGTCAAAGGTCGATGCTTTCTGATCGTTGTTATAACAAATTCAATATAGTTTTATATACAATAGTCTGCTCTATGCGTAGCTTCAAAAGGTGTTATGTGTCTATGACTCGATAAAGGAAAGAATTTGAAACTGACGAATAAGTCAAGAAAATATAATAGATTCTTATTGCCCCTTTCAAAAGGTAGTTTCGTATGGAGAAGTATACTTAGGCTCTAGAGTGTACGCACCGACGGTGGCCTGTATCTTGGCCTCGCTGACGGTGGCGGTGGCGATCTTGCGCGCGACCACGGCGCCGTCGTGCACGGCCGCGCGCAGCAGCAGCACGCCCAGGCGATGGAAGTCGAACGTGATCTCCGTACGGACCTCCTTCTACACAGATAGGATTCAGTTATTATTTATTGCAATACTACTAATTTTCACGGACCTGACAAACAAACGTCTCGACAGAATGCGGGTGACAGGGGGGAAACCCGCCCATTATTTGTAAATCCATTCTAGCGGTGTAAGGAATTATTAGTGTAACTGAACTAGCCATTTCTCATTTTAGTTCGTCTACTGGCCACTTTGGCGTAACAAAGCATGACACTTTGTTCCAGAACATTATATGTGCGTTAGTATGCCGGGACCACATTATTTATTAACATGCACATGTGAAAAAGAAAGAAAGAAATCCGAAAGAAATCATTTATTTGCTGATAATGTAGGTATACATACAGAGTTGATACGACAGTGGGGCTTTCCTTTAAACTGCCTATACTAGGCACCATTTTCAAGCTCTGTACCAAAAATTAATTAAATAGGACCAGTAGTTTAATCGCAAATGATTTTTTAAGTTTTTGCCCCGTTTGAACACGATGTATCTTTCCTAACAGCTGATTATGATAAATCTGAGAATCTACGATACGTTGTTGCCGCTCTGACGCAAGTCACAAGTAAAACAAATTCACAATAAAAGTTGGCAATGCAAACAAAGAAGCAATAAATACACACATACTTGCACTTTCATTACGAGTGACAATCATAGCAAAACAGCCCGCGCGTAAAAGAAATAGAATTAATAGGTCAGTGTGTTGCTATTGCATCTTAGCCACTTGCTTGTCCATGTGTACTACAATCCCCAAAAAAAATCTTATCAAAATAGTCCATGGGGAGTACAGTCACCTAGCGACATCTTTCGGTTTAAACGTGTATAGCGCTAAGATTTGGTGATTGTTGTACAGTACAAAATTATAGATGGTGCTCTATGAAATTTGTCATCCGTGAGAGTGAATTTTACCTGTGGAATGGCAAAATTTTATGCAGAAAAAAAAAAAGAAAATGACAGTTCGTGTTTCTTGTCAACAAGTGTAAAGTGTGTGTGGAGCTCCAACAAGAATGTGGTAAGTTTTCTGTTTTTATACCCTATTTCTATTATTATTGTACATCAAATTAAACGTGAAGATATTTCCTTTACGAAATATGCATTACTACGACAATTTCAAAACATTTACATGGAATAATTTGACTGTAAAAGTTCTATGATCACTACGCGATCATCGTTTGATGATTCTAGGTTGTTTACAATTTATTCTACTGGTTGTTTTTGTTAAATAAAGGCTAAATGTAAGAGAATGCTTTACTATTAGCACGTTAATAGCCATTTACAAACGAAATATATTGAGATGGAGTCTAGAAGTGATTAAAATGAAACTCGTTATTAATGATTTTAGTGTTGGTGAGTGGAGTCCCGGTGGACATCTCTACTTAGAACGAAAATAATGGTTTGTTCAAACGGAGCGTTTGGTGATCTGTATATGGGAATGTTTTGTGGCTTTGTATTGGTGTTCCTATTATAGGTGTGGTGTTTATGTTTTCGTTTTTCAATATCAAAGAATAAAAAAATATCTATAATTAAATATTTTAGATTATAGGTTTATTTACTTTTATGTTGAAACAATAATAATAATAATTTATTTTTTAATATTGAAAGACGAACGAAAAATAGGAATACTTACCAATACTAATAACAATATTCGCTCAATTTTTTTTAAATTAAATATATATATATATATATATAAATATATATATTTAAATATAATAAAATGTGTTTGCTAAATAAACTTGCCGAACTTGAATATTTGTGTTTCATTAAAATAACCTCATCGTGTGCGCACGCTATTAGCCGGGCGGCCATCTTGTGACATTTTTATGTCGCCCGAGGCCCGGAGACCTTTTGAGAAGTACTTGGCTTTGTTTATTTTTCCTTGACAGAAAAGTAAATATTACTATTGAGATATGGGTGTCATTTTAAAGGGTATATTATGTAGTATTATAATAAAAATAATTGTTAACAGTAACTATTATAATTTTCTTGTAAGACTCGAAATAAAAAATAAATACGTTATTATTTTCTATATCATCAACTTTAAACTTTCTTTTCATCCTTTATTATTAATTTGAGTAAATTACTTTATACTAAATTAATTTCTGGATTCTTTGAGCTTTCCGTGAGTATTTTTTATTTGAATCTAGCTATAGCAGTTTTTCAGTAGTTATCGTTTTTGTTGTGGGAGTCTCGCGCGGTCGTAAAAAAGAAAGTCGCATTTCATGCGCGGACAGGTGGGGCGAGAATCGCCGCTCGGCTTGGACGGTTAAGTGGTTAGATCGATATCGATAAGTGGGGCCGGGGGCGTCAATTTTTCAGTTGCGCCGACGCTATCCTTTCGGAATGTACATGACGTAACAAGGAAGCTCCTGCGCCGCTTTTGTTTTGTCGAACTCGCGCGCTGACAACTGTGAATTTGTTTTGTTATTGTGATAGGACACTGGTATGGCCCCAAAAATATATAATAGTATACCAGCAGCTATTAATAATAATAATAAACGTTTATTTATGAAAAGGGCACATCCATACTTAATATTATAAATGTGAAAGTAACTCTGTCTGTCTGTCTATCTGTCTGTCTGTCTGTATGTTACGTTTTCACGCCTAAACTGCTGAACCGATCGTCATAAAATTTGGCAGAGATATAGCCTGGGATATGGAGAAGGACATAGGTTACTTTTTTACGCGATAACTGACATCCACGCGGGCGGAGCCGCGGGCAAAAGCTAGTTTACAATAAGTTTCTTACTCGTAATAATTAAAATAGAACACAGTTGCTTATTTGCCTGAACTAGGTTGAACCTGTGCTTCAGGCTAGGAAGTTCATAAATACTTAATGTAATAAATGAACAATGAGTATAAAGTGAAAACGAAATCTAATTTACGTTTATTAACAGTAAAATTGCATGTTAGCGTTTCTATTTGCAGACAACAAGTAGGGCTTCTGTCTGTGCATAGGCGATGGTTAGTAAATATTTAAGTATATTTTTTTTACAGCTAAAATAATTTAATTTATTGATACTTAGTTTTCTATTTAATCTATTGTACAGAAATGGGCCTAAAAATATAATTTCTTTCCACAAAGACGTGTTTTGACGTTACATTAGATGAGCATACTATATCATTCCGTCTCTTGTTAGTATTGTCAGCAGGGGCGTTCCTTTCATTAAAGCCGAAAAGCCCGGCTTTCAATCAAAAGTGAGCCTATTAATAAAAAAACTACACCTGTAAACGAACTCAATGTCGCAAGAATTGATACGAATAATAACATTAAACTCTCCGCGTAGTACCGGCCACAAGAATAAAAACGTGGTACCGGCCGCACGCTAGATACGTACTACGATGCAACGTTGCCAGAGTTACATACTCAAGGAATAATATTTAAATTCATCGCCTTTTTCATCATGCACCGTTGCCAAACTATCTCCGATGCCGCAGTTGCGATCTCGCTCTAACGTTATAGCGCTAAGCAGGAGGCGAGATCGTATCGATGAATGAAGTATAGCTTTCTCGCTCACACAAGGTGGCTTCATATCGGGCTTTTAACGTCTCATTTTTTCGCAAAGAAATGTGTTAACGTCCTTGATAATATACTATGTACTCATTTTGCAAATTTTCGAATTTTTTAGCCCGGCTTTTGACTTTTTATGAATGAAACGAATCGTAGTAGGAGGTGGTAGGATTGTAGATCCTGAGTATGTGCGCGCGAGTCGCTGCGCAAAGCGTGAATTTGCATGATATAATTTCAAATTAATTGTTTTGAGCGGTTACTGACGCCGTTTATGTTTTGATTTTTTTAAATTTTCTGTGAGTGTTGTGATTAGTTTTTGCTGTAATTACCTTCTTTTTGAAGTGATGAAAAAGTTTCTTATCATTAAAATGAATTCGGAAACGCATGAAATTGTTCCTTGTTAAGGATTAAAGTGTGTATTGGTGTGCAATCGTTACTTGGAAAAAGGTAAATACATTGAGTTTTACAGACAAATATAATCTCGCTGAATACATTATGCGTGTCGATCACAATCGCGCTGTTTTTCAAAGATTAGGTTGATGTTGTGTGTCATTTAGCACTTTAAGAACTTCCTTTCCGAGGTCACAATGAGTTTAAAACCTCATTCAATAGAGGCAATTTCTTAGGGCTTGTATCTTTGCTTTCTTTATACGACCTAGTCTTAGAGAAACATGCAGCAACAAGATGGCAACAAACCGGAGCCCAGTTACTTATCAAACGAATTAAACGTAAGGAATGTGTGAAATCAATCAATTATTTGTGCGCCATCTAGTAGCCGTATTGTAATATTTTTCCCAAAACAACTGTTGCGAATTTGCGAGCGTTTGAAATATGAATTAATAAGACTCGAAGAGCTCTGTTGTGCCAATAATGATAATAGATGGCTCACGTATCATATTTTACACGATACTGATAACTTGTACATAAAATAGTTGTGATTTTACCAGTAGGTACTCTTCGTATTTAAAATTTACCTATATTTAAGCATAACATCACGCCTGTATTCTTCGGAGGGTTAAGCAGAAGTATACCTACCTAGCTACACCCACATTTTTCCAGTCATGTTTTGTTGTTAATTCATATTTAAATATTTAGGTCTATATCTATACCTTATCTAGCAACTAATACCACTGATATTTGTTTCATCAAATTTGTTGAAAAACATACATAGTGGTATTAGTTTTGGAACAAAAGAATAAATCGCAATTACTTACAATTATGAAAAACGAATATTAGTCAGTTCTTTAACGGCTCAGTCGGTAGGCGCCACTCTGCCAAAGTTTTTATCCAAAATATATATTGGCTTGCCCTAATTTTGACCCCTAGGCACGCCACTGATTGTCAGCAGTGTAGGTAAGCATGGTGTGCTGTTTTAATACTAAGTGCATGATGAAAAGTTGGCGAACAGTCAGCACGTTGCAGGATTTATATAGCAAATCTGTGGGAAAGAAAAAGGGATGGAAGTTTGCTACCTTTAAAATTGCTCTCTGAGCTCTTTCAAGAGAAAGTAAATTGGTTTTTAGTGCGCCACCCCATGAAGTAATGCAGTATTGAATTATAGATTGACATAGGGCTAAATAAACTTGTGTTATTAATTTTGAATCTGCAAATATTCGCAATTTTTTTAAAACATATATTAATTTGCTTACTCTTTTAACTAAACTATCAATATGTTTTCTGAAAGACAGTGTGTCGTCCATTATTACTCCGAGGTATTTTATTTTGCTCATTTTGAGGATAACAGGATAATTACACATGTTGACTGAACGGTTACCACATTGATGGGCATATAACTGAGGGTTAGTAATGTTGAGGCTTGCGCATGGAGAAGTGAATATATTTTGTCTTATCAGCATTTAGTGTTAATAAATTGCTATGAAGCCAGTTAGTCACATTATTAAAACCTAGTTGAGCGACTTTGAACAGTTCGTTACTGGTTTTAGCGGTAAATATTAGTGCCTTGTCGTCGGCATATGATATAATTTTGCCGTCTTTAATATTAAGATTGCACAAGTCGTTAATATAGATCAGGAATAGCGTGGGGCCCAGAATACATCCCTGAGGAACACCAAAACCAGTACTTTTTTGCTCTGCGCTCGTGATATTATCTATTCTAACACATTGGTATCGGTCATCTAAGTAGTCAGCGAATAGTTTTAGCTGTGTTTCTCTTATTCCAATAGCTTGTAATTTGTTTAGAAGACCAGAAACAGACACCGTGTCGAAGGCCTTTGCTAAATCAAGGAAGACTCCCAGGGTCTGGTTCCCTTTGCCGAGTTCTTCTGAAATATAATCGATCAGGCTATGCACCACATCGGCTGTGGATAATTTGGCTCTAAAACCGAATTGCGCAGGGGACAAAATATTTTTTTTTTTTTTTTCTAAATAGTTAACTAGTCTACTGTTTACAATTTTCTCTAATATTTTTGTTATTGAGGGGAGTAACGATATTGGCCTATAATTATTAACTAAGTTTTTAGTTCCAGATTTAAAGACAGGGATTACAACTGCCTTTTTTAGACAACTAGGGAAAATTCCTTTGGAAAGACAGATTTGAAAAATATGCGTTAAAGGTGGTACCAATATATGCTTAAAGATTTTAAGGATCTTATTGGTTATGTTATCCAATCCAACTGCACAGTCATCTTTTAGACCAGAAATGGTTCGAGTAATTTCGTCTTCAACAATGTCAAGCATAGCAAAAGATTTCAGGTTACAGATATTGTTTGACTTTTGAAAAGGTGGATGGTCACAATAATGTTTCGGAATCTGTTCGGCAAGAGTTTTCCCAATATTGACAAAAAAAGTTATTTACGTTGTTAGCTGACAAGAGTGGTGAAGGATTATTAAGCAGTAAACTCGAAATTGCTTCACGCTGTTTAGACATATTGGTGACGTTTTTAATATGCTTCCAAAGTTGCTTATTATTGTTACCTGCTGTTTTTAATTCATTTTATCGTAGCTATTTTTTTAATTCTTTAGGAGATTGTTGCAGAAATTCCTGTATCTTTTATAGGTGGTCTGAATTATTAGATTATCTGGGTATCTCTTAGTTCTCTGATGAAGTTTATCTCTGTGTCTTATACACCGAATTAGTCCAGGAGTAATCCAAGGTTTAATATCATAAAGTTTCTTATTCACTGTAGAAACTATCGTGTTACGTAAAACTGCTTGTTGGACATGTTTTATTAAGTACGATAAAGCCAAATTAGCGTCAGCAGTATTGTAAACTAGGCTAAAATCAAGGTTGCATAATTCATATTCGAGTTTATTTGTGTTTAATTTGCTTTTGGTCTGGGGACGATTTAGCTTAGGCAGCGTTAAATTTACGGTGAGTAGGACAGCGTGATGGTCAGTAATTGTTGCGTTAGTAACAAGCGTAATATATGATAGGCTGGTTTTGATTATCATATGATCGAGGCAGGAACCGCTTTGATGAGTAGGCAATGTACGTTTCTTGTCCAGTCTGGGCTGGTGTGTAAATCACGAGAAATCGATCTCCAGGCCAACGAGGTCGATCGAATATCTCGGCATCGAATGGGACACCCAAACAAACCGCAAGTCCCTACCACCAGAGAAGGTACGAAAAATTCGACAGATCCTCTCGACCAGACTCGCAGCGGGCAGTTGGACCCTCAAGCAGGCGCAACGTCTCTTAGGGCTTCTCAACTTTGCATCCTTCATCACCCACCGGGGAAGGATGCATTGCCGTGCGCTGCAATGTCACATCAAAGTACTGCGTCAAAATCCTCTCGGAGCAGTACAGCTGACACAAGACGTTCGCCAAGAACTCAAGTGGTTAATGGAAAATGTAGATCAAAAGACAGCAATTCACACAGATGTGCTGCCCACAAACTTTGTCATCACGGACGCTTCCGACATTATGTGGGGTGCCCTGGTCAACAACAACAGGGTACAAGGTGCATGGCAACCCGACCAGAAAAAATGGCATTGCAATCTCAAAGAGATGTATGCTGTGATTGCTGTGTTGTCGAAGGAATCCAGAGCCCTCCGGAACTCCAGGATCATTCTACAGACCGACAATAAGACAGTGGTTTCCTACATTCAGAAGGAAGGCGGCACGAAATCACACCGATTAATGGAATTGACGCGGGAATTGTTGACGCTGATAGACGACCTCAATGTTGTACTGATCCCTCACCACCTACCAGGGGTGTACAACACCGAACAGACCACTTGTCGCGAAATCGCGCTGGCAGCGAGTGGCACCTGCAGGTGGCAGCAACTTCACTTGCAGCAACAACTTGACATAGACTTGTTCGCGTCACAAACCGCACACGTCGTGATAAATTATGTTTCTCTAGATTCCTCAGACTCCAACGCCTGTTATCACGACGCGTTCAGCAGATACTGGCGATACGACTTCGCATGGGTGTTCCCACCGCCGGCGTTGCTTCCACGAGTTCTTCACCACCTCAACTCGGCATCAGGTCGGTAAATAATAGTAGCACCCAAGTGGAAGAAACCCTTTTGGCGACCAGATCTGAAGAATCGATCCTTGGCACGGCCGCTGAAGATCAGAGACCTCAAGAAGACCTTGGTGGACACGGTGACCGGCCTACCTCCAGCTCATGTCAAAGATCTGCAGTTGGAAGCCTGGCTCATTTCGGCTGGGACACCATGACAAGCGATTGGTCTCCACAAGAGAAAGATCTTCTTTTATCTTGCTGGCGACCTTCAACTCTTAAAACTTACACACCTATTTGGGATAAATGGTCGTTGTGGTGTAGTCAAAATAATGTAAATTTCCGTACACCAAATCCGACAGATGTTGCGAAATATCTAGCATATCTATATCTTAATCAGAAGTTAGCTTACAGAACTATTCTTGTGCACAAGTCCGTTATCGCATCTATTTGTAAAGCTGCTTCAAATATTAGAATTTCTTCTAGTCACATTGTTAAGCACATTTTGAAAGCAATTTCAATTGCAAAGCCGTTGCCACCTAAGGTGCCCTTAAGGGACGCCAGGGAATTAATTACTTATTTAAAAGAGAAAACTCCTTGCATCACTAGTTTGTATGAGGTGTCTAAGCGGACGGCGACTATTTTATTATTATGTTCGGGTCGTCGTGTACACGACCTATCCCTTTTGCATATTGACTGTGATCATTTTGTAGATAATGGGGATTCCATAACTTTACACCCAGTGTTCGGGTCAAAAACAGATAGTGCGACTTTCCAGCAATCCAGTTGGGTTTTGTTGGCATCCCAAGATCAAAATACGAATCCATTATATTGGCTCCGCACGTTAAAAAATGTATCAAAGGAAAGACGGGGTTCATTAAAAAATTTGTTTATAACTACTAGAGATCCCGTCAGAGCAGCCACACCAACTATAATCGGTGGTTGGGTAAAACGTGTTCTGTCTGATGCTGGAATACAAGCCTCTCCAGGTAGTTTTAGATCGGCTGTCTCATCATTAAATTGGCTAGAAAATTATCCTATAAATGACATATTATCTAAGGCAAACTGGAGGCATGAATCAACTTTCAGAAAATTTTACCGTAAAGAAATCAGATCTAATAACGAAATGTCCTCGGCGCATTCGTTATCAAGATTATTTCAAGTCCTCAATTGATTCTAATTAACCGATGTGTCAAATCAATTCGATTCAGGTAAAATTACTCATGAAGATATTGCACGATTGCTTACTTACATATGTTTTCTCTTAATATAATTATACTGCCAGTGATTAAAATATGGCTAGATTTTATTCATATTTACAACCTGTGTATAAGAAGGTACCTAAGGTATAAAATCATGATTAAAAATAATATTGGTTTATAATTCACATTGTTGCTTTTCATTCATACAATCCACCAGGAGATAACAAACATATCTCTCATAATGGACTTCGGACGTCAAACGGAACACATAATATAAACATTTTACCTTCAAATACAATTTGTATTATGTTTCCTAAGACGTCCGAAGTCCAGGTAAGGTCTTCCTGGGTGTATACCTACTTACCTTTGCATTATTATGAGTTCAACAATGACATAACACTTCATCATGGCGGCTTATATGCGGTTTTTTGAAAGTAGTTCACAGATAAGACGTTGGGTGGCGCTAGTGACGCGATTACGAGGCGGAAAGTAAGGACAACTTAGCAGCTGTTCATGGAATGAAGCGAGCACTCTCTCATAATGGACTTCGGACGTCTTAGGAAACATAATACAAATTTTATTTGAAGGTAAAATTTTTATATTTTTTATTTTAGAAAAATAACTTGATTTTCCTTCTATTCAAAAACCAGTGATCTAGTAAATACAGTCCTTTTTAAGACCTCATCTATAACAATTGCAAAATCATAATTATATTTGAGACGAAATAATGCATTTCTATGACTTCTACGGAGTTTTCTCGAGTTTTCAAATAACTTCAAACCTAAACATAAAAAAATCATGGTTCGCTCGCTATTCTGGGATTTTTTTTGCTATAACTGTGGTGAAAGATGGACTCCCTATAACGTTCACGTAACTTAATTGATATTATATATTGATTATTGCTGATGACTTTGTTGTTCTGTATGTGTTATAATATGGCTAATATTGTATATGTGTTTAATCAAAGGAATATTCATGTTCTGTTTCTATCCACTGGTAAAGCTGCTAACTTTGAGAAATGTTCCAAGAGATAAATGTTGTAACAAAATATATTAATGCTAATGTAATATTTATTATGCTAATGTATAAATGTGTTGATAAAATACTTTAAAACAAGCTCCCGTGGAGTTTCTTGTCCATTCTTCTCCACGAAGACCTAGTTTTGGAACGGACAACTAGCTTTGTCAGTAGCGTTACTTTGACAAGCCTAATTGAAATAAATGCCTAGTCTTGTCTTTCTGTGGTTTTCTTTATAAAATCCTTTCCTTACAGACCATATTAATAGGGAGTTTCATACATAATAAATTACTAGTTACCATTCTGACAGCTTGCTAATAAAGTGGATATCTATACCTATAAATGTAGTTTTCATCCACTTTCTAACACGCGCGGTGGAGGAGGAAGCGTCGCCATTTTGAGGTCGTTTCGCTGGTTCATATAAATTCCATTTAGTATAACTTTTGTCTCGGAGAAGCTAACCTTTATTTAAGTTTCAATCGTCAGCTCTTGTCAATATCTATCGATTGCGTATATAAAACATTAGGGTGAAGTTGATTGAAACGAGTGAGTGTTTGACGACACGGATGGCGCAGTGGTTAAACGATTGACTGCTGCGCTGCGTATCGCTGGTTCGATTCCGGCCCGGAACAACTACTTGTAGGTCACAAGTAGTTGTTCCGGGTCCGGCTGTTTGTGTATGTGAGTTTAAATGTTTGTAAACGCACCCAACTAAATATTTGCACTAACGTAGGCTATCGACAACAATGTCAATTGTCTAATGAATATATTGCTATTACTCGTATAGTTGATTCTTCAATTTGTCAACCGTTTTAACCCGGTTGGGATACCCATGTGAAATAATGTTTATTACTCATCTTTAATATTATAACATTTTTAATAATTTAATGTATTCTGAAATTAAATATTTGCACACCACACGTAATGGTAGAATGTAAACGGGCCACATTTATAATAACATCATACTACTTTGAACACCTACATTTTGGCAAATAAAGTTTTATTATTATTTCCTTTATTCAAATAAATACATATAAATTATATTTTTAAATATTAGAATATAAAAAATATAAAAACATTTAAAAATATAAAAAATAGTAGCCCACCGGTATCGGGAACAGGGTCCAAGCTACCGGCGGTCAGGGCTTCAGAGAGAGGAACCTCCTAACAATGCGAGCCGTGTCCAGCAGTACCGCCCTCTGAATCAAGCCCTTGATCCAGCTGCCCAACAAGAGCCTCCTTAGGTGTTGGTCGAGGCTCTTGGCAAGTAAGCCATTGGCTGATACGACTATCGGCACAATGATCGCTGAGCCCACATCCCACATGTCGACAACCTCGCGAGCCAAGTCAAGATACTTGATTTGTTTAGCTTTTTCGGCTTTAACGAGGTTCTCGTCATGTGGGACTGTTATGTCAATAATCATTGCGCGCCGCTCTATTCGATCCACCACCACTATATCAGGCTTATTGGCAGCAATAGTCCTGTCAGTGATGATGGATCGATCCCAGTACAATGTGATATGTCCATTTTCAAGAACTGGGTCGGGCACATACCTGTAGTACGGCACTTCCGATTCCACTAGGTTGTATTTCAGAGCAAGTTGCTGATGGATAATCCTGGCCACAAGGTTGTGTCTATGCAAGTACTCTTCGTTAGCTAGACGAGAACACCCAGAGATAATGTGTCGGATTGATTCTCCCGGGCGGTGGCATGCCCGACAGATGTCAACCGTCCCATCCTTCACAATAAATCTCCGGTAATTGTTCGTCATGATAACTTCGTCCATAATTGCACAGACAAAACCTTCGGTTTCCCCAAAGAGGTCACCGAAACGCAGCCAGGCTACGGACGCGAGCAAATCTACATCGGGTTCATGTAGGGCCCGGAAAAAGCGTTCGTGAAGCTCCTTGCTCTGCCATACCTCCCTGCGATCGTCAGTGCCAAGCACTACAGGCTTGCGCCAGTTCTCTTTAGCCAAGGAGAGCGGGGTGAGGCCCTTGTCCACCGCGACCACATCTCGATGCATCCCCACATCGGCTTTTCGGAAATATTCCCTGAGACTGCATATCTCGGGATTGTGGAGAGTCTTAACGTTCAAAAAGCCTCGACCTCCACACTTTCGCGGGATATACAGTCTCATTACCGATGACCTTGGGTGATGCATTCGATTTGCAGTCAGCAGCGTACGGACTCTCCTATCCAGGGCGTCGAGTTCGGTCTGAGTCCATTTGAGTATGCCGAAAGAGTACATCAAAACCGGCATGACCCAACCGTTGAAGACACGCACCTTGTTTCCGCCCGATAAAAGACTATTAAATACTTTTTTCAGGCGGCCAAAGAAGCGCTCCTTCAACGATTGCTTCATGTCAGTAGCATTGATGCCTAACGCTTCCGACATACCCAAATACTTATAGGTTTCGGATGCGGAGAGGGCTCTAAGGTTTATGGAATCCGAGAGTTGGGTTCCCACGGATTCCACAATCTCCCCTCGCTTTACATGCATGACCGCACATTTGTCCACACCAAATTCCATCCTGATGGCACTACTGAAAGTTTCAGTTACTTTCAGTAGCTCCATCAGTTGTAAATTGTTGGGGGCAAAGAGTTTTAGGTCATCCATGTAGAGAAGGTGAGATATAACCTGACCACCTCTCCTCATCCGATAGCCTAGACCCGAACCCTCCAGCAATGTGCTTAGAGGATTCAAGGTTAAGCAGAACCAAAGTGGACTCAAACTATCACCCTGAAATATGCCTCGCTCGATCCTTATCGGCTCGCTATTCCTCTGGATATTTCGACATCCTGGATAGCGAAGGACCGTCCTCCATTGCCCCATACATGACATCAAGAAGGTGCGCAGAGTTGCATCTACTTTATACAACTCCAGCACCCTCATGAGCCATGTATGTGGCACCGAGTCATAGGCCTTCTTATAGTCTATCCAACATGTCGACAGATCCTTTCGGGAACGACGAACCTGTTGGCTAATGGTCATATCAATGAGGAGCAGCTCCTTAGTACCACGGGACCCGTTCCTACATCCATTTTGAGAGGCAGACATGATGGAGTTTGTGTCTACATGTTTGTTAAGTTTAGTCCTCAAAATGGATGTAAGAACTTTATAGGTCGTCGGTAAACATGTGATCGGTCTATAATTTTTGGGTTCCGCGGTGCTACCTGATTTATGGAGTAGGTGGGTAACTCCTGTCGTTAGGAACTGGGGCAGCGAACCAGACTCCAAAGCCGTCTGGTACTGGGTCGCCAAGCGAGCATGCGACCTTTGAAACCATTTTATCCAGAAGTTGTGCAGCCCATCCGGCCCTGGAGACTTCCAGTTAGGCAACGGACGGACTGCACGAGCTACATCTTGGGGGCAGATGGTAATAGCCCCCATTTCTGGTATTGGATCGCATGCTCGCTCGACTTCCCGAGTCCAAACACCTTCGGTGTGACTGACAGGCACCGACCAGATACTGCGCCAGAAAGAACACATGGCATCATCATCCGGCAGGCGCGTGTCAGTCACACCTTGGTCCGGTCGCTCCCAATCCCTATAGACCCACCTTTCATCGCTCTGGAAGGTGCGATTCTGAGTGTATCGTTTCACTCGACGCTTATTATACCTACGAATACGGTTGGCCCATGCATACACTTTCTGCTTCAGGAAGTCGATGCGCTCTGTGACACGGGATATATAGTCCTGAGGGCTGATGTCAGTCCCTGAGAACGCCCGCCTCACAAAGCGCATCACTCTAGGGCGAGTATTGCCCTCCCTGAAGCAGATTAGTTTGCCGATGAGCGTTCTGGCCTCACCAATACGCCGTTCAATCCTGCACTGCCAAGCTGGTACGGTTGGTTTTGGTCGTGTAGCTCTGGAGTCAATAGTAAATTTGACGTGAGCTACACGACATGCCGCTACAGCTGCGCAGTACAAAATCGAATGAGTATCGGTGAGGTCTTCGCAGTCATCAAAATAATTTGACAACTGCGAATCCAGGATCGCCATCAGCGCCCTATTTTTGTTATGCATGGGCAAACGAGGTAAACGTGGCCTAAGTTCGGGCGACATGAACCGATATTCTCGAATCGCACCCTCCAAAGCACTCCTCAATTCCTCATTGTACTGGGTACTTACGTTTGTAGCCCTGTCATCACCCCCCTCGTCAGCATGGTTTAGGTTGGACTGTGATGATACTACAACAGTCTGCGACTGGGGGGTAACGACATGGCCACTCTGCATTTCAATTCGCAGGCGATCAAGTACAGTGTCATCCAACATATGATTGTGCTGGATGACCCGCACCTGATCCGACAGTCGTTGTGCCGACACGTTGACAGCTGGTTCAAGCACCTGAAAAAGAGAGAGCATCCGAACACGGTACGCGGTCAGATTGTTTCCCCCCTCTGTAGCCCCATAGTATGAGCGCATGACGTTCTGGTTGATGGATTGTGTCCATTTCATGCGCTGCACACTTCCGCCGGGAGCTGGGACCCTATCAGAGGCCAGTGGGCCTCGGGGTCCTAAGCCGTCCGGCGGCCGGCGTCTTCCCCGTCGACGAGCAGGTGGTGGCGTCGTGGGCGGAGAGAAATACTCGTCGCTCGAGCTCGACGCAACTACCGCTGCCGGTGTCGTCACAGCGTTTACAATGGGGCTGGGTACCGGCGGCGGCGAGGCGGAGCTGAGCGACGAGTCCGGAGGTAGTAGGCGTGCTCGACGTGCGGCTGATCTTGTCAACATATCGCTTTGATATTCATATTATTTTCTGTTTTCCATCGGATCGGTTTGCTATCGGAAGTGACATGACAGATGTCACCTCCTTTTCGGCAGTTTTTTATTGATGTCCAAGTAGTGCATTTTGCTCTTTTTTTTTAGAATAAATGGTGTTTTATGTTTAATTCTGGTTTGGTTTTAACACTTAGACTATAAAAATGCGTCGAAAAGTATTTAATATTGTTAAAATGATTGAAAATATGAAAATAAATTTTCTGACGTTTTGTTGACGTTGGTGTTACCAGCTTATTATTGTAACGGTATACAAATAATAATATAATATAAATACAATATGTTGCTAAAAACAAAATATTATTAAGTAAATAAAAATAAAATAAACAATATGAGAAAATACAGATGTGTAATAAACATTATTTCACTTAACCCTTCTAAACCTTCTTCTTAACCTTCTTCCAACCGGGTTAAACGGTTGACAAATTGAAGAATAAACTATAATAGCAATATATTCATTAGACAATCGACATTATTGTCGATAGCCTACGTTAATAGATCTGCACAAGCACATCATTAGCTCGCGGCAAAGTACAGCGGCCGTACTACGCGACGCAACCGCATACACAAAGTATCGTTTTGTGATTTTTACATTGCGTTGTCCAGTAACTTAGCGTCATACTTACGTAGTGGTTAAGAAGCAATGTATTTATTGCAAAAATAATACAGTCGGTGTTATGTATGAAAACAAAAATAATGTAGTAAAAGCATGAAATATTTTACGACTTGTTGTTTTTCATGATTTTAAAGACAAATATAGTTAAATACTTGTACTAACTTATGGTAAGTGATTCCATTATGTACAAACATTTGGTTTTGTCTTCGGTTTTTACAAAAAATCACTGAACAACACGGCATTCTTATAATTTGTCACGATCACAGTCGAAAGCGCACTAGTTCGTGGAGACCGCCATTTGCCTATTTTGCGAGCATTTTGATCATTGCGCGCGGACACAGACAAGCCCCCTGGCCACTTCTCCTGTTTTTTTTGTATTTCTATGATAGAGCCCGATTTTTCGTGTGAGTGAGTTGTACGGTGCATGGTTTGATGTGATAAGGTTTATAATTGATTGTGTAGTAAGTTATGATTTATGAATTACGAGTGTGTGCGCGACTTCGTATCTATTGCTTTTACTGAATTGCATGTGTAGTTGTGGCGAGTGGTAGGGACAGACTGGAGACATCGAGTTTCGATACATTTTCAGCTGCTGGGCATATTTCCTTCTTTCTTATATCTATGAATATACCAGAGATTCAACAAACTACGCAAAAAAATACATAAATATTATTATAAATATAGGGTCTTTTTTCGATAGCCTGACACTGCATTGTGGAATTCCAATGCAAAGTTAAATCACAAGACTTCAGTCATATTACCTTAGGCTCATCTTCAGGTATCGGGTAGGAGACGGTGGCAGCTGCAGTTAGCTCAGACTGTCCTATGTCACTGGAATGCTTATTAGTTGTCTTGGGACCCAGCACGCGGTGAGTAAAGCCAATCAACTCCACTATCGTCTCTTGATTAGCTGGACAAAGAAAAAAAAAACGATTGTAATGGCTTGTGATATACACGCTGAAATTTTAATGGTTGTTTTTCTGCAGCGAAATGATTTTGTCTTGGTAGTACAATAGATTTATAAAAAAAGAAATAAAAAGGATAAAAAAATGGCAGATTTAGAATTGTGATAAACATAACTCGAAAGCGATCTCGAACCAATAGTATTACAGCGCGAACGCCCGACTGCGCGAGACAGGCGCGAGCGATGCACGGTTGTTGACCCTCGCGCTATAGCTGATAACTACCTACTCCTGAGTTAACGAAAGACAATTTGTTATTCCAATTTTACCTTCATACTTTTACGGGTTTAGGACCGTAAATACTTTTTCAACACACTTGCTCGTAAAGTGGCTCTTATTGAACCGCTTTTATGTCCATAAAGCAGTGTATTAAAAACGCGTGTTTTTTACTTTACGTTACCATACGAGTGCTGTAACGCCACAGATAACTGTTTACTAGTCGAAAACTTGCGCTTTTTTTTTTTAATCTCGTCAAAGAAACTTCATGCCAAAAGGAATCCGCGCGTTCACTTTTTTTTTAAATAGTCTGAATTGTCTTTGGTCCCAAAATTAACTTTTTTTTTTTTCTTAAATCAGGAGTGGGTTGTAACAGGTAAAATCCCATATCTGTTCCGCCTGTTTCTGTTCTACGTAATTAACAGTTCCAAAAACATGTTACAAAATAGCAGGATGTTATTTCATACTATGTGGGAATAAACTATTGTGTGTTCTCTGTTACCACAGCTGCACAGTTATAATACACGGAGATACTTCTCTTTCTAACTATGGTGTTACACCTATGCGAGAAAAGGAAAGAGCTTGTGACGGACGATGTAACAGGGTGTCACAGTGTAACAGTAACATTTATTATCTATATTCTAACTAAGGTAACTGTCATAAGCATGAATAGACAAAAGCTTGTGACTGGATGGATTCTGTTATCTCGTCGTGGAACAGAAGCTTTTTTTTTTCGGTTTATTTGTCACAGTTACAGTCTGGTATCTTGTGATACCTGTTGTATTTAGCTGTTACGATATATACGCCTAACTCCTACCTTAAATTGTCCGTGGTCCCTCCCGGAACCAAACGGAAAAGATCCTGACTGACGTTCTATTATTGCGGATTCTCACTGAACTAATGTATATTTCACTATGCCAATAGTACTTTCTAATTCCATACTCACTAAACTACGATCAGACTAAAAATTTTTTTTTATAAAGACTATAACAAGTTTATTATCTTACAAAAAAGAATTTTCGGAATTAGATAATGCAGTATTATTGGCGTAATTAAAAAATTGGAACCAACTTATTTACAATGATTTTAATTAAATACTTTTAAATGTTTGCTATTTACAAAGGTACTTACCTTTCCCGGTAACGTAGTAATTGTTCGAAGTGCAAGTCACTGCGTTCGATACATAATCGAGCACATTTTATTTCATTGTTTTCAATTTTAATAATAAAGTGTCTATGTCACGTCTTACAATATTAAAACCGTCCACTATCGCAGTTATTAACGCGTCGCGAGTTGCGTGTTCTTCACGATACACCAGGCACTTGAGCTCAGACCACAAGTAAAAGTCCATCGGAGTCATGTCCGGGCTTCGGACGCACGGCTCGCTGATAATGAGCCGGGCACCCGTCATGTTGGTAGTACAAATTGTCCACGGGCACCGTCAGCGGATCGTCTTCTAATAAGCCCGGGATACCGCTACGTAGCATTTCCAGGTCAAGCCCTAGCGTATAGTTGTACCATAGCGACGTACTCCAGATTGGAATAATTATAATGCCGATCGATTTTTGCACGTTTCGCATCGCACGATGCACATACGACGGTCGCCGCGGGATAACTGGGAACTGAGCGAGCCGGCGCGGGGCGCGGGTGCGTGGGCGCTCGCCGCGTGCGTGCGGACTACATTATGCCGTATCACTACGCACAACAGCTTATTTTGCTCTGAACTTTTACAATTCGTTCTTCGCTTTGTCGGCATCGCGCAGCCGCGCATGCAGTTCGAGTAGTACTACGTCATGTCTAGTGAACTACTACTATTGTTTCTCACGCTTTCGAGTTGATGCATATTTTTTAAATGATTTTAAAACCAAAACATTTATTGTTTTTAAGTTTAACTCTATGATTCAATAGTACTGCTTAGGGCAAATCGTTTTGCCGCGGGAAAACAAGCATTAAAATTTCAGCTTGTATGTCTCTTACGGTAAAAAAACAACATAGCTGTTCAACTTACCAATGATATCCAGATTGTTAAACAAAATGTTGGCTATCCTCAGATCTTCATTGTCTCCGTCTCCTCTAACGAGGCACAGGTCCACAGCGATGAGGGCCTCGGAGTCCACGAGCCCCGCGGCGCCCCAGGCGCTGGGCGCGGGCCCCCAGCTGGCGGCGCCCCAGGCCGCGCCCCAGGCGCCGCCCCAGCCGGCCCCGCCCCAGGCGCTGCCCCAGCCGGCCCCGAACATGCCGCTGCCGTTCCAGTTGAAGCCGGTGCCCGACACCAAGCTGGGCGCCGGGCTGGCGCGGCCCGCCCGGCCCGGCTCATCTGGAAATATGTACTTCATCACTGCGACAACTTACAGGGAACATTTACGACTGAAGGCGTGTGAATATCGTTGTGGCCGGCATAACCTTTCATTAAATCAACGGATTGACTTATCTTCTTCGTCATCCCATCACCATAAGTTACACATTTGTTCGTTTAAGCTAGGCACTCACTCTTATTGTTGCAGTGCAGCGAGTTGAGCGCTTGGTGCAGCGCGTGCGGGTGCGCGAGCGCGTGCGTGCTGCGCGCGTCGGGCGACGAGGGGCACGTGGGCGACGTGGGCGACGTGGGCGACGTGGGCGAGCACGGCTCCGAGCCGCGGATGCTGCCCGACAGCGTGTCCATGCTGGAACAGAACATTACTTGTAGGACTATTATCTGCAAAGCATCTTACAACTTAGTCGTTGTAAAATTATCGCATTCTACAACGTATTTCGTTGTAATAAACACAAAGAGTGTACTCTAAATACGAGCCTTTAAAATATCTCGAGATAAGGCTCAATCCAGAGAGCCCACAAGAAAAAATTCGATAAACTGGTGGTAATTTTCATACGAGATTCACACTCACAGTGACATGTATCACTCATGTATCCACCTAGTTACATGTACATAATCAACACATACCCGACATGTTTGTGACTGGCCACGAGTAGTTCAAAGTCGGGCCCGTAGGTCTGCAAGGCGTCGACCAACAGAAGCGAATGCACGGAGAGACACAGCGACAGGTCGCGCGGCCGCGCCGTGGCCGCCGCCTTCACGCCGCACACCTGCACCTCCGCGATGCTGCGGCCCATCGACTGCACCTGCTCCACACACAGACGCTGAAGCATCGCACTAGCGACGCAACCCTGCTTCGCACGGCAAGGACGACTTGACGAAACAGGGAGATCTTTATACACATTCATCATTTCTGATTGTTAACACCGATGCTCTGTACATAATCTGCTATAAATCTACATACCTCAAGCGACATCTGCTCTATAGCGAACTGCAGCATGAAAAGCGTGGAGTTGTGATGTTGCGAGAACTCGGAGTGCTCCGTCTCCGAGCTCACGCTGTTCTCTTCAATGTCGTCGGTCTCAGCCTGCGTCGGACTCGCAGACTCGCGACCACTGTGCGGAGAAATAATAGACTTTATCATCTGACTAAAAGTATCGGGATGGGGGAAGTAATCGCTAGAAAAATTGGTTATATACCGCCCATTTTAAAAAACCATTAGCAGAAAAGAACGGAATCCCACCAAAAACATTTCATGTAAAGTAGGTTGCCAAGACTCACATAATAACGCTTTCAATTACTAGTTATGATGTAACTATGCCTACGAAGAAATCTAATAAGACAAAATCATTACAAATCTTCACTTCTAAGAAAATAAAGATGTGAAGGTAAACTGTTGACGAAATTTTTCAAAACTGAATAATTATTATAAGCAGAGTTCTATCGAAAATCAACAGTTAGAAGTAGGAGACAGTTCGACTAAAACCTTATTTTTTTTTTGACGATTTATAAGATAAGAGCGATTATTACGGATGAACGAATATTTGACAATGCCTACAGAAACAACAGAAACTGATATTGTATCCTGGTGGACACAACATACTACAGATTGCCACAGCTTCAGAAATTAGCTTTTCATATTCTGAGTATTGCGGCAACGAGTGTGCCAAGCGAGCAGGCATTTTCAAGATCCGGCAATTTAATTACTAAAAAAAGAAACCGTCTTAGCAATAAAACTATACAAGCTTCAATGTGTCTCGCATCATGGCTGGACTTTAATGAAAATTACCCATTTTTTATGATGTTTATAAATGATCAAAAATATCCTTAATCAATACTGTTATTTTTTTATCTGACCCTTTCTCCCCGTCCTGTAAACTTAACAATTTTTTCAACACACTTGCTCGTAAAGGGGCTCTTATTGAACCGCTTTTAGGTCCATAATGCAGTGTATTAAAAACGCGTGCTTTTTACTTTACGTTACCATACGAGTGCTGTAACGCCACAGATAACTGTTTACTAGTCGAAAACTTGCGCTTTTTTTTTAATCTCTTCAATGAAACTTCATGCCAAAAGGAATCCGCGCGTCCACTTTTTTTTTTTTAAATAGTCTGAATTGTCTTTGGTCCCAAAATTAACTAAAATTTATTTATCTTAAATCAGGAGTGGGTTGTAACAGGTAAAATCCTATATCTGTTCCACCTAATTAACAGTTGCAAAAACCTGTTACAAAATAGCAGGCTGTTATTTCATACTATGTGGGAACAAACTATTGTGTGTTCTCTATTACCACAACTGCACAGTTATAATACACGGAGGTACTTCTCTTTCTAACTATGGTGTTACACCTATGCGAGAAAAGGAAAGAGCTTGTGACGGACGATGTAACAGGGTGTCACAGTGTAACAGTAACATTTATTATCTATATTCTAACTAAGGTAACTGTCATAAGCATGAATAGACAAAAGCTTGTGACTGGATGGATTCTGTTATCTCGTCGTGGAACAGAAGCTTTTTTTTTTTTTTCAGTTTATTTGTCACAGTTACAGTCTGGTATCTTGTAATACCTTTTTTATTTTGCTGTTACGATATATACGCCTCACTCCTACCTTAAATTGTCCGTGGTCCCTCCCGTAACCAAACGGATAAGATCCTGACTGACGTTCTATTATTGCGGATTCTCACTGAACTAATGCATATTTCTCTATGCCAATAGTACTTTCTAATTCCATACTAACTAATTTACGATCAGTCTTAAAATCTTTTTTTATAAAGGCTGTTTAGCAGTTTCGCCAGTGCCTTTATTTACACCTGCGCGCGCATCGCAAGAGGGGCGCGCGGAAAAAAAAAAACAAAACCAGCGCGCCATTTTCCATAAAATAATATTTGTTAACGTTTTCGTTGTGTTGTTAGTTACTATTAAAAATACGAAATCTAAAGTATTGTCACCAACCGACGTTAAACAGTTTTTAAAAAAACGTCCGGATACGCCTACGGATTGCCAGTACCGGCAACAAAGGTCAGTTGAACTTTATAAATCTAAATGTATCATCTCTATAATTACGAACAAGTCTGTTTTTTTCCTCGCAAGTGTGTTGAAAAACGCGGCACTCGGCTCCCTTATCGCGCTCGTCTGCGACTCGCGACAATAATACCGCCTCCTCGAATGTAATGACCAACGCAGCACACTCGTATCATAATTGTACTATTGCTACAGTCATACACGAAGAGGACTTGAGTGCGCCTCACCGCATAAAAAGAGACTCGACCTCATGTAACATTCAAGAGCTCGTAGAGAATTTAGTTATAGCTAGTCTTGGAGTCCTGGGCCTCAAATCTGCTATTACAATAGTGTCAGAATGGTCTCGCCATTGTGAGTATTTGACAGCGTTTGTATGGCAAATCTGTCAAAAACTCACAATGAAGAGACCATTCTGACACTATTGTAATAGCAGACTTGAGGCCCTGCTGTCATGAGTAAAGTCTTGTAATTCATCATCCGAGACCGTTTATATAGGACTCGAAGACACGAGTTCTTTGCAACACTACATGGTGTGGGGTATTGGATAGACCGTTATAAATATTGGGTGTTTGTGAAAACCATTTTTCGATTCAGGGATCCGTTTGCGTAATATTAAGCTTGAAAGTGCAAATTTTTGTTAGAGTCAAGTGTCCCCCCTCCCCCAGCTAAATGGTAGTATTTGGATATATGAAAAAAATCACAGCAGTAGTATATTCACTTTAGTACATGGATGACTTACAGCTAATCAAAACAGACAACAAAGGAAACCATAGTCACCAGAAAGCCAATTACAAATTACAACGATGAACGAACAACAACGAACTTCGTATATACAGCGTGTTACGGAAAGGGTATATACATATCAAAGGCACGGATTCTTTTGGTGATAACAAACTACAGGGCAATCTTTTTTAATACCTTTTCTACATAAATAAAAAGTTAAGAAACATTTAACTAAAAATCAAATGTTTCCAATTGAATTCTACACATCACTAGACCAAGTCAGCTGATCGTTGTCAATAAACTACACACAAAGAAACGGCGGTAACACGTTTGTTATGATTTAAATTTAATATCCTATCGAAATAAAAAAAATATTAAGCATTTTCTAGTTAGTGCTTTTGAGCTGAAATTTTGTACAGAGATTCTGAACCAGATACACTCTTCACCCCGTTTGTATGGATATACCCTTTCCGTAACACGCTGTATAATATAACGAAATTAAAAGAAAAACTATACTAAACTACACAGCTAAGTAGGTTTTACAAGTTACCAAGTAATAGCGACCAACTTATATTTGCAGTTGAAAAACATGAATATGAATAATAAAGAATATGTTTTTTAACTACATTGTTAAGTTTGTTCTTGGGATAAATTCATCCCAACTACGAAACCGTTCATTGTGCGTGGTCCGACACGCACTTGGCCGGTTTTTAAAGTTGTCTCTGTTACCTACGCGTTACTACGGCAAACAGTGGCGTGCCTAGGGGTCAAAATTAGGGCAAGCCAATATATATTTTGGAAAAAAAAACACATCCTACCGTATCGCCTGGCAAAGTGGCGCCTACCGACTGTGCCGTTAAAGAACTGACTAATATTTATGTTACTCTAATTGTAATTGCAATCATGTCATTAATCTTTTATATACTTAGATTATTTAATATTTTGTGAATGTGAGAACGTTGTAGGCCTAGCAGCAGGGGCGTTCCTTTCATTAAAGCCGAAAAGCCCGGCTTTCAATCAAAAGTGAGCCTATCAATAAAAAAACTACACCTGTAAACGAACTCAATATCACAAGAATTGATACGAATAATAACATTTAACTCTCCGCGTAGTACCGGCCACAAGAATAAAAACGTGGTACCGGCCGCGCGCTAGATACGTACCTACGATGCAACGTTGCCAAAGTTACATACTCAAGGAATAATATTTAAATTCCGCGCCTATTTCATCACGCACCGTTGCCAAACTATCTCCGGTGCCGCAGTTGCGATCTCGCTCTAACGTTATAGCGCTAAGCAGGAGGCGAGATCGTATCGATGAATAAAGTATAGCTTTCTCGCTCACACAAGGTGGCTTCATATCGGGCTTCTAACCTCTCATTTTTTCGCAAAGAAATGTGTTAACGTCCTTGATATGATAGTATCGCACCTTTAGAATTATAGAAACCTAATTTGAAATAATCAATCACATCATCAATTAATGACATCATTAATTATACCTGAAGTCTCTAATTCAGATAATTTATGTAAACAAAGTAATGTCAAGAAATGTCACTGTCAAAATGACTGGACAGTGGTGCAAAACATTTTATCATTAAATGTTTTTGTAAATAATCATCGATAAAATTAAAGTGAATTAATTATAAGAACTATGCAAACAAAATACCGTTGCCAAACAATGTTTTTTGTAGTATGTCGGAGACACGGTATATGATAGTCATAATCAGCCCTTTTAAGCCCAGTGCTAGACGTAGGCGTCCCAAAATCGATTTCCAATCGAAACAGTTTACAGCCGTTTTCGTCCAAAATGTGGCTATACTCCATTTATAATAGCATTAGAAAAGTTAAAAAAGGTTATTTTTGATGCACACTTTATAACAAAAGTACAATAAACTTGTTATAGTTACGATTGACGCCAAATCGATTAAAATGAATTTATATATCAGCTATCACACTTAATTGTAATCATTTAAAAAAACAACCATATGAAATTAAGTGGCTTCCATTTAGATATATTATTTCATTCCAATTTAAAATTACAGTGCCTATGCTAAAAACCTAAAAGAAGCAGGAGTCAACAATACTGCAACGCTTTTTGTTTCACTATAATGCTACCAAATCTAAAATATTACTTAATCCCTTCATAAGCTGTGACAGCCGGGGATTTCTAATTTTACTGGTTTATGTCGTCTGTGAAATTGACTTGACAATGTTCTAAGATTGTCATGTATGTCATTTACTTGTGAATACTTTGTTTGTTATTGTTTAATGTTCGTGATTTTGTTGTTATTTATTAAAATAATAAATAATATTTAGTTATTTCTTTGTTATTGTTATCAGTGTTGTCATCGGGTTGTTTGTACAAAACGTAACTTTTTTTTTGAGCTATGAGTGATCCCGGTGCGGGACCGAGTGGCTTACAACATATAAGTGCTGAGTCTGACCAAAGCCAACGGCGAAAAAAACGTGGTCCAAAAGTTGACTCCGACGAAATAATAATGTCTCCCAAAAAAAAGAGAACGCTGCGTGCTGTAGAAAAACAACCTGTGATAAATATTTTTAAGCAATTGGAGTCCTGGCCTGCAGATACTCCTCATTATAAGACTGAGATGATAAACAAAATCGCAGAAGTTGCCGGTAAGGATGATTCATAAAATTATTACTATAAAAATATTTGAAACTAACATGCATTGTGATAAAATGTATTATATTTTAAAAACTCCGCACATGATTTTATTATTTACAGGCGTATCTCGGGCTACTCTGTCCAATATTCTCAAAGAGTACAACATAAAAAGTCGCCTGCGATCTCCCCCTCCCCAACAGAAGCACATGAAACGTGATGATTTTGATGACATCACATTTAGTGGAATATGCAGGAAAATTCATTCCTTCTTCTTTAATAATGAGTTGCCCACCTTGGACAAGATGCTGGAAGCAGTTAACAGTGACGAGTCTCTGCCAGATTAAAAAAAAGCAGTCTGTATAAAATAATTAAATAAACATTAAAGTTCACATAAATCAAACGGAGCAGAAAAAGTGCACTCATAGAAGTCATAGACAAGCAGGAGATCGTCCTTTGGAGACTAAAATATCTTCATGAAATAAAAAGGCTAAGGAATAAAGGAAGGAAAATATATTATTATTTAGATGACACTTGGCTAAATGAAGGTACAGTGCTTCTAAATTTCTTAACAGCTATTTATGCACTAAGCAGTGTATGACCTCTTGCATTCAATAACATTATAATTAATTATACAGTTAAACATTAATATAATAATTAAGTAATACATATTATATTGTATTATGAATTAACGCATGCAAAGCGAACTTTTAAAGTTATAAATTTTGTTATAGTATTTATCTATGACCTATTTCAAGCAGTGAAATTATATAGGGGGTACGGAATAATTGACTTGTATTAATTTTATTTCACAGGGTTTGTGAAGGGTTTTTAATGGATGCTGCATTAATATTTGATGCAAAGAAAGGTCATGAAGATGACCACTCCGAAATGGACGCCTTCAACTTTAATAATAATAATAATTTATTTATTTATACTTCAAGACACAATCATCTGTGTAGCCCTGACTCTTGTACTAGGATTTCCTGTTTCATAAGAGCCAGACCTCTCCATTTACAGGGAATATGTTATAGAAGCGCGATAGACAAAAGTGAAAATTGTTCAAGTTAATTTTGTCAAAAATTGAGAGTGGCGCTGTAATTGTTATGGACAATGCGCTATACCACTCAAGGACATTGGAGAAGCTGCCAACCACAGCTACATGAAAGGCAGATATACAGGAATGGTTTAAAAGCAAAAATATTCCTTTTGAGGAAAAAGATCTTAGGGCAACTTTATTAGAAAAAGCAAAAATGCAAAGACATTTATACCAAAAGTTTGTTGTAGATGAGATGGCTAGAGAGAAGGGTATTTCAGTATTGCGCCTCCCACCCTACCACTGCGAGTTCAACCCTATAGAGTTAATATGGGCTCAAATGATGGGGTATGTGGCTCAACATAACAAAACGTTCAAATTAGACAAGGATAAACAATTACTCCCACAAGATCTGGATAGTATTACGCTAGAACGATGGCAGTCTTGCGTTGCTCATGCAATTAAAGAAGAGGAAAAGTTAAAGCATAATGGATGATGTCGTAGAAAGATTTATTATTAGGTGACGTCGGTGAAACTTCTTCATCTTTATTCTCTGATGATAGTGACTAAATTATATGATGAAGACGAAGAAGTTACACCAACTATTGTGTGTTGAAAGTTGTTGTTTTAAATAAAATATTGTAAAAAAAGACTTTTATTTCCTTTAATCTTAATTAAATTTAAATCATCACGGCGTAATCGTTTGTTTCATTAATTCGTTTCGTTGTAAGTAATGTGTGATGAAGATGTTATTACGACCTATTTATCAAAGTTATGTTAAAACATTTTTAGTTTAATTGTTTAAACTTTTAACTTTGAATAAAATGTTTCGCACTCCTGCTTCTACATGCCTCTTTTCTAATGCTATAGTAAATGGAGTATAGATATGCTACTTACAATATGAATCTATTTATGAGAATTGTAATATTAGTGTTGTTGAAGATTAAAAAATGTGAAAATTTTTGGATCTCCTGCATTGTTACCAGTATCATAAAATATTTTATACCAGAAAATCTCCTTTTATTAATAACTTTGTTTAAAACCGAAAATTTATAAAAATAATTACGGTATGATTATTTTTTAATTATTATTTCTTAAAATCAGTACTTAAAAGAAAATAGAACCTCTTTTTTTGCAATTTCATGTGAATTACCATTATGAAGATATTTTTTTGTTGTGTTATCCCCGTTGTTTACATAAATTATCTGAATTTGAGACTTCGAGTATAGGTCTTTTTATTATAGTGACCTAATTGGTGATGTTCTTCAGAAAGGTTGAAATCTTAAAATTTCAAATATAGGTCACTATAATATTATTATAGTGAACTAATTGGTGATGTTCTTCAACTTCTAAATAAATTAGGTTTCTATAGTTCTAAAGGTGCGGTATGTACTCATTTTGCAAATGTTCGAATTTTTAAGCCCGGCTTTTGACTTTTTATGAATGGAACGAATCGTAGTAGGAGGTGGTAGGATTGTAGATCCTGAGTATGTTGCGTTAGTCGCTGCGCAAAGCGTGAATTTGCATGATATAATATCAAATTAATTGTTTTGAGCGGTTACTGGCGCCGTTTATGTTTTGATTTTTTTAAATTTTCTGTGAATTTAAGTGTTGTGATTAGTTTTTGCTGTAATTACCTTCTTTTTGAAGTGATGAAAAAGTTTCTTATCATTAAAATGAATTCGGAAACGCATGCAATTGTTCCTTGTGAAGGATTAAAGTGTATATTGGTGTGCAATCGTTACTCGGACAAAGGTAAATACTTTGAGTTTTCCAGACAAATATAATCTCGCTGAATACATTATGCGTGTCGATCACAATCGCGCTGTTTTTCAAAGATTAGGTTGATGTGTGTCATTTAGCACTTTAAGAACTTCCTTTCCAAGGTTACAATGAGTTTAAAACCTCATTCAATAGGGGCAATTTCTTAGGGCTTGTACCTTTGCTTTCTTTATACGACCTAGTCTTAGAGAAACATAATTATGTAGCAACAAGATGGCAACAAACCGGAGCCCAGTTACTTAACAAATGAATGAAATGTAAACAATGTGTAGTTAGAAATCACAAATCAATCAATTATTTATGCGCCATCTAGTAGCCGTATTGTAATATGAATTAATACGACTCGAAGAGCTCTGTTGTGCCAATAATGTTATTAGATGGCTCACTTATCATATTTTACACGATACTGATAACATGTAAATAAAATAGTTGGGATTTTGTAAAGGATTACCAGTACTCTTCGTATTTAAAATTTACCTATATTTAAGCATAACATCACGTCTGTATTCCCCGGAGGGTTAAGCAGAGGTGTACCTACCTAGCTACACCCACATTTTTCCAGTCATGTTTTGTTGTTATTTCATATTTAAATATTTAGGTATATACGAGGGCGGCACTGAAAATTTCGGGAATCAAGGAAGAGACACAACATTACTATTTAAAAATGTATTTATTGCTTTTCGAAGTAGTCTCCGCGAAATTTGACACATTTTTCCATACGATAGAACCAATCATTGAAGCAACCATTCCATTCGGAAGTTGGGGTCTCTAAAATGGCCGTTTTGTAGGCATCCACAGCTTCTTCAGGTGATGAAAATCTCTGTAAACGCAATTTATTCTTTATTTTAGGGAAAGTATAGAAATCATTAGGGCTTAGGTCGGGGCTGTACGGCGGATGGTCTAATAATTCTATGTTTTCTTGCTCTAAAAACTCTTTTGTTCTGTGCGCGGTGTGAGAACTCGCATTGTCGTGATGGAGGATGATGCGGCGGTTGCAGTTCTCTTTACGGAGTTCAGAAACGACCTGTGGCAAACAAATGCTAGCATACCGTTCTGCATTAACCGTTCTTTGTCCCTCAAGAGGAATAGTCGTAACATGGCCGGTTTTGGAGACAAACGTGGCCACCATTTTTTTTGCAACACTCCGTGAACGAACAATTTTTGTTGGCTTTAACTCATTTTCGAACACCCAAACTCGTGACTGGTTTTTTGTTTCGGGTTCGTACGCATATATCCAGGATTCGTCACCAGATATGATGTTGTATACAGCATTTGAGGATCCTACGTGGAATCTTTCGAGAGTTCTGACGCACCAAGTAACGCGAGCCGCTTTTTGCTCTTCACAGAGCGAATGCGGTATCCACCGGGAAAACAACCTTTTTACACCTAATTGTTCATGCAAGATTATTTGTATTTGACTCATGCCAATGTCTAAAGTTGCCTGAATTTCGCGGTATGTCACATGTCGATCTTCCTCAATCAGCTTACGCACAGCATCACCGTTTTCTTGGGTGACTGCAGTTTTTGGACGACCTTGACGGGGATCATCACTGAGCTTGACACGTCCACGTTGAAATTCAGCAAACCAGCGATAAATTGTGGTTTTGGATGGGGCTTCATCACCAAATGCAGAAATCATCCGATCAACACACTGTTTTTGTGTTAAACCACTTCGAAAGTCATAATAAATCATCGCTCTTGAATTTTCTCGAGTCAATTCCATTTTCTCAACGACTAAACAAGTTTGACAAAACCTTGTGACAAGACCGAGAATCTTTTTTTAAATAAATAAATGGTATTCGATTTTTAAAACCAAGGAGTTTTCAATTAAAAAGATTTTAATATGACAGGAACAGTGGAAATATTCCATTCCCGATACTTTTAGTGCAGCCCTCGTATAAAGCTCTCTTTTTAATGCAAGATATTTTTAGACCCGTACTGAGCCATTTGTTTTTTATGGGTTTATTGGTCCTTTTGAGAAGTATTTCGGGAAAACATAATTTATAGAAGAGCGTGAATGTGTCATGGAAAATATTAAATGCTTTATTGCAGCCTGTCTCCTCGTACATTTCACCAAAACTTAAAGCTGCTAAGCAATCTAAAAAATTTGTTATGTTACTCTTATCGTAATCTCTTCGTATCATACCAGAATTGTACAGTTTTTAATTTATTATTATTCATCTCTTCAAGGTAAAAAGTTAATGATTGTCCAAAGAGAGAGCTAAATTATGTATATTGCATTTCAGATCAACTGCTGGGAGATTACTAGCTATTTGATCTATGCTAGTATTTTTCCTAGTAGGCATCCTAACATGTAGGGAAATATTATAATTGTTCATTATTGATATTAATTCTTTAGAATATTTGTTATCTTTCTTATATGTCTATGTTCCAATCTCCGCACAGAATAATATTTTGTTTAACTTTGCAGGTTAGATTGCGTAGTAACGATTCAATATTTAAAAAAAATATAGACACATCAGAATCTGGAATTCTATATATGCACACTAAAATTAAATTATGAGTCAATATTTCGACGCCACAGCATTCAAAGCAATATTCGATGGCCAGTTCATCAGTAACAGGTAACGGGCTAAAACTAAGACCTTTTTAGGGTTCCGTACCTCAAAAGGAAAAAACGGAACCCTTATAGGATCACTCGTGTGTCTGTCTGTCTGTCTGTCTGTCCGTCTGTCACAGCCAATTTGCTCCGAATGTAATAGACCGATCAAGTTGAAATTTGGTACACATATCAATTTGAGTGACCCAAACACGGACGTGAGCCGTAAATATATGAATTTAGAATATTGGGGTCAGTTTTGGGGAGCAAACACGAAAATTTTAAAAAAAGTTTTGCAAACTGTACCGTGTGACATATCAAATGAAAGGGCTTTTTGTAAGGGTCTCAAATATATATTTTTTAATAATTTTAAAATAAATTGTTTTAAAGTTATAAGTGAATATAGACGAAAATTGACCATTCCTCTCCCCTATCTCCGAAACTACTGAACTTAAAATTTTGAAAAAAATACAGAAAATAGTTCTATACTTATAGATTACAGGAAAATCTATAAGAAGTCTATGGTCTTAAAATAACATGGTAAATCTCTCGATATTGTGCGTACAAACTTACATTTGCAGTTGGAATGTATGGGAGATTATGTTTACCAACTACAATGTTAAGTTTGTTCTTAGGATAAATTCTTTCCAAGTACGGAACCCTTCATTGTGCGTGTTCCGACACGCACTTGTCCAGTTTTTTATTTTTATTAAAACACATGTTTCACCGCGTTTCTTCCCATGTCTTGTGTAACTGGCAGCTAAGTTGTAGTGTGTAAGTGCCAGATTACTTTCATGCCCTGATTCTAAATCGCCAATCTGATTTTTGGCAACGGTGCATGATGAAAGAGGCGCGGAATTTAAATATTATTCCTTGAGTATATATGTAACTCTGGCAACGTTGCATCGTAGGTAGGTATCTAGCACGCGGCCGGTACCACGTTTTTATTATTGTGGCCGGTACGACGCGGAGAGTTTAAAGTTATTATTCGTATCAATTCTTGCGACATTGAGTTCGTTTACAGGTGTAGTTTTTTTTATTGATAGGCTCACGTTTGATTGAAAGCCGGACTTGTCGGCTTTAGTAAAAGGATCAGGCATGCCGGTTTCCTCACGATGTTTTCCTTCACCGTTTTTTAAAAAGTGATAAAAAAGGAACTACAATAGTTTTGACTACTACTACGGACTTTCAGTTGGCCGGTTACTGTTTCGATTTTTATCTAAGTCTTCCGAAATTCTTATCTACTTACTTGTTGCCTCCCATAAGTGTCGAGTTGGCGAGAACTGCGCGTACAGCGAACAGTTTCTGTTCACTCAAGTGTACGACGAGGGACGGCAGCGAGCCGCACACCGTGGCCGTCGGGTACTGCGGGTCGCTCGTGTGCACCACGCGCCGCTCCGCCTGTGCACGTGAGCTTTACTTGTTACTTGACTTAGCTAAAAGACGATGTTCGTGTATGTCGGAAATTAAACCTTTGCTAACGTTCGCGATTAGGCTAACAAGTACCAAACAAAATAGCGTAAGGCCATTCATCGCGGTTTTCAGAAATTAAACCTTGCGCATAAGGTTGATTTTTTTAGGGTTCCGTACCTCAAAAGGAAAAAACGGAACCCTTATAGGATCACTCGTGTGTCTGTCTGTCTGTCTGTCCGTCTGTCACAGCCAATTTGCTCCGAATTTAATGGACCGATTAAGTTGAAATTTGGTACACATATCAATTTGAGTGACCCAAACACGGACGTGAGCCGTAAATATATGAATTTAGAATATTGGGGTCAGTTTTGGAGGGCAAACACGAAAATTTACAAAAAAAAGTTTTGTATACTGTACCGTGTGACATATCAAATGAAAGAGCTTTTTGTAAGGGTCTCAAATATATATTTTTTGTAATTTTAAAATAAACTGTTTTAAAGTTATAATTGAAAATAGACGAAATTTGACCATTCCCCCCCTTATCTCCGAAACTACTGAACCTAAAATTTTGAAAAAAATACAGGAAATAGTTCTATACTTATAGATTACAGGAAAATCTATAAGAAGTCTATGGTCTTAAAATAACATGGTAAATCTCTCGATATTGTGCGTACAAACTTACATTTGCAGTTGGAATGTATCGGAGATTATGTTTACCAACTACAATGTTAAGTTTGTTCTTAGGATAAATTCTTTCCAAGTACGGAACCCTTCATTGTGCGTGTTCCGACACGCACTTGGCCAGTTTTTTTATACATAACAGCGCCTGAGAAATTGTATGGTTACCTGTAGCAAGATGCTGAACCTGTCCAGCAGGTGAAGCGAGGACGTGCTCTTGGTGTGCGCGTACTTCCAGTTGTCTCGCGCGCGACCCACCAGGATCTGCAGGTCGCTCAGTTCTATCTTGTATCTAGAAAGTTACTTTGACATTTAAGTCTACAGTCGAAATAGAATCAATTCAATCTTTTTGTAAAAGCTGACATTTAAAAGTGCTTTTAAGGTGCAGAAGTGCTATTAAAGTGCAAAAGTGCTCCTACTTGAAATGAATTATTTGATTCTGATTCCAGCAATCATTTTTGTTGTGCAAAGTACAGATTTTAAGACGCATACACAGGAAAAAACTAATTTGATGTATGTTTCTTCCGATTATCAACGAATATTGTTACAGTTCTCCATATTTAGGTGTTCCATAGTTCCATACCTGTCGTACAGTCTGTTGTGTAAGTTAGCGGCGTCCAGCGCGGGCTGCGCGAGGTGGTGCTGCGGCGGCGGGTCGCGGGGCGAGCCCGGCGACAGCAGGCTGCCCGGCGGAGTGGAGCAGGGTGTCATGAACATCTCTACACAAAGAGGAGCTTGTTACAAAAAGAAGAAACCATCAAGAATAAACTTAGAAATAGATACCAGAAACATCGGCTAAGCTTGTTGTGAAAAGTCTTCATATAATACATAAGGTTTTCCATCCCAGAATGAACATTATATTAAAATCGCAACAATCTAAGAAATCGGATTTGACAGCTATAAAAATACTTCATGTAGTGATGGGAAAAAATCGGTTGCTTTAAAAACCGATTCTCAAGTCATATCGATTTATCATACTATAATAAGTCCAAACACGGCTAGGATACATTGTTTTATTACGGAGTTCCGGTGCCTACCTTCCGCCTTCATCTTCAGATCAGTTCGAAGGTAACATTTTCATCAGAATTATTTATTTAAAGGACGACGGGCAAGCTACTATGGACCGCGTCCTAAATTTTTTTTTTTGATCCAACAGACATCATTTTTGTGTTATATTTTTCGTTACTGGCTACAAAATAACAAACCGTTTGTTTCAAGTATTAAATATATGGGGTTTCCTGAAAAAATCATCTTTCAGTTTCATTTATCTAACAAAAATATACATGTTTATTTTCTATTTTTCGTCACAATAAAAGAGATAAAACATAATGATTGCCGACTTATATAATATGGAACATAAATAAAACAACAAAACATCACGCCTAAATTCCACGAAGGAGTAAGCAGAAGTGTGTGGAACATTAACATTTAGCAATTTATGTTATATTTTGCAATGTAATCTATTTTATTTATTTTACTTATATCACACATCACTCTTGTATTCCTGGTAGGGAGGGGTAGGCAGAGGCACACCTCTATTATAGGTTGCTACACAGGTAGGTAATTAATTGTATTTTTCGTCAAAATGAACGAGATCAAACATAATAATAGCCAACTAATATAAAATAAAACTTAAAACAACATATTATTACGCCTGTGGCTTTTTCTAAAATAAAAGTAGCATAGCAGGATACACAATTCCACCATACATTATTTTGTTATATCTCAAAGGGTTTAGACAGCGTTTTCGTTGAAAGCTCCCAGACGGCTTATTTTTTTCCCACACCTTCAACAAATACCGTTAATTTATACAAAAATGTATACAAAAACATAACAAATTAGATACTTAAACCTTCCTCGAGAACCACGCTATCCACTGGTGAAAACAGAATGGAAATCGGTGCAGCAGTTTTTGAGTTTATCGCGAACAGACAGACAGACAAACGCGGCGGAGGACTTTGTTTTATAATATGTAGTGATACACAACATAACATCACGGCTCTTTTTCCCAGAAGAGTTAGGCAGAGGTAAACCTACAGTACTCCCTAACTTTATACAAGACACCAGGGGCCTAATTCTAATAATTTACAAACGTAGCAATGGTCTCGCCATTGTGAGTATTTGTCAGTGTTTCTATGGCAAATCTGTCAAAATCTCACAATGAAGAGACCATTGCAACGTTTGTACATTAGTAGACTTGGCCCCCAGTAACATTCGCAATGTCGATTTCAACAGAAGTGATCTGGAATTTGTTCAAAGTGAACCTGATACCGCCTGCATTCCCCGCACGTGTAGGCAGAGATGTTATATCATTTTAAATATAGAAGCATAGATTCATTATGAAATAAAGAAAATTAACATAATATTCGATTTTCAATGTTTTATTTTTAATAATCAAACTTATTTTCTAGTACAAAATATGACTACATTTTATGGTTTTCCTTTGAAACCCCATACATTTGATGGTCGTATCCGTAGTAAAAAATATTCAGAAAGCCAAGACCTTTTAAACGAGATATGCTTCAAGTCTGTTGAATAAGTTTTGAAATCCGGTTGTACCTACACCTACGGGGTATACAAGCGTGAATATGTTATCTCATGGAAAATAAAATACAATGTGAAGTACCTTAAGTAAAAACCAATACGATTTTCACTATTTTTTTGGTATAATCATACTTGTTTTTTACCAAGTACCATTACATTTCCTCCTTTTCTGCTTAAACCCCATACTTTTGACGGTTGTCGCAATAGTAAAAAAATATTAGTAAGCCAAGGCCTTTTAAATAAGATATGTCTCAAGTCTGTTGACTAAGTTTTGAAATCCGGTTGTAGTTACACATATATATATATATATATATGTATATATATATATATATATGTATATATATATATATATATGTGTAATATCTCTACCTACACCTACGGGTTATACAAGCGTGAATACGTTATTTCATGGAAACTAAAATACAATATAAGGTAGCTTAAGTAAAAACCAATACGATTTTCACTTATTTTTTTGGAATAATTAAACTTGTTTTTTACCACAGTAGTGCCATTACATTTCCTCCTTTTCTGCTTAAACCCCATACTTTTGACGGTTGTCGCCATAGTATAAAAAAATATCAGTAAGCCACGACCTTTTAAATGAGATAATATCTCATTTAAAAGGTCGTGGCTTACTGATATTTTTTTAGACAGACTTGAGACATATTATGTCTCAAGTCTGTTGGTTAAGTTTAAATTTTTAGGACGCCAGAGCCCATCGTCCTTTGCTTCATAGTCGCTTAACTATCTTAATCGAAATATTTTATCGCCACCCGTGAAATACTTATCATTGAGGAGTTCCGGTGGCCATTTGTGGCCTTCTTCATCAGTTCCACTTCATCAAATGATACTTTCTGAATGCAACTGCTTGAGTTGTTGATGAAAATACAAAAATCGCTATATGTTTGCCTATACAATATGAGGAATTCCCTCAATTCCTCATGGATCCTATCATCACAACTGGATTTGGAAAAAAATGGGACCAATCTGGAAGTATATCCTTTCAAATAAAAAAAGAATTTTCCAAATTGGTTCATAAACGACGGAGTTCTGAGGTAACAAAATACAAAAAAAAAAATACAGTCGAATTGAGAACCTCCTCCTTTTTGGAATGTCGGTTAAAAATAGCTACATAATTACTATAGGTAAGTATAGGTACTAGCTACCCGCTCATGAATCGATCACTTGTGTGCGATCTACTGATATGTGATGTTTCGACTCTAAGTTAAATAATAATTATTATTGTAAACCTTCGTAAGGTTTATCTGTTGTTAATAAAAATAATAAACTTTCTTGTAACATGTAATACATAAAAATTAAGTTAAAGTAAGTTACCTTCCTACTTAAATACTAACCTACCTATTTTTGTTACAGGTGGCATTGATTTTTGAAGTGAATGGCGCTTGTCTTGGAAATGAACTCATAAACATTAAAATCGAAGATATCGAAAAACATTCAATTTGTTGCTGGAAAATTTGCCAGACACAAAATCATAGAAAGCACGGTCATTCGTAGTCCGTGAAGAATACGTAACATTTGAGGCGTCTAATTGCAAACCCCGCTAAAACGATTTTACCTTGAAACCAACCTTATTCTCTCTTTTGAAGTGTTCTTAATTCTGTACTAAGTGACAAACTCATTTCCGAGCAAATCCCTCTGTAACAGTACTAAATTGAGCCTCCAACCTTATACCTTGGTAACAAAATACACTATAAATGGCATGGGTAAAATTCAAATTCCTCTACAACGAAATAACCAATCACAGCGCTTGCTTTTGCACCAAGTGACCTTACGAATAGTATGGCGGACCAATGGAGACTTGTGTAAATGTGTCGTGCACCAAGGAGTGCGATTACATTTTATTGAATTTAAAACTCATCAATAATAACTCAATATCCAGAAAAATCGTTTTAGCGAGGTTTGAAATTAGACGCCTTATTTATCGAAAAGTACCAAGCTCTACGCTCCTCTAATATAAACACTAACAGATTTTTCGTAGCTTATAATAATGGCAAGTGCACCAGGCAAGTCATTGGAGAAAATAAGATCAGCAGCATGCCGAAAGAAATTGCGAAATACCTGAAATTTACAAATGCCAAACTCTACACGGGCCATTGTTTCAGGAGAACATCAGCTACTTTATTGGCGGAATCAGGAGCAGACGTGACCCAGATTAAAAGACATGGTGGCTGGAAATCTGATGTAGTAGCAGAGGGCTACATTGAAAATTCTATACAAAATAAGGATAAAATAAGCTGCCGCATTGGTGACAACATCAAACTAAAAACACCGTTGATCCTTAGACACCTTTGTCACCACAACCATCCACATCAAAACACTATTCATCTAGCCCGCTGCCTCAAGCACCACCTTCACCAACTTTAACGATCCAAAATGGTCCTCATCAGAACCAAGTTTCTGAATCTTTACTTAACAGTATACTCAAATAAACTCTACCTCAACTTCAATAAATGTACCGAATATAAACATAACTTTGTCTTTCCACAACTGTTCTAATGTATCAAACGTTACCTTTAACCTTTAATTGTTTTAAATAGGTCTACTAACTGTAATTGTAATAGTTTTCCCTCTTTAGCGAGGTATCAATTATTTGATGTCTGGTACCAAATAGGTACTAAAACTTGGTTTTGCCCAAACTTCCAAATTCTCCCTTGGTCCAGTCATCCTGACGCAGACGTTTATTTGCATTTCAAAGAGAACGCACTTTCGTGAAGGTTATCGCGCTATGAGCATTTTTGTGGTATCTCAGAGCCACAGCCAGTATGTACAATTGACCTACACGCAGAAAGTCTCTTGGTACAGTATGTCAGTCGAGAAGCGCATTGGCTTCTTATAAGTTACCTTAAGAAGAGCCCGTTGCGCGCGCTCCACTTTCATTAGTTGCGTCATAAATATCGTCGTATATGATATTATGCACCAGTGACGTACCTAGAGGCAAGCCCTAGGCACGCCACTGATATGCACCCGAGCAAAGACGGGGCGGGTCGCTTGTCAAGAATAAAATTAACAATAAATGTGTTTGAGTCGATTAAATAAATAAATTTGCTAAATTGGAAAACGTAATGTTTCTAAAAGAATCGATTTTCCAGAACATCGATTTTATTCGGTCATAAAACGGCTTATAACGATCACAGCACTACCGCAACGAACTCAAAGACATGACATGTCAGAATATTAATCAATGATTAATTCGTGATTTTGAGTGCATTTTTCTAATATAAAGTGAAACTTGGTTCTATAACACGACGCCTTACGCCATCTAACAGATTGTGTGCACAACACTATGGCATTCGAGTAGATCGCAACACAAACAAGATCAATCATCGATAAGACGATGACAACAACAATACTTACAGACTAGCGACATCTAACATTCGACGTGTGAAGTGTCCGTGACGTCAACGAAGGTTACAACCACATACAATCATGAGATGGTGAAGACACACACTAAGCTGTCAAACCGACTATATAAACGGTCAACCAAGGAGGAACGATCACTCCCCGTCGCGCACAAAACGTTCTAAGTTAATATAGCCACACGAACGACGCACACACACAACAAATCGCTCGTACACCACAACGCCACGCGCCCTGCAGCGCTACCGGCTCGCTCTGGTTACGTTGTAGGGGGCGGGGAAAGCACCCACTGTTGGAAAACGCCAAACAAACCGTCGCCCTGTTGCTAGATCGGCTCCTGCCGGGCCTTCCCCAGGGAACTGGGGATCTCACCTAGCAGGGGCCTGGTCGCACGGGCGCCGTGAAGAACTTAGGGCGCTTCCACAGTCACACCACCAAAAACACACTTCAGACCGCTGAGGGGAACCCCCCCTCTAGCGACTAGGTGTGCGAAGAAGCACTCCCACCCCCTCCCTTCGGGAGGGGGGAGGAAAATCCAAAGACGGGTCCCCAATTATGGGGACCGAGAGAAATATGCCTCGGTCAAGGGGCCAAAAAGCCCCAAAACCGATCCCTCGCGCCCCCTTCGGGGGCGCAGAGACGACCACTACGGGAACGATCGCTCGCTACTTAGAAGGCACAGTGGACGATAGCCCCGCAGTCACCACTGTTGTCATAAGCTTGACCTGAGCGGAGCCCCGTCGCCCTCAGGAACAGCCTAGCTAGGAGGTCAAGGGATAGGATAGCCCCGCAGTCCATCCCTAGGACCCTTAATAGATTTACCCTTAGTCTAACTTTGTTTGCTAAAGCCATCAAGTGTTTGAAGTAAAGTGAATAAACCCCTGTCATCCAACGTTGGTTTTATTCCACCGCCACCATTATAGTTCTTAATAATGATACTCATTATTATAGTGTATGGATAACATAGTGTAAGGTTAGTTAGTAGCTAGATATATACATATATAGCTGCGCGACCTGCATGTCGTGCGGGTACGCTTCTAAGGGCAGTTCAAATAAACAGCTTGTACCGAAGGCCGTGTCTTATTTAACACATAGTAAGGACCATGCAAAAAATCGTCCCCACCCACCAACAGATTTCAAACATTTTTCAGTTGATACATCTTGACTGCCTGGTGATTTTCTACTATGACAACATCCGCCGTAGGAATGGGGTTTTCATGCAAAAAATCGTATATGAATATTATATATTTTTGTACTTTTTGAGTGTTTTTTTTTTTAATATACAGTATATATACAGTTTCATCTCGCCGCACCGCCGTCTTCCCCGCTCTCTATGACCACTTCCCGCCCTTTGGTCGCCTGAAAACACGCACACTCACCTTAGTCGTAGCCAGTACGTTCCGCTGTGTTCACATTGTTTATCTGTGCGTCATCGGATTGTATGCGACTATAACCCAATATGCCTGCTTTTTCAGATTCGAACCTTTTGATTACTTTCGATTGACCCTGAAAAAAATTTATGGGCGCTGTCCCCTCCCACCAACAGACATGGCACTAGTTTTAATATTATTATAAGGTCCCCTTTAGGTAACTTTTAGCCTTCTAATAAGGCCCATTCTGAGACCACGTTTCAGTGCCATAGGTCATCACTGGCAACATGCACTGGTCAAAGAGTTTTAACTTGAGACACTGTGGTATGTAGGACGAGAAGATATTGCGTAGCTTCCCGAACGCTGCCTACCCGAGTCGGATTCGACGATTGACCTCTTTCTCGAAGTTGGACCTACCTAACTTCGAGTGTAACGTCTCCGATTTTCATGAGAGTGGGTGTTACATAGGCATTTAACATAACCTTTGTCTTGTACACATTCATTCTAAAACCCACTCTTTCGAAAGTTCTACTGAGGTCATCGAGCATTGTACTGAGGTCATCCATAGTCTCAGCCAAGACAACTATATCGTCTGCAAACCTAAAGTCAGTGATGTACTCGCCATTGATGTTGATGCCAAACCATTTCCAGACCAGGGCCTCAAGTCTGCTATTACAATAGTGTCAGAATGGTCTCTTCATTGTGAGTTTTTGACAGATTTGCCATACAAACACTGTCAAATACTCACAATGGCGAGACCATTCTGACACTATTGTAATAGCAGACTTGAGGCCCTGAACCTTGAAGACAGTGCAGCGGTGAATAGTTTCGGAGAAATAATGGTGCCGATTCCCTTGTTCACAAACTAAACTAAATTTAAGTTCAGTGCATCTATTTCTTTCTTTTTCATTAAGAAAAGGACAGAAGATAAATTTTAGTTTAGTCCTGTCAAATTAATCAGCGCTTGACGTAAATTGTCGTAATTTTAGTCGGCAAGTTTTTAATCACGTCTACACTTGTATGGAGTAGTGACAGGCGCTGCTTAATTTGACAGAACTAAACTAAAATTAATCTTTTGTCCTTTTCTTAATGAACTAGAAAGAAAAAGATGCACTGAACTTAAATTTAGTTTAGGTTGTGAACAAGGGAATCGGCACCAATTTCTCCCTGTCTCATACCTCTTTTTTTTTATTTTTTTTATTCTACTATGAGTTTGCTCTTGACTTTAGTCTAGGTCTGGATGACAGAGACAAAGTCTACGATGGAGTGAGCTTACCCAGAAGAAGCCTGTTCACTCTCACTTTGAATAGATTAAGGTTGTATGCGTTCGGAAACACAGACGCAGGCAGAGAGTTCCACTCCTTTGCTGCGCGCATTATAAAAGACGTTTGAAAACGCTTAGTGCGAGTTGGTGGAATATCAACCAGGTAGGGGTGGTAACTTGCAGTGCGTCTAGATGTCCGATGGTAGAAGGGGGCCGGTGGAATGAGGTCGTGGAGTTCATGGGCACACTCTCCGAAGTACAATCTGTAGAAGACCGACAAGCAGGCAACCTTGCGGCGATGAGCCAAGCTGTGAAGCTTGGCATCCACCAATTTTACGTCGCCAATGAGCCTCTTAGCTCTGTGTTCCACCGAGTCAAGCGCAGCAAGTTGGTACTTTGCGGAGCCATCCCAAAGGTGGCTGCAATACTCCATGCAGGAACGGACTTGTACTTTGTAAAGGGTTAAAAGCTGTCCAGGCGTAAAGTATCGCTTCACCCTATTTAGGACGCCCAGTTTCTTGGCCGCAGTTTGAGCTTTGCACTCGATGGTGGAGCCGAAGTTGAGACCAGATGTCAACTCCATGCCTAGGAGCTCGAGCCGATCAGTTACAGGAACAGATGTACCCCGAAAAGTAGGAGTTTGATCAAAACGACTCCTTTTAGCGGTAAAGAGACACGCCTGTGTTTTGGTGGCATTAAGAGACCAGATTGTCGTCACCCCATTGGGAGACAAGACTCAAGGTCAAATCAGTCCGCTCAACCATGGCCTCTCTCAAGGAACGAAGATGGATAGGTTTCGAGGTCTGGTCCTGGAGTCGGACTGACATAGTGGGGTTTTTGTACAAACACTTCAGTACCTCGATGAACCGATAGCTAATCTGGCACCGTTGAAGAGACCGCAGTACAGCCCATGTCTCGATCGAATCGAAGGCTTTCTCGTAGTCCACAAACGCTAAGCAGAGAGGCAGGTTATATTCTTCGGTCTTCTGTATAACCAGCCGCAGCGTATGTATGTGGTCTACGGTGCTAAAACCTCTACGGAATCCGGCTTGTTCGGGAGGCTGGAAGTCGTGAAACCGACAGTTGTAAATACACATTATACTATATTAAAGATATTTATTCTCTATTAAGCTGCGTCGTTTTAGTTACTCCAAAGCATTACATGTTTTGGAACTTTCGCGGTAATTATCATATCACAATAGAAGACATTAACATCGAGTTTACTTAACAAAACTACTATTGTGGCATGTCTAAAAGCATTATTTCCTGTTGTAGTTTGTTCGAGATTAACACATTGACTGTCACGTGGCACAAGCCTCATTGTTACTTACGTAACAATTTTTTACTTTTGTTAGAAAGTGTTATTTTATAGTTAATTAACTAAAATATACATGTTTTTATAAATATATTTTTTTATTTATTAAAAAAAAAACGCCATCGATTTTTGGTTTGGAAATGGTTATAGTTCATGGGACGTCATAATAATATTGACACTAGTGCCATGTCTGTTGGTGGGTGTGGACAGCGCCCATACCATATTTTGCATGGTCCTTTAATAAGGATTATGAATTTGATTTTTCAATTTCTTACGTAGACGTTCATACAAAGTCATCACGGAATGAGAAAAGTCAAATCAGACTTCTTAGATTTTCGCAATTTTAAACCTGTTTTAAACAATTCTGAACTTGCCACATTTTAGTATAGTCTCACCTTCGTCGTCAGGCGGGGTATGAGGCTCGTAATCTGCTAGGTTGGCATTGGCGAGACGAAGTCTTCCGAAGTCGACGACGAGCACGGCCGAGTCGCGCGAGCACAGCTGTTCCACGAATAGGATCTGAGGCGCTGAGATGTCCAGCTCCACTTGCCATGTACGGCGCTCACCCTACAGAGAAAGCACAACTTTAAGCACCCCATTTACGGCCTGGACACGACCTTGCGGCTATCAGCGGTAACTAAGCGCGGGGCGACGAGCGGTTAAAACAAATATACCAAAATGTATAAATTCTGTAACCTCCGCGTTGTACACCACCTGCAGGTAACCAGGCGTGCACCATGTGCTCCCACTGCGTGAGCAGGCGCGCGCGCGTGCTATCGCGCTCGTGCGCGTAGGCGTGCGCCCACAGCGCGCACACCCACTACTGTGCCCAGCGCGCCGCCTCCACGTTGCACACCACCTGCAGGTAACAGTATACGTACCGGGTGCGCGTGCGCGTGCACCATGTGCTCCCACTGCGTGAGCAGGCGCGCGCGCGTGCTATCGCGCTCGTGCGCGTAGGCGTGCGCCCACAGCGAGCACACCCACTACTGCGCCCAGCGCACCGCCTCCACGTTGCACACCACCTGCAGGTAACAGTATACGTACCGGGTGCGCGTGCGCGTGCACCATGTGCTCCCACTGCGTGAGCAGGCGCGCGCGCGTGCTGTCGCGCACGTGCGCGTAGGCGTGCGCCCACGGCGCGCACACCCACTGCTGCGCCCAGCGCACCGCCTCCGCGTTGTACACCACCTCCAGCGAGGCCGACTTCACCCATAATCTGGGAACAACACACAACCATCACAACAGATAGATAGAATACTCTTCATTATTTACAACATAAAAATTACAAACATACCTCAATGAAGAAATTTTATATAGGGTGACACAACGGGCATTGCCCAGGCATTGACATATCACGTAGCGAGGTCGCAAACCTGAAAAACTGACACTATAGCTACGACAAGCGTCGAAAATGCCTGATCAGCGCGCCGAGTCAGGCTGTGTAGACAGCGTGGCGCGCCGAGCCTGGTACGGCTCGCGTTATCACGCGCCGTTCATCGGCACCATTAGTGTACGGGTTGTAGTACACCGATTTGCCGTGAACGTTTGTAAGTTTATTTATTTATTCTCTATCTTACACTTATAATTACAGGTTCACCCAATGCGAAAAATGCGCCTATATAAAATCATTGTTAATTAATATTACACCTATAACATATTGTTATGAACTTGCGGTTCGTGACAATATAAACTGGCGATTTAAAAACCAAAAATGACACTTTAATTAAACAACAGTGATAACAACTCGAACACACTAATTATAAAACACAACTGCACTAAAGTCGCACTTGAAGATCGCTTGTATCGTACTTGTCGCTTGATCGCTTCTTTTTCAACTGTCCTAGGTCGCGGTCCATACCGGCCTTATATAGTCCTTAGATAGTTCCAGAACCTTCTACTGTAGAAACATCTTGAATGTTCGAGTATATACCGACCCCGACTGACCAGATGTCGATAGTTCTAGAAAGTTCTAGCATCGAACTTTCTAGAAGCATCTAGTTCTGCTACTTGATACTAGATGGCGCTAGTGGTACTGTATCAGGCAACTGTGGCGCACAAAATTTTATAAACAATTCATTTCTTGTGAATTCACTCAGAGTACAAAAGAATAGGTCCGTCCCACTAGCAATAAGATTTAGCGAGCGAATTGCGCGCGTCAGCGGCGCCTCTCTTATAAGATTCGTGCGGCCGCGCGGCACCTCCAGTAGTGGCGGCTGCCGTCTTCGCCACACGTTCATGTCTGGGACACACACACTCACCTGTCGTAAAATCATTGCATTTTGGATCTTCCCCCTCAATATTTTAAATATATACGAGGTCATTGCAAGATCCCTTCTAACCCTTAGCTCATTGTATCCTACCATACCTAAAATAAATAGAGTAGGGTACATTAACGGGTAAAAGGGATATACCCCGCAATACCGCAAATATAAATATCCAATACATTTATTTTGTATCCTCTCCAGCATAAGACTATATTTAGCCTCATGTGGAGCCCAGATGACTGCGTTACATTCTAACTGGCTCCTGCCCAATGCATTATTATAAGGTCATAATAGCCTTCATATTCGTGAACTCTCGAACTGTACGAAGCATGAAACCTAAATTTCTATAAGCTTTTCTACAGTTACGTATGATGTGATAACGAAGAGTCAAGCCTTTATTAAAATTTACGCCAAGGTCCATGACTGCTGTGACCCATTCCATGGGTAACCCATCAATTTGGTAATTATGCAAGATGGGATTGTTGTGTGCACAAGAAAAAGACGGCCAGACCTTCGTTATTTCATAAAAGCTGAAAGTTTTTCTGTGTATAGAGACCAGTAAGGTAAGAACGACCAGCGACTATAGAGTTTGGGTTGTGGTTATTTGGGCAGGTAACAGGTAGTAAAGGTGTATAAAATAGTAACTTAAATTCATTAAAGTATAAAGCAAATACTTTTTTTCTTCAGGATAACTTTAGAAATCTCGTCATACATTGCCGGACACTTATGACAGTTGCTACCCCCTGCCAGACACCCCTAAACTTTAATAAATTATAATTATACTTTCGTTATAGTATAAAAGCAAAATTTTATAATAGGTCTTTACCTATGAAATTTCCGTTTTGCCGGACTGGCTATTTCAAGTCCATTTTTTTTTTTTTCTTTTTTCGCTAATAATTCTAAGTTCAAATTATTTTTATTTTTAAAATACGGAATTCTTTTTTGAAAATTTGTCATTTGTTTAATGGTTAGCGTTCTGTTTTCATCGCATTTGTGCGTTTTTCGTCATCATGGATAAGTAAAAAATTCGAGTGATTATGGAGTATGAGTACCGTCGTGGCAGCAAAGCGGCAGAAGCGGCACGCAACATCAACGACGTATACGGAGTGAACACTACTAACGATCGCACCACCAGTTATTGGTTTGCCCGCTTCCGTTCTGGAAATTTCGACCTAAGAAATGAACCCCGTGGTCGACCGAAAACTTCAGTCGACAATGACGAATTAAAGGCGATTGTGGAAGCTGATGATTTTCAATCTACAGCTGAATTTGGAGCAGCTTTCGATGTAAGCATCAAAACAATATGGTCTATTTGCGTCGAATTGGCAAGGTAAAAAAGCTTGACAAATGGATGCCCCACGAATTGAACGATCGCCAGCGCGAAGCACGCGTCGAGTTGAGCCTTGCACTGCTCAACAGGCACACAAACGAAGGCATATTGAATCGCATTGTTACTTGCGACGAAAAATGGAGTCTGTTCGACAATCGCAAGCGCTCAGCAAGTGGTTTAGATCCTGGTTCAGCACCTACACAATGCCCCAAACGAAAACTGACCCCTACAAAAGTGACGGTCACTGTTTGGTGGTCTAGCGCCAGTGTCATTCATCACTGCTTCTTACCAAACGGGATTAGCATTACTGCAGATGTGTACTGTAAAGAACTGAACATAATGATTGAGAAGCCCGCACATCTCCAACCAGCTTTGGGCAATCGTTCGGCTCCGCTGCTCCTGCATGACAACGCGCGACCTCATACTGCACAGCAGACGGTCTCCAAGTTATAAGAGCTAGGGTTGGAAGTTCACCGTCACCGTTATCCACCGTACTCACCAGACCTTGCCCCTACAGACTTCTACTTTTTCCAGAATTTGAATAACTTCTTGGCGGAGAAAAAATTTAATAACCAGTTCAAAATGCCTTTGAAGAATTTGTGGACTCCCGTCCAGCAGACTTTTTCAAAAAGGGCATCAATAAGCTACCACTACGTTGGCAAAAATGCATTGATTGCATGGGTAATTACTTTGATTAATAAAAATAAAACATATAGAGAAACAAGGGCGTTAACTTATTTCATGAAAAACGGCAATTTCATAGGTAAAGACCTAATATTATGTTACTTGGGGACCTATAAAAAAATATTACCTCCATAGCCGGACAGTTTTAATGGTTTTTACATCTTGCCAGACACATTGCCGGACTCCAATCTAAACTTCCGTAAACACATCGATTTATTTTGTACCAGAGTGTGCAAATTAATATATGTTTTTAAGAATTTACGGAACATAGCAAGCTATAAATTAACTAGCTTCTGCCCGCGGCTTCGCCCGCGTGGATGTCGAAATATATCCGACGGGAACATACTACCGGGACTTAAAAATAACCTATAGGTTAATCCAGGTTATAAACTATCTGTGTACTAAATATCATCCAAATCCGTTCATCCGTTTTTGTGCAAACCGGAACATATATACAAACAAACAGACCAAAATACTAAAAAATATATTTTCAGCATCAGACTCGAATATGCAATGTAAGGTTTGACTTCGTTACTATTTTATTTTAATTCGTCTGCGTAGAGTATAAATTCTTCTTTTCTATATAATTATGAATTATTATAACAATAACAATATAGAGCTTTTATCATGGCTATTGTCCTCCACTACGTGTGATATTTGAGGAATACTGTTAAGAAATACCTACTGTAAAGGACCGGTATCTACCTGGTTAAGCTACACTTGCCGCAGTTGGTCTGTGGATGGGTGACCATCTTTACAGAGAACACGTTAAGCTGTTGGTCCCGGCTGTCATTCGTGGATCTTGACAGTCGTTACGGGAACTCAGAAGCCCGAAAGTCTGACAACCATTCTTACCCAGGGGTATCGTATTACCCAGTAACTGCATTGTGGAGGGCATTGCGGTGTACTTATATTATGTTTACTTAAATACAAAATTTAGCGAATGAACAACTTCAATACAAAACTTAAAAAAATAAAAAAACAACGATTTACGCTGTGTTACGTTTCCAACCATAAGCCGAAATATTAGTGATTTTAACTTAAAAATAAATAACTTTAATTAAAAACAAAATTTCCTCCCCCTTTTCACCCCCTTAAGGGTTGGAATTCTAACAAAACCGTTGCGTTAGCTTCCAACCATAATCCTAGATTTTTCTTCGAAAATTAAGGACTTTTTAACTTCATCCCCCTTTTTCACCCTTCGGGGGTGGAATTATCAAAAACGCTGAGACACGTATAAATTAATTTTCAATCGTCAGCCTAAACACAAAATTTGAAGATCCTAACTTCAAAACTGACGGACTTTCATACAAACTTTCATCCCCTATTTTATCCCCTTAGGGGTAGAATTTCCAAAAATACTTTCTTTGTGCACCCCTAGACCTCATAAGGAACCTACGTGCCAAATTTGGAATCTCTAGACCCAGTGGTTTGGGCTGTGCGTTGATATATCAGTCAGTCAGTCAGGACTTTGAATTTTATATACAGTATGATTCTTTATAATGTGCACATATTGAAATGAGGGAATCTATGCTTAATTTTATCGACGAGAAAAATATTTTAAAAAATGTAAATATTTTTTGAATTATAATCTGCCGTGCTAACGAAGAACGCAGTAACTCGATTTTGCCGCTTCCGAGACTTTTATTTTTGATTATTGAATTTGTTATGATGTTTTAGTTATGGCATTCTTGCTCACTGAAAAACCGAGTTCCTGAAGGATCAATAAAAAGTTGCTTAGAGAGATTTAATAGATTTCGATTCTCTGACTCCAAATATATAACTCAACGAATGTATAACTCATAATCGTCCAAAATCGAGTTACTGCGTTCTTCGTTAGCACGGCAGAATTATATTGAATAAACAATAGTGCGTAGCCATGCGGGCCTTTCTTTGAGTTGCTAGGAAATGTTGGGATTGAGTTATAAACATGCTATTTTTACTATTGGGTAGCTAATACAATGAAGATTAATTTAAAGTAATAAAAACGTTAGGTAATGGGGCGTCTTATTGAGAAATATCGCGATTATTGTAAAAATTGATGAAAAAAAAACGTTTTTTATCTAAAAAAAACATGTTTATTTTTAATTGAGGGCAGTTTTTTTCCACAATTTTCATCTTACGAGGACGCCTAATTACTTTCAATCATTATGGAGTTTGATTTTGATAGATCATTTAGTTGAAAAGTTACACCGTTTTGTTTACACTGGGGTCACAGAAGCATACAAATTTAAAAAAAAACCATAAAAAATAAAAATAACTATTTATATATATATATTTTTTTTTTTGCCGTCGTTAAAATTAAGCATAGATTCCCTCTTTTCGATATGTGCACATTATAAAGAATCACACTGTATATAGATTAACTTAAAATTTTAGTGTTCCAATTTAATTCAAATATAAAATGATGGCTTGAAACACAGGACGCTATATTTTCAGGGTCCAAAGTACCGGCTAACCATCTCCAAAGTTCCATCGGATCCTACCGGAGACATCCGAACGCTATGTTCCGGGTCTCCACCTTCCGGCTAACCGGATATCACCAAGCTCCGTGCCGGGTACCATCTTACCCGCGAGGCCATCCGCCGACCGTCACCATCCCTGGCGTCTGCAACGTGGCACACCCGCTGCGGTCTTCGTCACACCGGACACGAGCCAGACTGCGCTACTCCCAAAGGCATTAAAGGAAGCTTGTGACCATAAACCTACCTTCTTCATTTTAATCACATCATACTTTTATGTTGACAATTTACGAGGTCTTATTATTTATCTCCACCACGTAAACCTCTTATTTTTGTCAATTGTTGATAGCTACACAGTTATAAGTTTACTCTATTTAAATTCGTTACTCATGTTATTTTATCATGCTAAATCATGGTCGCACATCGCTGGCCAAAAGTACGTTACAGAGTAAGCAGAAAAATGTACGGCGATGAGACCGTAACAAGTCTCGCGGTTGTTATTTCTCGTCTACTTACTTATAATCACAGTTAATGCCGAAGGGTTTCTTCTCGTACGTGAGCTGGAACAGCGGCTCCTGCGTCGTCGCAGTGCCCGCGCCTGCCTGCGCGTGCGAGCGGCACCACGACATCGCCGCGCCCGAAGCGCTCAGCGCGCTCAGACCCTCGCGGATTACACCCTGGTCAGTATAAACATTAGGTATGGAAAATTAAGTTTATGTAAAAAGGCTTGCTCTGAGTTTGTTACGGTGTTTCTTCACAGAGTAGTTGGATAGGAAACACCAACATCATTTAGTTTTAGAACACAACTCGATGCGCCCTGCGGTTTCCCTCCATAAATCTCGATTCGTGGGAACATCGGGATAAAAAGCCCCGCCCGCGTGGATGTCGGTTAACGCGTAAAACGTAGCCTATCCTTTTGCATAGCCCAAGTCATAAATGTAGTATTATTATTACCTGCGGCGCGATGAGTATGGGGAAGAGCGTGTTGGGCGTGATGCGCTCGCGCAGGCACACGGAGCCGAGCGACACGTGCAGCGCGTGCGACGCGGCGCGCGGCCGCGACTCCACGCCCACGCGCACGCACGAGAACTGCAGCTCCGCGCCGCCCGGCGCGGGGCTTCTGCGGGCATACGAATCACATTATTTGGCCACGGCTCATGAAACACCGATGGTTCAATTACTACTGGTAAAGCTACTCACTTATTTTCATCATCCTCGGTCTCCATACAAAGATTCAAGGAGCCCTTGTTCAGTATGAACTCGAACTTCCCGAACACTGTATCTCTCTTCAACATCGTATTATTATCTAAGGAGTCGGCTATCACGTCGAGGATCTCTTCCTCCAAGTCTGCGGGCGCGTGTGGCGCGAGGGCGGGGGCGGGGGCGGGGGCGGGGGCGGGGGCGGGGGCGGGCTCCTGTGCGGGCGCGCCGTACCAGCCCCACCACTGCGGGAACCAGTGCACCAGCATGCTGCGGCCTGAGCTCGCTGGCTTGTCAGGGGTAGACACGGGACTCGATTTTGGCACTTTGCGCATTGCTACCTGTGAACAAGATGATGTACAATTAGTAACTTATGAAAATTATTTGAAGTAGCAACAATGCGGCATTAGCATGTAATTGTCAATCCATTCAAGTTTTACGGCACATTTTTAGTTTTTGCGATTTTCGAATTTAAAGGAAAAAAAAATTAAAGGAAAAAGTTCATAAATCGTTAATTTGTAGATGTATCACATTTTTTTTTGCGATTACAATCTTATATTTGCTGTTGGGGAATTGACCGTGTATCAATCTATGCGAGAACATTTTTTCAACTAGAAGGTTAAGTTTGTTCTTGGGATAAATTCACATACGGAACCCTCTTTGTGCATGGTCCGACACGCACTTGGCCGGTTTGAATAGGTATGGAACCCTAAAAACGCTATGTTATGCTGGGAGCTGGTGTAACACTGACCTCTCTAAGCGCTTTGAGCAGATGCAGCGGCGTGCGCCACTCGAACTCGTCCTTGGCGGCCTTGCGCTCGGCGGGCAGCGTGGCGGCGGGGTTGCTGAGCGTGAGCAGGCACGCGCCCACGTACTCGCGCGTCTGCCGCGCGCGCTCCAGGCACGACTCCCACGTCGGCTTGGGCTCGGTCCCTGGCGAGCAACTTATTGTGGAAATATTGGCTTGATACAAATACATTAGACGGGACATAGCGAAAATCATCAAACTCTACTTGCAATTACCTACAGGTCGCACCTCGCTCAGTTTAGTTCAATGTCTCATGTCATCCGCCCCAACGGATCGCATTGTATGCTAAAAGTAAATTACTTTCGAAGAAAATATGCCGCATTGTACTGCACTACAACTACGGCATGTATTTAATCGAACCTCCATTAATTCCTTTTTTGCGCTCCTAAAAATATAACACTCTAATATAATTGGGCCTGTTTTCGTGAATTTTATTTTGTCTGACTGGGGGATTAAGAGGGTCGAAATGAAAATGTAAGGTAATGCGACGTCGCACAATGAGGCCAAAATTTAGTTGTAATGTAGTGACGTGACGCTAGTTGTAACGTTTATTTTGAATCATTATAATCATCATTAAAATTGTATAGAATAATATATAAAACAGTAAAGAAGGCTTCGTTTAGGCATGTATGTTAGTTTGTTTACTTAAATAAAACAAAATTGCCAACGTTCATTATCCTTTCCCTCTCCCTTGTCATTGTCCTCGAAGACTCGGCGAGTCCAGCCCTGCGAGCTGACTCGCTACACCGTCATATGCTGGCCGCGACTTTACGTGTACCCTTCACAACAGCCACGATAGTCGCCGTTAGATTATAACTTTATAATAAATACGTATTTAGTTATTAGTCTTAATTTAAACTCAGTATAATCCTCATATTGCGTAAATGTTGAACAATGTCGCTTTTTATATTGTGTGTACCTGCCTACCTATTTTAGGCAAGTATTTGCATTAGTACTTTTGTGTAGCGTATAATGCCTTCTGCATTATTATAACATGCAACCTTTTGCCTTTAGCTCTGTGCATTTTGATATAGAATAGAACACCTAATGTATTTCTCTCATCACTCAAAATGTGCAAGCCATTTCGTCCTTCTCTCTTCCATTCCATTTTAAACTCCGTACTGACTGTGACAGCACACATCCACCATCATTAGCCTTCATATGCTCCGTGCCGGGTACATATTTTGCCCGCGCGGCCACGTCGAGCTCCCTACGATCGGGAAAGACCTTCCGCCGATCGTCACCATCGCTGGCCTTTGCAGCGTGGCACACCCGCTGCGGTCTTCGTCATACCAGGCTCAGGCTGAGCCAGAGAGTACTGTGTTACTCCCAAGGGAATTTTAAGGAAATCTTGTGACCATAAACGTATCTACCCCCTTCTCTTGATTTTTATAAAATATACTTTTTATGATGACAATTTACGTGGTCTTATTTATACTTTCCACCACGTAAACCGTTTCCGTCACAAAGTGGACATTTGATTCAACTTCAGTTTAGTTCATATTTATGTACTTATCAGATATTCTTCTGCATTCTATAACATTCATTAATAGTAGACCATAGAAGCCTCTTTAGTAAATTACGGGGTTTTTAGGGTTTTATTGATGTCGCAGGTTTCATTCATATTATTCGTAGAATTATGCAAAAAGAAACACAATTTGGTTTCAAATAAAATGAGAATATTAGCAGATAATAGTACAAAATTTATGAAACTCCTATGTATAGACAGAACACTGCTAGGGTTTAAAAATGGTCCCCGGACAAGAAATGGGTATGAATACCCTGAAAAGTGCAATGTAAAGAAATTACATATCTATAAAACCAATTTTGTTTATTTGGACCACTTTTTCTGGTTTTTTAAAGTTCCATATCTCCTAAACGGGGTAGTTTAAGGACATAATATTGGTACTTCTGTGTTTGTGGTAGGCCCAATAATAATACCTATTAGGTTACACCACTACATTTCTGAATAGTTTTGAGAAAAACGACCCAAAAGGTCCGTTTCCATACATTGAAAATGGAAATTATTATTTCTCTCTGTTCCTATCGGGACTACCCAATTGAAATTACTATCAATGAATATTATAGAAAGATGCACTGAAGTTGATTTTTCAAAAGTCAAATGTCCACTAGCGTCGATTTTGACCCCATTGCGCGGGTCAGGTAGCCAGTCGATGCTAATTACTACTGGAATGTATTTTTAACTTATGTTTTAAATGAAGAAAGTTTTCTTAGTGTGTGAATATCACTTGTGAAGTGTTGTTACGCCGGGCCGGGCGGCATGTGAGTGTATGTGACAAGTGATACTCACACGGGTGGTCGGGTACGTGGCACGCGAGCGCGTAGAGCCACCAGTCGCGCGCGTGGCCCCGCACGGGCGCGGCCGGGCGGCGCGCGCGGTATGCGCGCACGCGTGCGAGCCGCTCCAGCCCCGCCGCGCAGCACACCGCCGCGTTGTACTGACGCTGAGGAGCACGGAAACAAACGTACACATAGAACAATTAACTCTTGACCGCAGATTTTTTAATTTACTAAATATTTAAACAACAGCGGCCGATCGAAATTTTCGATGGTTTAGTAATGCGGTAGATGAATTTTAAGTTCTGATGCTATCGATGTTACAAATAATTCCCGTGCATAGAATAAATTGAATCATTTGAATTTCAATATTTTTCGTCTGTTTTTTTTTATTTTAGTATGTAAACTTTAGTTAGTTACATTGGTACATTAATTTACATGGAAAACATACGTTTACAGCTAAATAGTCCGGTCAATTTAGCCCAAAAAATAGGAGTAAGGTTAAATTAATTGCAATAAAGCTGAATCTTGATTGTTTATATCATCAATATAAAAGAAATGTCAAAAGTCCGCATCGATCCCTCATGTGAAAAAAAGTTATTAAAGGTCAAAGGTCGCAAAAATGGGTTTTTGCTCACGGTTAGTTTATCATACAAATACATCAGACAGTAAATAAAGAACATGCAATTATCCACTAAATTGTCCTTACATTTTTTTTCCTACGAATCACCATTTTTGAGACAGCGATTCAAAAGTTGAAGAAGTTGCAATCTGCAACCTATAATATATACATAATAGGTTGGGGAAAAAGTTTCTTCGCATTTTTTAAGAAAATTCAAAACATTTTTTAATATAGTTAATTTACATTTAACTATAGTATGTAGGTACCATTTTGTTCGATAACTTTTTGCTATCTTGTAGGTAGGGACATGATCCCATTGCTATAGAAATTTTGGGACTTCTGATCAAAATACCGCAGCAAGTGGTTTTGGCAGTCCTCTCGTGATGTTAACCTGACACTGCCTAAAGAATTCTGAAGAGACCGAAACAGGTGGAAATCTGAAGGTGCAAGGTCAGGACTATACGGCGGATGCATTAACACCTCCCAGCCAAACTCTCTTAATTTTTGCTGAGTGGCTAAAGATGTGTGAGATCTAGCCTTATCATGATGAAAAACCACACCCCTTCTGTTGATTAATTCCGGCCGCTTTCTCTCAACTTCTTGCTTTAATCTCATCAGTTGTTCGCAGTAGAGTTCAGAATCGATGGTCCTGCCTGGTGGTAACAGCTCACATAATGAATAATGCCCTTCCAATCCCACCACACACACAGCATCACCTTGTTGCGAGTTAACCCGGGTTTCGCCACAGTCTGTGAAGCCTGACCGGCCTTTGGCCACGACCTTTTTCGCACGTTCTTGTCGTACGTGATCCACTTTTCATCACCAGTTATCAGCTTCTTCAAAAATGGTTCGGTTTCATTACGTCGTAATGTAAGTAAGAATGTACTGGTTGATGAACAAAAAGGATTAAAAAAAAATAAGTCAATTTTTGTTGCTATTTATGATTTTCTCAAGAAAGTGATGTCAAGTGTAGATAGCACACTACCCATCTGTGCCCTGTATATGGACATGACGAAAGCCTTCGATCATATTGATCATACTATACTTATCGACAAACTAGAAAGATATGGAATACGTGGCAATGGTCTTGATCTCATCACATCATATATAAGCAACCGGCAACAATACTCAGAAATAACAAATATAAATATTAAAAACAAGCGTGAAATCAAATATCGGTCAAAACCTAGAACGGTAAAGTACGGTGTACCTCAGGGCAGCGTATTGGGTCCCCCTCTATTTCTGGTGAACATAAATGATCTTCCAAAAAGTATCGATCACCCAACAGTATTATTTGCCGACGATTGTACAATAGTGATAAAAAACCCACACCTACAATTATGAACAAGAAATCAATGACACGCTAAAGCAAACTATAGACTAGTTGCAGTCGAATAATTTAAAAATTAATTTGGAAAAGACCTATATGCATTTTAGTCAGCAACAACAACAACAACTACCGGTTAATATTTGTCACAATGGATATGCGGTTACAAGAACGGATACAACACAGTTTTTAGGGTTAGTGATAGACAATCAACTTACGTGGAAACCGCATGTTGAAGAAATTTGTAAAAAACTTAACAGTTCTACTTTTGCTCTTCATAAGCTGTCTTTGTGAACCGTCACGCTGTGCTTATTGCCTACCATAGCTACGTAGAATCAGTGCTAAGATACGGAGTCGTTTTCTGGGGTAACTAGACAGACAAGAATTACGTGTTCATCGCACAAAAAAAATGCGTACGCGCTATGTAATCTACACTCAAGGGATAGTTGTAAGCCATATTTTGAATCCTTGAAGCTTCTAACATTGCCGTCATTATACATCTTTGAGGTGGCAGTATTTGTTGAGACAAACCCACAGCTTTTCAAAATAAGAGCCCCAGGTGATCCACGGTTAAGGAAAAGGGATTCGAACATTATTTGTGTTGATCGCAGTAAAACAGTCCAACTACGTAAAAGTATTTATCGAATGGGTCCAGTTATTTTCAATAAAATTCCACGACAGATAAGGAATCTTAATAATAATATGTTTAAAAAGAAATTAAAACAATTTTTAATTCATAAATGTTACTACTCCATAACTGAGTTTATGGAGGACACCACTGATATATAGTTTTTTTTTTTTTTTTTACAATCATAAATTTAGATTATTATTATTTTGAAATTGGTAATTGTATGTTAGTACGTAAGGAATTGTGTGTGAGTATGTAAGTAATTGAAAATATGTGTCTGTTGTTACGACACAACTAACTTTATGCAATCATGTCATTAATATTTTATATACTTAGATTATTTTATATTTTGTGAATGTGAGAACGTTGTAGGCCTAGTAGAGTATAGATTTGTTGGCGGTTTTCTATTTTGTTAAGTACCTGGTAATTGTTGAAAGGCCTACACTGTCCTCCCATACCTATTATCACTGTTATTTTATAATATTGTAAAACCAATTATTTTTAAAAGAGTAACCGTGGAGTTTCTTGCCGGCTCTTCTCCATAGGAAACGACTAATTGGAACCGTGCACCTAGCTTCTGGCGTTGCATAAGTGCCCATGTAGGTTTATGTGAAATAAAATATTTTGATTTTGATTTTTGATTTTATGATTATTTGTATGTTCTCGAGTAGAATGTAGCGAACGAACCATCTTATTCTACCACCTTATTGTATTGAAACCTACATTAAGAATAAATTTGATTTGATTTGATTTGAAAGAAATAACTGACTTTATAAATATTTGGTAATTGATTTAAAATCGAGAGAAATCTTTAAAGATGTGGTGCTTTAAGAGTTTTTTGTATAGAGTAAAGCAGTGTTTTTCAACGTTTGGGTCGCGTCCCCCTAGGGGGTCGCCAAGCCTATTTAAGGGGGTCGCCGATACTATAAAATTTAAAGCTCATAAATATAAAATCATAGTAGTTCAAAATGTTATATTTGTTAACAAAAATAAATAAAAATAAAGGCTTAATTTTAATTTAGGTTAACACAAATCAACAAATACCTAGTAGTCACATGAATTTTTAATGTGAAGTTGAACATACGCACCCATTCACATTGTGATGGTTGCGCCTGTTTCTCGTTAACCAATTTTTTTTTTTACACATACGATTAACTCGTTCTCTAGGCGATTTCTCTGTTTGCCTTTTAATTGAACCATCGATGAAAACGTTATCTGGCACAAGTAGGAGGTTCCAAATGGAATCAAACACTTCGAAGCTTCTGTGGTTAATTGTGGGTATTCTGTTTTTCTGCTTAACCAAAAAGTAACCAAAGTGACAGACTTGAATTCCAAGTTAGAAACCGTGGAGGGTAGGAGGTCGCGAAATATTTTTCCATACTAAAGGGGCCACACTATGAAAAAGGTTGAAAAACACTGGAGTAAAGGACTGGATCTATTTAATGTCATTAAGCAATTTATTATATAACTCTGCTGCTTCATATATATTTTTTTTTTTTAAACCTTGCCCTAATCTACGAGTGACATTTTTCCAGCAAACCATGGTGTTATTATTATTTCCTTTATTTCATTTAAAAACATATTATTTACATTTTTAAATATTTTTATAAAAACATAAAAAAATAAAAACATTTCAAAATATAAAAAATTGTAGCCCACCGGTATCGGGAACAGGGTCCAAGCTACCGGTGGTCAGGGCTCCTGAGAGAGGAACCTCCTCACGATACGCGCCGTGTCCAGAAGTACTGCTTTCTGGATCAAGCCCTTGATCCAGCTACCTAACGAGAGCCTCTTCAGATGATGGTCGAGGCTCTTAGCTATTATGCCATTGGCCGTCACGACTATCGGCACAATGATTGCTGTATCCACATCCCACATGTCGACAACCTCGTAAGCCAGATCAAGATACTTAATCTGTTTATCTTTTTCAGCTTTCACTAGGTTCTCGTCATGCGGGACCGCGATATCAACAATCATTGTGCGACGCTCTAATCGATCTATCACCACTATGTCTGGCTTATTGGCAACAATAGTCCTGTCAGTGATGATAGATCGATCCCAATACAACGTGATATGGCCATTTTCGAGAACTGGGTCGGGCACATATCTATAGTACGGTACTTCTGATTCCACAAGACTGTATTTCAGAGCAAGTTGCTGATGGATAATCCTGGCTACAAGATTATGCCTATGCAAGTAGTCTCCGTTAGCCAGACGAGAACAGCCAGAAATAATGTGTCGGATTGATTCCCCCGGACGGTGGCATGCCCGACAGATGTCAACCGTGCCGTCCTCCACAATATATTTCCGGTAGTTGTTCGTCATCGTAACTTCGTCCATAATCGCAAAGACAAAACCTTCGGTTTCTCCAAAGAGATCACCGAATCGCAACCAGGATACGGACGCTGAGAGGTCTACATCAAGCCCATGTAGGGCCCGGTAAAAGCGTCCGTGAAGCTCTTTGCTCTGCCATACCTTCTTGCGGTCATTAGTATCTAATACCATAGGTTTGCGCCAGTTCTCGATAGCCAAGGAGAGCGGGGCGAGGCCCTTGTCCACTGAGACCACATCTCGGTGCATCCCCACGTCGGCTTCCAGGAAGTATTCCCTGAGACTGCATACCTCACGGTTGTGCAGGGTCTTGGCATTTAAGAAGCCTCGACCTCCACACTTCCGCGGGATATACAGCCTCATAACCGATGACCGTGGGTAATGCATCTGATTTGCGGTCAGCAATGTGCGGACCCGCCTATCCAGGGCGTCAAGTTCCGTCTGAGTCCATTTGAGTATGCCGAAAGAGTACATCAAAACCGGCATGACCCAACCGTTGAAGGCGCGCACCTTGTTTCCGCCTGATAAGAGACTATTTAATACTTTATTTTGGCGGCCAAAGAAGCGCTCCTTCAGCGATTGTTTCATGTCAGCAGCGTTGATGCCTAATGCTTCCGACATACCCAAATACTTGTAAGTTTCGATTGGGGAGAGGGATCTTAGGTGTATAGAATCCGAGAGTTGGGTTCCCACGGATTCTACGATCCCCCCTCGCTTTACATGCATGACCGCACATTTGTCCACACCAAATTCCATCCTGATGGCGCTACTAAAAGTTTCGGTTACCTTCAGTAGCTCCATCAGTTGCAAATTGTTGGGGGCAAAAAGTTTCAAGTCATCCATTTAAAGGAGGTGAGATATAACCTGACCACCTCTCCTCAATCGATAGCCTAGACCTGAATCCTCCAGCAGTGTGCTTAGAGGATTGAAGGCCAGACAGAACCAAAGTGGACTCAAACTGTCGCCCTGAAATATACCACGCTCGATCCTTATCGGCTCGCTATTCCTCTGAATATGTCGACATCCTGGATAGCGAAGGACTGTCCTCCACTGTCCCATACACGACATCAGGAAGGTGCGCAGAGTTGCATCTATTTTATACAACTCCAGCACCCTCATGAGCCATGTATGTGGCACCGAGTCATAGGCCTTCTTATAATCTATCCAACATGTCGACAGATCTTTTCGGGAACGACGAACCTGTTGGCTAATGGTCATATCGATTAGGAGCAGCTCCTTAGTACCGCGGGATCCGTTCCTACATCCATTTTGAGAGGCAGACATGATGGCGTTGGCGTCTATATGATTGTTAATTTTAGTTCTCAAAATCGAAGTAAGAACTTTATAGACCGTCGGTAGACAAATGATCGGTCTATAATTTTTGGGATCCGCAGTACTACCAGCTTTATGGAGCAGGTGGGTTATACCTGTCGTTAGGAACTGGGGCAGTGACCCTGACTCTAAGGCTGATTGCAACTGGGATGCCAAGCAGACGTGCGATTTTTGGAACCATATTATCCAAAAGTTGTGCAGCCCGTCCGGCCCTGGTGATTTCCAGTTAGGCAACGGACAGACTGCACGAGCTACATCTTGGGGGCAGATGGTAATTGCCCCCATTTCAGGTATTTTATCGCACGCTCGCTTGATCTCCGTAGTCCAATCGTGATTGACAGGTGCCAACCAGATGCTTCGCCAGAACGAACAAATGGCGTCATCATCTGGTAGGCGCACGTCAACCACACCTTGGTCCGGGCGCTCCCAATCCCTATAAACCCACCTTTCATCGCTTTGGAATGTGCGATTCTGAGTGTATCGCTCCACTCTTCGCCTGTACCTACGAATACGGTTTGCCCATGCACAGATCTTCTGCTTCAGGAAGTCGATACGCTCTGTGACGCGGGTCAAATAATCTCGAAAACTAATATCAGTCCCCGAGAATGCCCACCTCACAAAGCGCATCACTCTAGGGCGAGTATTGCCCTCCCTGAAGCAGATTAGTTTGCCGATGAGTGCTCTAGCCTCACCAATACGACGCTCAATCCTGCACTGCCAAGCTGGTACAGCTGGTTTTGGTCGTGGAGTACTGTCACTGTTGGGAAATTTAACATGAGCTACACGACATACCGCTACAGCTGCACAGTACAAGATTGAGTGAGTATCGGCAAGGTCTTTGCTGGTGTTAAAACAATTTGACAGCTGCGAGTCTAGAGCACACACCAGCGCCTTGTTTTTCTTGTGCATAGGCAAACGAGGTAAACGTGGTCTAAGTTCAGGCGGAGTGAAGCGATACTCCCGGAAAGCATCCTCCAAAGCGCTCCTCAATTTTACATTGCATTGGGAAGTCACGGATATAGCCCCATCATCATCCTCTTCATCAACACAGTCTGGTCTCGGTGAAGCACTGGGTAAATTTTGCAGTTGCACCGCGACCAGTGGCGAAGCAGGTATAACATGGCTATTCCATGATTCGAGACGTAGTCGATCAAGTACGACGTCATCCAACATATGGTTACGCTGAATAACCCGCACCTGATCCGCCAGTCGTTGCGTTGACACGTTGATAGCTGGCTCAAGTACGAGGGCGGCACTGAAAATTTCGGGAATCAAGGAAGAGACACAACATTACTATTTAAAAATGTAGTTGTTGCTTTTCGAAGTATTCTCCGCGAAATTTGACACATTTTTCCATACGATGGAACCAATCATTGCAGCAACCATTCCATTCGGAAGTTGGGGTCTCCAAAATGGCCGTTTTGTAGGCGTCCACAGCTTCTTCAGGTGATGAAAATCTCTGTCCACGCAATTTATTCTTTATTTTAGGGAAAGTATAGAAATCATTAGGGCTTAGGTCGGGGCTGTACGGCGAATGGTCTAATAATTCTATGTTTTCTTGCTCTAAAAACTCTTTTGTTCTGTGCGCTGTGTGAGAACTCGCATTGTCGTGATGGAGGATGATGCGGCGGTTGCAGTTCTCTTTACGGAGTTCAGAAACGACCTGTGGCAAACAAATGCTAGCATACCATTCTGCATTAACCGTTCTTTGTCCCTCAAGAGGAATAGTCGTAACATGGCCGGTTTTGGAGACAAACGTGGCCACCATTTTTTTGCAACACTCCCGTGATCGAACAATTTTTGTTGGCTTTAACTCATTTTCGAACACCCAAACTCGTGACTGGTTTTTTGTTTCGGGTTCGTACGCATATATCCAGGATTCGTCACCTGATACGATGTTGTATACAGCATTTGAGGATCCTGCGTGGAACCTTTCGAGAGTTCTGACGCACCAAGTAACGCGAGCCGCTTTTTGATCTTCACAGAGCGAATGCGGTATCCATCGGGAAAACAACTTTTTGACACCTAATTGTTCATGCAAGATTATTTGTATTTGACTCATGCCAATGTCTAAAGTTGCCTGAATTTCGCGGTATGTCACATGTCGATCTTCCTCAATCAGCTTACGCACAGCATCAATGTTTTCTTGGGTGACTGCAGTTTTTGGACGACCTTGACGGGGATCATCACTGAGCTTGACACGTCCACGTTGAAATTCAGCAAACCAGCGATAAATTGTGGTTTTGGATGGGCCTTCATCACCAAATGCAGAAATCATCCGGTCAACACACTGTTTTTGTGTTAAACCACTTCGAAAGTCATAATAAATCATCGCTCTTGAATTTTCTCGAGTCAATTCCATTTTCTCAACGACTAAACAAGTTTGACAAAACCTTGTGACAAGACCGAGAATCTTTTTTTAAATAAATAAATAGTATTCGATTTTTAAAACCAAGGAGTTTTCAATTAAAAAGATTTTAATATGACAGGAACAGTGGAAATATTCCATTCCCGATACTTTTAGTGCAGCCCTCGTACCTGAAACAGAGAGAGCATTCGACCACGGTACGCCGTCAAGTTACTTCCCCCCTCTGTAGCCCCAAAGTATGCGCGCATGACATTTTCATTGACAGTTTGTGTCCACCTCATGCGCTGCACACTTCCACCGGGAGCGGGGACCCTCTCAGAGGCCGGTGGGCCTCGGAGTCCTAAGCTGTCCGGTGGTCGGCCTCTTCCGCGTCGACGTACTGGTGGAGGTGTCGTCGGCGGCGAGAAGTATTCGTCGCTCGAGCTCGACGCAACTGCAGCGGCCGGTATCACTGGACTCACGTCTGAAGCAGGTTCCGGCAACTGCGAGGCGGAGCTGAGCGACGAACCCGAAGATGTTGGGTGTGTGTTTGATATAAGTTGTCGTGCCCGACTTCTCGTCAACATTGTATATTACATTTTCCGTCTCGTAATTGATTTTCTTATTGCATCCTGGTACAGCATGGTTTACTTATTTTGTCAATTTTATGTTCTTCAGAAATGGTGTAGGAATACATTATACAGGTAAGATAAAAGAAAAGTAAAGTGAAGATGAAAAATACAAAAAAAAATATTACACGGAGGAAAAATTTTTCGACCGTCAAACTTTGACAGTCGGGCCACAGATTATTATTATTATTATTATTTTCTTTGCCCCACTCTAGGAATTTCTCCTGTATCGTGGGTGCGTTTACAAACATTTAAACTCATATACACAAACAGCCAGACCCAAAACAACTACTTGTAGGTCATACAAATATTTCTTCCGTGCGAGAATCGAACCCGCGACACGCAGCGCACCAGTCAATCGCTTAACCACTGCGCCAACCGTGTCAACATATGTTTTTCCTTCCGTAGTTAGTACGTGGTGGTCTTAGACAGATGTCGTTTTTTTGTCTAGTAATACGTTTTTGTGTTTGTCCTTTTTTGTAAACGTTATTTTACAGTTTATATCTTTGTTTAACAGCCTGTGTACTAATATGCAAGTGTTATATTTATTTATAAATGTGCGAAAGAGTCATTAATTTTATTTCTTTGTAATATTTTTCTGTGGGAGTTAGATAGTGGTATTGGAATAACAATTTAATTATTTTATTTTGACATGTTTCGATTTCTTTTAAGTTTATTTTAGCTGCAGTGGGCCATGGCTATTGGGTTCTTGAGCAAATACCTATAGTTCGTTGCCCATTCTTCTTTAGACGAGACAAAAAGGATGTCGGTCATTTGACGTTTTGTATGAACGCAAAAATCGTCCCAGATTTTCGATGAATATATTAGGTTGGGGAAAAAGTCTTTTCGCATTATAGTATGTATGAACTTGTAATAAAATCTCTTTGGCAATACTATTTGTATCTGGCTGGTTTTGGTATCATTGAAATTTTAAATTTTAAAGAAAATAATTCCAAATTCAAATTAGGAAAATGTGTGATTTTCATTTGTTTTTCGTACTGTCAAGATGAGTGAATCTAATGAAGAAATTCGATACATTTTAAAAATTTACTACAAAAAAGGTAAAAATGCAACGCAAGCCGCGAAAAAAATTTGCGATGTTTATGGACCTAGTGCAGTTTCTGTGAGAGTAGCACAAATTTGGTTTAAGCGTTTTCAATCCGAAAATTTTGATGTCAAATTGCACGTCGCTCTGGTCGCCCTATTACGGATAAAATGGATGCCATTTTTGAAAAAGTGGAGCAAGATCGGCATATCAGTAGTTACGACGTAGCTGAAGAACTGGGAATTAACCACAAAACAGTTTTGGCACATTTGATAAAAACTGGGTACACCAAGAAGCTCGATATTTGGGTACCTCACGAGCTCACTGAAAGAAACCTAATGAACCGTGTACTCATTTGTGATTCTTTATTACGACGTAATGAAACCGAACCATTTTTGAAGAAGCTGGTGATGAAAAGTGGATCACGTACGACAAGAACGTGCGAAAAGGTCGTGGTCAAAGGCCGGTCAGGCTTCACAGACTGTGGCGAAACCCGGGTTAACTCGCAACAAGGTGATGCTGTGTGTGGTGGGATTGGAAGGGCATTATTCATTATGAGCTGTTACCACCAGGCAGGACCATCGATTCTGAACTCTACTGCGAACAACTGATGAGATTAAAGCAAGAACTTGAGAGAAAGCGGCCGGAATTAATCAAAAGCTCTTCTGTTGATTAATTCCGGCCGCTTTCTCTGTGTGTGTGTGGTTTTTCATCATGATAACGCTAGACCTCACACATCTTTAGCCGCTCAGCAAAAATAAAGAGTTTGGCTGGGAGGTGTTAATGCATCCGCCGTATAGTTGCATCTTCAGATTTCCACCTGTTTCGGTCTCTTCAGAATTCTTTAGGCAGTGTCAGGTTAACATCACGAGAGGACTGCCAAAACCACTTGTCGCGGTATTTTGATCAGAAGTCCCAAAATTTCTATAACAATGGGATCATGTCCCGACCTACAAGATGGCAAAAAGTTATCGAACAAAATGGTACCTACATACTATAGTTAAATGTAAATAAATTATTTTAAAAAATGTTTTGAATTTTCTTAAAAAATGCGAAGAAACTTTTTCCCCAACCTATTATATACCCAAAGTCTCTAATTCAGATAATTTATGTAAACAAAGTAATGTCAAGAAAAGTCACTGTCAAAATGACAGGACAGTGGTGCATGACATTTTATCATTAAATGTTTTCGTAAATAATCATCGATAAAATTAACGTGAATTAATTATAAGAACTATGCAAACAAAATACCGTTGCCAAACAATGTTTTGTGTAGTGTGTCGGAGACACGGTATATGATCGTTATAATCAGCCCTTTTAAGCCCAGTGCTAGACGTAGGCCTCCCAAAATCGATTTCCAATCGAAACAGTTTACAGCCGCTTTCATCCAAAATGTGGCTAGATATGCTACTTACAATATGAATCTATGTATGAGAGTTGTAATATTAGTGTTGTTGAAGATGTAAAAAAATTAAAAATGTTTGGATCTCCTGCATTGTTACCGGTATCATAAAATATTTTATACCAGAAAATCTCCTTATATTAATAACTTTGTTTAAAACCGAAAATTTATAAAAATAATTACGACATGATTATTTTTTTATTATTATTTCTTAAAATCAGTACTTAAAAGAAAATGGAACCTCTTTTTCGCAATTTAATGTGAATTACCACTACGAAGATATTTTTTTGTTATGTTATCCCCTTTGTTTACATAAATTATCTGAATTTGAGACTTTGGGTTATAGTAGTAGTTTATTAAATAGTTTTGTGGTGATCCACCTGATGAAAAGCTGAATGTGTCACTAGATAAAATTTTAATACTTGAAAGAGTTGCTTCCCATTTTTAACCTAACTTAACACATTGACTGCCACCGCGGTCACCGGTGACCGCTAACAATAGTTTTTCTATTGTGTCTGTTGTCTGGCAGTCAAAGCCTTAATGTATTTTTTGTATTTATTTAATCATGTTTTAATTGTTGAATACTCCAATAGATAATATAATCATTATTTTCTTTCTTTCTTTTTGGTAGTAAAATATCTCCCAAATACATTTCAAACTATAATATAGCAGCGTTTTTTCCAATTTGGTAAATGTGAGTACCGTGGAGCCGTTTATTATGTTATTATGATGTATGTTGACTTGAAAGAGCATGGCAGTTGAGAGTATGTCATGCTCCCTTAAATGTCTCACTGATGGTGGCGATGTTGGATCATTCGGTTCCCTACAAAATGGTTGAGCTGGATGGTGCTGATCCACGCGTCATGTTCGTGAACCGGCACCGTCAGTTGAGACTGGTCATCTCTTAAATGCCAGGACTTATTTTTAATCTTATATTTTGAATAGTTTTTTTTTTTTTTTTCTTACATTGTTCTCACATAATATACAAGCAACAATAACAATGTACCCAGGATTTTGTAATATATTGATTTAAAAGAGTGTCCTTGCCTTCGATCAATAATAGCACTAGATACAGGATCAGGAACAAAAATAAGTCATTGAAGTGGTCACGTTTACACACACATACACATTTACGTTTGTAACTACGAAATATACAAAAAAGTTTTATAATATTAACAACTTCAGTTCAATATAAACCTTAACACTCAACTATAAAGTTTTATTACGATTGCAAAATATTTACATTTAAGTCCTTCTATCATCGGAGAAAGGTAAATAAATAAATTTTAAAATGTCACTTGAAAATAAAAAGTCATTTTTATAATAAGTACAAAAATATTTATTCTAAAATGAAACTTAAAACCTAAGCAGTAAGGTTAATTAAAAACATTTTGTTGACAATTTCGTGCTTACTCTATTTTGGAACTAGACGTAGTTCTTGGTATGACATTTCAATGCTCAGAACACAGTAATCATTGAAAGACGTAGAGTTGCAGAATAATAATTTTTTTTTTTTTAAGCGAATGTTCTTTTTTTAAGGTAGCAAATATTTTTGAACAATTTAAAAAAGTTGCTAGTAGGACTATATTAGTACAATAGTTATTTTAATAAGGGGGAAGCGCTGTGGTAGCCCGCGAAATTCAAATTTTCTTGCGTTTTATGCAATTTGCAGGTCCGTGTCAGGTTGTAATATTGATCAGTTCAGTTATGTCCAATTTATCCAAATGAATTGAACAAATTGTTGAATAAAAAATTCAACGATTTGTTACTTATAACTTTTTCAAGGTTTAAATATTTCTTCTCCTCTTTCTTTCGCGACAATAGATGCCTATTTTGCATTGCGAAATTGGTCGCTAAGAAATCTACAAACAAAAATAACATATAAAATAACAATACTACTCCATGCATTTCCCTGTTCCAGAACAGTCGATGTTTGTTACAATAGTTGGTGCGTTGTCGCAAACATTGGCCAAACAATCATAATATTTGCTAAATGATGTATAATTTACTATTTAATTGTTATTATTTTATGAAAAACACAAACATAATGATATAAACTTACCGAAAAAAAGATATTCCTTCCAAAATCTTGGTGTTACGGTGGTTATTTACACAATTTTTGAACGCGCACTGCGGCATTTTGACGTCTTAACGCTGGCTATGTTTGGACGACACTAATTTGAAATAAGACCACAAAAGTATTTGTGCTCTTATTTTCCGGGCCGTTTTTGAAGCGCATATCGGGAATCTAGTGCTATTATTGATCGAAGGTCCTTGCAGTTTCTTTTTCGTTCTTCTCCATAGAGATCTACGTTTCGAAATGGACAACTAGCTTCTACTTTATGACTAACTGACTGACTCTTTGACAATCAAAAGTGCCTTTAAATGGTTTCATTGAAATAAATGCAAATAAAATTTCACTGAAATAAATTGAGTTTGCGTTTGAGTTTGTGTGCGTTTTTAATTAGCGACACGCAGATACCGCGTTCAATTCCTAGGCAAGTTCAATGTGTACGTTACCCCAGCAGGAAAGTGTCTCCTAGAGTGATATGAGTGGAACGTATAATTAGTGCGTAATCTGCTGTAAATGTGCGCCAAATAAAAAGTTTGTGCGTTTTGTCGTTTTGGAATAAAAACGGAAAAAACGATTCCTGCTGGAATAACGTTTTTCCAGCAGGAAAATTCTAAACGAAATGTCGGAGAGAGAAATATTTTGTATGGGCAGAAAGCTTATATTTGTGCAAAAATGTGCGCCGAAAATATAATTTGTGCGTCTTCAGGTTTTCGAGATATTGCATTTCCTGCTGGAGTAACGTTTTGCAGAATCGTGTATCTCTGAAACCATTATATGTGCGCCTGTAGAATAAACATATACGAGTACCTCTTTGTTTGTGCGTATTTGTGACAGAATTAGATTTAAGAAAATATTTATAATTTTCAAGTAATCGCGCTTTTTTGAAAACCCGAAAAAATATCGTAGCGCCTAAATGAGAAAACGTATAAGTTCGCTGAAAACTGTATTCGATCCTTCTTGGCGCTTTTAATAACCATAAAAAGTTTCAAAAGTGCACATGCATGCGTTATTGAATAATATTGCTAAAAGTCAAAACGCCGGTGTCATAACTTTGACGGTAAAATACAAGAAACCGGCTCAACCCAAGATGTGTGGGTCTAAACCAAGAATTAGTGCGTTTAGTCAAAAATATATAGTGAAAATATTCAGCTTGGAAATGTTCGCATTAAGTAGATATAAACAAAAAACAAAACATGTACACAACGGCTGGTTATCCCACCAAATTCGAATGACAAGTAAAATGCGAGGATTTCATACTTAACGATGACCATCTTTATTGGACGTATTAAACCTAAGCTGTTGTCCATACAGTCGCGTTCAAACGTTTATTGGCAATTATATGACCTAACTTTGGGGGCTAATTAAAAATATTAAGATGGGACTTAAAACATAACTGGCGAAATGTGGGTTTACTATAGGTACACCCAACCCAACCCAACCCTTCGGGGAAAGGCAGCATGATATGAAAAAAAAAATGCGTATTGATGACGAAAAACTTAATTATTTTATCTAACCTACGGCTTAAATCAATGTCTATGTCTTTTTTACTGTTATGTTAATTGGCTTTTTATTTTTTATCTATAAACTGTAGGTATCTGTAGGCTCTTTTTCACAAATTTCTTAAACGACCCTTTTTTTTTTTTTTTAAACGACCGCAAATCATATTTTTGGTCTTTATAGTACTTTTTTTCTATAATATTATAAATGCACATGTCTGGATGTACCTACCTATGTCCTTCGTTCACACACAAAACACTGAATGTATTTCAATGTTTGGAAATAAGACGACAACATATACCTTGGAATAGCACTTAGGCTACTTTTTATAATGTACTTAATCATGTGCAAAAGTCACGGAAACAGATAATGGAATATAATCTAATAAAAAGTTTATTTTTTTACTTCTTTTCTACTTCAGTGTACTCAGGCACAACACGTGTCAACCGGTTCGTGAGTAAAGTTAAGAAGATCATCGTTAAGTATGAAATCCTCGCATTTTACTTGTCATTCGAATTTGGTGGGATAACCAGCCGTTGTGTACATGTTTTGTTTTTTGTTTATATCTACTTAATGCGAACATTTCCAAGCTGAATATTTTCACTATATATTTAAACGCACTAATTCTTGGTTTAGACCCACACATCTTGGGTTGAGCCGGTTTCTTGTATTTTACCGTCAAAGTTATGACACCGGCGTTTTGACTTTTAGCAAAATTAAACTTTTTATAGTTATTAAAAGCGCCAAGAAGGATCGAATACAGTTTTCAGCGAGCTTATACGTTTTCTCATTTAGGCGCTACGATATATTTTCGGGTTTTCAAAAAAGCGCGATTACTTGAAAATTATAAATATTTTCTTAAATCTAATTCTGTCACAAATACGCACAAACAAAGAGGTACTCGTATATGTTTATTCTACAGGCGCACATATAATGGTTTCAGAGATACACGATTCTGCAAAACGTTAGTCTAGCAGGAAATGCAATATCTCGAAAACCTGAAGACGCACAAATTATATTTTCGGCGCACATTTTTGCACAAATATAAGCTTTTTGCCCATGCAAAATATTTCTCTCTCCGACCTTTCGTTTAGAATTTTCCTGCTGGAAAAACGTTACTCCAGCAGGAATCGTTTTTTCCGTTTTATTCCAAAACGACAAAACGCACAAACTTTTTATTTGGCGCACATTTACAGCAGATTACGCACTAATTATACGTTCCACTCATATCACTCTAGGAGACACTTTCCTGCTGGGGTAACGTACACAAGTTCAATGTTAATTTGATTTTGTCTTTTCAGATTATCAGTATGGATGAATCTGTTTGTATAATCTGCAATAAGGCAGATGATAAGCAAATGTATGAAATAAAAAAAGCAGCTTTGAATCGTTTAGTGAGGTCTAGCAAGAAAAGAATCGTTTTTTTTTTTAGTTTTTTGCATTTTCTGAGAAAATTTACCATAGTAATGTATATTCTTTTTACACCATCAGAAAGTAGAGATTTTCAACGAACAAAAAGCCAATCGACTTTTTTTTTAAAGCAGATATTTTCTTGTGAGAATTTTCGATTGAAAATTGGGATGCTTTTTCGATATTAAGTCAAAAAAAGGTGAAAAAATAAATATAAAAAAATTACAGTGTTTGGGACACAAAAAGCCAAATCACCAAATTTCGTGACAAAACAAAATGTTTTGTAAAAGATAAAAATAAAAAACCAAAAACTTGGTTATTTGAATTTTTCACATAAATTTTGAAGTAATCTGAAAAAAGTGCAAACACAAAAGTTGCAGATCTTTTTATTACTTACAACTTTGCCATTTCACTTTTTTCCATCAGATCGCCCGTAAATTATTTTTGCTTTCACTTTTGTTATATTCTCTTCCTTTTCCAATGGGTTTCATCCTACTATTAAATATTGGTTTAAAAAATTATCGACCGTGGTCTATTCTGGATCGCTGTCAAAACATCCAGAATAGTGTTGTGTGGTGTATGTGGGAGTACTCACGGACGTGAGGTCGAGCGTGACGGTGTCGAGCGTGAGGTGCGCGGAGAGGCGCGGGCGTGCGCGCGAGCGCAGCGGCTGCTCGGTGCGCTCGCGACGCACGCGCGCGCGCGCCGACGCCGGTTGCACCAGGTAGCGGTGCGGCTGGCGCCACGTTTCGGACATGCGAGTCTGCAATACAACAAAGAGAAACTTACAATAAAAACCACTTGTCTTATTTAGGTTTACAGATATTTATTCTCAAAAAGACACAAGGTTCCTTTCCAAGGTTGCATGGAAGAGATCGCAGAAAGCGATAAGGCGGCCCATTGGATAGTTTGCAGTGTTTCATGTATGTTTTTGTGGTACCTCGCAGGTCTGCTGGAAGAAATTTCTTTTGAAATAAGCAGTACCTTTGTGCTCTTTTATGTTAATATATTGTCCTGTCAATTATTTTGTGTGTACATAAATAAATAAATAAATAAATCATAATAAATAAATAAAGTCACTTACATGAGCACAATATTTCTAAGCTAAATTGGACCGCGTTATGCAGAAATATTTTATTGTAAAAAACATTCATCTTCATGTAAAATGCAGCCAATTTTAACAAAAATTAAAATACCTATTATATTTTGCAGAAGTCAGCCTAACTATATGGCCGTTTTTTACAAATTTCAAAATGTTAGGAGGTATCAGTGTTCGAGTTACATAAAAGGCAGCCACTCTACAATGGCTGTTTACTGTAAATTATTAATTTTTTGTTAATAGCAGTTGGCTTTTTTCAAAACCATCCAGGCCATTTTTGCCAATAATAATAAAAAGGTAAAACTTTTTGTTTTGTTATCTAATTAAAGATTTTAGTACACTTAACTAAAATTTAAATATTTCTTATCCCGCGTTTGCGCTTGCATAGGTATACATACCTTAACTGGGTACTTACCTAGATACCCAGATGTACTCGCCGTTCATGTTAATTCCCTGTTCAGCCCAGTCCAAGATCTTGAAGACGTCCTCCAAAGCATTGATGAAAAATTTCGGGGATAACACATCCCCCTGTCTCGCCCCTCTAACCAGTTAGATAGGGCTGGTTTCCTTATCCTGAACCTGAACAGTCATGTTGACAGCATCATAAAAACATCTCAACACTTCGATATAGCGCCAGTCAATTCGACATCATTGCAGAGGCCAGAACTGCTCATATTTCGATGGAGTCGAAGGTTTTCTCGTACTCCACAAATGCTGTACACAGCAATGCCATGCATACCAGCTGGGTGTACTCCTCGGTCTTCTGCACAATTTGCCGAACAGTATCGATGTGGGCTACGGTACTGAAGCCTTTTCGTAAACCGGCTTGTTCTGGTGGCTGGAACTCGTCAAGCCTCCTGGCGAGACGCTTCTCGAATTTGTGAAGGAGTATGTTTACCTTAAGCAAGTCATTCAGCTCGATTGACACAACCTTGAGAAAGAAGCCGACAGGAGAATCCAGTTGGGCTGCACAGCGTTTGGGAAACTCCGTCAAGTCTTTTCGTCACCTATCCCGCACTGGTTGAAGACCCCGCAATGTTTGAAGACTAAGGTCTTCAACCAGTGCGTCCTGTACGTTATGACATGCGGTGCTGAAACGTGGACACTGACAGTCGGGCTGGTCCACAAATTTAAGGTCACTCAGCGCGCTATGGAGTGGGCTATGCTCGGAGTTTCTTTGAACTTTTGAAGTATAAAATCAGGTATGAAATTCTCCGGAAAAGAACCGGAGTTACCGACATAGCTTGCCGAGTAATCAAGCTGAAGTGGCAGTGGGCTGGCCATGTTTGTCGAAGGACCGATGGCCGGTGGAGCAGACGAGTGCTGGAGTAGAGACCGGGTATCGCCAAACGTAGTGTGGGACGCCCCCCAGCTAGATGGACCGACGACCTTAAAAAGGTATAGACTGAATGCGGAAGGCGGAGGACAGAGTGTTGTAGCGAAACCTGGGAGAGGCCTATTTTCAGCAGTGGACTGCGATAGGCTGAGTTAATTGATTGATTAAGTCTGTTTACGGCTAGTCTCAAACAATTGTCTTGGTTTTTAATAAATCACTACATATTATAAAACAAAGTCCTCCGCCGCGTCTGTCTGTCTGTCTGTCTGTTCGCGATAAACTCAAAAACTACTGCACCGATTCTCATGCTGTTTTCACCAATGGATAGTGTGGTTCTCGAGGAAGGTTTTAGTATATAATTTGTTAAGTTTTTGTATGCATTTTTGTATAAATTAGGGATACTTGTTGGAGGTGTCGGAAAAAAATAAGCCGTCTGGGAGCTTTCAACGAAAACGCTGTCTAAACCCTTTGAGATATAACAAAAAAAGACGTGTGGCACTCGGGGACTGCCGCGGTAAAGCTATTGCATAGCATTTTGTATCAACTTATGCAATTATAATTATTTATTTATTTTATTTATGCAGTATTTCTTTTTCTTTGATATTAATATTATTATTTTTTTTCGTTACGGAATTTCTGGATTCGGTCCCCGCGCTCAAGGCCCGCGATAGAAGCTATGCAATAGCTTAAAAACAAAATAAATAAGTGCTGAACGTCGTAAAAGTGTATAACTACGTAAACAAAGTCAAATACTATTCAAATATAAGCATAATAACAACTTTAAAATAGACGAAAGTGTTGAACCTAAAGTAATTTTAAATAAAAAAAGAGTGACAAACTGTTTTGACAGCGAAAAAATTCCATGTACATGAGTCATTTCCAACCGTCTAGTCAAGTTTAAAAATTGTTCAACTGGAATGGTATCAACTATTTGGCAAGCTTTAATTAAGTCATTGTAGCCTTGCGGTGCAACAGGAGAACTGAATGTACTCGTAATCGACTGCTCGTGAGTTCAAACCCCACTATCAACAATCACTTTTTGTGAAGATCATAATTTAATAAACTAATATTTATAAGAATAAAATACGCAGTACACAGAAAAAAGGAACTGCCAGAAATTATTAGATCACTAGAGGGTACTGGTGTAGGAAAACCGTCGGAGTGGGGAGCGTGAGGTTTTTTCGTTACGGAATTTCTGGATTCGGTCCCCGCGCTCAAGGCCCGCGATAGAAGCTATGCAATAGCTTAATAATGTATGGTGGAATTATGTATCTTATAAAGATCTTCAAAAAAGTCCGCGATGGTACATGTCTATCTCTTAAGGATAATATACTATATCCGTTTTATTGTCTTTTTGTAGGTATTTCTTTGCCGAATTTTACTCTTGGAAATACGATTACGATAACAATACCCTATAATATCAGTAGCTATTAGCCAAATTACGTTCGTAGATAAATAAGCTAGCTACTTATGTGTATTTCAAACAGTTTAAAACAATATTTATCATAAAAACATTACTAAACACGGCGGCCATATGACTAAAATTTGTGCATTACAAAACTTTCGTTACTTTTTCACTGACATATTTATCACTTTTCGATAAACTAACACTCAATACGAAATCTACACTTATTTCTCAGTAATTCTGTTTATGATTATTCATTGAATCCATTACTTTACGCAAGTATGACCTTGATGAATGTTTACAATAAGCATCGCACCACAGTTCACCACACCGCCACACGACCACAGAGTACAGACGTATTTTGTTTTCTTTTTTTTTTTCGTTCGTTTAGTGGTGTTCCCGCTAAAATGTCAACCGGTCAAGTATTAGTCGATTAATCGAATTCTACAGCCAGATCGTGTTGCAAGTACAAAATAAATGTCAAATAATTCGTCCAATTGCGAACGTGACCCTGAGGAAAGTTATGCACCAATGGTGTTCACTAGACATTTCGAGCGTTTTCTCAGCACAAACCAAAGAGTATAATAACTATAAAGAACGGTGTATCATGCGACATTTCGGAGGATTTCGTTTTGTTTTCACTTACGTGAATTATTTTAAAATTATTATTTGTGTCGCATTTTTATTTCGTGTTGTAATTTGGTACAATTGATTGCTTTAAGAATTTGAGTGAAATTTCGTATTTTGATTTTGTGTTTGTTATCTTTAGTAAAGACTCATTAGACGTTCAGAACATAAGTACTTTTATTATATTAAATCATTTGTTTCGGTTTCTATTCACATAGTGAATCACATTAAAATAATATTAAGTTAGAAATTTGAGATATAGCCTGGGATATGGAGAAGAACATAGGGTACTTTTTTATGCGATAACCGACATCCACGCGGGCGAAGCCGCGGGCAAAAACTAGTATTATATATTTTGTCAATTTCATTATATAACATTAGAAGAAGAAGATTTTACAAAGATTTTTGTTTTTTTATTATTTAAATTGCCTTTGATAATACTACATAGAATATTGTTGGTTGAGTTTTTATAAGGTTCTAATTTCCAATTTAACCATTTTTGATAATAAATACGTTTGTAATTATTTGTGAATTAGAATTAAAATAGGAATATTTCTCTGACAGCTTATGCTTCTTAGGTAAAAATGCAAAAAATCTAAACATTTCGTCTACTTCCAAGATGATTTTAATATAAAACTGCAATATTTACAATTACTGTGTCCGAAACTAAATTATTTGTTTACATATTTTATTGAAAAGTGAAATAACAACTAACGTTTTTTTTATTATTTATTGGAGCCTTTCCTGATAAAAAAGATGAAATTTTTTACGATAATCTACTAGTTCGTTAATTATGCTACCTATCTCTACTTTTGGAATTGACCTAAACCATTTCTTTATTTTTTTGGGATAAATTGAAGCCATACAGGTAAACATCTAAAACTTTAAATGCGTTTTCCCATAAAATAAAAATTTTCAGTTATTTCTTTTTTTTAATAAAGGTGATCGCAACTTCATATAATAAAATCGTAGCGGATTCAAAACTGTACATTGAATATTTTTGAAAAAAAAGTAATTGCCACGAGGTCTGGAAACGATTCTGATGCCGAAAATATAGTTTTTAGAATTTTTGTCTGATTGTCTGAATGTATGTTCCAGGTAAACGCAAAAACTACCGGACCGATTTTGTTAAAATTTTGCATAGATATTTGAGGGGTCCTCATTTAACATCTCTTGCAGGACGGCTAAGTTCAGCAGCATATGCTGTCAGAAAAATCCGTTTATTTACTGATGTAGATACCACGAGGCTAGTCTATTTCAGTTACTTCCATAGTATAATGTCTTACGGTATTTTACTTTAGGGACGGGCTGCAGACATCGAGTCTATTTTTATTTTGCAGCAAAGAGCCATCAGAATCATATATAATCTCCGGAGGCGCGATTCTCTAAGGGAACTGTTTAAGGATATTAACATCATGACGGTACCTTGTCAATATATCTACGACTAGCAGCCCGTCCCGGCTTCGCACGGGGTAGACAATACGAAAGACATTTTAAGACTCATTTTTCTACACCTTCGGTTACATTGTTTAAATTTTACCAAAGATCCCTAATTTTTTTCAAAATGAAATGTAGCCTATGTCAAATTGGAAGAATGTAGCATTCTATTGGTGAAAGAATTTTTTAAATCGGCCCAGTACTTTTTGAGCCTATTCATTACAAACATACAAAAATAGGTACAAATCTTTCCTCTTTATAATATTATTATTAATTATTAATCATTATATTATTATTATTAATTATTAATTAATTATTATTAATTATTAATTAATTATTATTAATTATTAATTAATTATTAATTATTATTAATTATTATTATTATTAGTGTAGAAAAAACATCATGTACGTAAGGAAAAATATACATCTTTTTAGAATAAGAGGTGAAAGACATAATTATAGTACTAGAAATAGGGACCTATTAGCTCAACCAGGTTTCAGACTGGCTAAAGTAGACTCATCTTTCATGGGGTACTGTTTAAAATGTTACAATAAAATTCCTCCCCACACACTTCAACTGAATGAGACTAAATTTAAATCTTGTATAAAACGCACACTATGCAGGCAGGCATATTATAAGTTGGGGGATTACATCGCTGTTAAAAATGCTTGGCTGAATGCTGGTCCTTCTCCACAACCACAGCTAGTTGATTAACATTTGACAATAATGTTGGAGCTGCTGAAGAGTGTAAGACTATCTTTGCATTGTATAAACTCAATCTACTTTGTACTATATAAATGCATAGCACAGGTGTGAGTCCTATGTACTATAGAGCTACCATTGACCGGGTAATATGTCTTTCATTGACTTGAATGTGCCCTGGCGACTGAGAGTATGTCATGCTCACTTAGATGTCTCGATGATGGTGGCGTGTATGTTGGATCATTTAGCTCCCTTCAAAATGGTTGATCTGAATGGTGCTAATCCATGCGTCATGTTCGTGAAAGGGCGCCGTCAGTTGGGACTGGTCATCTCTTAGCTGCCACGGGTTATTTTTATTTATTTTAGAATTGTTTGTTTTTACTCTGGACGCTTTTAACGTGTACCTACGTTTTTTTTTTTTTTTTTTTTTTTACCTTGTTCTCACATTTAGTTATAAATTCAACATTATAGATGTAACGAATACTTTTGTGACAATTTAATTTAAAAGAGTGTCCATGGAGTTTCTTGCCCGTTCTTCTCCATAGGTACCTACGCTTTGGAATGGGAATGTAGCTTAATTTTTCTTACTGACCGACTCCTTGACAATTCAAAAGTGCCTGTAAATGGTTTAATTGAAATACATGGTTTGAGTTTATAGGTCTGGTCAAATTACTACGTATAAATTATCACGCTATTTGCTATGGGGGATGAGCAGTATTGCATTATGTTTTGAGATGGGTCCATAAGGGCAGGTACCTTAACCGTGGTCGCTACAAGAAAATGGTCTTAAAAGACTATCTTAAAGTTTTAGAAAAAAATTGATCTGCATTCACAGATTTTGAAAAAAAATTACAGTCAGCAAGAAAATGGGCAATTTTCACAAAAAAGTTTTTTGATGCCAATCGATCCTGTTTCTTACGAGGATCAAAATCTTTGTAGGACCAACTGAGGTTTGAGTACTAGAAAAGTCAGAAATCGAAAAACACTTTTCTCATACAGTTCTTAAGAATGATACTGAGATGACAACAGTCGAATTATTCCATTACTACTTCGCTGGGTTGATAGAAAATTATGCCATATTACGCTATTTCAATCAACTTTCAACAAAGCAATGCAAATCTGATTTCGGTTTCAAAGAATTGATATTTTTTGTTCTTCTTTTTAGGGTTCCGTACCAAAATGGTAAAAAGGAACCCTTATGGTGCAACTCAGTCTGTCTGTCCGTCTGTCTGTCACAGCTGAATATCACAAGAACTACTAAAGCTATCAAATTGAAATTTGGAATAGTTTGAGAAAACGTTTGCCCAACTATTTTGCAAATAAGAAAGATTTTTTTTTTGCATCAAGGATTTAACGGGGGTTTTAAAACTTGAAGTCGCGCTACTAGGGCATATGGGGTATCGTATGAAAGAGCGCTATTTGCACATTCACAATTTTTTTTTTAGGCCGCATTGTTTTAGAATTTTGACCAAAAAAAAAATACCATTCCACCCCTCTCTCCCTCACGCGTTCCCCCTCCTCCTTCGCGCGCATTACTGCTTCGCAGGAGGTCACGGCCTCGCATGGACTCTCGCTCCGTACCTTGGCCTGGACCAGGACCGGACGCGAGAGATCGTCGCCACCGATCGCAACCGTGAGGAAGCCGGGCAGGCCTCCACCGTATGCTCTACCGTGTCCTTCGGGCGATCCACAGAGTGGTAACACCCGGGCGTTTCCTCCCGCCTTATCCTAAACAAAAATCTCCCGAAACAACCGTGTCCGGTGAGGACCTGCGTCAGGCGGAAGGTGAGGACGCCGTGGCGCCTCTCTAGCCACTCCTCAAAGAGGGGACTTATACTTGACTTCCCGGGTGTTAACATTTACAATGTATTGTTATATTATAATAGTTATAGCTGTTCGTCAGGAATAATCTGTAAGAATGACAATGAGAAACATTCAATGTATCAGTGTTGTACCATTAGTGTATATCCAGGAACACAGGCCTTCAATAATTCACTAGAAAAGAGCTGGTGGACACCGACCTGCAGACAGTCCAGGGAGGCTCTGCCATTCTTAGATGGTAGGCTAACCAGGCGGTTATTACTCCTGGACAGGACCGGCCTGCGCCTGGTAACGGGGACCATCACGGGACACTGCTAGCTAAACCAACACTTCCACACAATATCGGGCCATCCTCTGTGCAGGGCTTGCATGGAGGCTGAGGAAACCGTCGTGCATGTGCTCTTTGAATGCACAGGCGTCACCCAGATTAGAACCCCTCGGGGCACCCAGATCTTTCACAGATGTTCTAAACAGACCGGGAGACGTAATTATCTTCTAGAGGGAGGTGGGCTACGAACGTAGTATTCAAGGAAATTTTATTAAAATGTGGCTGGTATTTTAGTATATTGTGTCGTGTTACGACTTCCACGCGAACGAAGTCGCGGGCAGAAGCTAGTTATTCATAAAAAGAAATAACTCAAAAATTTTATTTTAGTGAACGTAGTAAACATTTTAGTCAATAGCTGCTACACTTTATACTTTATTGTCTGTTTTTTTATTTTTAAATAGTTACAGATCACATTTTAAAACACAGCCATCTTACATGGCTGGTTTATGCTTTATTGTGATTTCAACAAAATATGCTATTTTGTATAAAACAGCCACGTCTAAAATCGCAATTATTAATATTTATAGCCACGTTCCGAAATTCTGGATAGGATACAATAAATTACAAAAAAAATATCAGAAAATTTATATACAACCATGATACAACTGAAGTGGAACCATCGACAGAAAAATGCTTATAACTCTGTTTGTACTTTTCCTAACATGGCTGCCTTCTGCATAACACGGGCCAATAATAAATATGAAGTTCGTTACTGCATCAATTTTGTAAGTTTATGATACACCCTACCAATGCATTTTGTTTTTAGGGTTTTATTGTGTGGTGTTTTGCGATTGAATAATCAGCTAACTGAGATTTGAATGCATTGAATACCTATACCCAAAGTCTCTAATTCAGATAATTTATGTAAACAAAGTAATGTCAAGAAATGTCACTGTTAAAATGACAGGACAGTGGTGCAAAACATTTTATCCTTTTTTTTTGAATTTTTAAATAATCTACTATATAAAAATAAGTCGGGTTTTCCTTCCTGACGCTATAACTCCAGAACGCATGAACCGATTTCCACGGTTTTGCATTCGTTGGAAAGGTCTCGGGCTCCGTGAGGTTTATAGCAACGTTTTTTTATTTATTTTTTAATGGTTTTTACGAAAAATTAGGGTAGGGTAGGTCGGTAGGTAGGTAGGTAGGTAGATAGGGTAGGGTAGGGTAGGGTAGGGTAGGTAGGTAGGTAGGGTAGGGTAGGTAGGGTAGGGTAGGGTAGGGTAGGGTAGGGTAGGTAGGTAGGTAGGGTAGGGTAGGGTAGGGTAGGGTAGGGTAGGGTAGGGTAGGGTAGGTAGGTAGGTAGGTAGGTAGGTAGGTAGGTAGGGTAGGGTAGGGTAGGGTAGGTAGGTAGGTAGGGTAGGGTAGGGTAGCGTAGCGTAGGGTAGGGTAGGTAGGTAGGTAGGTAGTTAGGTAGGTAGTTAGGTAGGTAGGTAGGTAGGTAGGTAGGTAGGTAGGTAGGTAGGTAGGTAGGGTAGGTAGGTAGGTAGGTAGGTAGGTAGGTAGGTAGGTAGGTAGGTAGGTAGGGTAGGTAGGGTAGGTAGGGTAGGGTAGGATAGAGTAGTGGAGTTTATACTATAGCTTATGACAGAACGAAGTCTGTCGGGTCAGCTAGTTATCTATGAAATTAAAGTGAATTAATTATAAGAACTATGCAAACAAAATGCCGTTGCCAAACAATGTTTTATGTAGTGTGTCGGAGACACGGCCTATGATCGTCATAATCAGCCCTTTTAAGTCCATTGCTAGACGTAGGCCTCCCAAAATCGATTTCCACTCGAAACAGTTTACAGCCGTTTTCATCCAAAATGTGGCTAGATACGCTACATACAACATGAATCTATGAATGAGAGTTGTAATATTAGTGTTGTTGAACATATAGAAAATGTGAAAAAGTTTGGATCTCCTGCATTGTTACCAGCATCATAAAATATTTTATACCAGAAAATCTCCTTTTTTAAATAACTTTGTTTAAAACCGAAAATATATAGAAATAATTACGGTATGATTATTTTTAAATTATTATTTCTTAAATTCAGTACATAAAAGATCATGGAACCTTTTTTTTCGCCATTTTATGTGAATTACCATTACGAAGATATTTTTTTGATATGTTATCCCCTTTGTTTACATAAATTATCTGAATTTGAGACTTTGGGTATAAGTGTATTTTTTCTTCAAAAGTTAACACTTTTTTGCCTAACAAAGTTCTCATTTGAGGTAAAATGAGAAAACTAGCTCCCGAGAGTGCTACGTATTTTGAATACCAAACAAAATCTTACAGTGAGCTCTGTGATAGTACAGCTCGCGAACATGCCAGCGGGCACGGGCATGGGATCCCAGTAGACGGCGAGGTTCTGCAGCTCCAGCAGTTTGAAGCTGCAACCGTCGGGGTCGGCCAGCAGCGTGAAGCCGCGGCGCCACTCGCTGTCGCACGACTCCGCGCACAGCGACTCCGCCGTCAGGCCGCACGCGAACGGCCGCGCGCAGGTTACCGCGTCCTCGTACCGGATGTGCACGTCGTTCAGTTTCAACTGTGGATATTTGTGTAACTTTGACTCATATTCTGCTGTGGCATTAGCTTGAAATATATTTGTTTCATTGAGAAATTGGCCACACTGAAGTTATATTCAAGTGCTCGATTAAAGGTCGGCTTAGACCAAAGGAATGAATGCACATTCTATCCCCACTCTACCAATTTTTTTTCGTGTAAGCTGAGACAGAACATTCGTTCGTTGATCTACCAACACTAAAATGTCAAGAATAAAAACAAAAGAATTCTCTTGCTCTTGTTTTGCTACTATATTCGTTTGATCTAGTCCACGCTTTCCTAAGCCACGTTTAATAGCTGTCTAACTAATTACCTGTAGGTTCTCGACGATGTTCGCGAGGAGCCCGGTACCGTAGCTGAGCCACGAGGAGTAGGATGTGGCGTAGTAGCCGGCGTCGGCCGCCTCGTGCTCCGCCCTCCACTGCGCCTCCAGGGCGTCCAGAAGCGCCGTCTTGCGTTCGTGCGCTATAGACGCTTCCACGGAGCAGTCCCACTGCGCAAAACAATATTATTTCCTCCCCAACTGTTTCTTTTTTGGGTGGGAAATTATAAAATAACTTCTCCCACTCTGGGCGGAGCGGGAGGGCGTGTCAGACTTTTACAAACTAAAACCCACCCGTGTTCCTTCACTTGCCTGTGTGCCAGGGCCACGGTATCCCTTTCGGACAAACCCGCAACCCTGGCAGGCACCGGTCCTAGCGGACCCCGTCAGTGCGTGCTGACATCCCTTGAGGCGCGTGTGGAACACAACGCGCCGTCGACCCGGACCTGGTCCTTACCAGACAGCGAGCTGCCCATAGCTCGCCGTCTGCAAGCCCGCGCCTTCGTTGGCCGGGAATCGGCTTCCGATCCCCGCCGCCCAGGGCGTCTCCTGTGGCGACTAGGGGCGTGAATGCGCACAGACTGCCGCTCCCTCACGCGTTCCGCCACCTCCTTGGCGAGCATTACTGCTTCGCAGAAGGTGACTGCCTCCCATGCACTCCCGCTCCGGACCATGGCCTGGACCAGGGCCGGACGCGAGATATCGCCGCCGCTGATCGCCTCCGTCAGGACACGGCGCTGCTCCGCCAAGCCGGGCAGACCTCCACCGTATGCTCCACCGTGTCCTCCGCGCGATCCACACAGCGGTAACACCCGGGCGTTTCCGCCCGCCTAATCCGTAACAGGAACCTCCCGAAACCACCGTGTCCGGTGAGGACCTGTGTCAGGCGGAAGGTGAGGACGCCGTGGCGCCTTTCTAGCCACTCCTCAAAGAGGGGACTTATCGCCGCAATTGTGGCGTGCCCAGCCTCAACTGCCCATCTCAGGTCATTGCTGTCACATTAAATTCTATAATGATAATACAAATAAACCTCGTGTCACATAAAAGTAATTCATCTTTATGTTAGTCTATTATGCTGTATTATGAGGTCGGAACTTAATCAGAACACATTTGGCTGCATCCATTTTAACTCCATCTATAACTTAGCGACCAAGTTACTAAAGAAATCTACGCGGTATTATATGCATTTACAGGAACCCTTTATGAAAAACTAGCTTTTCACATGGCATTGCCCGTTTGGTGTTCGGAAATTATTTTAGGCTCGCGGGAACGTACTACCGGGATAAACGTATCCTATATCGTAACCCAGGCCATGGTCTACTCGTATCTGTGTTCCTTTCATCGTTCAAAAGTTAACAGACAGACAAAGTTAATTTGGCAAATTCAAATAATAATAGCGTTGAGATTTACGAGAATTTTTCCACAAATAGAACATTCTCATCATGAAACGTACTTTATTGAGGAAGTTTATATAAGAGACACTTTCTCTTTATAATTTGTTTGCACTGTCCTTGTGTCAGCATCCTATGAAAAAAAGATATATCGTCATTACAGCAATAGTTTGATACAAACAACGGTTAATCTTGCGTGGGTCCCCCAGCTGAAATTGCTCAATCATCATTTGATTTTTTTCGCAAACGTGATTATTAAAAGGCGTTATTTCTCTTATGATACAGATAACACATGTAATTTTTGGGTTCATATTCTGGATTAGCTTGTAATTATTTCTATATTTATTAAATGCTGATAAAATCTATTAAATCATACATGATATCAGCACTATTTATATCTTAGTTATCTCGTATCTACTATGTCACACAACAACTGCAAAGTAGGTGCAGGAAGCCCATTTTCACTTAAATAGAACCTTTTGTGATACAAATTATACTTTTATTATTCAAATAAAAGTATAATACATCAAATGGATGTCTGTGAAATGATGAAATCCCTGGAAACGCGGCGAGAAACCACAGGCAAATGATAGTTATTTGATGAATATGAAAGTTTATGAGGTGTCTTGATGTTTGATAAATCAATAAAAGAAACAGCTCAAGAAATTAAAATAAAATATCACACAGAGAGACTGTGTCCAGGATTATCACATAAAAAACCTTTTACCTGGATATCTAAAGTAGCCCTAAAGCAAGTTTTTCATATTACTAATTCAATGCTTATCTTTTCACTAACCTCATCCAAATTGACTGGTGCGGCGACTAAGTAGAGCTTCTCGATGGCTATCAGCCAGGGGGCTGACCGAATCTGCCGCACTGGTACTTGAAGTTGGACTTTCCCGATGAAGCCTGACTTGACCTCCACTGGAAGGCCCAAGTGCCGGAGGGCATCTTTCTTCAGGGGGAGATTCTCTAGCTCCACTTTCCCTGTTTGAGATTATTATTTAAGTATAACATTTGCTACAGCAGCCATGAAAATTCGATGCTACAAACAAATGCTTCTTAAATCTATTAGGTATTGGATTTACGAAATTATTAGAAATTGATTTTGAACAGACAATTATTGTCCTAATGCAGGCACTCACTGAGACAATAATTGTCTGTTATTATTATTAGGAACTAGCTTTACCCCGCCCGCGTGTATGTCAGTTATCACGTAAAAATGTAGCCTATGTCCTCCATATCCCAGGCTATATTTCTGCCAAATTTCATGACAATGGGTTCAGTGCTTTAGGTGTGAAAAAGTAACAGACAGGCAGACAGTTACTTTCACATTTATAATATTAGTATGGATTAGCAATATGATGTAAAAATAAAAAAATACTTTCAAAATGTAGAAAAAGAAGACAAAAACAGAGATATCCACATTATAAATTTTGTAACACCTACATTGTACAGTCGTCCAGCCCCACATCAGTGATAACATTGACAGCACCTTTATGTCAAAGCAGTATAGGCAGTTTTTGTATTTGAAGTGAAAGTGTTACCACTGATGTGCAGTTGACTGTACCTGTGTGCACAAATAAATGTATTTGTTAGCATTTGAAAAATATATTTTTGCAAGGGTATTTCTATCTACAGGTATGCAGAAAACATTATTACATTAATGACCCAAGAACTACTCAATGATTACATTCCCTATTAATAAATAAATAGTTGAATGAAGTTTATTGGAGATAGATTTTAAAACAAAGTTATTGATATATGAAGTGTACAATAATTATTACTGATATGTTATTCCCTCAGGGTTCTGTATTTGATTTACCTAAATTGAATCAACTTTCTAGTATTCGTTTTGCAGACACAAAGAATAATTCAAACATTTGAAATTAATGTAATTTGTGTTTGTATAATGAATTAATGATGCAAAACTTTCATTATTTAAAAACATGAAATGTGTGTTCTGTAGATTCTAACCCCATAAGAAAAGGTGTGAGTTTATGTGTGTATGACATAGTCATAGTGTCTCCTATTATAAATAAATTATTCGTGTCATCGTAATAGCGTAAGATCTAAATATAACAAGACAAACATTTACGCAGCACCAGAGGTATGGTAAAGCAACGTACCTGACAGGAGCGCTACGCTCAGCTGATCCGTGTTCAGGTTCTCCACGTACTTCCCCAGATAGTTGTTCAGAACCCATGCCACTAGACCCTCCAACATCATGCATCGTGTTCTCTGCTGTTTGCTCCACTATTTCACACGCTCTCACGGTACACTTTCGCGTAAAAACACACACCACTGTTTGTCATTGACCTAACACCTCTGTTGTTGTTGTCCTTTATCGCTGATATTATGTCACGAATTGCCGTATTGAACTTTGTCCGGCAATTTATGATCTTATTGCGCAATTTACTCACACATCTAGCAAATAAAATTTGGCTATTGTATATTTTCTCTGGCGTTGATCGAAGAAAAATCGGTAGATAACAATTTCCACGATTTTGATGGCAAAATTACCAGTACTGCCACAACTAGTTTATGAATTTGAACCACAGGACTCATTTGAACAATTCTGGATTATGTTGAACATTTTTTTAAACAAGCTTTTATTTAAATGCTCTGAAAAGGAGAAAATAAACTTTATAAGTCATTTCTAACCCATCAATTTATTAGATCAAACAATTTATATGATAACAAGAATACAATAATTAAGTCTTGATCTTGACATAGTATGTAAATATAAGAAAAAAAGTATGTATTTTATAAAATTGGTAAATACATCTATTTAGCTTGTCCCTATATTTTCTTAGCCTTTCGGCAGTAACATCAAGGCCACCTACAAAAAATCTATACTATATATAATATTATAAAGCTGAAGAGTTTGTTTGTTTGTTTGTTTGAACGCGCTAATCTCAGGAACTACTGGTTGGAATTGAAAAAATATTTTTGTGTTGGATAGTCCATTTATTGAGGAATATTATAGGCTATATAACATCACGCTACGACCAATAGGAGCGGAGCATTAATGAAAAATGTTGCAAACATGGGAAAAAATATTATTTTTTGAGAGCTTCCTTTGCTTGCGCTGCGTAAACGGTTTAAGTTACGCAAATATCATGTGTGATGGAATTCTTCCTCTTTAAAAGTTCTAAAAAAAAGTCCGCAACAGCATATATCTATCTTGCATATATCTAAGATGACTCACTATAACCTTTTTTATGGTAATTAAATTTGTTCGTAATTAATGCATTATTTGCGAAGGAGTTTTATCAACAAAATATTAAACCTTATCAAAATAAATATGTTATTAATCACAAGTATTTAAATGTAAACAAAATTGTCCTTGATATCACTTGATTTCAATCAACATCTTAGGAGATATCATAATTTTAAAATAACTTCGCAACAAAAAAGTGTATAGGCTATTTAACATCACGCTACGCCCCTAAGGAGACGAGCAAAACGACAAAAAGTCGAAAAAAACGCTAAGCGAAAACGAAGTAATTGCGCGGACGGGCGATGCGATGCGATGGGGTGGGTTGTGGGCCGAAATTTTACGCGGTCGAAGTCGCGGGCAGAAGCTAGTAATAGATAAAAATTGACGTGCATTCTATTTCCTGTATTACAAAATAAGTCAAAAATTTCTATCAATTATAATATATTATGTACATACTTAATGGTGTGGATTATGACGTGATATACCGACGATCAGAATTAGAAGAAAGTTATGAACTACATATGTTATGAAGTATGAGCTACGAACATGTGAGTATCGACATTCATTATAAAACACCCTTTATCTAATTGAGTAACGAAACGTTACATGTAAGCAACAATCGTTATCCAATAAAAACTGTACTTCACCTTAAGGAGCGTTAGAAACATATTCGTAATTATACATTACCAGCATATGCCCGCGGCTCCACCCGTGTGGATGTCGAAATGTAGCCTATGTCCCAGGCATATCCCAGGCTATGTCTCTGCCAAATTTCATGACGATCGGTTCAGCAGATTAGCCGCGAGAACATTTATAAGACAGACAGACAGAGTTACTTTCACATTTATAATATTAGTATGGATAGTATGGATTAATATTAGTATGGATTGTAAAAATAACATGCTTTATGAGATCACGCTGCCTTGAAAGGATTTTGGGTGGCGGCGCAGTTGCAGTGCTGTAGAAAGACGATGTGTAGAGCAATTCTGTAAATATCTCACGGTGAAAAGTTAGGTGAAGTGAGCTTGAAGTGACATTTAATTCCACCCGATGCTTGGGATTGACGCTATTGATAGCTCACTCATTGCTCACTTCACCTAAGTTTTCACGGTGAGATGATTACAGAATACCACTGCTGATCGGTTTAACAAAGGGAGTGAGTGAGATAAAAGAACCCATATTCTTCTAGAAATATACTCAGTTTTATTTACTGATTATAAAAAGCATGACTAATCTACACTGTTCGTTGGAGCTTACAAACAAAATAAAAAAAAAATTCATTAAACAATCATGCTATCAAACATAAATAAATAACCGTATTTTACGGAAAACTTAACAAGTATGGCAACTTTCCGGGCTGTCAGATTCTGTGAATTTTTTAGAACAGCTGTCAATGACAATTGCAATCTTCTACAGATAATAAAAACAATCTTTATCATAGACATAGAAAACTATAGAACACTGCTTGGCGTGTCGCTGTAAGGGACAGAAAATCGAGGTACTTGAAACTTTAGGGTTACCAACTTTAAAGTGATTTTACCCCGAATGTTCTTCAATGTTCAGATGTTTTTCAATCTCTATTATCTACTTTGTACAAACGCACAGGGTTTATAAATAGAAACAAAACATCTATACCCAAAGTCTGAAATTCAGATCATATATGTAAACAAAAGGGATAACTTATTCAAAACAAAAAAACTTTGTAATGGTTATTCATATAAAATGGCGAAAAAAAAGGTGCCATTTTCTTTTAAGTACTGATTTTAAGAAATAATAACTATAAAATAATCATACCGTAATTATTTTTATAAATTTTTTAACAAAGTTCTTAAAAAAAGGAGATTTTCTGGTATAAAATATTTTATGGTACTGGTAACAATGCAGAAGATCCAAACATTTTCAAATTTTTTACATCTTCAACAACACTAATAGTACAACACTTATAGATAGATAGATAGATAGATAGAATACTCTTTATTATGTACACCATAAAAATTACAGATATAAATGTAGAACTGTTACATAGGGCTACTGTTGCATAGGGGGGCTTATTCATAGATTCATATCGTAAGTAGCATATCATGCCACATTTTGGATGAAAACTGTTTTGAGTGGAAATCGATTTTGGGAGGCCTACGTCTAGCAGTGGACTTAAAAGGGCTGATTATGGTGCCGATCCCCTTGTTCACAAACTAAACTAAATCTAAGTTCAGTGCATCTTTTTCTTTCTATTTCATTAAGAAAAGGACATAAGATAAATTTTAGTTTAGTCCTGTCAAATTACTCAGCTCTTGACGTAAATTGACGTAATTTTAGTCGGCAAGTTTTTAATCACGTCTAAACTTGTATGGGGTAGTGACAGGCGCTGATTAATTTCACAGGACTAAACTAAAATTTATCTTCAGTCCTTTTCTTAATGAAATAGAAAGAAAAAGATGCACTGAACTTAAATTTATTTTAGTTTGTGTCTCCGACAAACTACACAAAACATTGTTTGGCAACAGTATTTTGTTTGCATACTTCTAAAAAATATTTCATTTTTATTTTATAGATGACTAGCAGCCCGCCCCGGCTTCGCACGGGGTAGACATTTATCATTTTAAGACTCATTTTTCTACCCCTTCGGTTACATTGTTCAAATTTTACCAAGGATCCCTAATTTTTTTCAAAATGAAATGTAGCCTATGTCAAATTGGAAGAATGTAGCATTCTATTGGTGAAAGAATTTTTTAAATCGGCCCAGTACTTTTTGAGCCTATTCATTACAAACATACAAAAATAGGTACAAATCTTTCCTCTTTATAATAATATATAAATATATATATAAATATTATATTATATAGTGTAGATTATTTACAAAAAAAAAAAAAGATAAAATTCTTTGCACCACTGTCCTGTCATTTTGGCAGTGACATTTCTTGACATTACTTTGTTTACATAAATTATCTGAATTAGAGACTTTGGGTATAAGTCAAAATAGTTTATTAAGATAGGAGTTCTTTCACCTGCGGGAAAAAGAACATTTAAAGAAAACCTAAGATACAGCATAAAAAATATTTTTATCTCCACTTTCATTCATAATTCCCGTGATTTTGGTTTGGCGGGAAATCTGAAAGTTTTTAACACTTTAATACCTACTACAAATACAATATTTTAAACTATAAATAGATACTAAAAGGTAAAGATGTAATATTACGTCCAGTGAAAAGTGGAACAAATTTGCTGCCAGCGCTATACATACACTCTAATAAAGCATTCATCTGAAATGATTGATGAAGGTAATTTATTTTACTGGCGTACAATTTTCCCCTGAAATGGGGTAGTATCCGAGTAAAAAGTAGGCAGCACTGAGCTTGGAGGTTATGTAAAGAATAATAAATAATAAAAACATAATTCAGCTCTGATTTTATCTTGAAACAGCTGTATATTTATTTTAATAGTTTAAAAACCATATTAGTTGAAAACTTCCACTGTATTTCACCGAGTAAACTAAAATATTTAGCTACTTACGAATGAAAGGACAATCCGGCAATTTTCTTCTCACTATCGCTTTTGCAACCAAAAACACTGCACCTTACCATTTTGCAGCAATAGCTAAAGTCAATCCTCAACAAGAAACACAAAATAGTTAGTATTTTACGAAATAACAAATTAATTAAATAATTTATAATTTCGTCGCAACCACTTTTCGAACGCGTATCAAACGTCAAACTTTGTTTAGCAACTGAAGTGCTGTCCTTGAAAAACGCGACACGCGATAAGGGACAGAAAATGTTAGGCTCTGTCTCTTTTCTTTACAAGCATTTTGTATATATTTTTCTTTTTCTTGTGTAAGTGAGATAGAAGATGACCAGCGGTCTATCGTTTTCTCTGTCTACGATCTTTATAATATAGGTAACTAGCTTTTGCACGCGGCTCCGCCCGCGTAGATGTCGGTTATCGCGTAAAAAAAAGTAACCTATGTCTTTCTCCATATACCAGACTATATCTCTACCAAATTTCATGACGATCAGTTCAGCGGTTTAGGCGTGAAAACGTAACATACAGACAGACAGACAGAGTTACTTTCACATTTATAATATTACTAGCTTCTGCCCGCGGCTTCGCCCGCGTGGATGTCTGTTATCGCGTAAAAAAAGTAGCCTATGTCCTTCTCCATATCCCAAGCTATATCTCTGCCAAATTTCATGACGATCGGTTCAGCGGTTTAGGCATGAAAACGTAACATACAGACAGACAGACAGACAGACAGAGTTACTTTCACATTTATAATATTATATAGTAAATATAGTAATATAGTATATAGTATATATAGTATAGTATATAGTATAGTATGGATATGGATAACCCAAAGTCTCAAATTCAGATAATTTATGTAAACAAAGGGGATAACATAACAAAAAAATATCTTCGTAATGGTAATTCACATAAAATTTCGAAAAGAGGTTCCATTTTCTTTTAAGTACTGATTTTAAGAAATAATAATAAAAAAATAATCATAAACAAAGTTATTAATATAAGGAGATTTTCTGGTATAAAATATTCTATGATACTGGTAACAATGCAGGAGATCCAAACATTTTTAAATTTTGTACATCTTCAACAACACTAATATTACAACTCTCATACATAGATTCATATTGTAAGTAGCATATCTAGCCACATTTTGGATGAAAGCGGCTGTAAACTGTTTCGATTGGAAATCGGTTTTGAGAGGCCTACGTCTAGCACTGGGCTTAAAAGGGCTGATTATAACGATCATATGCCGTGTCCCCGACACACTACACAAAACATTGTTTGGCAACAGTATTTTGTTTGCATAGTTTTATAATTAATTCACTTTTAATTTTATCGATGATTATTTACGAAAACATTTAATGATAAAATGTTTTGTACCACTGTCCTGTCATTTTGACAGTGACATTTCTTGACATTACTTTGTTTACATAAATTATCTGAATTAGAGACTATAGTATAGATGGATTACAATCCCAAAATTACTAAACCGAAATTAGGCTCGACTATCGGTTTCTATGTGTTTTTATTTATTTCGCTGGTTTTCGACAAGCTCTGACTATTATACTTACTAGGGCTACGTTCCGATAAAGACCGTTATCGCTCTTAGCACTCAAATCGATTATTTGCGTTCCGATTTAGAATACCTATCAAGATTATGACAGCTGAGAGCTGTTTGACAGCGCTCACGGTGATAATAGGATAAGGTTGGCGTTATCGCAAGATGGCGCATGTCATGACGTCATCTATGACTAGAGATGAGTCGTACTAGGTAAATTTTGTACTTGGTGCACCTAGTCCGATTCCGTACAAATACTCGATCCAAATACTAGTCCATCTAGTCCACGAAGTACGCATACTTAATCTTTGCGTACCACCGATACGTGTAGGTACACGATACCCACATACGCAGTAATGAATTGTAATTTTCCCTTCATACTTACTCAGGCTTAGGACTGTCAACGTAGAGATTCCAATCTATATTGTAGATTGTTGGCGTATTTAAAAGATTTCAATTATTAGAATTTTTTCAGAGTAATCAGATTTTTGCCTTTTTAATATTTATTTTTTCGGTTTTGTTTATAATTTTTTAAATCACCTAATTATCTAGTATCATTGTTTTTTTTTTTTTATATACACGTAGAAAATCAGCCTTAAGAATTTTGAGTGAAGAACATTAATTGTTCGACTTTTCGAGTCCCCAGCCTCGTTTTCACGAGGAAAATAATCTTTCACAAGGGCCACTCGTGTTGGCATTAATACGGTGTGCCGAACCCGCGTCCACCGATATCACATTCGCATGAGTCCGTACAAGTCCATACTCGATTCCATCTCTGTTTATAGTCCTCATTCGCATCGAGTATTTACATGTGCCTAGTGTACAAAATAAATAAACACTAGTGCGCGTCGCGTTACTTTTACGGCCATTGAAATTTATAGTTCAAATTCAAATGACTGACACACGAATGATTTAGGCAAACACGAGTGAGCAGCAAAGTAGACTTACTGTCTCGCTTCGCCACGCCCGCCGAGCCGGTACTTCGATTCGAGCGGGTCGCACGTGGGGTCGCGGGGGCGCGGGATGCCGTGCCGTGCGCCACGTAGGCACAGTGAAACTAGAGACTAGGTGGATCGAGTATTTTAAAAGTTGGAATACGGGTAAGCAACCAAGTCTCCTTAAATACCTATTCCCTAGATCTGTTCTGGTATATACGCTTCATATCTATCTATGATGATTCACGGGACATCGTTATCGTGCTCAAGCCAATACGGTACGCGCGTATAAGCACGCTCAAATCGATTACAGTGTAATACGGAATGCGGCCTTATTATGTTCTGACATTCGTGTTTGACAGCAGTTTATGTGAAACGAAACGTTTCGTAAATCCGAAATAGAATTTGTTTACTGTATTTTACCTAATTTATTTGGGTTTCTATAAAAAACGATTAAACATGAAAGCAGGGCAGGCTGTAAGCAGGTTTCGTGCCTCACCTCTGAATAGATTTAATACAGGTTGCCTGGATATTTCAACAAAACTGCAGGTGCGACACAGTGCCAGTTTATTAAATTCACAGTTTCAATTATTAGCGCCCACAGCGGTGAAAATTAGGAGTTTAGGACTTGGACCGACTTCAAAAGATTTCGAAGATCCGTCTCAGCCACAAATTACTAGTCCCCTCACAAAAGTACACGCAAACGAGCTCGTGCTACACCTAACTGATGAGGAAAGAAAAGTGATGCTCCATGCCTTACAACAGTATGAATCCAAGAGAATCAAAGAGGACTTTGAAGGTAAGTCATTTAGTGTAATAGTAACTTTAGCATGTATCAACTGATATTGAGATTTAACAACCAATTAACATTCTTTCCAGATAAGTTAGCTGGTCGAAGATGGAGGTCTAAGTTAGGCAGGCCCAGTAAAGTGCCGACATTGGGGGACGTCGACCCTACGGGCTCGTACTGTGAGGTGCCAGAGGACTGGTTGAAGAAAAAGTATGGTGCGTATCTTTAGAACAGCTAATTAAATCCAGTTCAAACTGGTTGCCAAGATGATGTCATTGACTGTTTGTCTATATTGGGGTTTATTCATAAACATTGCTTAAAATTAAATGACGTTCAAATATGTCTATGTATGTGATGTCAAAAATGTATGGTTAAACAGTCGCTAATCATTACTTAACTTTAAGCAGCGTTTACAAATAAAGCCAATTATGTATATAGTAAGTATAGAACCTAGAATTATGCAAATGTTCTTGTTTCGTAGAGCTCTGTGTCATCAAACTTATTTTACAATTTCCATTATAAAACACATAAATACCCACTATATAGAAATCTTGTTTCTATGACCTAGGGGTTTATTTATAAACGCTGCTTAAAGTTAAGTGACGTTCAAACGTCAAAAATGTATGGTTAAACAGTCGCTAATCATTACTTAACTTTAAGCAGCGTTTATGAATAAACCCCATAATGTCCCAGACTCACACTTATTTAAAAAATATTATAAATTCTATTACAATGTACTTTAAGCTTTAAGTCACAAGTGCACAAGTCACAAGAAGTGCAGCTGTTTAATCAAGCTAAGTCAATCAAACAATTGATGTATAATAGGTATGTTAACGCGCGCAGCCAGATAGAGGTGTTTTTTGTTGTTTTACCCAAAATACGGAGCATTAATATTATAATAACATGCAATATTGATCCATCTTGTGTATTGACAATAGTGTTATAAGTTCTAAAGTGGAGTGAATTATAATATTGTGATCGCGCAGTTCGTCAACGCTGAGGTGGCTCTTCCTCACCTCGAGTGAAAGAGACGGGCTGCAAAAAAGAAATAATTCATCTCTGTCGCACTACAGTGAACGGCGCCAAGTACGGCAGTTCCACCGGCGATTTGAATTTTGGATACCAAAACAAAAATGCCCAACAATTGTGGCGCATATTGTTCAATAATAACAAACTTTTTTATGGAATGTTCGAGTGCAAAATGCAAAAAGCTATACCACTTGACTTGTCTTGAAATAGATACGATTGCGTTTGAAACATTTACGCAAGCATACAAGGAAGAATGGGTATGCCCGGAATGTGTATGCTCAATTCCTAAAAGAGGGAACACCGAAACTCCAGTTCGAGGAGATAATATATGTACCCGCCAGAGAGATCCGCAGAGGTGATCCTCTCCCACGAATTACGTAAATACTCATAAGGGAAGTAAGCCTTGTTTTATGGATACCGATACTGTTCTGCTGAAAGAACTGAGAGAATGTCGAGTCGATATGATGGCTCGTGTGGATAGCCAAGCAAATACAATAGCACTCTTGTTGGATCAATTTTCTCAATGAAAAGCCGATTTAAATGCCATTGTTAAAATAATGCGGGTACTCGAAGAAAAAGTCGATGCTAAACTGACTCAGTATAGACGGACTGACATTACAGATGAGATAGTTGGGAATCCATCCACTTTTGCAGAAGTCGTCAGTCAACAGAATAAACCTAGTGAAGATATGTCTAAGAAGTCACCTACATTACAACAGATACGGCGCACCAACACCAAACCGCAAAAGGTAAACAAAGGTGGGGCCACAAAATCTGAGGAGGGGCTGGCATTGACCACGGCTATTATCAACCTAGAAGCAATTAAGTAACGTTGAGGTGGAAAATGATCAATCTGGCTGGACGACTGTACAGTATAAAAAAGTCAACCGGCAGCCAAAGGATGATAGAGTGGGATCAAATATTGAGTTGAAAGCTTTACAAGCCACGGAACGGAAGAAACACTTGCATGTGTGGCGATTACACCCAGATACCACTCTCGAATCGATGACTAATCACGTGAAAAGTATATGTGGGCCGGATGTACCTATAAAAGTAGATAAAATTAAACACAAAACCGAGCGAGATTCAGATTGAGAGAGTGCCAGAGATAAATAAATAAATTAAATTAAAAAAATAATTATCAATTAATTTAAATTATTATTATTATTATTTATTATTATTATTTTTTATTAATTTAAATTTGATAAATTGAACCAACCTGAAATATGGCCCATAAACGCAGAATTCAACGAGTGGATTTGGTTTCGGAAACATACCAAAAATACATCAAATTAGTACCATCGAAATTTTTTATCAAAATGTTGAGGTCTCCGAACTAAAATGGATTTTTTTAGAAATAACATAGAAATAACATTGAATTCGGACTTTTTTGCAATGACTGAATCGGGTTGCAATGATTCCATTCAAGATTCTGAAATTGTCCCACCGGGATACAATATACTTCGTAGCGACTGAGCGGATGGACGAAAGCAGGGAGGCGCGTTTCTTGTGGCCACACACCGGTTCGAGCTGCGGCGAGTACTTGTACCCGACATATCGATAGACACCTGTATTTTTGAAATGGTTTGTGCGACGTTATATTTAAATAGTAGATTTTTATTTCTGTGTTCTGTTATTTATATTCCCCCGGGTAGTTCTGAAAATGATTACATGATTTTGCTTGCAGTAATAGAGAAGCTATGTACTAGATATAAAGAAATAATTGTGTTAGGTGCTTCGAACAATAATAGCAATAATATTAACAACTTCAGTTCAATATAAACCTTAACACTCAACTATAAAGTTTAATTACGATTGCAAAATATTTATATTTAAGTCCGTCTATCATCGGAGAAAGGTAAATAAATAAATTTAAAATGTCCCTTGAAAATAAAAAGTAATTTTTATAATAAGTACCAAAATATTTATTCTAAAATGAAACTTAAAACCTAAGCAATAACGTTAAAAACATTTTGTTGACAATTTCGTGCTTACTCTATTTTGGAACTAGACGTAGTTCTTGGTATTACATTTCAATGCTCAGAACAAAGTCAACATTGAAAGACGTAGAGTTGTAGGATAATATTTTTTTTTTTACTAAACGATGGTTTTTTTTAAGGTAACAAAGATTTTTTATCAATTTAAAAAAGTAGGTAGTAGGACTAAATTAGTACAATAGTTAATAAGGGGGATGCGCTGTGGTAGCCCGAGAAATTCATTTTTTTTTGCGGTTTATGCAATTTGCAGGTCTGTGTCAGGTTGTAATCTTGATCAGTTCAGTTATGTCCAAATTATCAAAATGAATTGAACAAATTTTTGAAATAAAAATTCAACAATTTGTTACTTAGAACTTTTTCAAGGTTTAAATATTTCTTCTCCTCTTTCTTTCGCGACAATAGATACCCATTCTGCATTGTGAAATGGGTCGCTAGGAAATCTATAAACAAAAATAACATATAAAATAACAATACTACTCCATGCATTTCCCTGTTCCAGAACAGTCGATGTTTGTTACAATAGTTGGCGCGTTGTCGCAAACATTGGCCAAACAATCATAATATTTGCTAAATGATGTTTAATTTACTATTTAATTGTTATTATTTTATGAAAAACACATACATAATGATATAAACTTACCGAAAAAAGATATTCCTTCCAAAATCTTGGTGTTACGGTGGTTATTTACACAATTTTTGAACGCGCACTGCGGCATTTTGACGTCTTAACGTTGGCATGTTTGGACGATACTAATTTGAAATAAGACCACAAAAGTATGTGTGCTCTTATTTTTCGGGCCGTTTTTGAAGTGCTTATCGGGAATCTAGTGCTATTATTGATCGAAGGTTAGGTGATTTTAATTTACATTCGTGTCCTACAAATGTGACTAATTATTATAATATGAATGTTTCTTGTCCTTTTGCGAATTCACTCAAAGTAATAAGGTACCCAATTGTTTAGGACGTCAATTAGATCTGGTGCTGAGTTCAGGGTTTCGAGGGAAGTGTCAATAGTTGCGGCAGACGAGCCACTCGTGCCCGACGACGTGCATCAACCCGCCGCTCGAAGTGAGCAGGAGTCTCGAGCCCGCGCGCGCCCTCCACCCCGCTGACATTGTCCCCGCTACCTCGTCGGCCGCGCCCGTAGCCGCCACCGATACCGACTCGCGCGCTGGTGCATACGCACTCAGTAATAGACCGTACTGGAACTTTTATAAGGCAAATTATCAATTGTTTTATTCTTTGTTAATTCCACGGAATGGAATAACATGTACGAGATGCACGACTTGGCTGATATGTTGAACTTCTTCTACAGTAAATTTAACAGCATTTTAGATGAGTGTGTCCCCAAGAAAAATTTTAGTGTGAAGTCACGGTACACGTATCCTAATTGGTACACGAGCGAAATTATACAAGATCTAAAAACCAAAGCTAGCTAGACTTCACAAGACGTTCAAGGAAACAAGGGATTTAATTGTTTACAGTGAGTATTCTAAATACCGAGCACTTATTAAAAGCAATATTCATACTGCACACAAACAACATCAAACTAAAATACAAAGTCAGTTTGCGAAAGATCCAAAGTCATTCTGGCAATATATACGATCTTAAACCAGCGCAGCAAACAGACAAACTATTATTAAGGTTGGTCAACACCTTACGGATTTTGAATGTGCCAAGCATTTTTCGAGTCGGTATATGGTAGTGAGCCACCACAACTTGACCCACAAGCAGCCGCGGCGACGGCGGCGGGTGCCATGAGTGGGTCGCGCGTGCAACTTAACTCGCTGAGTCTTGACGACGTTAGAGAGGCACTCGAGCGTCTAAAACCGAAGCGTTCGGCAAGCCCAGATGGTATACCAGCCTCCCTATTCAGGGATTGTGGTAGGGTATTGGCGAGACCTCAGCACTATGTATTTAATCCATGTCTGCAATCAGCAACGTTTCCAACTCGATGGAAGATAACGCGTGTCATTCCAGTCCTCAAAGATAAGGCAGGATCGGACATTAGTGGATATAGACCGGTGGCCGTGTTGTTGGCCAAGGTTTTCGAGTCCGCCATCCAGCGCAGCATGCAGGAGCAGGTTCGCGCTCAGCTATCGGATGCGCAGCACGGGTTTCGGCCGGGGCGCAGCACTGCCACCAATCTCCTTAACTTCATGTCGCTGGTAGTGCCAGCGCTAGATGCTGGTGTGCAGGTTGATGCTGCTTATTTTGACTTCAAAAAAGCGTTCAACACCGTCGATAATGACATATTATTACGTAAGTTAGCAGAAATCGGTGGCACACCACATCTATTGCAGTTCTTAGCCAGCTATATGCAAGGCAGACAGCAGTATGTTGACTACAACGGCTGTGAATCCGATCCGTATTACACCTGGTCCGGGGTGAGTCAAGGCAGCAACGTGGGGCCTCTGGAATTTATAATCATGATAAACAATTTACCGGAGATCGTCAAAAATGGAGCTTGTTTGTTATTCGCAGATGACCTCAAGTTGCTGATGGAGGTCAGGACGGCGTCTGATTGCAGACGTTTGCAGGATGACATTGATAGGATAGTGGAATGGAGTCATGAGAACAAGCTCTACTTCAACGTATCCAAGTGCTCAGTGATAAGTTTCACCCGCGCACGTGCACCTCTACTCTACGAGTACGTAGTGGATGCAGTACCGATGCAGCGAGTCACGCAGGTAAGGGATTTAGGGGTTGTTCTCACTCCTGATCACTCGTTTCGTAGTCATATAACTAAGATCTGCAAAAAGGCATTTAGAAACTTGGGGTTTGTTCTGAGGCAGAGGCGAGACTTCACCAGCATCACAAAATTCAAAATTCAAAGTCATTTATTCAAATTAGGCTGAGAATCAGCACTTTTCGAACGTCAAAATGAAATTACATAAGACAGTCCCCCAAAGCGCCCGCCCTTCACCACTTCCTAGTGCTTTAGCTGGGAAGAAGAAGTAGCGCAACAAACTCCCCAGCAGCACAGCTGTCTGTTCATATATAAAATCTTGATTCTAAACAATATTTGGTATGCAAAGTAATTAACATTACGAAAGACAGAACAGTAAATAAATTTATTTTGCCCTATGTCAGCTAACATACGCCAATATACCAGAAAATACAATGAAAACTATACACAAGCAAAAAAAAAAAAGCCTTTAAAAAAATAAAAAGTAAGTAAACAATACTTAAAACCTAAATAAAAGTTTTCATGCATAAAGGGTGTGCCTGCTTACATATGCAATGCTGGATTGTGTTCTGTAACACAAATGATAAACTAGGACCATCGAAGTATAACAAATAAACAGTTAATTACTAATAACAATAATGAAACCATGGACAGCAAGACGACCAGGCACCACAAGCAGCACCCGTACACGAGCATAACGCAAAGATCAGCCATTACCCCTCTCGCCATATTTGAGGGAAGGAGGCAACCCGACCCCCGACGCTACCGCAAGCAGTGACATCTAAGGGAGCATGACGAACATGCTGCCGGTTGCTCAGGCAAGAATAATATGATCAATTGTCGAGGTCGCTAGCTAACCACATATTTCAATACAACTCATTAAAAACATTGTAATGAGTAGATCATGTCAATAATAAACGAAAATAATTAAAATAAATTGACTTATAGAGTCAAATAAAATAAACAATTATATAAACTTACTAGCTTCTGCCCGCGACTTCGTGCGCGTGAAATTTCGGCTCATCCAGCGCGTCGCATCCTGTCACTCGCCCGCGCTTTAACTTCGTTATCGCTTAGCGTTCTTTCTGACGTTTGTTCTTTTCGCTTGGCTCCTAAGGATCAAAGCGTGATGTTATATAGCCTATAGCCTTCCTCGATAAATGGGCTATCCAACACTAAAATATTGTTTCTATTCGAACCAGTATCTAGTTCCTGAGAATAGCGCGTTCAACCATACAAACAAACTCTTCAGCTTTATAATATAGCTGACCCGCGCAACTTCGTCTGCGTCACCTAAGAGAGTGGTTTAAGGCGTTCCCCTAGCGTGAGCGCGTCACAGCGGGGACGCTCTGTCCCGCACCCTGCGTACGCCAAATTCACACAATTTTCGGAATCACTACATCACTATCACTTCACTACATATTATAAAACAAAGTCCTCCGCCGCGTCTGTCTGTCTGTCTGTCTGTCTGTCTGTCTGTTCGCGATAAACTCAAATACTCCTGCACCGATTCTCATGCTGTTTTCACCAATGGATAGCTTGGTTCTCTAGGAAGGTTTTAGTATATAATTTGTTATGTTTTTGTATGCATTTTTGTATGAATTAACGATATTTGTTGGAGGTGTCGGAAAAAAATAAGCCGTCTGGGAGCTTTCAACGAAAACGCTGTCTAAACCCTTTGAGATATAACAAAATAATGTATGGTGGAATTGTGTATCATAAAAAGGTCTTCAAAAAAGTCCGCGATGGCATATGTCTATCTCTTAAGGATAACATACTATATCCATTTTATTGACTTTTTGTAGGTATTTGTTTGCCGAATTTTACTCTTGGAAATACGATTACGATAACAATACGCTATAATATCAGTAGCTATTAGCCAAATTATGTTCGTAGATAAATAAGCTAGCTACTTACGTGTATTTCAAACAGTATACAAGAATATTTATCATAAAAACATTACTAAACACGGCGGCCTTATGATCAAAATTTGTGCATTCCAAAACTTTCGTTACTTTTTCACTGACATATTTATCACTTTTCGATAAACTAACACTCAATACGAAATCTACACTTATTTCTCAGTAATTCTGTATAAGATTCTTCTAAGATTAAACCGTTTTCTCATTGAATCCATTACTTTACGCACGTATAACCTTGATGAATGTTTACATTAAGCATCGCGTCACACCGCCACACGACCACAGAGTATAGACGTATTTTGTTTTCTTTTTTCGTTCGTTTAGTGGTGTTCCCGCTAAAATGTCAACCGGTCAAGTATTAGTCGATTAATCGAATTCTACATCCAGATCGTGTTGCAAGTACAAAATAAATGTCTAATATTTCGTCCAATTGCGAACGTGACCCTGAGAAAAGTTATGCACCAATGGTGTTCATTAGACATTTCGAGCGTTTTCTCAGGACAAACGGTGTACCATGCGACATTTCGGAGGATTTCGTTTTGTTTTTACATCGTTAGTACTTACGTGAATTATTCTAAAATTATTATTTGTGTCGCAGTTTTATTTCTTGTTGTATTTGGTACAATTGATTGCTTTAAGAATTTGAGTGAAATTTCGTATTTTGATTTTGTGTTTGTTATCTTTAGGTAAAGACTCATTCACGTTCAGAACATAAGTACTTTTACTATATTAAATCATTTGTTTCGGTTTCTATTCACATAGTGTTCATGAAGAAACCATAAAACCATAGTTATTATTGTGAAATGTTAAAAGTTTGATGTCAAGCTCGATAGATGGCGTTGACGTCGAAATGGATCTCGCTATGGTTTCGTTACCGCGATTTGGTTGGGGTCTCGCAATTTTAATTAAATATACCAGCTTAGATCAGTACACAATTGTGGTTTTATTTTCAACCCTACATATTAGTGTGCACATTAGTTCGATAGTTCAACTCATTACCAGCTCGGTAATAAACACATAGTGAGTCACATTAAAATTATATTAAGTTAGAATTTTGAGATATAGCCTGGGATATGGAGAGGGTAGTACATAGGGTACTTTTTTATGCGATAACCGACATCCACGCGGGCGAAGCCGCGGGCAAAAGCTAGTTATTTTAATAAAAAAAGAAGAGTGATCTTTTGAAATTAAATAAAACGTGAATTATTAAGATTTTTAAATTATCTATCCATTATTGTAACTCTCAAATTAATGGCACGTCAACAATCAATAATTTTAGTACTTTTTTTACACGGAGATTTCAAATGTAATTCCAACACAAAAATAAAAGAACGTGCAATGTGATGATAGGATATCGTACATTAATAATGTGTTTTAAGATGTAGTTTATTTCTCTTAATTAATGAGTAAATAGCCTCTGAAAAAGGCGTTTTTCTCGGGGTAGCGCCTTAAGTAATGAATTTTCTACTTATTTTGTTACGGAGTTATTTTAAAATTATGATATCTCCTAAGATGTTGATTGAAATCAAGTGATGTCAAGGACAATTTTGTTTACATTTAAATACTTGTGATTAATAACATATTTATTTGGATAAGGATTATTATTATGTTAATAAAACTCCTTCGCAAATAATGCATTAATTTCGAACAAATTTGATTACCATAAAAAAGGTTATAGTGAGTCAATCTTAAAAGATAGACATATGCTGTCGCGGATTTTTTTTTTGAACTTTTAAAGAGGAACAATTCTATCATACATGATATTTGCGTAACTTAAACCGTTTACGCAGCGCATGCAACGGAAACTCTCAAAAAAGAATATTTTTTCCCATTTTTGCAACATTTTTCATTAATGCTCCGCTCCTATTGGTCGTAGCGTGATGATATATAGCCTATAATATTCCTCAATAAATGCACTATCCAACACAAAATATAAAATATAAATAATTTTTCTATTCCAACCAGTAGTTCCTGAGATTAGCGCGTTCAAACAAAGAAACAAACAAACTCTTCATCTTTATATATTAGTATAGATATAACCTGTCAGTAGGTAAGCTAATCTGGAGAAAGAACATAAACATTGTCTTGAGTTAATCACAGAGACCAACTAATCTTATCATTTAAGTAGTCGTTGATGAAATAGTATGCCTTTGAGCAAAGGTTGGATTTTACTTTAGCTTTAAACGCATTAAAAGGCAAAGCTAGCAAAGAAGAGATTAGCTTATTATAAAAGGTTATACCAAGCCCAACAAATGAGTTATGAACCTTATGAAGCCGGTGAAACGGAACACGTAGTTTGTCCTTACTTCTAGTGTTAACATTATGAATATCACTGTTTTTAGTGTATAGGTGTATATTTTGCCTAATATATAAGATGTTGGCGAAGATGAATTGTGATTCCACAGTGAGAATACCAATATCTTTAAAAAAATCTCTCAGTGAAACTCTGGCACCTAGCTGGTAAATTGCTCGAACAGCTCGTTTTTGAAGGACAAATACATTTTGAATATCAGCGGCTTTGCCCCACAGCAGAATACTGTAAGACATAATGCTATGAAAATAACTAAAATAGACTAATCGAACTGTATCAACGTCAGTGTATTGTCTTACTTTCCTGACGGCGTAGGCAGCCGAACTGACCCTCCCCGCTAGGCTCGACATATGTGGGCCCCACTGAAGTTTGGCATCTACTGTTATGCCCAGAAAAACTGCCGAGTCTTTCAAGCACCTCTTTATCTAAGACGATGTTTAGTCCTAAATTTCTAACATTCGGTAAGGCGAACTTTACACATTTGGTTTTCTTGGCATTGAGAACAAGGTTATTTGTCGTAAACCAATCCGTAACTAATGAGAGTGCACTGTTTACGTCGTCAAAATCTTGTCTATTCCTGTCTACTTTAAAAATAAGAGAGGTATCATCTGCAAACAGTACAACGTCACAGATATCCTTTAAATAGAACTAGCTTATGCCCGCGGCTTCGCCCGCGTGGATGTCGGTTATCGCATGAAAAAGTACCCTATGTCCTTCTCCATATCCCAGAATATATCTCAAATTTCTAACTTAATATTAATTTTAATGTGATTCACTATGGGCGGGTTGTTTCACGTCCACTTGACGCACGCGTATACGTCATAAATGGCGCTAACTGTCGTCAAATCGTTGTTTCACAAAATTATGCCCTTGACGTTCGTTAAAAAATAACGATTACAGTAACAGGTGTCATATCCACTGGTTAACGTCATTTTATTCTTTTATATTTGAACTTTGACGATCGGTTTTTTATGCAGTGAAACAACGCTTTGTATTTAACTAACGTTAAACATCATATGTAATCGTTATTATTTGACGTACGTATGTTATGTTAACGAACTGTTTGAAACAACCGGCCCTAAGTGAATTCAAATGATTTAATATAATAAAAGTACTTATGTTCTGAACGTGAATGAGTCTTTACCTAAAGATAACAAACACAAAATCAAAATACGAAATTTCACTCAAATTCTTAAAGCAATCAATTGTACCAAATTACAACACGAAATAAAAATGCGACACAAATAATAATTCACGTGAGTACCAACAATGTGAAAACAAAACGAAATCCTCCGAAATGTCGCATGATACACCGTTTGTGCTGAGGAAACGCTCAAAATGTCTAATGAACACCATTGGTGCATAACTTTTCTCAGGGTCACGTTCGCAATTGGACGAAATATTTGACATTTATTTTGTACTTGCAACACGATCTGGCTGTAGAATTCGATTAATCGACTAATACTTGACCGGTTGACATTTTCGCGGGAACACCACTAAACGAACGAAAAAAAAAAGAAAACAAAATACGTCTGTACTCTGTGGTCGTGTGGCGGTGTGGTGCGATGCTTATTGTAAACATTCATCAAGGTTATACGTGCGTAAAGTAATGGATTCTATGAGAAAACGGTTTAATCTTAGAAAAATCTTATACAGAATTACTGAGAAATAAGTATAGATTTCGTATTGAGTGTTAGTTTATCGAAAAGTGATAAATATGTCAGTGAAAAAGTAACGAAAGTTTTGTAATGCACAAATTTTAGTCATATGGCCGCCGTGTTTAGTAATATTTTTATGATAAATATTCTTGTATACTGTTTAACAAATACCTACAAAAAGACAATAAAATGGATATAGTATGTTATCCTTAAGAGATAGACATATGCCATCGTGGACTTTTTTGAAGACCTTTATAAGATACATAATTCCACCATACATTATTTTGTTACATCTCAAAGGGTTTAAACAGCGTTTTCGTTGAAAGCTCCCAGACGGCTTATTTTTTTCCGACACCTCCAACAAATATCGTTAATTTATACAAAAATGCAAAAAAAAACTTAACAAATTATATACTAAAACCTTCCTCGAGAACCACGCTATCCATTGGTGAAAACAGCATGAGAATCGGTGCAGTAGTTTTTGAGTTTATCGCGAACAGACAGACAGATGCGGCGGAGGACTTTGTTTTATAATATGTAGTGATGGTAAGTCAATGATATACACTAAGAACAGGAATGGACCCAGTATTGAGCCTTGAGGTACACCTAACTGAACTGGAAGCTCGGAAGATTTCATACCATTAATATCTACACATTGGAACCTATTATGTAAATAAGAATTTATTACGTTGAGAGCTTCGTTTTGGACACCGTAATGCCTTAGTTTACGCAAAAGCGTGTCATGGTGCACGCAATCAAAAGCTTTGGATAGATCACAGAAAACTCCGATAGCATTTTGCGAGTTCTCCCATGCATTAAATATGTGTTTCAGCAGAGCAACACCCGCATCTGTAGTTGAACGACCTTTTGTAAAGCCATATTGTTCATTATGAAGGAGGCTATTTAAATTAAAATATCTTAGCAACTGCTTGAGTATTAACTTTTCAAATATTTTTCTAAATGCAGGTAAGATAGAAATAGGCCTAAAATTGCCAACGTTGTTTTTATTACCTGATTTAAATAAAGGTATGACTTTACTACAGCCATCAGAGTCCTATATGACGCATTAGTCAGGAGTCATCTGGAACATAGTGCTGTCACATATGGGCTCCACATGAGGCTAAAGTACTCAGTTATGTTGGAGCGAGTCCAGAACAAATTCACGCGCCACCTGTACAACACACTTTATGGGGTATATCCATTTTACCCTTTGATGTACCCCACTTTATTAGTACTGGGTATGGTGGGGCACAATCAACTCGGGGTGCGACGGGAATTTGCACTGGTGTCGTACATGGTGAAACTGCTCCGAGGCATATAGCACAACCCGAGAATGCTGCAGCGGTTGCACTTGTACGTACCCGACCGTTATGTGTGGAGGCGACGGCCCCCGCCACTGCTGGCCGTACCATCAGCCAGGACCAACTTGCTGGCCAAAACCCCTCTGACTCGAGCGATTCACACCATTAATTATATTCAGGTCTAAATTGATATATTTTCATGTCACTGGGGTGAATTCGCAAAAGTTCTATTGTTTACACTATGATACAAACAACGATCATTATGATCTTCAGATGTATTTTGTGCTTTAATTTTAATTTTGTGTGTGACTTGACTATCGCATTATCGCGTTCTGTAATGATAGTTTTAAGGCATTTAATTAAATAAATACATTAAAAAATAAAATCTGTTACAGCGGCGAAGGTACCGGCTCCCACCACGCGGGAGCTACTGCACCGTAAGTGTTATCTGTCTGCAAGGCTACCTACATACTGTATCTTATATACAGGGTGTTTGGCAGAACGTTGAACATACGAAAATGGTGTGTAGGTGGGGTCATCTGCTACTTACTCAGCCCTAATTTATTTGGCCCTGGCACCCTGAATGTTTAAAAAAAAAAATTGCTTTCTTCTAGTTTCACCACTTTCTTAACTTTAAAGTGTAATTTTTATTTAAAATGGGTAAAACGGGCAATATTTTTTTTTTTTTTTTAAATCTTTTATGTTGGCAGATTCTTATAAAATTATTGCTTTATTCAGATGATAGCTAGAAATAAAGTTACGAGTCCTCAAACTAACAGAAGTAAAAAATACTTAAATCTTAACTTCAACTTGCATTAAAAAAAAATAACAAAAAATTATTGAGGAGTTCCAATTCTAGCAAAACATCCCTAGTGTGTGACCTTTCTAATGGTATGTAATTTGCTTTTATAAAAAAATCTTTAAGAGTTATTTCATAATTTTATCAAGTAGGAAATTTTCGATGAAATTCTACCTTTACAGAAAGTGAAATGGTTTGCGAAATTTAATACTGCAAGGTTGGTAAAAATTAAATGATCGTTTGAAATTATGTGAGTTCTTGAATTAAGTACAAAGAAAATAGCTGTACCAGTTAGGTGCGTTACCCATTTTTAATAAAAATTACACTTTAACGTTAAGAAAGTGGTGAAACTAGAAAAAAGCGAAAAAAAAAAATAATATCCAGGGGGCCAGGGCTAAATAAATTAAGGCTGAGTAAGTAGCAGATGACCCATTTTCGTATGTTCAACGTTCTGCCAAACACTCTGTATACTAGAATATAATAATTGTTACCTTTACAAAATACGAGGACTCAAAAGGAGAAATTATAATTATCATTTCAAAAGAACATAGAAATCTATGGTTGTCTCAATACATGGTGTATTTGACAAAGATTTAGATTTCTATTTTCTTTTGATTTATCTTAAATGTAGGTAGGTATAGGTCCATAGCACGGTTGAAAAAAAGTTTATTTTTTATTTTTTTTAAAACAGTTCAAAATGTTTTAACAAAAGTTTTTTTTTTTCGTTTGAGCGATTTATCCAATTTATTATCAACAAAAATCGTTCAGGCCTAATATAATTCATTTCTAGTCTATTTTGAAATTAACATATGGAAACATTTACAAAAATCTATGTATAAAATATATCTATATAAAATCTGTATATCAAATAACAGTCTTAGTACTAACTATTATACCATCTAATCTGTGAACATACTTACTTTTTTTGTAATCAATCTACAATAAGTATGTAATACAGGTCATACTGAAATACTGAACCACTTACATACACCCTGTATGTTCCGAATTGCGAATTCCGATGTTCGTTATAGACGGGGAATTACCCTACCCTAAGATAAGATATATTTATTTGCTTTAACATGTGTACACATACAAGTATTACATAAAGTGCATGCAAGATGACATAAAGAAAAAATACAGGTTCAGACATGTTTGCCACATACTATGCGATATGGCGTGCAAATATCAATAGTTATGATTGTGAATAATTAATTTCAGGTCAATATCATTATTTTAAAGTGAATTCAGCAAACAAAAGTAAATTAAAAATGTCAACAGTACGTTAAAAAAAAAATCATAATAAAACAATATCAATTTCAAAATCAAATGCTTCAGTCAAATTTCTCAAATATTATAGTATCAATAGTATAGAATTATGTAATGAAATGAAATTAGAATTATTTATGTAAAACAATTTATTTAGCTACTATTAAAAATGTCTCTAAAATACATAATGTCAAAATTTATCCGTCAGAAATCTAAGACGCTATAATAACATTTTTGACTTAGCAAAGTTTTTAATTTTTGTTTAAAAAAATGAACATGAAACTTTTTTAGGTCCTTTGGCAATTGATTATAAACGTGTGGTGCCCTATGAAAAATACTCTTATACATTAAGGCAGTATTCATTTTGCGAACACAAGAGTGTATACAGTAACTAATAGTTATTTATGATACTAGTGCGGTAAGTTGGTTTTTACAAACGAGTAGACGAATGTAATCCCGAGACGAAGTCGAGGGCTTACCATAGTCACGAGTTTGTAAATACCAATTTCTGCACGTGTGTCATACAACGTTTTTCAACACATTTGCGAGAAAACAGTACAATATGTAATGGAAAAAACTTTTTCATTAGACTATTTTTAATAACAAATAAGAAATTATACAGATAGGTCACTTACTCTTGGAAATTAATAGTAAAATTTGAACAATTATTGAAATTTGCTGCTTTTGAAGCTTAACTGACTTACTGACATTATTAATTTCACACTTATTATGTTGAACGGGAGAATGTGGCGTAAATTATATTTATACACTTTGATATCTTGTCGCCTATTTCAATTTTATTGTGCACCGAGTCTTCAATATAACCCTCTGCAACATTATTAGAGCGCCATCCTCCGTGGCGTTTCTATGTAATGATATCGGTTCCGGAATTAGCTAGTAATGTTGCAGAGGTAATTCTAAAGCTGTGACCGGTATAACCAGCTGCATTTTCCAATTTCAAGAACGTGAATATTTCTTTTGATACACTACCGATTTTTTAACGCCAACGACTTGCCGAATATATTTACCGTTTTGGTACATCTGAAAGAATCTTTAACTTTTTGCGTTTTCGATATCGTTTAAATTTGTTGCCTTCTGAGCTAAAGATCCTGATTTACAACACCCACTTGTTTAAAGCAAAATTAAAGGCCTTTTTATTAGAAAAATGTCTGTATAATATATCGGAACTGTCACACAATAATAAATGAATAATCTGTATAATATAGTATAATCTAGAATCTTTTGACATTATATTTTAAACTGTTTGACATTATATTGAAAACTGTTTGACATCATATTTAAACCTGTTTGACATTATATTTAAACTATTTTGGCACTTTTGAATTTCACTTGTAATGTTCTATTAATCATTCATAGTTCTTTGTATTTGTATGTAAAATTGCATGTTTATATTAATATTCAACGCAATGTAAATTGATATATGAATAAAATAAATAAATAAAAGTTCTGTACCTACAGGTAAATGACCAAAATAATTAACTATCAATTATAGGTACAGTGGGCTGCATCAATTGGGTACCCCATTTGTATTAAAATTTGCTTTCAAGGGGGTTACCCACATCGTGACGCTGACTGTACCTACCTACTAAATTAAAAATTGCCTAATAAACTATTATAGCAAATAAGTAAGTACCTACAAAAAGGTTTAAAGTAAAGAAAAGTTTTAAAAACGTACCTTAGTTACTAAATATTTTTCATCTGGCGCGTCAATAATTTCCATTTCTTGCTTTTATAGCCATCTGACTGTCGTTTCAAAAATACATGTAGTTTTATGTATTTTGTTAAATCTATGTCATTATTGGTTTTTAGAGTCGTTTTTAACATTGAATATATTGACCAAATTGAGGACGGCTTATACTTCACAAGTAATTCATTGAAATAAGCCATCAAAACATTTTCAGAGAATGATTGAGTATTTCTTCGAGTCTTCCATGCATTGATATAAATAGTAAAGATACGGTCGTCCGAACGTTTGCCGGACACGGTCGCCATACAAAAACACTAACGCCATCTATTAGAACTACTATGAACTACGATGTCAATCGGCGTGGTCTGCTCCTAGACGTAAACTTGTAAGAGCGGGTATTTTTTGAGGTACAAAGAAATAAAAAAAACCTTCTATTTTTCTAAATTTATATTTATTGCAGTTTGTTTGTGTTATAAAATTTCCATTGGCCTTCGAATAAAACAATATTTTTAAACTTATTTTTTTTAACTTATGACATGACTCCAAACTTTATTTCGCACGGAATCAGAAGGAAATCTGCAAAATAAATACGTATTTCACTGTACTTACAGATGTTTTAGCAGTAAGTACATAAAAACACATTTTAATTTGCTTTTAATAAACAATAAAAATAACTTTATACATAATTAAATCATATAGTAATAATAATAAATCTTTTCATTTCATCGGATAAAAACGCGCGCCGCTGCAAAGTTATGTCGCACTTTTACGCGGCTTCGCGTCGTCTTTGCCAAACGTTGAGACAAATTAGAAAGAAAATTGTTTTAAATAATGTTAGAAGTTGATATAATTACATATTTTTAACTTATCGGTGATATGAAATGTTATCAATTGTTTTATTGTGCTTTTTGTCGTAGTTCACGCAACCCTTCACGACACAACTTGGCATTTTTGCTTGTAAAATTTTACGACCGCTCCCGAAGACAGCCGAACGCGTTCTAGTTCACTTCGTTATAGGGAAGACCATTTTGGGACCACGTTCGAGGCGTCATTATAACATGCGGTCCGCCCAGTCCTTACGCAGTAATATATATGTCAATGGCAAAAGCGCTTCCAAGGAGGTTCGATCAGGCAGCTTATTTATTCTCGTAATGTGAAACTCCTTGGTGGAATTCTTATTTTTTTTTTATGGTAATTAAAAAAAAACCGTAAATATTACGCCCGGTGCTATACAACGGAACGTGCGGTAAAATAGGTACTTAGGTGAGAGTACCTATTTTACCGCACGTTCCGTTGTATGGTGCGTAATTTTTAACTTTCGAACAATGTATACATGCTTCGTAAATACATTTTTTGAGCAAATGTGTTGAAAACATTTATAACTTTCATTTTGCTACTAAAATTTGATTTAAAACCATTTTTTTTTTCTTAATGATTAAAATATTGTATGAATCTTGTTTTAAACCGTGAGTTTAAACACCTAATAAAAAACATAAGTGTTTTAAAACAACTTGATTTTATGCCAACCCTGGTCCACAGTATTCTTTTTTTATCTTACTAGATTTAAGTTATTCATTAAGTACACACGGCTACAAATCAAGCTATACAACTATACATGTCCAGTAAAAGCTGATCTCTCATTGTATAGGATTTTCGTACACTGAGAAGACAGCTTATACGGAAATGTATAGCTTGATTTGTAGCCGTGCGTACATAAATTAATTGTTTGCAGTTTCATTGGCGAATTCAATACCATTTATTGGTTTTGGCTTCTTAGACAACTTCATCATGATCATTGCTGTAAGTATTTCACCAGTTGAATAGAACACTATATTAATTGAAAAAATACAATCCTCCATCTCTTCAGTCGTATTTAACAATGCTTTCATCAGCCTACATGGCATACAAGGCTTTCTGAAAATGAAATGATTCAAAAGATCGAGTGTTTATTTTTACGAAAAACACGATGAAGGCGATGTATGAGCTCCCATTAAATTTCCCTCTAAATTCACAAAATGCGTGTACCATAGGGTGACAGAATAGAAAGCTCAATGAGCGCGTATATAACGCTGACGACGATGGCGGCAGCCGCGCTCGGCAACACGCTGAGCGACGTCATTGGCATCGGCTCCGCCTACTACGTGGAGCGCGCGGCGTCCTGGGTGGGGCTGGGCGCACCCAAGCTGTCGCCCGTGCAGCTCGACATGACCATCTCCAGGCAGTTCTCCAACATGGTGAATACAAAATTATATGAATACTGTACTAAAGAGCTTTGTTTGCTACATAATACCTTTAAGGGAGGCGCCGCTGACGCGTGCACTCTGCACGCTCAACCTCATAGCGATTGAGGCGGACTTATTCTGTTGTTCTCTTGGTATGTTTGTAATAATAGGTTGGGGAAAAATCGTCATTTTTTAAGAAAATTCAAAACATTTTTTAATATAGTTTATTTACATTTAACTATAGTATGTAGGTACCATTTTGTTCGATAACTTTTTGCCATCTTGTAGGTAGGGACATGCTCCATTGCTATAGAAATTTTGGGACTTCTAATCAAAATACCGCGACAAGTGGTTTTGGCAGTCCTCTAGTGATGTTAACACGACACTGCCTAAAGAATTCTGAAGAGACCGAAACAGGTGGAAATCTGAAGGTGCAAGGTCAGAACTATACGGCGGATGCATTAACACCTCCCAGCCAAACTCTCTTAATTTTTGCTGAGTGGCTAAAGATGTGTGAGGTCTAGCGTTATCATGATGAACTCAAACTCAAATCATTTATTTCAATTAAACCATTTACAGGCACTTTTGAATTGTCAAGGAGTCGGTCAGTAAGAAAAATGAAGCTACATTCCCATTCCAAGCGTAGGTACATATGGAGAAGAACGGGCAAGAAACTCCATGGGCACTCTTTTAAATTAAATTGTTACAAAAATATTAGTTACACATATAATGTTGAATTTATAACATAATGTGAGAACGATGTAAAAATAAAAAATAAAAACGTACACGTTAAAAGCGTCCAGAGTAGGTACACCAAATAGAAACAAAAAAAAAACAAACAATTCAAAAATAAAACAATTAAAATAAGCCATGGCAGCTAATAGTTGACCAGTCTCAACTGACGGCGCCCGTTCACGAACATGACGCATGGATTAGCACCATTCAGCTCAACCATTTTGAAGGGAGCTAAATGATCCAACATACGAGACACACACCATCAGCGAGACATCTAAGTGAGCACGACATACTCTTAGCCGCCAGGGCACATTCAAGTCAATGAAAGACATATTACCCGGTCAATGGTAGCTCTATAGTACATAGTACTCACACCTGTGCTATGCAATTATATAATACAAAGGAGATTGAGTTTATACAATGCAAAGATAGTCTTACAATCTTCAGCAGCTCCAACATTATTTTCAAATGTTAATCAATTACCTAGTTGAGGTTGTGGAGCAGGACCAGCATTCAGCCAAGCATTTTTATCGGTGATATAATCCCCCAACTTATAATATGCCTGCCTGCATAGTGTGCGTTTTATACAAGATTTAAATTTAGTCTCATTCAGTTGAAGTATGTGGGGAGGAATTTTATTATGACATTTTAAACAGTACCCCATGAAAGATGAGTCTACTTTAGCCAGTCTGAAACCTGGTTGAACTAATAGGTCCCTATTTCTAGTACTATAATTATGTCTTTCACCTCTTTTCCTAAAAAGATGTAAATTTTTCCTTACGTACATGATGTTTTCGTAGATATATTGACAAGGTACCGTCATGATGTTAATATCCTTAAACAGTTCCCTTAGAGAATCGCGCCTGCGGAGATTATATATGGCTCTGATGGCTCTTTTCTGCAGAATAAAAATAGACTCGATGACTGCAGCTCGTCCCCAGAGTAAAATACCGTGAGACATGATACTATGAAAGTAACTAAAATAGACTAGCCTTGCGGTATCTACATCAGTAAATTGACGGATTTTTCTGACAGCATATGCTGCTGAACTTAGCCGTCCTGCAAGAGATGTTAAATGAGGACCCCATTGTAGCCTTGAATCGAGCGTGATCCCCAGGAAAACAGTTTTATCGACGAATTCTAGTTTCTCTTGATTTAATACTATCTCACAATCACTACTTTTGACATTTGGTAATGAAAATTTTGTGCACTTGGTTTTTTTCATTTTACTAAATTATTAGCAGTAAACCAATTTTGGACCTGCAGTAGAGCGTTATTTACGTCGTCAAAGTTTGTAGCACGTCTATCTACCTTAAAAATTAAGGAAGTATCGTCAGCAAATAACACCATTTGTGGTTGATTTTTTAATAAATGGAGTAGATCATTTATATACACTAAAAAAAGGAAAGGACCCAATATCGAGCCTTGTGGAACACCCATTTTTACTTTTAAACCGAGTGAATTTATACCATTTATTTGAACTTGCTGTTGTCTATCATTTAAATAAGATTTTACTAAACTAAGCGCAATTTTTCCTAGTCCGTAATGCTCAAGTTTCAAAAGTAAGGTTTCGTGATCGACGCAATCAAATGCCTTGGAGAGGTCACAAAAGATTCCTATGGCGTCTTGGGCCTCTGAAATGGCATCTGATGAAAAACCACACCCCTTCTGTTGATTAATTCCGGCCGCTTTCTCTCAACTTCTTGCTTTAATCTCATCAGTTGTTCGTAGTAGAGTTCAGAATCGATGGTCCAGCCAGGTGGTAACAGCTCATAATGAATAATGCCCTTCCAATCCCACCACACACACAGCATCACCTTGTTGCGAGTTAACCCGGGTTTCGCCACAGTCTGTGAAGTCTGACAGGCCTTTGACCACGACCTTTTTCGCACGTTCTTGTCGTACGTGATCCACTTTTCATCACCAGTTATCAGCTTCTTCAAAAATGGTTCGGTTTCATTACGTCGTAATAAAGAATCACAAATGAGTACACGGTTCATTAGGTTTCTTTCAGTGAGCTCGTGAGGTACCCAAATATCGAGCTCCAGTTCCCAGTTCTTCAGCTACGTCGTAACTACTGATATGCCGATCTTGCTCCACTTTTTAAAAAATGGCATCCATTTTATCCGTAATAGGGCGACCAGAGCGACGTGCATCTTTGACATCAAAATTTCCGGATTGAAAACGCTTAAAGCAAATTTGTGCTACTCTCACAGACACTGCACTAGGTCCATAAACATCGTAAATTTTTTTCGCGGCTTGCGTTGCATTTTTACCTTTTTTGTAGGAAAATTTTTAAATGTATCGATTTTCTTCATTAGATTCACTCATCTTGACAGTACGAAAAACAAATAAAAATGACACATTTTCCTAATTTGAATTTGGAATTATGTTCTTTATAATTTAAACTTTCAATGATATCAATTCCAGCTAGATACAAATAGTATAGCCAAAGAGATTTTATTACAAGTTCATACATACTATAATGCGAAAAGACTTTTTCCCCAACCTAATATGTTATACATAAATGTTATGTTAGTATTGATTCAGTTAGGATAGGCGCATATATCGGATTGGGTACCTAACCCTGTAATAATAATACATAATTATATAATAATCCTTAACGAAGCCGAGAGTCACTTGTTCTTCCCCTTATTAAGATAATTTTTTTAGTAATGGACCTGGGAACGTCAAAGTTCCAGCAATTTTTTTTTTTACGCAGACATGTTTTAAATGTTATAAATACTCCCACGATCCCTATACCGTTGCTTGCACCCATAAGCACAATGTTTTGCGTGCGTTACATTGCGCACTACCGGAAACAGCGAATTTTCGCACCAAACATAAATTGTTTCCTAGCACTTATTATTGCGCATTGTTTTATGTACAGAATGTGTAGATGATGTCTTCGCGATGGGTCTTTTTACACCCTGTATGTTACAAACTGAAATTATATTATACGCAATGTTGTTTCCAGGGTCGCGTTATAGGCATCACAATAGGCTGTATCCTGGGCATGACGCCCCTACTTTTCATGGAAGACGAAACGAAACCCGACAAAAAAGCCGACGACAAGAAAACTAAATAGGTATCCAACACATATCTCCACGAAACAGTAACTAATAAGAAGCTATCGTGTCCCGCCCACTGAGTTAGTTCCTGTATCGAGACCTGTAGCTATGTACAATATTATGAAGTACAATATTTAATGGAGCGTACTCACTTTCTGATGTCTAATGGCAATGATATAAATTGCAAGTGCGCGACCAATGTCCGTACGAACGTGAATCAAGCGCTGCGCATCTCGTGCATTTTTTGCGCATAGGTATCGTGCATGGTTTTGTCTATGCGAATTTATCAGAAGGCTAGTATGTGTGCAGAAATATGTATTTTTTGCTTTTGATAGGTTTTATTTTTTCCCTAGCTACTCCTATGTACATTCTTAGTATCTTTTAGAGGAATTTACTACTTTACCCCTTAATGTAATTTATATTAATGAAGAAAGTACACATTATTTACAACTCATGGTCTATACCTAGGTACAATATATTTACGCACTGAGTCCGTGTTTTCAGTCCCTATAGTTGAAAACTTCTTATTTCGAAGTTTTCTAATGTAGCAATCGTGAAAGAAAAATACAAATAAGGTTAATATCGTACGTCTTATGAATATTGCATATAAAATTATTAATTCTTCAATTTCAAAGTTATAGCAATAGTATGAAACAAGTAGGTATATTTCTTATTAGGTGATATTTAAAAGAATATCGAATGATGAACAACATTTTTGTAGGAATCTAATACCTAGTACTATTCTATACACCGTGTTCCGGACGATGTACATAAACTTCGACCAGATGCTCAGACCATGGAAATAAGTATTTTTCATTATGGGCTTAAACTTGACAAAACGAAGTTTCTTTGGTTTTTTATCTCGTTCCTTTTTTGAACGCGTTTAATGTTTATTTCCCTCAGACTTCAGATTTGTAGCACTGTCAATCAAACGCCCTACTTATCTAAAGAGAATGTATAAGGCTACCAAGCAGATAGGCACGTATTTCGAATTGTGACATTTTTATTGAGGAATAAAAAAACCATAACCAAATCATGATAACCTCTGCGCACGATATGCAGCCTTCGCAAAACCTTTCTGTAGACCTTATTTTTTAGTCTGGGCTTAGAGCAACGCAGGACCTCCAACGACGGGAAGGGGAATAGGCTATCATAATTATCCTAACCCATTCAGCCGTTTCGGCAAACATTCAATCTCAATACTATTGAATAAAATTTAGTAGGTACACTTTAGTCCTAGTAACCGCTGAACTTCTCGAGGAGTATGATACCTACGAATGATTTAATAACAAATAAACTCAAAAGCAAAAAAATTATTAAATGTAAAAAGTTTTCGAAATGACCACCTTCTTTGTCGACACAAATATTCAAACGAGTACTAATTTGGCCATTTAAATTCACAGATATTTTTCTCATTTGTTCAGCAGCCTGAGATATTCTTTCTAAGAGCTGTTCACGGTTCTGAATCTGTACGGAGTACACCTTATCCTTTAAGGCTCCCCAGACATAAAAATCTAAAGGAGTCAGGTCTTGGGACCTAGCTGGCCATGCAATATTTGAGCTACCTCGTCCAATCCAACGGCCAGGAAACATTGCATTTAAATATTCATGCACTTGTGTGCCATAATGTGCAGAGGCCCCATCATGTTGAAGCCACATGGTTCGCAGAGTTTGAAGATCCACTTGTTCGAAAAATTCCAAGCTAGTGACGTTTCTTAGGAACTCTAAGTAATTTTCAGCATTTAGGCGGTGAGGAATTTCAATAGGGCCGATCAGCTGACTGTTAAAAACACCAGCCCACATGTTTACAGAGAATTCAGTTTGATGTGACGCCTGCCAATGTAAATTCGGGTTGCTCTGATGCCACTGCACTTGATTTTTGGAATTGAATACTCCCGCTCTTGTAAATTGGGCTTCATCCATCCAATGAATTTTTTAAAGCAGTATTGGTTTATTTATCAGTGCTTGGTTCATTCTTTGGCAAAAAACAATTCTTGAGAAGTGATCAGTTGGTTTTATGCCTTGGGATTTTCTGTAGTGGTAGGCATGCAAACCATATCTTTTCCACAGTTTCCACACTAGCTTATGGGATACACCCACGATTCTCCCAACGTGTCTCGTCGATAGTGTAGGATCATGAATAATAAGGTTCATTGTTCTGTTTTCTTGGGCAACGCTCAAATTGATTGCTCGTTCAGGGCGGCATGGTCTAATTCCGATCTCACAAAATCTCCTGTGTATGTTAATAAATGTACGTATATTAGTAATGCGCCGGCCGCTGTAGCATTTCCGTCACAGAAACCGTAGACGAAATGAATATCAGCTTGGTGTTGAGCCGAATACTCGTACGGTATGGTGAATGTTGTAATCAAAATGATTGATTAAATTAATCGGAAACCCAAAAGAAAATTACAATAAACAACAAACCTGAAAGTTAAAACCATAGATATAAGAAATAAGGAGATATGCCTGGCAGCTAAAAATGTATGGAAACCCGGTGTCTCCAGTCTATCCCTTCCACTCGCCACGACTACACATGCAGTTCAGTAAAAGCAATAGATACGAAGTCGCGCACACACTCGCAATTCATAAATCGAAACTTACTACACAATCAATTATAAACCTTATCGCATCAAACACAACGCGCATTTACCATGCACCGTACAACTCAATCACACGAAAACATCGGGCTCTATCGTTGTGCTGTGCAAAAGCCATTTATTTTACAAAACACGCTAATGATTGACTAAATCGAAAAGTTATCGATTCTTCCATTTATTATTGTATTCAAACTTTTGTGGGGACCTGAAAATAAAATAAATAATAAACGGTAAACAAATAATAATATAATATAAATAAACAATATTTTGCTAAAAATAAAATATTATTAAGTAAATAAAAAAAAATTACAATATGAGAAAATAAAGATGTGTAATAAACATTATTTCACATGGGTCTTCCAACCGGGTTAAAACGGTTAACAAATTGAAGAATAAACTATAATAGCAGTATATACATTAGACAATCGACATTATTGTCGATAGACTACGTTAGTATGGATCTACACAAGCACATCATTAGCTCGCGGCAAGACACAGCGGCCGTACTACGCGACTCAAACACATACACATAATATCGTTTTGTGATTTTTACATTGCGTTGTCCAGTCACTTAGCGTCATACTTACGTAGTGGTTAAGAAGCAATGTATTTATTGCAAAAATAATACAGTCGCTGTTATGTATGAAAACAAAAATAACGTAGTAAAAGCAAGAAATATTTAACGACTTGTCGTTTTTCATGATTTTAGAGACAAATATAGTTAAATACTTGTACTAACTTATGGTAAGTGATTCCATGATGTACAAACATTTTGTTTTGGCTTCGGTTTTTACAAGAAATCACTAAACAACACGGCATTCTTATAATTTGTCACGATCACGGTCGAAAGCGCACTAGTTTGCGGAGACCGCCGTCATTGCGCGCGGACACAGACACGCCCCCTTGCCACTTCGCCTGTTTTTTATATTTCTATGGTTAAAACCATGCATGACAAATAACAACTTAGGTATCCATTGAAACCAATTTAATCTCTTTGTTATATTCGTTAATAAAAATGATCTTACTTCTTCGCTAACTCTCGGGTTCTTCTCGTACGTGCAGATGAAATGCAAATAGCATTTGATAGATTTATCATTTTAATTGCACTACTCGTAAGCGGCAACATAGGCCAAATTAAAACCCTTTTTTGCTGCTTATCTCTATTAAATTTCATTAAATGAAATTTCAAATAGCGTTGTAAAGAAGCCTTTTTAAGTACTACTTCCTGTGTTAGATTGGATTTGTAAAAGCCATAGAAGCGTTTGCCAAAGTTTATGGATAACGTGAAGAACACGGTGTATAACTAACACAATTGTAGCCAATGTAATGTAGTAAGTTTGAACCTTTTGACTTCCGCACTAATGTAATAATAATTAAAAAAGTAAGATAACTAAGTACACAATAAAATGAATTATTTATTAGCAAATAGATACATACTTGTGTGTATGGGCGTAGCCAGAGGAAAATGTCTTGGAAATTAACGATACCTAGAGATACAAAGCCCACACTTTGCAGTCAAAATTACTTACTGCACAGGTGTACAGGATACATTAGCAATTCTGAATATAATCGACAATCAAGTCTCTGCAACACCCATTCCTGCAACGATAAAACATAAAATAAATAAGAAACCTCAGGGCCAAACTGAAACGAATCCCGGGCGGGATTAGCTCGCTCCGAATGTGGAGGTTTCAAGGTGGTCAACTAAGTTGTGGAGGTGTTCATACTGACACGACACACGCAGTCGCGTCCCGCGCGGGATTCCCCTCAGTGTGGCCAGAAACTTAAAATTAAGAATAGGTTATTTATCACAATTTTGGCTTAAATATTTATTAGTCGTAGGTATAGTTAGTGTATGGGCACAGCATAACTTGATATTCAATTGTACCAATTTTCTAATGTTATATAGCTAAGTACATAGTTTATGTATACTAATCGAGTCTATGGGATATTGGGTCTCCACATCTTATGTTTATGACTTCGAACGTGTATGGAGAGTGTTTCTAAAATTTAGAAACACTTGAACCTTTCTGAGTGTGGCTAATGAAAAACAATATTTGTGATCACACATATTAATGTATAACAAAATGTTACTATTTTTTATAGATAATTCAAGTACAGGGGTCTACTCTATAAGGGCCCATTTTACCAATGAACCTGAACGCGATCAGCACATCTAAACCGCGTCCAAGATTGTCAGTGTCTTTAGTGTTATGACATTGTAATATTGACATTGACAGTTCTTGAATTCTGTATAGATTTGCTGATCGCGTTCAGTTTCCTTGGTGAAATTGGGCAGAAGTCCGTCAACGAAGATACGGGCCCGTCCGAAAGTAGTTGATCCGTCAAAACCAGTAACAAATTAAATCGTACGCGCAAACACATCGAGATTAGGGACAGCTGTCAAATCCAGTGGCGGCCCTAGCAAAATTTTTGGGTGGTGCGAGATCTCAAAGTGGCGCCCCTCTAAATACAAAACCTTAGTGTTCTGGTATTATGCAGTTGCTTATCCGTAATTATAAATTAATGGTATTAGACCTACCAAATATCTACAGGTGTATCTGCGGGGCAAGCACAGTAGTGTCTGTCGCACTTGACATAGCAGTTCTGGGCCTCAAGTCTGCTATTACAATAGTGTCAGAATGGTCTCTTCATTCTGAGTTTTTGACAGATTTGCCATACAAACACTGTCAAATACTCACAATGGCGAGACCATTCTGACACTATTGTAATAGCAGACTTGAGGCCCTGCTCATTAGCGTTAAAGAAATGTTGTATTCCTGCTCGCACTACTCTGTTACGCTCGAAAACACCCCAGTGCTTGCCCTGCTGAGGTGACAAGTTGTACAGATGAGAAATAATAACAGTTAAAAGGGCATACTACCACAGAATATAAATGGACAGTAGGGAACCTAGGCCTATTTGTAGAAATAATTACCTACGCTCCATTGGAGCGTTAGGGTTGGCACTCTTAATGTTTGTAAAATTGAAAAGTGTTTTATTGGAACGAAGTTCTTTTAATGCAGCTTGCGGAAGGAGTTGACAGGTAGAAATCGTCACGCGAAAAAGCGTTCCTACATGTTATGCGACACCGACCGCCCTCCATGCGACTTTTTTCTTTCGTCAAAATATAAAATTGAAAATGTTTGCAGCCGTCATCTTGGATTTACATTTTGACCTCACTATCGGCTTTAGCTTCCTCGAAAACCATGAAAACGACACCGGTTTTGTGCTTCCCGCATCCAGCGGATTCCTGCGGCTTTCATAAGGTCAACGGTCCACCTTGTGGGAGGCCTTCCAACGCTACGTCTTCAGGTACGCGGTCGCCACTCCAGAACCTTTCGGCCCCAACGGCCATTTGTTCTGCGCCAGTGCTGCTAGTGATGACATGGCACTGAAACGTGGTCGCTCACAATGGGCCTTATTAGAAGGCTAAAAGTCACCCAAAGGGCAATGGAGAGGGCTATGCTTGGAGTTTCCTTACGTGATCGAATCAGAAATGAAGAGATCCGCAGGAGAACCAAGGTAACCGACATAGCTCGAAGAATTGCCAAACTTAAGTGGCAATGGGCAGGGCACATTGCGCGCAGAACAGATTTTCTGATTATAACAATATAATTATCATTCTTACCTTTCAAGATCAGCAGGGAGCCCGGGAGTTTAAAAAACGAAAGCTCCGGTTTTGAAGAAGTCGAGTTCAAACAGCCGTTTAATACGCAATACATTCGTGGCATTTTTTTAAAGATTGCGGACGGTCCGCGGCTACATAGATTAATATAATACGACCACTCGTCTCAACACGGCACCCGCGACTGAGAGCACCGCGAGGCGGACTTTTATGTCTCGTAGATGCGCGCGTCTGTGTGAGTGTGTCGTCGAGAACGTTTCTTCCTAGATTCGCTACTGTCCATTTATATCCTGTGATACTACGGCCCACTAGCGACACTCCTTTCAAAAAATATTATCTCATGACTGAGAAGGAATTATGAAAAACAGCTCAATCAGCGACCTCGGTAAGTGTGTCTAGAATTTTCTAATACCTTTTATAACGTTTCATATTGAGACACGAAACAACAAAATTCGATCTTAAAGAAAAGCGGCCACATTCCTCTAGATCACCAGTGGTCCGCAGAAGGCAAACTATGGTCCGCGAATGATTTTTAAACTTCGAGAAATCGCCTTGCGCTATTTTATGATTTTCTCAACAACTTATTTATGTGAACAAGGATTTTCTGCTTCGTTGGTAATTAAAAACAAGGCGAGGAATCGTTTGAAAGTAAGTGATGATTTGCGTGTAGCTTTGAGTAACGATATTAGTCCTAGGATAGCCGAACTCGTGAAGAAGCAAGCTCAGAAATCACAATAACGAGTCGGTGACCCGATGCAGTAGCGTTTCGATTGATTTCGGCGCCCCCCGGCGGAGACAGGGCACGGTGGGCTGAAAATGAAGCTTCATAGATTTAGCGTCGCTCAAAAATCAAGTACCTAATTTTGAAAAAGAACGATGCCAGCTTATTCCTTTACTTAATAGCAATATTTTATGTAGTGGAACTTTTTTTTATGAAGCTATTATTTAACAAATTATCTGAGATTTAATATTTCTTTTGTATTGAGCTGAACCGTTTTTTATATTTTATTCCTTATTCTTAAGGTTTCTAAAGACTGCACCGAGCGCGCAGTGGCGCCCTCATCGTTTGTTTGGTGATTTCTTTTATTATAGAATGAAAATGCAGAAAATAAGCACGTTATGTTGTGATTCATAAGACTATACGTTATTATTATTACAAACAGTTGTTTTAAAATGTTATGTTTTATTGTAAGCATTAAAACGGAAAATAGTGGCCACTAAGCTCCGTTTTAATTATTACAATAAAACATAACAATTTAAAACAACTGTTTCTAATAATAATAACGTATAGTCTTATGAATCACAACATAACGTGCTTATTTTCTGCATTTTCATTCTATAATAAAAGAAATCAACAAACAAACGATGAGGGCGCCACTGTGCACTCAGTGCAGTCTTTAGAAACCTTAAGAATAAGGAATAAAATATAAAAAACGGTTCAGCTCAATACATTTTTTTTTTTAAAGTAGCCTATGTCCGTCTCCATATCCCAGGCTATATCTCTACCAAATTTCATGAAGATCGGTTCCGCGGTTTAGGCTAAGTTCAGATGAACGCGCGACGACGCGCGGTTGGCTCGGCGCACGGTTTAAGGCTAAGTTCAGATGAACGCGCGACGACGCGCGCTGCCGCGCGATTCACCTGTTCAGATGGCGGCGGCTTGCGCGCGACAATCTAGCGTGAACATTCAGTGAGAATGGACGTGGAGGAGGCAATTTGCTTGTGGGTTTTATACCGCAAACTGCGACGTCACCGTCGAAAGCAAAGACGATACTGGGTGCACCCTATTTTAAGTCAAAGACTTTCTTTAAGCCTGTTTGTGACTTTATATCCCACACTCAGACTACACGAAGATCGATTTGTCAACTATTTTAGGATGTCGATTGCATCCTTTGACTTTTTGTTTGATTGCGTTGAAAAGGATTTGCAACCTACAGATGGTGCTGTAAGATATTGCATATCACCAAAAGAAAAACTGATAGTAACATTGAGGTAAGTAACTTTTTTATTTTAAAATCAACATTATGCAGACTACATTACGTCATCATGTCTTAACAATTTATGGCGTTCACAGTAATAAGGGTGAGGCCAAACAAGCGTAATTTTTTGAGTAGTGAGCCGCGGAATTTCGGTCGCGTAATTTCTGCTACATTCGGTTTTATACAAAACTTAGTGGTTTAAATTACGCGCCTCACAACTCAAAAAATTACGCTCGTTTGGCCTCACCCTAAATAAATCCATTGATATGTCGTCCTCCATATTTTTCGTCGCTCCTTGCGTCCGTCCGCCTCAAACCGCGCGGGTCAACTGAACAGGTCGATACAGGAGTGTAGATCTTAAACAGCGCGTCACCGCGCGGTGGTGCGCGGGTCAACATCTTGCGAGCAAAGACGATACTGGGTGCACCTTATTTTAAGTCAAAGACTTTCTTTAAGCCTGTTTGTGACTTTATATCCCACACTAAGACTACACGAAGATCGATTTGTCAACTATTTTAGGATGTCGACGCGCGTTCATCTGAACTTAGCCTTAGGCGTGAAAGCGTAACATACAGACAGACAGAGTTACTTTCACATTTATAATATTAGTATGGATGTATCTTTCCGTATCATGAAATGCATCATATAAGCTATATTACCACTAAAGCCTGAATCTCGGAAACCTTCGGAACATAGACATTTTCAACTTTGAAAATAAATAATAAATATTTTATGCAAGCACGTCATTTAAAAGTTACTAAATGTCCTTTCATCCACACCACCTAACGAGGTGAAGAACTAGGCAAGTCTTTTTTATAGTATTGAATATTAGCTTCATCAAAAAAAAGTTCCACCTAAAAAGTGCAACAATAATAATGTCATTCAATGACGTCACTTATTTTGCGAGAAATGGATGCCACAAACAAGTTTTATTTTTCGAAGAAGATGTAAAATTTGTTTTGCTACGCGCAATTTGGTAAAAAAAAAAAAACAAAATTGTAGGTACATTAACTTTAAACCCTTAGTAATAATTAAATTCAGTGAGAGAAATAATAATAACAAACAAATTACATTGCATTTGTAAATTGTTTAGAGTAAGTTGCATTGTTAAAGTGTAGGTAGATAGGTAGGTGGGGCCTTATGTGGGTGTAGAAGATAGGCCATAACATTGCAGTTAGTATCTTTAAAATGACGTGCTTAAATAAAATAAAAGATTGTCGTTAAAAATGTCAATGTTCCGAGGGTTTCCGAGATTCAGGCAGTGATAATATAGCTTATATAATGCATTCTATGTTACGGAAAGTTATGTTTTAAGAAAGCTTAAGAATAAGGAATAAAATATAAAAAACGGTTCAGCTCCATACAAAAAAATTATTAAATCTCAAATAACTTGCAAAATAATAGCTTTATCAAAAAAAGTTCCACTATATAAAATATTGCTTTAAGTAAAGAAATAAACTGGCATCGTTCTTTTTTCAAAATTAGGTATTTGATTTTTGAGCGACGCTAAGTCTATGAAGCTTCATTTTTTGCCCACCGTGCGGCGCCCGGTGCGGTCGCACCGCCCTAAGGCCGCCACTGATCCAGACGTCTTGTCATTCATTCTTAGTTCGGGCTCCGAACTAATCTAACAACAACAACATTTACAACAACAACAACATGTTGTTAACAACATTTGTTGTGTTTCGGCAGTTAGAGGTAAGATAGCCAGTTCCTCTGTCGTTGAGGATTCCGGGTGAAGCTCGCTTCCATCTTCGGCCTTATCATCACTTACCATCAGGTGAGATGAAGGCTAAGACCTTCCCCGTTGTGTGTAAAAAAAAAAAAAAATCTTATGTCCGTAAGTGATTCGGACTAGGAAATGCCCGTAGCTTCGGCTGAAACTTCGGATTTCTTGCTTAGGGAGTAGACCCCTGCTCTGAATGAAAATAACTAATTGCACCTATGTCGTTATTGAATGTAGATATTTTTATAAGTTTTAATGTATTACTGTGTTCTAATTTTATTTAACAGGTGTTGTGTTTGCAAAATGTATTTTACAGAGCTTCGACTTCAATGAACCTTGCCATGGGTAGCTCTCTGGCAATTAGTTTAATATTAGAAATATAACGTGTTTACCCTGCGAAACTGCGTGAAGTCTATACAACTCTAAAAAAAAAAAGCAAGCACGCTGCAATACTACTTTAACAGTATGACTTGTGTGCAATATGATTATTATGATCATATCATCATAAAGAGCTTCTACCGACGATGCCTCTGCGTTAGCTAGCAGAAGTACTGGAAGCTGCCTACTGGCTATGGCTATAGTACCTACGATACTTGCTAATCAGTTTTCAAATAAAATACGCCGCGCAAGTGTCTACCCTAGTTCCTATTTGGGAATAGTTGCAAGTATTTTCCGCAATAGCTTTATGGATGTGTAATGAAGTGTTGTGAGAAGATACCTACTTACATGGTATGGTTAGAGCCCATCCTACCATTCTTATTAGAAGCGATGTAGTAACCTATCGGTAGCTCAATATCAGCACTAACTTTTGTCTAGTCAATGCACAGTGAAATTGTATATGAATTGTATAAGTACAAAGTTGGCACTGGTTGAAACCAAGCGCAAATTCCTTTGTGAGTAAAATCAATAATTTGATTAATCAATATTTTTCAATAATTTTTAAATCAATATTTTTTTAATCTTATATAATTTTAAAATATTTACATTTTATGAAAATGTAAATAAACCGTTTTATGAAAGATTAAAATACTGCTTGCATAATAATATTTTGGTTCTATGTGCATAACACAGCAGTTTATAATCTTAGGCCCGACACACACACATGACTGAACTGCTACAAAGCATCCTATTGCTTCCCCATGCTGTCAGCCTTTCAACACGAGGTATTCTTCGCCAGGCTCCCGCCCGCCTTCCCCGTCCATTTAAAATAATGCTTGCCTATTTTGTTAAATATAACAAGTGAATGCGACTGAAACAACTATACTTTAATGTGCGTAGTATTTTAATCACGGACGTAAGATCTAAATGAATTTGTATTAATTAATGTTACATCGTAAAGTTGTTATATCGATCAGTTATCAAACAAGCGTGTTTTATTCTATGACAAGGTGTCATTTCTGAACGGAATTAATAAACAGTTGTAATTCTAACAATTTGTTTTTCTTCACACGAGATGCCGTCGAGGTGCCGTCATCCGGGTATTTGTATATTAATTACTAGCTTCTGCCCGCGACTTCTTCCGCGTATAATTTCGGCCCACAACCCACCTCGTCGCATCGCATCGCCCGCCCGCGCAATTACTTAGTTTTCGCTTAGTGTTCTTTCCGACTTTTTGTCGTTTTGCTCGGCTCCTGAGGGTCGTAGCTTAATGTTAAATAGCCTATAACCTTCCTAAAGAATTGGGCTATCCAACACTAAAACAATTTGAACCAGTATTTACTGAGAATAACGCGTTCTATTATACAAATAACAGTATATAGATTTGATTACTATTAAAAGAGTTATAGTGAGCCAGCCTTGAAAGATACACATGCTATACGGACTTTTTTTAGAACTTTTGAAGAGGAACAATTCCGTCATACATGTTGCGTAACAACGTAACTAACCGTTTACGCAGCGCACGCAACGGAAGCTCTCAAAGAGAATAATTATTCCCCGTTTTTGTTACATTTTTTATTGATACTCCGCTCCTATTGGTCGTGGCTGCATGTTATATAAGCCTATAACCTTCCTCGATAAATAGTCTATCCAACACTAAAATATATTTTTTATTCGAACCAGTAGTTCCTGAGATTAGCGCGTTCAACCAAACAAACAATATTATATATTAGTATAGATTGATAATACACTAGAAACTCAGAGATGCATTGTGCTCTGCGCTGTACCCTGCTGTAATAGAAGCGTTTTAACTACCAATAAAACGCATATTAATTTACTTACCTTATTCGAAGCTTATTTAATTTGAGATAGGCACTACGTTTCCCGCCATCTATATCCGTCTCTTTCTTTCCTGTATCCTTCTCTTTCTTACCCCACCACCTTGCAGAGTGGGGAAGCACTGAATGAGCCCCAACTTTATGCCTAATTGAGTCGAAAATGACCAGGCAGACTTTAAAACATAAGCTTCGAATAAGGTAAGTAAATTAATATGCGTTTTATTGGTAGGTAAAACGCTTCTATTTTTGACTTGACCGTTATTCAAAGCTTATTTAATTTGAGTACTGTTTGTTATCGCCTGGTGGTGGTGACAAGGACGCCCATGTGAATGACTTGTTAGTAAAATAAGATATTACTGGTAAGTAGGTAATAGGATATTACTGGTTATATTGACCATTTGAATGAAACAAATGAATCTTGATTTTTTTACCTTTTTATTAAAGAAAAAATAATGAACTTACATAATGTGAATATGATTTTGGTTTAATTAATCGTTTCAACATGATTAATCACAATGTTAGAATCAACATCATATCAGCAACGTCAATCAACAGAATTAAATAACATAGTTAGGGCCGGTTGTTTCAAACAGTTCGTTAACATAACATACGTACGTCAAATAATAACGATTACATATGATGTTTAACGTTAGTTAAATACAAAGCGTTGTTTCACTGCATAAAAAACCGATCGTCAAAGTTCAAATATAAAAGAATAAAATGACGTTAACCAGTGGATATGACACCTGTTACTGTAATCGTTATTTTAAACGAACGTCAAGGGCATAATTTTGTGAAACAACGGTTTGACGATAGTTAGCGCCATTTATGACGTAAACGCGTGCGTCAAGTGGACGTGAAACAACCCGCCCTTATAGAGGTACAGTCGCCGTCAGATATATATATATATATATATATTTTTTTTACAAAAAAAATTACAAGGTATAAAAATGAGTACAGTTTTGCTTAAATGTAAATTATATTCCTAAGACTTACGTGCCTGAACTAGGTAATCCTGTGTTTCAGGCGAAAAGTACTAAGACAGTCTTGTAAAAAATAATAAATAATCTAAAAGTTGTCAATAGACAAATATAATTATGTTCAGTAGCTCTTAGTTTCTAAATTTGATAAATACTTATTGTAGTATACATACATATTTACTTTAACACGGTTAATAAATTCTCTGTATCTTCGTAAGACATCCCCTGGAGAGCTTCCTTGAGAATTCTCTTACAATTTGTGTAGTTCAGGGAGAAAATGTTTGCTTTCAAGTTTAGTCTGCTATAGAGGAGAGGACCGAGGTACAGGTAAAATTTGGATACAAAAGCATGTTTAGTTGTATTTTGTGGGCAGACTATGTCTTTACGTCTTTTATTAGAATATTTAGTGCTGTAGGGTAGAGCTGTGTGTTGTTTTAATACAATGCCCATTATACATAGTTGCCGAACTGTTAATACTTCGCAAGATTTGTATAGCAGGTTGGTAGGAAAAAAGAAAGGGCGGAAAGTAGACACTTTGAGAATCGCCCTCTGAGCTCTCTCGATGGTTAATAACCTTGTTTTACCCTGTTTAATATTGTAGCAGACAAGGTGACCAAATACTTCTGAACAATTTAAAATGTCAATAAGTTCCATACACTACAAGTTACCATTAATATCTGAACATTCATTACTGCATTAATATCTGAGCAGATGCTTGTCAATAATTTCTATACACACAACTATCCAAAAATATCTGAACACTTACAACGTCAAGTGTATTTACGCAGACAAACACTGAGCTTACCTAATTCGTTACTGCGTGATATAAAGGACGAACCAAAAACGACTATCGACTTGACAAAAATAAATTAAATTCCAGGTAACACCCTTTTTGAACACTAAATTACTGTTCTAGGTATAAATACGATGAAAAGGGAATAAAAATTGCTATCTAAATTAGAAAACAATTTCCTGTGGTTCGAAGAATCAGTCTTTGAACCAAAAACAGGCCACAAGGTGATAGAGTTATTACTTTGAATACAATGCTCCGAATCAGTTCTTAATAAAGTCAAATCGTGAATTCTTCGACCTGAGCATAAGAGTAATAATGCTGCAGTGTGTCTTTGCACTTGGAAAATATTGTCGTGTGTAAAATTATAACTATTTATGTACCTATGCAGCTAGGCTATCTATGTTCCAAATCGGTGGTTTAGATTCAACTGGTTTCTCTAAGCTATGGATTTTAAAACCTTTTTTACTAAAATATGAGAACTAATTTGACCAGCAATGTCTGGATTGCAAAGAGTGGGAATTACAGATTTGTGCAACAGAATCGTATTATATGACAAATTATTAACCAGATGAAGGTCCGACAGGAATCTGACTACTCCTGTACCGTTAGGATTGTAAGGATTAATTTGGTGTTGCTCAGACCAGATTAGCCATTTTTTCCAAGCAACATCATAAGTTTTTAGTGTGGAAGGCCGCCAAGACTTCTTCAATAATTTTATTTGGCTATCCTTCCAATCTTTTAGGCTCTCGGCCCACCCCTACATTTCCATACCTCGAGAATCATGTCCTATGTCCTCGGAGGTGGGAATCCCGTCGACATGTCTATTAAAACTTGATCGAGATTCCGAAGTATGAATGGGGCTGCCAATGCTCGGGCATTCAGATCTGCCCGCCAATATACTCGATCCCAATGCGGAACTACTAGAAAGTATATCCCATGAGCACTGTTCAAATGGGATTGTACTTTGGGAATCAAGTACGGTGGCGGGAATATCCACGCCAGTTGAAAATTCCACTATAGGGAGAACGCGTCGTGAAACAACGCTTGGTGATCGATCAGATTCAGGGATACATAATTCACTACGACGTGCGCTCGACTGAAGGCAAAGAGGTCTATCAGGGGGATGCCCCATTTGCCCATTTGGCAAACACTGTCTCTGTTGCTCTAGCCAAGAGATGCCATTCCGGATTGACCCGAAGTCTCGACAAATGGTTCGCATGACCGTTGTACATCCCGAGAATATGAAAAATATTCACATGAATTTGGTATTCTTCCATAATTTGAAAAACTTTGTATTTTAGATCCAACAGTGGTGTAGTGCCCGTCTCCGTCAGGATGAAAGGTCACTAGGCGTATTTAACGTTGAATTTATGCCCATGAATTGCTTCCCTATTGCTTCTATTTGCTTCCTATTCTCAAACATATGCCCTTGAATTGCTTCCCTATTGGTTCCTATTCTCAAACAATTGCTTCCATCGTATTCAAGAAGAAAAAAAATATTTTAAGGGTGACCGTTCATTCTGATGTCAGGACGGTCACCGAGTCGTAGTGTGCCTGATACATAGAATTATTGAAATTCACGGTGGCCATTAATTACTTCCCGTTTGCTTCTCTCAATGTTTTACAACGATAATACTGTAACTATCACGGCAATAAAGATATCGACAAAAGTGTTGTTTATCAATATTTTTAACGCCTGACAAAAAAATAAAGCAAAACTCTTATTTAACATTGCAGTTACGGTTGTCACCTAAGTATTTTCAACTCTTCACTACATATTATAAAACAAAGTCCTCCGCCGCGTCTGTCTGTCTGTCTGTTCGCGATAAACTCAAAAACTACTGCACCGATTCTCATGCTGTTTTCACCAATGGATAGCGGGGTTCTCGAGGGAGGTTTTAGTATATAATTTGTTAAGTTTTTGTATGCATTTCTGTATAAATTAACGATATTTGTTGGAGGTGTCGGAAAAAAATAAGCCGTCTCGGAGCTTTCAACGAAAACGCTGTCTAAACCCTTTGAGATATAACATAATAATGTATGGTGGAATTGTGTATCTTATAAAGGTCTTCAGAAAAGTAAGCGATGGCATATGTCTAACTCTTAAGGACAATAAAATGATAATAATTCACGTAAGTACCAACAATGTGATACACCGTTTGTGCCGATAAAATACTTACGTGAATTATTTTAAAATGAATATTAGTGTCACATTTTTATTTCGTGTTGTAATTTGGTACAATTGATTGCTTTGAGAATTTGAGTGAAATTTCGTATTTTGGTTTTGTGTTTGTTATCTTTAGGGAAAGACTCATCAGACGTTCAGAACATTTAATAAGTATTTTTATTACAATATATTAAATCATTGTCATCTGTTTCGGTTTCTACATAGTGAATCACTTTAAAATTAATATTAAGTTAGAAATTTGAGATATAGCCTGGGACATGGAGAAGGACATAGGGTACTTTTTATGCGATAACCGACATCCACGCGGGCGAAGCCGCGGGAAAAGCTAGTTATTGATAAAAAGCTGCATTAAATACTCCCTTTAGAATTTAAATATTATCTTTAAAGGTGTATAATACATTTGTATGAATTTTTGTCACTAAATACGATAGGCACTTCTTTTTAATAACACATACAAAATTTTATGCCACAATACGATAGATTTAACGCCTACTCAAGCATAACTGCAATGTTAAATAAGGATTTCACTTTATTTTTTTCGGCAGGCGCTAAAATATTGATAAACAACACTTTTGTCGATATCTTTATTGCCGTGATAGTTACAGTATTATCGTTGTAAAACATTGAGAGAAGCAAACGGGAAGTAATTAATGCCCACCGTGAATTTCAATAATTCTATTTATCAGAGACACTACGACTCGGTGACCGGCCGTCCTGACATCAGAATGAACGGTCACTCTTAAAATGTTTTTTTTCTCTCTTTGAATACGATGGAAGCAATTGTTTGAGAATGGGAAGCAAATAGAAGCAATAGGGAAGCAATTCTTGGGCATAAATTCATCGTTAAATACGCCTAGTGACTGTTAATTCTGACGGAAACTGGTGCCCTCTTCGAGTCAGAGATATGCGATAACAGTTTTGTTGTCGCATTGAATTAGTACTGTACTCCGGTGTAGGAGCTGACAATGATCTTGTAACACCTTTAGGATGGCGAGCATTTCCTTCTGGTTGCAGTGTAACTGTTTTTCGTGATCTGCCCACAACCCTGTCAACGACAAATTGTCTAATCGAGCTCCCCATGCTATATCGGAGGCATCCGTTGTTAGGTAATGGGTTGGTGGAGGTACATGAATGGATGAAGGGCGTTTGCAGTTCTGAAGCCACCATATTATCGATGTCTTACGGCCGAAAAGGGATAAGCGACATTTTTTGAGAAATTCAGTTATATACATACTTAGAATCGCCTTTTTTTTCTGCGTCGATTGGTCTAGGTAACGTTTGCCTACGTGAAGCTTTTTGTCGGTTACGCGGTAGGAAAAATATAGACTTCTGTCAATTTATTTCGTTGTAAACGACTTAAATTTTTCGTGTATTCCCGTTCGTCCCCTCGACTTCGTCCACCTGGGGGGAGGAACGGGAATTCGTTATTTTTTTTCCCGATCGTCCACTGATTTTGTTGGTGGGACGAACGGGAATAATTTATTAATAAAATTTTTTGAGTCCCATTGGTCCCCTCAAATAATTTTAGACTGGTTGTAGAATAGTATTGATTATGTAGGCAATCTAATAATATTTATAACAATAATAAAAGTTAAAAAATACGCTTTTATAGAAAATCCAACAAAAAATAGTTTTTTTATTTTTATTTTGAATTAAGAATAGTGTAATGTTTTTTAATAAATATAAATTAAGAATGTGTAAATAATAAAAAATTGTAAAAAAAGCGTGGGGTGCATTCTAAGATATTATCAAAATGATAAACCTTCTATTCATATCTGTCAATAAAATATTTGTATCTATTGACACCATGCACCCCACGCTTTTTTTTACAATTTTTTTTTTCTTATATACACTATTCTTAATTCAAATTTATTTTCTATTTTTTTGTTGGATTTTCTATAAAAGCGTGTTTTTTTTTTCTTAAATATTGAATTGTCATCGGTCCTTGATAAGTATGCCAAATTTCGAATTAATCCGACGTTTTGAAGGGGCTCAAAATCAAGTTCAAAGTTTCCGTTACATAGGCAATACGTATGAAGCTAATAAAAGCGTGTTATAATACGTGCGGGCGTGTTACATTAGGTAGTTTTCCACAGAATTACTATTACGATAACACCTGTGCTATTTCATTGTTTTGTCACCCCACTAACTATATACTCGTAAAAGTACTCTGTGCTACTAAGCTACCGACTTATTTAAGGACACTAGAGGGAGAAAGAAAGAAATATTTTTTTTTTTGTTTTTTTTATATTCCATATTATAGGTAATATTTATACAGAAAAAATTATTTTGTAAAATAATTATTATTTATTTATATATACTTTATTGTACATCAGATTACACATTACAAAAGAAAAGGAAAACTTATACACTATTAAATATACAATGGGCGGCCTTATCGCATACTGCGATCTCTTCCAGGCTACCTTGGCATGGACAGCGAATTTCTGGACATAAAATGGAGTTGTCATTGGTGCAAAAATAAAAAGTATAACAGTACAATATCTTATAATAGATACACTGATATGTATATGCTATATAATAGATACATAGATACATACATACTAACTAAATAAGCAAATAAAATAAATGAAGACTAGATTATTACAGCTAACAACGAGAACAAAATCACAACAACAAGTAATGTTCCTTCACGAGTCTATTAAATCTAACCAAGTAACTAATTTGAAAAGTAAACTGCAAAGCAACGATTACCATTTCATGCATTATATTATTTAGTGGGACGAATGGCACCAATCTAAGAACATATTCCCATTCGTCCCCCTAAAATCCAGAGGGGGACGATCGGGAACAAATTTAATATTATTTTTGTAAATTCCCGTTCGTCCCCCTAGGTGGACGAAGTCGAGGGGACGAACGGGAATACACGAAATTTTTGTAAAATTATTTTTTTGGTGTTTGATCTACGAGTTATTTAAGAATAAAGAAGTTACACCTTTTGGACTTTTTGTAATATTTTAATGATTGTACGTTAAACTATTTTGGCTGGAAGTAAAAATTCAGAAATATGTATTTAGTTTGTTATGCCTGTTCGTGTTTAAAACATAATTAGTCGTTTATTCCGTTTTGGCCGCATTTTGCAGACTCTGTTTGGTCTGTAGTCTTTTTTTCCTCGTTAAAAATAAATGAAAAAATGGAGGTTACTACATATTTACCCGCACACAAAAAGTTAGCTTATCCTTTTTTTCCCTCCCGATATTTATACAATTTTGGCGGTTAGATAAAAAGCTGCTCAGGTAGGGTTTATTACAAACAATTGTTATTTAGTATGTTTTTAATTTGAAAAGTGCGAGGTGCCATTTTTATGTTAATTAAAGACTGAGCTGATTACCTAATTAAATGGTTTTTTATTGTATACCTATACCTCTTGGGTGAACTTGAAATGTTAAATGCAGAGATAACAGTTTTTTAAAGTAAAATAATCAAAATACATCCACTAAATAATTGACATCTTTTCAAAAAATGTGCTTGATACAATTTTCCTTTCAGTCAACTATTGTTACATTGTTGGTTAGATTATATTATCACATTTTTTTCTCTAAAAACCAAGACTTGACCTTTTTTTCCTTAATTTAAATAAAACATGGGTTGAATTTAGGTCATTTTTACTCGCATCAGATAATTTGATAATTCAATTTACGACATTTTGGGTGATTTTAAAATAAAGACCATTTGGGGATAACCGACAGTAACTGCTTCTTGCAGGCTGAATTACGTAAAAATAAAAACGCCATCTTATAGATAGCATGCTAAATATTATAAAAACTCATTTCCAGGCTTTCGGGAGCTATACTTATTTTTTTATGTTTTTTTTTCGTTTATTTTGAACTTTAAATCACTCCCCTGTAAAATTTGAAAAGAGGCGGTTATCCTTTTTCGCCCGTAAGGCATCGTATGTTGTCCCTGGCTTCGATAGGAATTAAATGCCACTTCTGGTCTGATCTCAACATTTTGTTGAGGAGGTCCAATAAAACCCAATAATCGAGTCGGCCTCTTGGGACGATAAAACTCGCAAAATTCAGAAGTCCGACCAAACTCTGAACCTCCTTGAGCTTTGTATGTTCCTTGTCTAGCATTTGGGACAGCTTGACAATGAGCGACGTCAGCTTCTCCTTGGGGAGTTGCTTCTGATTTGTCCAGGTGTTCCACTGAACGCCCAGATACGCCAATGTTTTTGACGGAGTCAACACAGATTTCTCGTAATTTATGATCCAGCCTAATGCTTCGAGAGTCTGAATGACAATATTTACATGTTCCTTTAGGCCTTCCTCGTGGTGATGAGCAATCAGGAAGTCGTCCAAATACACCAGTATTCGTATTCCTCGTTTTCTGAGCATTTGGGCAATCCAATTTGTCACTGATGCGAAAGTCTTGCAGCAAGCAGGCAGCAAAGGCTTTATCAAAGTATATCAAATGGCGGGGAGACTGGAAGGCTGCAACTTCTTAATTTATCTCAATATCCGTAAAACCCGGTTTGTGATTATACGCCTTTTGAGTTTCGGAATATTTGATTTCATTCCAATTACTAGTATCCCAATGTTGAAGATCACATAGCAGTTTCAAATGGAGTTCAGAACTCTTGGGCATAGAAGGTTCTTTTAATTTTGTTTGTATATTAAAAATAACTTCTAACTTCATTAATATGTATTTTAAAGCAGAAGGAGTCGCTTCAGAAGGTATTGCTTGATTTTGCCCAATGGTCTAAAGAATTAACCCCAGATTATGAGGTTATTACTAATAAGTTAACAGAACTTCTCAGATTTGTTACAGCTTCTTTGTGGCCATCGCACAGAGATATTGCAAATGCGCCGGGACTCTGTTATCAAACAGGTAAAGGAGCCATTAGTGAAATCTACGCTTAAGAAGATTCCTCCTACATACACAAACTTATTCAACGCAGAAAATTTCACAGCTTTGGATAAAGCTGGTGGAGTGCGAAAATGTTTTTGGCCGCTAAAGAAGTCTAACAACTCTTATCTCGCAGGTAGAGACACACAAGACTAGCGTCTCCTCGCAGGAGTACGCAACCCGAAAAAGACCCTCGCAGGGTTGTCAACATGATACCGTGGCCCTGGCACACAGGCAACTGAAGGAACACGGGTGGGTTTTAGTCAGTAAAAGTCTGACACGCCCTCCCGCTCCGCCCAGAGCGGGAGAAGTTATTTGATAATTTCCCACCCAAAAAAAAAAAAAAAAAAAAAAAAGGGTTGTCAACATAGATCATGCTATGTGCAAGGCTGTTGTCAAACTGCACCATCCCCGCAGGGTGGTTCACTATCATGGACATAGCTCTCATTCGATCGCACCGAACAATTGGGGGCTTTTTCGTGGACGAGGTTCTTCGAGAAATTAACCCAATCAACCCAGGCACCGAAATCAATCCAAACCTGGGCAGAAACGAGCGTCGTCTCCGCCCAACAACAATAGAGACGACTAACGTCGAAAATATTGACATGATGCAGTTCAAAGCAGGCCGTCTAGCATTTTTTTTAACTTAGTGAGATCAATTTGGAGCTCCAAATGTCATTCTCAAAATGATATTGGGGTATCGTATACCCTTTCGCCAAAGGCCTCCAAAGATTTATCCAGGCAACATAAAAAAGAGTATGTTAGTTCCTTACTCAGACGAGATGACCACTGTCATCAACAAAAATGAAGGATCAAGGGGTCCTCGAACGAGCACATTTGTCTCCAAGTTTCCTATCATCAATGTTTTTAGTTCTCAAGAGCGACGGCTCTGCTCGGCTCATTTTCAACCTGAAAGCCCTCAATCAATACGTAATAACCACAAAATTCAAATTAGTGAATGTTTTTCGTGTGCCAGACTTCCTACAGCAAAGATAGCTGTGCAAAATAGATCTCTCACAAGCGTACATTCACATTCGAGTAGCTCACAGCCACAGAAGATTCCCACGCCTAGTCTATCGAAAGGACCTTTTGGAAATGACATGTTTACCTTTTGGTCTAAGTACTGCACCCAAGACTTTCGCATCAGTGACAAATTGGATTGCCCAAATGCTCAGAAAACGAGGAATACGAATACTGGTGTATTTGGACGACTTCCTGATTGCTCATCACCACGAGGAAGGCCTAAAGGAACATGTAAATATTGTCATTCAGACTCTCGAAGCATTAGGCTGGATCATAAATTACGAGACATCAGTGTTGACTCCGTCAAAAATATTGGCGTATCTGGGCGTTCAGTGGAACACCTGGACAAATCAGAAGCAACTCCCCAAGGAAAAGCTGACGTCGCTCATTGTCAAGCTGTCCCAAATGCTAGACAAGGAACATACAAAGCTCAAGGAGGTTCAGTCTGGTCGGACTTTTGAATTTTGCGAGTTTTATCGTCCCAAGAGGCCTCGACTCGATTATTGGGTTTTATTGGACCTCCTCAACAAAATGTTGTGATCAGACCAGAAGTGGCATTTAATTCCTATCGAAGCCAGGGACAACATAATATGGTGGCTTCAGAACTGCAAATGCCCTTCAGCCATTCATGTACCTCCACCAACCCATTACCTAACAACGGACGCCTCCGATATAGCATGGGGAGCTCGATTAGACAATTTGTCGTTGACAGGGTTGTGGGCAGATCACGAAAAACAGTTACACTGCAACTAGAAGGAAATGCTCGCCATCCTAAAGGTGTTACAAGATCATTGTCAGCTCCTACACCGGAGTACAATACTAATTCAAAGCGACAACAAAACTGTTATCGCATATCTCTGACACGAAGAGGGCACTAGTTTCCGTCAGGATTAACGGTCACTAGGCGTATTTAACGATGCATTTATGCCCAAGAATTGCTTCCCTATTGCTTCTATTTGCTTCCCATTCTCAAACAATTGCTTCAATCATATTCAAAGAGAGAAAAAAAAAAACATTTTAAGGGTGACCGTTCTTACAGAGGGTGTAATATCAAGATTATGATAAATTGGAATAATTAGTTTATTACGAACAAGATTATGTAATAATCTTAACAGGTAGACGTTCTTGCGGCGACATACCCTTTTTATCGCAATATACTTTTTTTTTAAATCGTTGTCCCATACTAGGAATTTCTCCTGTATTACGGGTGCGTTTACAAACATTTAAACTCACATACACAAACGGCCAGACCCGGAACAACTACTTGTAGGTCATACAATATAAATATATATTTTGTTTTTTTTTTGTTTCATCAGTTTTTTTTCTGGGCGCCCTGCATTATCGCTAGAAAGTCTTTTCCGAGTTATTTCAAGAGTGCCTCGAAGCCATTGTTCGTTGTTATTTAAAAAAATATGTTTAGTCCTGTTTGCTGCTTGCTATCTTGACTTAAAATCATGTTTGAAGGTCGCAAATTTACGACGAAAAACTTCTTATTTCTCGTCATCAAAAGAAGAGTCATTAATTAACTCTCCTTCAACTGGAAAACCAGACGCCAATGAGGCATAAAGTTGGGACTCACTCAGTGCGCCCCCACTCTACCATGTGGTGGCGGGTAAAAAAGAGAAGGATACAGGAAAGAAAGAGACGGATATAGATGGTGGGAAACGTAGTGCCTATCTCAAATTAAATAGGCTTCGAATAACGGTCAAGTCAAATTAATAAACAAATTACATGTTACTACAGTCGGTAAAAGTCGCCAGGTGTTACCAATGAGTTACGTGCTGGTCATCAATCAATCCTGCTAACGTTTGACCGACACACTACATCATGATAAATAAAACAAACAAATAATGTCGTAATCATTGTTTAATAAATAACTATCACTTGTTGATAAAGATATGCGTATGTAAAAGCTGCATTTGTTTAAAAAATACGCTAAACAAGATCAGAGGTGCAGCAGTAGGGGCATGTAAGTACACTACTACTTACGCACACAACCACTCGCTCACTGGTCATAACAGCCGTGACGTCACGAGCACGACGCGCAACTGTTGCGGGCGACATGTTTGAGCTATCAATTAAACTATGATTTCATTAGGCTTGGTTATGTTGATGATGCATGAATATAATGAATAATTCATTTTTCGTAGTAAAACACGACTTAAAAAATGGCTTGATTGACTCATTCAATAGGTAATAATATGAACTACCTACTTAAATGTAACATTTTCCGTCCGTTCACAATAATCTTTTCTCTTACATATTACTACTGATCATCATTTGTACAGTACACGGAAGTGAAACGCCGAGGCAACAGTGTGCGTAGTCGCAGCGGAAAAGTGTCGAATTTTTTAATTTCAGTTTTACAGATATTTAGTGTATGACGTCGTGTAAATGTGTATGGTAAGTAAAAATTTGTGCATCCAACTATTGGGGAGCTATTCAAGAAAAACTGTTTCCGCTGGAACTACGTCATCCTAGCGGCACTTTTTTTTTCTATGGACGTACTAGAAAAAAACACATCTAATAATTCGTGTGTCATAAAACTGCGAAGATATTCAAGTTTCCGCTGCGCTGACGTTTGGCCATTTGATGAAAATCATATAAAACGGTTTAGTGGAGAGTTGTAATTTTTTACGCACGTTGCTTTGAATTTGTGTGTTATGTTTGTGAAAACAGAATTTGAAAAGAACATACCGTTTAGAAGATATACACGTAAAAGTAAAATAAGGTATTAAGTCCAAGTGCTTAAAATAGTAACTCTAGAGCCTAACTTATAACGTTTATTTGTATCTTGTAAGGGTCTACAATGTCCTGCCAAGTTTATGTGCTCTTAGTAATTAATGAGCAATGGCATAATTTACTACAACTGGATCACTATATTGTATGACATCCGATTGTAGAACTTTTTAATGGAAAAGCAAAATGAAACATATCCTAATATTCAGTGTATTAATGCAACAATTCACATGTCAAATTTCAGCTCATTACACTAAATAATTAAAGAGATATAATAAAAATACCAGAACAACTGCAATACATGGATGAACCGACCAAGTTTAAATGGCTACCAAAAAGCGGGCCTGCAGTATAAAGAGCTAACGTTCTAAAATGACCAGTGTTGTACCATTATTGGATTGGTACAGATGGGCACACAATTCTTTAACAAGTAACTAATAAATTAATAACTTTCGTGATATTATTGTAGGTAACTTGTTTTTTTCTTAAACTTACGAAATTATTTCAATAATAATTATAAACCTAAGATTTACTCGATACCTTTATGGGCTTTTACAGTAGGCAATATAATTATTTCAAATCAAATCATTTATTTGCAATGAATGTAGGTTACATTAAAATACAGGTGGAGTAGGTAGGAGTGAGCCATGTACATTCTACCTGGAAATAGGCACGCAAAATTTATAAAAAAAAATGTTAAGAAGCTATCTAAAAATTAAATTAGAAATTAAAATGCCATACTTAGAACTATTGCAATTACAGATACATTAGTTAATATTGAAAATGTCAAATCGGATTTCATACAATATAGTGATCCAGTTGTAGTAAATTATGCCATTGCTCATTAATTACTAAGAGCACATAAATGAAACTTGGCAGGACATTGTAGACCCTTACAAGATACAAATAAACGTTATAAGTTAGGCTCTAGAGTTACTATTTTAAGCACTTGGACCTAATAACCTTATTTTACTTTTACGTGTATATCTTCTGAACAGTATGTTTTTTTCAAATTCTGTTTTCACAAACATAACACACAAATTCAAAGCAACGTGCGTAAAAAAATACAACTTTCCACTAAACCGTTTCATATGATTTTCATCAAATGGCCAAACGTCAGCGCAGCGGAAACTTGCATATCTTCGCAGTTTTATGACACACAAATTTCATTTATACATACACATTTACCTCTCGCTACACACTAATTATTAGATGTGTTTTTTTCTAGTACGTCCATAGAAAAAAAAAGTGCCGCTAGGATGACGTAGTTCCAGCGGAAAGTTTTTCTTGAATAGCTCCCCAATGGTTGGAACTGAAATGAAGAAATTCGACACTTTTCCGCTGCGACTACGCACACGAGGCAACAGCCGCTATTTCTTTAACATTGTGGTTACATTCTGTTATAGTACCGATAGGGTTTGAGGATAGAGATTTGGCTAAACATGCGTTAATTGTGAGTCTCATTAATTAACTTAAATAAACACTCGAAAACATGAGATTTAGTGAGGCAGGTAGTCGGACGAACATAGTCGATAAGTTAATTAAATTAGTCGCCCACAACAGTCGCGATTCAGTATATTTTACAATTAAACCTAACTAGAGTGCGAGGAAATGATACAAATACTCCGTTTAGCAACAACGCCACTTATCTCTGCGAGACTCCACATCAGTTACATTGACTAAAGTCATCTACTCGGAAACTCTTACAGCTAACATTTTCTTTAATGTTTTTTTATCACAACAATGTGATGCATTTGGCATAACACTAAATTTCAAACGTGGTCGTATTTTTTGATAAAATTGTATAAATTCAATACGTATCCTATCCATTAGGAGTTATAAACGTCAAAGGGGGTTTTAAGCAGTATAATATTATTATTATTATTATTATTTACCATGTATTACTTATAATGCGTTGTATCTACTTTTCTGAGCCAACATTACATAACGGCCAATGTATGGACGACGTCTCTATGCGTGGGGTGAGCACTCCACATAATGTTGTGCACTACCATTCTCGTCCAATATCTTATAATAATTTACTTAAAATCAATGAAACAGCTTCAACGCTAGTGTAAAGCATCAAAATATATGTAAACGTATCATAAATCACAACATAATTATATCTGAATTGCATTCACCGCTAAGTTGGCTCAGGTGGCGTACCGCGTTACTCAGTAAGCGCATTATTTCCAAAGTTACTTGAAATTTTAACCAACTCCTATTACCATAAGGACTAGATCTCATATGAACTAAAGTGATGCGACGTGCGATGCGCGACTACGTCAAGCGCCCCCTGCTCAACTAGTCAATCAAGTGTTCGCGGGTATCGCAATGTGATCTCGTGTAGTGGGCTCTCGCTGTTACTATAGGGAAGTTCTGACGGGTTTACACATAGTTGTAACACGTGGCTCTATCTAATCTTTGTCCGTTCATACGTGTACAACTAGAAAGTGTTTCATGTTCCTAACTCGGGTACGCGGTAATTACATAGCACACGCTTCACAATTTCTTAGACAAAACTGGACATAGAATTACTGGGTATGATTTCAATGAAATATAATAAATGACGGTAAAAGATCAACAGTGTAATTATACAAAAGTTCGAGATAGTTAACTTAAAGTAGAAACGTTATAAACTTATGTACAGCTTGGTCATGATTACAGATACACTTAATTTAAGCTGCGTTAAGTAACGATGAGATCCTTAAATTTAGAGGCTATATACGCGATCATTCTCAAAATAAATACGTACCTATAGGTCTTTACAAAATGGTGATACAGCTATGATAGATGTGCTGTAATAGATCAATGTTGTAATTGTTTGATAGTCTTACGTAGGTTATGATTGACAGTCATTTAAAAACATATTTCTTTATCTAATATTTATGAGCGATGTTTTCATTCCGATATTATTCGAGTTGTTAATGTAGACATTTGCTTACATGAGCGAAATTATTAAAATTCTGTTAACCACGTTTTTCGTAATAGGTATACCATCGGAAAAATATTGCGTTTTTAGTAAAGTCAAGGAAATGAATTGTTGAGTAAATTGACTACCTACCTACTTACATGGTCTGTTTAATAAAATAACAACTATCATTTTTGACATTTGTATGAAATGGATATAACACGGCAAATTGGCGTAGTGTCAATTTGATAAACAATTAATCTCCCTGACAGTATATCACATACCAAAGTAATGCAGAAGTTGCACAGACACACATGTTACTATTAAATACTTAAGTATATCACATTGGACGCAGCGAACTAAGTAGGACGTGCATAACTAGCTGCGTATCAGTTAGTCTTGATAACAGTTTCACAACCAAACCTGGTGTTATTAAATAAATACATCAAAATAAACCACCGATATGCACCGTTCGTTATAGTCCTCCCTTACACATTGACTGACGCATTTGCCTCGTCGATTAACTGTGAAGATTCACTAACTGCTTCAGTCAACGTTATACGCTTCGATAGAGGAAGAGGAAGCTGGCTGAGGTTTGTTGTAAAAAGCAAAGCATACGTTATATTATGGTCGCATCAATAGCAAAATATAGACAACGTTGTATCAAAATTATATCAGTAATCAGAGGATACCAATTCCTGAATTGACATTTTTGGCAGCAAAAACATTTATTATCCATATTCCTGGTTGGTATTAAAATACTTGATTATCTGGCTTTGCTTTTCAATGTCGAATTTCCTTAAAAAACCACATCATTTGATTGAATTTTGACATAACTGGAAGTTGCAAGGTAAAATGCGTAATTTCGTGTACTTAATGTAAAGTATAATATTGCTCGATATAAGGCTCGTATATAAAATTATGACTAATGAGTATCGATGCCCTAACCGCTAAACATAGCAATAAAAATGCTAGATCCACGTCGACCGTCACACGATCGACACACCACAGCAACTAAAACTAACTATTATTACGAAAAATGTAGCACTACATTTACATACTAATGTCTAATGTAGAAATTGCTATGTACAAATCAATATACATAAAAGTACGTTCTTAGTAAATAAGTTCACAGCTGGCAACAACTTGAAAACAATCTCGATCGGGTTGAGGTCTACGTACGCAGTCGGTGTGAACTAGACGCAACTCTGAGCGACGCCGTAAGACGCGCCGAGGTAACTTCCTAGATTAGTTTCATGACTTTCAAGGCACATGTGGCGAGCTGCAGCGCCGCGTGACGTCACCTACGGCGCGACTCGCTATGACGTCACGCGCAGCCAGCACGTACACTACCGTAGCGCTAGAGTTACGGATTCCGTGAAAATTCTGCGTCGTCAGGAGTGCTGCCAAGAGGTGCGGCGCCCACGCTTCACGTACGTATTATTTGTAAACGAATAAATAATACAACTACATAATAAATGGTAAGCGATTATTAATCTCATATCGACGCATATTCCTACCTTTTAAAGGTAGCAAATATAATTGTTCTAATAAAATAAGTCAAGTAACAAATAGGTAATACTGTTAATAACATTTAGAATTTTGACGTCAATGTACAATTGACTTAGGTAACATTCATATCGCGCGATCCGACATATACTTAACATAAAACAACGTTACTTTGTACCCAATATGGCAAATAAGTAGTCGCTAATAATATTATTTGTTTTTTCATTCTCAATATGATCTAGGATTGCTATTATTTTCCCGATAAACTTCTTGTGCTTATTATTACACTAATAATTATGTAACTACCTTCTAACACTCCACGAATTTTCAAAATTCAAACAACGAAATCTCTACTTTTTGGCGCAATTTCAACAAATGGAATGATATTAAATAATGAAAAATTTTGGTCTCACTAACACATCGAATTATCATCTTAATCTTAAATTGTCGTTTTGAAATTTTACAAATAAATAGGTATATTTGCTAGGACTAATGTTTATTCGTCACACACTACGCACGCTGCGTGGAGATGACTGAGCTGCCGTCGGTCGAAGAGTCGCTCAGTACCGGCGGGCGCTGCGCGGCGCCGGGCCCGCTCAGACGCGCGGCGTGAGCGGGCCGGGCGCCGTGCGCTCGCTGCGCTCGGTGCGCTCGTCGGGCCGCTCGGGCTCCGAGCTGTTGCGCTGCAGCTTGGCCAGCTCGGCGCGCGCCGCGGCGTCGGGCACGGAGCGCCAGCGCCCGCGGCGCGCGCGCACGGCGTAGGCCGCCTCCTCGAAGCCCGAGCGCAGCCCCAGCACGATGCTGAGCGCCGACGCGTCCTGCCCGTGGCAGCCCGAATACCGGTACTGCGGCTTCTTGTCGAACCGACACCCCACCGATTGTGCACCTGTGTGCACGAGAACTCGATAATTAAATGCGGCACAGTTACGACTAGAACTCGAGTGAAATTGTAAAGTGCATAGCTAGTATGCACTTTACAATTTTATCTTTCAGTACTAACGATGTAACATCGTGAAACCTAGAATGAAAGAAAAACTATCGATCTAGACGCATAGTATAATACGCACCTATAGGCATGATGCAGTCGAGCGTGAGCGCGCACTGTATCCAGGGGCGCATGATGTCGAGCACGGCGGGCTTGTTGGCGACGACGAGGCGCGTCACGTCCATCATCTGCACGAACAGGAAGTCGTCGCTGGTGGCGTGGAAGTAGTGGAACATGCGCGGGTGCGTGAGGCTGGTGACGGCGGCGCGGCGCGGCCACGCCAGCACGCCGGCGCCGGCCGCGGCGCGCGCCCACAGCGCGCCCAGCTCGGCCGCCGAGCCCGCCCAGCGCTGCGACGCCTCGCAGAACACCACGCCGCCCACGCGGCTCAGCGCGTGCTGCGGACGCGACACCGACATCAGCACGTGGCAATTTCATTCCGCCGAGTAGACATGGGCTAACCAAGGGCATTTGTGGACAGGGTTTTGTCCTGCTGCATGAGGTCATTGCACTCAATTGAAGGAACCATTTCAACACATCAGTGCAAACTTATTATGTGTGTTCAGTCACAAGAGAACATTACTTCTCATAATGTAGGTCACACTTGAAAGATGCAGGCAATTAGTATGAAAGCCTCGGTTTAGCGCAGTTTCGCGCACCGCTTTGTCAGTCTTTGTTCTGCAAAGTAAAGTTGCGCCGTTTCATTTATATACGTCAGTACTCGTAACCAGACTAAAGGCTGGAAATCGGGATATACGTATAACATTTTTTTATTATCTCAGACTACAGAAAATAATCTAGCCCAGGCATTTTTTTTTTAAACAATAAAAAATACAAATATTACTGTAAACTGTAAAGTCCAATCATCGAGGTTTACGCTGAGTCCGACTAGAACCCCCAAGGAGGTCATTTGACATTCTGTACACAAAGATTACCTACAAACTGAATATCTGCTTATTTTAATACACACAGGTAAGCTATTAGTTAAACATATGAAGCCTATCCGATATAAGAGCCATCGTGTCCCAAAAACACCTAAACACAAAGAATCAACAAGGTGAGAACACGGTAATTACGGTGTCAAGATGAAGATATTGTAATACAATTAATCACTTTACTACTGTTACTCCACCTAACAGCTTAGCAGTCAGACTTAAACATATTTATCATGTTTATATATATATGTAACATAGTCCTTTTGCTTCGTTTACATTCATACATCGGGTCATACGTGCACGCCAAAAAAACAAAAACATTTTTTTTATTTTTATCTGTCTGTTTGTTCCGGCTAATCTCCGAAACGGCTGGATCGATTTTGATAGGACTTTCACTGGGAGATAGCTAATGTTATAAGGCGTAAATAAGGGTTACTTTTATTTGAGAAAAACCCACGCGGGCGAAGCCAGGGCAGCAGCTAGTTAAATAATAAAACATAACAGGTAATTGAATAAACAGTACACCGCGAGTAACAAGCAGCTAGACGCCATATCGCCAGTTATTTTAAGAGCACTTAAAACGAGACAAAAACTTTAACTAGCTTCCTTGTATCACGAATCATAAAACTAATGAGTCAGAACATGTGCGCCGAATACACGAATACTACGTTGACGTGTTTAGAGCAATCGTTGGGATCCCTCGGATTCATGTATGTATTTACGAGAAACAGACGGCCACGGCATCGGCAGCGTGTACATGTGCTCGTCCGGAATGGAGACAAATAAACCGAATGCTGTATCACAGAACTGTGTGCAGTGTGCTGAAATTTTGTGTTTATTAGCAATCTGAGCTGACCAAACAATATTTTTAGTTTCCTAATTAATAAATATCTGAAACAATAGTGTTTAGGGCAAGACTTTAAATAAACCAGGGAAAACGGACGCAATTAGTTTAATGCGCACAGTTAGATCATTTAAATCGAGCTCTAATTAGGTTCAAGCGCTGCAATACTTTATGTTGAAACATTGGTTAGGTAAACTGTTACAACATTGGCAGTTCGTGCCGTGTGACATTTCAAGGAAATAAGATTACCAATCAGAGGTCATGCGAAATATTTTAAGAATGTATAATTAATTTGGCCCGACAATTAAGCGGAAGCGTTGCTCGACATACGACTACCAACGTACCAACCGTTTACCGGTTAATTTATGAGCCTCCGTAGTAATTAAATTAAAAAGTTTACCGACTTCAAATGAAAGGGTGACACCAAATCTGCATTCAATGAGTGAACACGAGAACTGCTAGTACAAACCTATCGTATTCAGTCTTACGATCTACGGATAGTAATTCAATCTCCTCGTTGGGATATAGTTGGCTGCCAACTAATGAATGCACAAGTATATTTCCTGTGTGCCCTTTATAAGGGCATTCATTGAACATAACTAATTAGGTAGCATGTTTTCCGTTTTAAATAAAAGTGCGCTTGAACAAAAGAAACTGAACATAATTAATGTAAGAATTCTTCCAAAATGTCTACTAAAACGTTATAAAATCTAGCAATGTAGACCTTGATATTCATTTAGCCCAGTCTGCTCCCAATTCGACACAATCACTTAAATAAATAGAGCTCCCAAAAATATTGGTGATTACAACAATTTGCGTGCAGTGAGCCAGACACACATCGCAGACGGAACGTCACGGTTACACCCATCATAAGAGGCCCAGGGCCCCGGGGCTGTCCCCGCTCGATGGATTCACTAATCGCTTACTGCGTGCCAATGCGTGACGGGATACGTTTAGTCTCTATGATGAATTGATGAGGTAACAAACACGGTTTGTTCAAGATCTCGTGACTTCGGCGAATCGAAAACGCAGGCGACATTTGGCTACCAAAAACATCCATTTGGAACGACAATCCTAGAAAATTCATTAACTGACGCTATTACGGCTGTAGGTCTCGGGGATCGCAATAATAGTCAACTGAACGTCCTCCCTCGATAGACGCTTCATTTTAATTACCTCTTAGGGTTACACGAGAGTAGCCATATGGGGTGTGCGTTACCCAGGCAAAATGTTTTGCTTTAGAGAGATGAGACTTAAACAAATAATTAGTGTATCATGAGGAGCAATTTGTTTACTAATAGCAAAATTTGTTTGAATTGTAGTTTTTAAGTTATTTAAGAAAAACAAATTTTGCTGGAGTAACGTTTGAAACGTTACCCAGGCAAAATCGTCTTTCAAAAATTAGTTTCAGCACGGAACCAAATACATGAATAGATAGCTTTTGTTGAGTAGTAAATGTTTATAAATAGCAAAATTTGTGTGTGGTATAGTTCTTTAGTTATTTAAGATTTTGCTGCGGTAACGTTTTGGGATTTCCCAGATCTCGAAAACGGCTCAACGCAGAAGTTTGAAAAAAATACCAATAAAAGACCTTAATTTGTTTAAATTTGTTTAATCATTAGTTTTTGATTTGGTTGACGTAAACCAATGTAATTAAATGGTTTCAAAAATCAGAAGAAGCGGGTTTACATGTAAACCAATACACTTATAACCAAATAAACAGCTGTAAAAAATACCCGTGGTTCGACGCTTGTTTACAGCAGACATTTTAGATTTCATACTTTATACGTTAAGAAGATAAAAACAAATTTGATTTATTTTAGACTGGTCGTACTTTAGCGATCGAATACGCAGTTCCCATAACATTAAGAAACATGGCATACTTTAAACAAATTAAAATGATTCATGAAAATTCTTTCCTGTTAATTTCAGCCTTGAATTACGGCTCTAATGAAAGTTATCTCAAAAACAAGAATATGTCAGCAATTCTCTAATAAGCCGACCAAATTGAAAAGGTCACGTAAAAGCGACTGCACCGTACGTACGGGTAATCTTCGCAAATTAGCAGCTTGGTAACCGATGTTTTGTACAGTTAAGCAGAAAAACGTTATTCGTGAAGCCGATTTTTTAATATTTTTTAAGTGCAGTACCATATTACACAATTTTTACTAGTTAATAAAAGTGTAATATCATAGTGTATAATTTATAGTGTGATTTAAAACAATACAAACATATATACATGTAGCTATATTTTTAGTACTTAATTTGTTGTTTCTGTTAAACCAAATGTTTTATTTTGATACCACAACGCAAAGCCACGCTAAAAACGTTTTAACGTTCTTGATGCTAGTCAGAGCAGCGCGCATCGCTGTGTGCAATGCAACGCAACAGCTATATGCCTTGTCTTACTTACTCTTTAGCTGTGAGTAGTTGAGTACGCTCTATCTATGGGTACGCTAGCTCCGACCGAACCAATGAAACAATCAGTCGTGAACCAAGTGTTTTGGAGAGAAGTGCTTGTGGTTTATGTGTGTGTGTACGACGACGTCTTTGAACGATGTGAGTATTAAATGTTTTTATTTTACAGTACAGTTGTGTTTCAGTATAAAATAGTCATTCAGCGTATATTAATGTACGCTTTTTGGTGTGAATCAGAATAAAGAAAACTCGTCAAATGTGACCCAAAACACAATTAGCCCCGGCACAAAAAAAAACTTTGCCATTTTCTTCATTACAATTAGGAAAATATAGTATATAGTTTTTTTATCATTTCAATGGCTATCATGGAAATATTGAACCAGAATATCGCGCAAAATATGAAATATTATTGTTTTACGACAGACTCATCTCTTTATTGCTTAAAACTGTGTGTGTGATTATTGGCTAAAATAACAACGTGGCGGTCTCAGTGGTAGGCTTTAACTTTTAATTATTCTATACCTACGCCATGCTAGGCAATCGCGTTGTGATATTGCTCTTAGACTTAACGTAAACAAAACAAAAAGGATACAGTTTTTATACGTTTAAGCTATACTGTCATAAAGTTTCAAGCGCTTTAACGAATTTAGTATTATTCTCAATTATATTGAAGTGTGTTTGACAAGTCCGGTGAGTATTCGGTAATGATAGTTTATGAAACTTGTATAATGAGGGGTATTATACACGAGTGTTACAATACCTAGTTAGATATGTGCTGTTTCATACACGGTACTTTATATACACATTAATTGCAATCAGATCACACGAAATTCAGTATACGTACAACAAAGCGTAGGAATGGCGCCACGCCTAACAAAACCCAGCTCATCACTGCGCAAGCGCTTAAGCGGTTTATCTTTAGCCATCTTGGATTTTTTACGGCATTTATCGCATATTGGTAATTGGCGATCCCAACCTTAAAAACGACACCCTTTTTAATCTGCTAAAATGTCCTTTCGCGCAATATCTTGAGAAGACTGAAGGTACTGTACACCTACAGTCTTTTTACTGAAGTGTGCATTCGCAAATGTCTTTATGCGCAAGTATCCATTCGTGCGAATGTCTTTCTGCGCAAATGGCGAGACAAGTGTACTAGATTTTTAAAATGATAGGTAATGAAAATATTAATGTAAATGTGATGTGTGCCTTGCTTTTTTTTCAGGTAGTTGCACTTCATGGCTTCGGGAGCAGAATGTGCAAGCCTCAACTCACACCGTTGTTCATGTCAGTTCATTTTATATTCGGAAAATCACACATACCAGTGAAGTACCAGCAGGTACAATAAAATGGCAGGCCGAAAAGTAAAAGTGCCCCTTGACGACCTAAGAGTTGTGTTCTCCAAATATAAAGATATATTTAATGTTTCTATTCCCCCAATCTCAAATGAAGTTTATGACCACATACAACAAGAACTGCGTATTCAGTTTAATCACGAAGTCAGCAAAGCAGCCCTGCAAATATCTGCGAAGAGAAATAAAGTTTTATTTTTTAATTCTCGCGGAGATTGTGAAGATAATCGAACACAATTGCATGCAGTTGTAGAAGCTCCTTCTGATTTAACAGTTTCTTTTGAAATGAGTAAATATGACTACTATAAAATTGCGCCTATTGAATCCCACCATCTCGCACAAAATAAGTGGACCAACGAAATGCAAGATCATATATTTTTTAAAACCGATTTAGAATGCACATTCTCGTTTAAAAACAATTACGTGCCTACTGATCTCAAAAATAACGACATCACATGTACAGGAAGTTGTACGCAATGCAAAGCTAGTCTGTTCTTGACAATATCCCCCGAAACAGCTGATAATTCTTATAAAGTAACGCTTATTCTTACAAATTTGAAAAAAGGCTTTCGGCATGACCCTCGAATTAAAAATAAATTAACTTCACACCGGGTTAATCTGCACAAAGAAAAACTTAAAAACATTAAGGCTTTAAGGGTACGAAATTCAACGGCCGATGAAGTTATGAGCATGGATAATCCAAAAGAACCGCCAACTTTGCCTAAATTATTAAATTTGAGGAAATACCGGCATGAAGCTAGAAGCGCTCTTCAGTTTGATAAAAATATTATTTTATCACTGTATGCCATGACCTGTAGCCCACCGTATGACAGTTTCATAAAAAAAATGTCTCTTGTTCCATTTATATTGTATTTTTGGACTACTGAGCAAAGTATATATTACGATGACATCTTGGAAGACAAATATAAAATCCTGTCTATTGATGCCACTGGATCTTTATTTAAACCAATAAAGCCACCCGAAGCAAACGATTTTTTAAAATATAAAAATCCCAAACATGTTTTCTTATATGCCATCGTAGCATATACCTTGGGTGCTAGTGTTCCAATTTGTTATATGTGCTCTGACTCACACACAACAGAAACAATAGCCACATGGCTAAGCACATGGTTAAACAGAAGAGTCCTTCCAAATGAAATAATTTGTGATGATTCTTCTGCTTTAATAGCGGCCATAACGAAAACTTTTTTGAAAACGGACTTGAATAACTATTTAAGACAATGTTTTGCAATAGTTGAGGAAAAAAAAGGCAAGATACCTGCTTGTTACATCAGACTTGATAAGTCTCATTTTTTAAAAAAACTGTATACACAAAGTTGTTTTGACAAGACTTCTGAAACATGCAAATATTTTTATATCAATTGCATCAAATTGATACTACAATCACGAAGCTATGACGAAGTAAAACTAATTATTAAAGATGTAATCACACTTTCTCTTCATGAATATATAAGTACCGATCTTGATTATACGGCATCGAAATGTGAACAAGCATTGAAACGATTGAGCGACCAAATAAAAACATATCTAAGACACACAGACGAAATTGAAAAGAATGAAAGAGAGGACAGTTCCGAAGAAATATATTTTGTAACAGAAGATGAAGAGAGTGAGCAACACGGTGGCCCTATGCCTTTGATAAAATATTATGATGACATTATGAATACAGAACTATTATATTTACAGTTAATTGAATCTACACCAATGAAAAATGCTTTTTTTTTGCCGGAAATTAACAACACTCTTAAAAGACTTTTGAAAAAATTACCTTTGTGGGGCAATATTATGACTGATTATTTTCCTGGAGCCAAAGACTATGCCAGCAGCTCAAATGTAGAAAATCATTTTAAGGACATCAAAACTATATATTTTGAGACCAAAGTTGAACGCGTCCGGTTAGACGAATTTCTTATACAACATTATAGTTTTATTAACGGAACCATAAAATTAAGCTCTAGTCAAATTTTACACGAGAATACTAAGAACAAAGAAGAACAGGCCTTAAAACTAAGAAACAAAAAGGAAAAACGCAAAACAAATTATGAGTATTTCTCACGAAAAATAGTAAAAATTAGAGACAAACACGAACAAAAACGAGATTCATTCTCAGCAGAGTTAATTATATCTGATTCTGCACCGAAGTCAGTTGAAAAAGAAGAAGAAGAAGAGAACCTAACTGATACGTCAGATTTTGATATTCAATCAATTTTTCAAAATAAACCTATAGAAGTTGAAAACTGGCGGGGACTTACCATACCCACTCCTAAATCAAAAAAAGCTACCTCCATATACATATTACAGAATGGTAACGTCGCATATTCTTATGTACACCAAAACAGGGTACTTATAACAAACACTTGTGCTTTTGATTCCCTCGCGCAAGCATTCGGTGTAGCTTATCAAGACAGGCCTGCTTTCAGAGAAAAGTTAAATAGTGCTAGCGATGGTTTAACAACATTCATAAAAGTATTATCTAATACGAGAAAAACTTGCAAAAGATTATATGAACTTCGTGACAAACTATTGATTGACCTTTTTGATAAAACAAAGTCACAGCAAAATATTATCAGTTGTGAATGTAATATAACAATGATTTTAGAACAGGTATTCATGAGCAACATATACTTTTCTGCCACCAGACAGAGGTGTTGCTCAAATGACACATGCTCAAATGCATTACAACCAAAGAAAATTGATTGTAAATATATATCTTTAAATATAAATATTATAACACAAAAGGGTATTGACTTCTTGGAAGAATCTGCCACATCGTGTATTAATAATGATAATGTTTCACTGTGTCCTGTATGCGAGACAGGAAATGTATATTTTACATATGAATTAAAACCATTACTTTTCTTCGAACTACATGACATGTCTGTTAACCTGAATGATATACCCATTAATATAGAGTTAAATGGCCAACAGTATATGATTTTGGCAGTAATTGATTTTGACCCACCATCAAGTTCCACATTGATTGGACATTACAGAGCATACTGTTACAGAACGAAAACTCAACAATATGAATGTTACGATGATCTGTACTGTAAACTACAGAAATGCAAAAACTCCATAATGCCACATTTGATTATATATTCATTAGTGTAGGTAATTAAAACGTTAGAGACTGGAAGCATAAAACACATAATTTTATACGGTCCCAATGACCACACAAATTTTATTGAATTAGGTACGAATCTGTGATTATGAGTGATATTAGTAGTTATTAATGATAAAAACTGTACTGTTTCCTATATTTTTAAATAGGTACATAAGTGTAAAAGTTGTTTATTTTTTATATAATTGTTGGAAGATTTTTATTATATTGTTGTTTTCTCATTTAAAAGTTTTATGATTATATACATTTTTTATAGAATATGCTCGAAACCGTCCCTCATAAGGGCAAGAAATATAGGCAAGCCGATAATACATATTTTGTAAAAAAAAACATTAAATGTGCTTTGCACATTACACACACAACGCCAACTCAATTCCAACTCAAGTCACACTGTGGTATTGAAATATGAGCTTTATGTCGTGTTACTTAGAGTGGATATTTCAACATTAAGTTAAAAGAAGGTTACGACGCTTTGACAATGATTGGTTCACGGGTTATCCACCTGTGGCAGTCACATGTAATGTTAAAATATTCACTCTAAGTAACACGTAACAAAACTCATATTAAAATGCCATACTGTGAGTCGAGGTGAAATGGAGTCCACCTATCAACCTACGTTATTAGTACCTCCTAAGGAAAATTGTACAAACTATTAATGTATCCAAATATTAAAATTAAGTAAGTAGGTTATAACTTATCTGTGATTTTTCTCTAAAAATGTTGATGCTAAGGCAAAGCAATACATTTATAATTTGTATGAGACTGATTTTTTAAATAAAAATAATGAATCTTAACCATTTTATTATTTTAACTAACCTGACCAGAAAACTTTTGTATTCAACTGTACTAACAAAACATCTATATTATCCTGTTCATTTCAGATGGTTGCGCTTATGTATGGTGCGGTCGCTTTTATGTGACCTTTTCAATTTGGTCGGCTCATTAGAGAATTGCTGACATAATCTTGTTTTTGAGATAACTTTCATTAGAGCCGTAATTCAAAGCTGCAATTAACAGGAAGGAATTTTCAGGAATCATTTTAATTTGTTTAAAGTATGCCATGTTTCTTAATGTTATGGGAACTGCGTATTCGATCGCTAAAGTACGACCAGTCTAAAATAAATCAAATTTGTTTTTATCTTCTTAACGTGTAAAGTATGAAATCTAAAATGTCTGCTGTAAACAAGCGTCGAACCACGGGTATTTTTTACAGCTGTTTATTTGGTTATAAGTGTATTGGTTTACATGTAAACCCGCTTCTTCTGATTTTTGAAACCATTTAATTACATTGGTTTACGTCAACCAAATCAAAAACTAATGATTAAACAAATTTAAACAAATTAAGGTCTTTTATTGGTATTTTTTTCAAACTTCTGCGTTGAGCCGTTTTCGAGATCTGGGAAATCCCAAAACGTTACCGCAGCAAAATCTTAAATAACTAAAGAACTATACCACACACAAATTTTGCTATTTATAAACATTTACTACTCAACAAAAGCTATCTATTCATGTATTTGGTTCCGTGCTGAAACTAATTTTTGAAAGACGATTTTGCCTGGGTAACGTTTCAAACGTTACTCCAGCAAAATTTGTTTTTCTTAAATAACTTAAAAACTACAATTCAAACAAATTTTGCTATTAGTAAACAAATTGCTCCTCATGATACACTAATTATTTGTTTAAGTCTCATCTCTCTAAAGCAAAACATTTTGCCTGGGTAACGCACACGAGCAAATAATCGAAATCGACGTAATCCTACGAGTGGCGGAGGACTGCTACGAGGGCGGCACTGAAAATTTCGGGAATCAAGGAAGAGACACAACATTACTATTTAAAAATGTATTTATTGCTTTAAGAAGTATTCTCCGCGAAATTTGACACATTTTTCCATACGATGGAACCAATCATTGAAGCAACCATTCCATTCGGAAGTTGGGGTCTCCAAAATGGCCGTTTTGTAGGCGTCCACAGCTTCTTCAGGTGATGAAAATCTCTGTCCACGCAATTTATTCTTTATTTTAGGGAAAGTTTGGAAATCATTAGGGCTTAGGTCGGGGCTGTACGGCGGATGGTCTAATAATTCTATGTTTTCTTGCTCTAAAAACTCTTTTGTTCTGTGCGCGGTGTGAGAACTCGCATTGTCGTGATGGAGGATGATGCGGCGGTTGCAGTTCTCTTTACGGAGTTCAGAAACGACCTGTGGCAAACAAATCCTAGCATACCATTCTGCATTAACCGTTCTTTGTCCCTCAAGAGGAATAGTCGTAACATGGCCGGTTTTGGAGACAAACGTGGCCAACATTTTTTTTGAAAAAGCAGAAAACAGAGGACGATTGCTCTATCCACAGCAGAGGCTGAGTATGTAGCTATGTCAGAAGCTGCTAGAGAGGCAATTTTCTTAAAGAGATTGATTTCTGAGGTATCTGGTCAAGTTGAGATGCCAATGCAGATCTTCAGTGATAGTCAATCTGCTGTTGCTATTGCGCAGAACCCTGTACACCATCAACGCACAAAGCACATAGATGTTCGACACCACTTTGTGAGAGAGGCAGTTGAGCATGGCCATATTGAATTAGAGTATGTAGAGACAAGTCGTATGGTTGCAGATGTTTTAACGAAACCTCTGTTGAAAGGGAAGTTCAACTGGTGTACGCTGGGTATGGGTGTTGTGTGATTGTATGATGGATGAAAGTAGAGAAATGAATTTAAGGAGGAATGTTAGAATAAAAGGTCGTATGTTTTTGATATCGATCCTTTTTGTTCTTTATAAATTATTTTTTTCTACTTTTGAATGTTTTTGTTCCATCTCATGTCTGTCACAATGAAAAATTATCTTTCATGTTGGTCGTGATTATTAAAACTAATAAAGTACTTAATAAAAATATAATTAAATAATTATAAAACATATTGTATTTTGTCTCAGAGTTAATATCGAACAGAGGATCCGGCGTGGAATCTTTCGAGAGTTCTGACGCACCAAGTAACGCTAGCCGCTTTTTGCTCTTCACAGAGCGAATGCGGTATCCATCGGGAAAACAACTTTTTTACACCTAATTGTTCATGCAAGATTATTTGTATTTGACTCATGCCAATGTCTAAAGTTTAATTTTAAATTTCGCGGTATGTCACATGTCGATCTTCCTCAATCAGCTTACGCACAGCATCAACGTTTTTTTGGGTGACTGCAGTTTTTGGACGACCTTGACGGGGATCATCACTGAGCTTGACACGTCCACGTTGAAATTCAGCAAACCAGCGATAAATTGTGGTTTTGGATGGGGCTTCATCACCAAATGCAGAAATCATCCGGTCAACATACTGTTTTTGTGTTAAACCACTTCGAAAGTCATAATAATTCATCGCTCTTGAATTTTCTCGAGTCAATTCCATTGTTTCAACGACTAAACAAGTTTGACAAAACCTTGTGACAAGACCGAGAATCTTTTTAAAAATAAATAAATGGTATTCGATTTTTAAAACCAAGGAGTTTTCAATTAAAAAGATTTTAATATGACAGGAACAGTGGAAATATTCCATTCCCGATACTTTTAGTGCAGCCCTCGTAATTTCTATCAGTTCGGTATAAGCTTCGTATGATTCACGTGTCCTCGCTGACACTCGCGGTTGATAACGTGCCGTATTTTAACTGCTGGCAGACAATAGGTCGATTAGCAATTATTAATACCAATGCCTAAATGAATGTCGCAACATTACCTATGCATTGTACATGATTGTTATATTGAAGAATGCGATAAACATTGATGATAACAATAAGCCGATGAATAACTTGGTGGTGCAATATTATATCTTGCGGATAAGATGGATCGACAACAAGGACTTTTTACACCAGAGATGTTCGAGGATGCGTAGCGTGGGATGTGTTTGTAACCTAGCCTCGCTCAGCGCAGCCGATTGTATTGGTTCTTAACAAACATATCCATCGCTACGCATCCTTGCACATCTCTAGTAGAAACGCAGCCTTACTGTTAGCCTGCATTATCCCACTGCTAGGCACAGGCCTCTTCCCATGGATGCTTGGAGGCAGTCAGCCATTATGCTGACTGCCTCCTATAGGTCTCCCCAAAATGAACGACGTGGAATCTGCTTGAGCCAATCACACAATATCGCTCTTAATAGGATTTCCAACAGTAAGCTGATGGTAAATCCGGCAGTTCAGCTATATTTTAAACTAGCTTCTGCCCGCGACTTCGTCCGCGTGAAATTTCGGGCTACCCACCGCGTCGCATCCCGTCGCTCGCCCGCGCTATAACTTCGTTATCACTTAGCGTTCTTTCTGACTTTTGTTCTTTTCGCTTGACTCCTAAGGATCTCATCATCATCATCATCATTTCAGCCGAAAGACGTCCACTGCTGGACATAGGCCTCCCCCAATTGGGGGGGTTTGCCACAATCGCCACGCTTGGCAGGCGGGTTGGCGATCGCAGTATGGTGTTAAAAATAAATAGAGAACGCTGCTGCCCATTCTCTAGTAAATCCCTTAGTCGCCTTTTACGACACCCACGGTAGGAAATGGGATGGAGCTATTCTTTACGTCGGGCACCACACGGAACTAAGGATCTAACGTGATGTTATATAGCCTTCCTCGATAAATGGGCTATCCAACACTAAAATAATGTTTGTATTCGAACCAGTATCTAGTTCCTGAGATTAGCGCGTTCAACCAAACAAACAAACTCTTCTTTATATTGTACTGTATAGCTTTATAATATAGCTGACCCGCGCAACTTCGTCTGCGTCACCTAAGAGAGAGAGTGGTTTAAGTAATGAATTTACTACTTATTTTGTTACGGAGTTATTTTAAAATTATGATATTTCCTAAGATGTTGATTGAAATCAAGTGATGTCAAGGACAATTTTGTTTACATTTAAATCATTGTGATTAATAACATATTTATTTGGATAAGGATTAATATTATGTTGATAAAACTCCTTCGCAAATAATGCATTAATTTCGAAAAAAACTGATTACCATAAAAAAAGGTTATAGTGAGTCAATCTTAAAAGATAGACATAATTATGCTGTCGCGGACTTTTTTATAGAAATTTTAAAGAGGAACAATTCCATCATACATGATATTTGCGTAACTTAAACCGTTTACGCAGCGCACGCAACGGAAGCTCTCAATAAGGAATATTTTTTCCCGTTTTTGTAGCATTTTTCATTTATGCTCCGCTCCTATTGGTCGTAGCTTGATGTTATATAGCCTATAATATTCCTCAATGAATGGACTATCCAACACAAAAAGAATTTTTCAATTCCAACAGTTCCTGAGATTAGCGCGTTCAAACAAACAAACAAACAAACTCTTCAGCTTTATATATTAGTATTAGTATAGATATATATTTTTTTAAATGTTTGTTCGCGGATAACTTCGGCGTTTAGGAACCGATTTTGATGATTCTTTTTTTTGTGAAAAAAGGAGATATCCCAATGGTGGTAGCATGATAAGGAAACCAGGATCTGATGATGGCATCCCAGATAAATCGAGGGGAACCTTCGAAAATCGTAGTGGCGACTAGTGCGTTTTTTTTTTTTCTTTAAGTATTTTAAAGCACTACTATTTAATGAAGGTCTGGAGTCGATCTGATGATGGAGCCGAAAGACAGTCGTGGGAATTCCTTAACGATTTACAGTAATTACCTGGTGTTTTGGCTTGATTAATTTGTATTGATGAGAACTTTGCACCCATATGAGTTATAAATGCCATTACAGGTCTGATGATGGAGACCATAGACAGTCAAGGGAATTCCTCAAAGATTTACAGTAGTTATTATTAATTAATTTAATTTAGCTGGTATTTAATCCACTCGGTGTATGTTCATGATGTTATAATATTACCTGTCACTGTTGTGGTATACGAATTGGTGTGGGGTAGGTACCACAACTAAAAAGTGAAAAATAAAAATCTTTCAATCATGTTGACTTCAGACCACGCGAAGCAAATATCTATAAATATAAGCAAATATATATCTAAGTCTCATTGAAAACTAGGTAGATGAGGTGGCACCTGCACCTCATCATTCACTCCTCTCTGTTGCGGCACACTCGACGCGCCGCAAACAATATACTCGTAACTACGTTCTAGAGTTCTAGACTAAGCACCGCCCTCAGGGAACTGCTGAGGGTTTTGAGACCGATCAACTGTACGTAGTTTGTTTCAGCTCCACTTCATGAATTGGCTTATAGGTTGTAGAACAGCGTAATTATACATAGTCTTTTCTTTAGTGGTTTTCTTTTTTGGTTTAATTTAGTGGTTTCGGCTCGGCTCTTGTGTCTGCAGTAAAAGAAGTCTTTAAATAAGCCTAAATGTAGTTAAAAAGTTGTAGACAGTCTACATAAGATCGGTTTGGTACATCGCTCCGTGGTAATAGTAGCGACTAACGTCTAGGACGGGCATGGCACCGCAGTCGTACTCGTGTATCAACAGAACACGACATTTATAAATTAATGTTTGCTGAACCATATTGTATAAACCGTGGAAATTCACGCTCACGACTACTTGAGGCCGAGTTTCAAAAACAAATTAATGTCAGTAGCAAATAGAAATAGCAGCAAACGGCTGCAAACTAAAATGTCGGCTTATACTCGTACAGATATATAGAAGAAGAAGCCATGATGCGCAGAGTTCAAGTATATTATTTTAACAAAATAACTACATATATCAATAAGCCATTAGAACTAGTTTAAGTTTCTTGTAAGCAATCGATACTTTTAACTGTCCTGCGTTCGTTTGTTCACTTGTGTATAGCACAGTGACTTTTAGATGTTGATACCGCGGAGCAATCACCAACTGTCGTAACAAGCTATCGTATTTCGAGAGCTATTGGAAGTTCCGTGGTTACTTTTAACTGCAGAGATCTGTATTCACGCATCATACACCATTTATGACTCTTGTGCTTAGAACAAGCCTAGCATTGTGCATTGCTGCTAATAAATTCACAGTAAAAAAATGCGAATAGCCACCACACATAACGGTTATTTAGCTAGCAATATTGCGCTGTAGTCATCGATAGGAATATTACGTATCGTTGCGCGCCGGTGAATGTGTCCCTATCTTATCTGGTGGAGTGTTGACACAAGTAATGCTGGCACCAACGCACATCGTGCCTCTACACACTTAAGGCGCAGTTCCACCGGGCGCACGCAGAGGCTACGCACGTGTGTTAAGCTTCGCTTTGCAAGGAAACGTATGTGATTGTGTCCACTGCAACCCACGGACACGCTAAGCATCAATTGACGTCATTGATACATGCGTGGCTTGCTCAAATAGGCGCTTACATAGCTCACCACTGTCAACGCCATGCACGCTGTGCATGTGCTACACGGCTTGTGTATCTCATCGCTGCGCATTCTGTGCACGGGTACGCGGAGCATTTTAGCTGCGTGGATTTCATTTGTTTGACCACGTGGGCCTACGTTTCCAGTGCGGTACACACTACAAACGAAAATACGACTATGTACAGCTGTAGCACGAAGCTCAGCAATTGTCAAAATGGCGCAGACATCGCTTCCCCGCCCGTCCCACCTCCTGCAATAAAGCTACGCACGCTTGGTACCACGTGTACAGCGTGCATGGCGTTGACCTACGTAGGCACCATATTCGAGCAAGCCACGTGGACTGCAGAAAACACGTGCGTAGCCTCTCCGTGCGCCGTGGAGGGCCACGCTACAGTCGTGGGTTAATATTCGTGTATAGTGTGTACTGCAGTGGAAACGTGGACCCACGTGGTCAAACAAATGAATCCACGCAGCTAAAATGCGCCGCGTGCCCGTGCACAGCATGCGCTGCGGTGGAACTGCGCCCTTACACGTTCGTCGAATCTAGGTGTGCAATATTGCCAAAATAGGGCGTTATCCTTGGCTGTTTCCTTCGCCGTTGAAGCAATCACAATGACTAATGTCATGCAGTTAGCAACTAGCCTGCCCGAACTGTCTGTACAAGAGCAACTCATTTTTCTACAAGGTACATTCGGCTATAATAAAACGACATGGATAGGTCTATCCCATTGCACAACAATGTTCAGAGATCATCTCTAATGCGCAGTGACCTTTTAAATGCGGTCACAGCAAAAGTAAGTACGTGTATCCCGCACTAATCTAACCCTAAGCCTAACGTAATAAACTCTTCATTTAACATAAACGTTTGTTTTTGATTTTTTTTCTGCTGGATTGAGTTACATTTTATCTCATTACTAGGACATGCAAACTGGATACCCGGATAACCGAAAAAACCGGATAACCGACTGATTTGAAACCCGGGTATTTTTGTATATAAAACCGGATTTTTCGGGTTTTTTTTCGGTCAGTCTATGTATAGTGACATGAGTAAGTGAGACGAGTGCTCAGTGCACATGTTGTGTTTGTCGGTGGTTTCACTGCAGATACAGTTACACAATATATCTACGAAAACATCATGTACGTAAGGAAAAATTTACATCTTTTTAGGAAAAGAGGTGAAAGACATAATTATAGTACTAGAAATAGGGACCTATTAGTTCAACCAGGTTTCAGACTGGCTAAAGTAGACTCATCTTTCATGGGGTACTGTTTAAAACGTTATAATAAAATTCCTCCCCACATACTTCAACTGAATGAGACTAAATTTAAATCTTGTATAAAACGCACACTATGCAGGCAGGCATATTATAAGTTGGGGGATTATATCACCGATAAAAATGCTTGGCTGAAGGCTGGTCCTGCTGCACAACCTCAACTAGGTAATTGATTAACATTTAAAAACAATGTTGGAGCTGCTGAAGATTGTAAGACTATCTTTGCATTGTATAAAGTCAATCTCCTTTGTATTATATAATTGCATAGCACAGGTGTGAGTACTATGTACTATAGAGCTACCATTGACCGGGTAATATGTCTTTCATTGACTTGAATGTGCCCTGGCGGCTGAGAGTATGTCATGCTCACTTAGATGTCTCGCTGATGGTGGCGCGTGTGTTGGATCATTTAGCTCCCTTCAAAATGGTTGAGCTGAATGGTGCTAATCCATGCGTCATGTTCGTGAACGGGCGCCGTCAGTTGGGACTGATCTATTAGCTGCCATGGCTTATTTTAATTGTTTTATTTTGAATTGTTTTATTTTGAATTGTTTTTTTTTTTTTTTGTTTCTTTTTGGTGTACCTACTCTGGACGCTTTTAACGTGTACTTTTTATTTTTTATTTTTACATCGTTCTCACATTATGTTATAAATTCAACATTATATGTGTAACTAATATTTTTGTAACAATTTAATTTAAGAGAGTGTCCATGGAGTTTCTTGCCCGTTCTTCTCCATAGGTACCTACGCTTGGAATGGGAATGTAGCTTCATTTTTCTTACTGACCGACTCCTTGACAATTCAAAAGTGCCTGTAAATGGTTTAATTGAAATAAATGATTTGAGTTTGAGTTTGATATTATTTTTATCAAGGTAAGTTTGATCACATACTTTTATATCACTCGTATATTATGCATTGCTTATATAACATGAAGTGTATGACCAAATACTGAAATGTAATCACAGCAAGGATGTTTTGTATGTTTAAGTAATAGCTTTAATTAATTAGGTTATGGCAGCCGGAACGTTCTTATTTTTGTAAATATGTAATGTACCTATAAATAAGAGCCTGTTTTTGTTTGAAGTAGTTTGAGCTGATCACTTAAGCATATTGTTACATTTAAACTGTAATGTTTTGAAAGTTTTGATTAAGTATATTAATAACGAAGTAAATTTACATGATTTTTGGATAATATGAAATGTGAATGTTAAAAATATAAAATTGATACATAGCTAAGTAGACTTACAAAGAGTGCGTTTTTTTAGTAAGTATTAGTTAGTAAGTATTTACAATAGGCAATATGGCACAAATGTGGCATATTGTTGGCTTAATTGTCTTCAATTTTGAATCTTCGTCGTTGAGTTTCTTCCTTTCTGCACCTAAAGTGCATTTAACTTGACTACGTCGCCTAAAACTTCCTTCCAGTTGTCCGTCATTGTTTTTAAGATTATGATCATGAAAGTTTGCAACAATGGCACTTAATATTTACAGAAAGAAATATCATAAAGAGGGCTGACGATGTAGATAATGCCGATACAGCAAAGACAAAATATGTGGAAAAAAAATCCGCTGGTGATAAATCATCAGTATGGTTTTATTTAAAAAGCAAAAAATAGTAATTTGGTTTAGCTGTGTAACTTTAATTTTTGATCTATATCTATAAGAATGACTGATTTATGTTTTGGTAAATTAGGAATAAGACTTCTATTTCATGCGATATTTAAATAATAATTTTGATCACATTTTATGTTTTACTATTTGGTTGTGCTTGTTTGTATTTTATGACAGTTAAATTGTTATTTAATATTCTGTGACTTTAGACCTTTGTGTACCTACCAAATGTTCCTAGTTTTGTATGTTAGGTACCTTAAGTTCTGAAGACTATGTTATTTTCCTAAATAATAAGCTTTATTCTATGTTATATATAAAGAAAATAAACTTTTTGTATTGTTACTTAGTACTTGTTGCTTATTTCAGTCCAAACAAATGCTCATTATTATAAAAATAAGTGAGATAAACGTAAAAAAAGACATATCCCTAGTAGCATTTTTTGTTGGCATTTAGTTGGACCACTTACCTCTGTAAGTGGCCCAACTTAATGCCAACAAAAAATGCTACTAGGGATTTTGGTTAGACTTCAGCATTTTCATTTCTTTACACAAATATTTCTCATTTCTGTAAAAAATTAAACAAAAAAACCGAAAAAACCGGTCTAACCGGTTTTGTAATCTCAAAACCCGGGTTTTTTATACAACCCGGTTTTTGCATGCCCTACTCATTACGCTGTCCCAGATAAATTAATTCGGCCACTTAAGAGTCTATACTACCTCAGCGCCACCTCACTCTGTATCTCGCTCGCACACAATTGCTACCGGTCACGCGAGCAGACAGGGCGGCAGAGAAAAGACTCCAAGGCGCCGATAGTTTAGGTAATTTAGTTTTACGGTGAAAATAATGGTCATTTAAAAAAAGTTAGTAATATAAAACCTGCTTTATAGTTAGTTCAGTTAATATGCAAAGTTTCATTATCTAATTTGAAGTATTTTTTGAATACCAGCGGTTTATTGTTCGGTTTGGAGGTAACTTTGGTTTTTTTTTTCGATAGAGGAAATTTTATGGGATCGTGTTTTCGGCTAACATAGTACTTAACATTTATCCTCAACTTTACCATATATTTATGTCAAAATTAATGCTGCAGTATTTTCGACATAACGGAGGATCATGCTAAGCCATTTGAGGTAATATAGGCCCTTAAGTTGTTTTGCTCTTCGAGGTACCTTGGTTGTACAGGAATCTCATTTCCAGGAAATCTCATAAAAATACACAGTTGTTTAGACGTGCGTGCGTCTATTCGAGCTATCCTCTATAGCCCGAATAGAAGAACGCCGATTGCAGATTAAGCAGTATTAAGGCTTGTTAAAGCGACTGTAACTAAGTGCTAACAGCTTGCATTCTTTAATTGAGCATTCAGTATCGCTCGGTGTTGTTTTCACATTAGCTGTTCACAGCGTATAAGTAAACATCTGATGGATGAAATCAAATGCGTCTCCGAGTTAATCGTGCGATGCGCTGTAACAATAAAGTAGGCGGTAGACTGCCGGCAGACCGACGTTACGCCTGTCTTTGGTAACGTGAGTGTGACGGACTGCGGCGGCCGGCCGTCACTCGCGCTGAGCTTAATTTGCCGCCCGCGTCGCCGCGGCCGCCTCAGTGCCGCAGTGCCGCTAATTACTACACAACACGTCTTATTATTCCGGCTATTAGAGCTCGCTTTGATTCCCCCGTGTCGTGTGAGTTTACATGTAACTACTACTGTTTTGATTGCGGCAGTGTGTCAAATGGAGTACAAAAATATTCGGAACCCTATAAACTTTTGAAATTGCTCATAAACCCCTTACATAGGAATTTAAGCAGAACTCAATCCCAGAAGCCTAGCTATGAGCTATCAACATTACAGCTGAACAAAACAGTGTCCCTAATGACGTATAGGTGGTAGCCTCCAGATACGCAATAATCGAGAGAGAGAAGCGTTTTATGGCACATCAAAATGGTAGGCAGCTTAGGAGCACAGACATTGTCGTTATCGGCATAAATCTCAGGCGAGGATATGAAGACTTTCAAGAGTGTACATGAGAACAAATACATGACGAAGATGTTGTTACACAAAGCGTCTAAAGGTCAAGTTGACGAGGTTCAAGGTACTCGTCAAAAAACCTCAAATCGATAGCAGACGTTTTAATCTGATAATTATGAAATGAACGAAGTAGAGAGTATAATTTTTACAAATGGAATAAACCTCAAATGTAACTGAATCCTTGCTACAGGTGTGTATGTGATGATTAATGATACGTGTGATATAATTACATGAACTTGAACCGACCGCCGCGAATAAAAATAAAAATATTAAAACTCTGACGTAAAACTGTTATTGTTGTGACGGAAATGCAGATTGTCAAGATTTACATGCGATCTGCGTACAAAGCTAATGTTCTAGCTACTCCTAGCTATAGTATAGATGTATCACAAACGAGACAGAGTTTCAGGGAAATAAGGATTTCAGGGATTTCGTGAAATTAGTGAGAATGGATGGCAGATTTCCGACCAGTCTGACGCAGGTCCGGTTTGCGAGACTCCTATTTAGACAAATAATCCAATGGACTAAGGTTCTCTTGTTCTTCGAACGTAATCCACCCGTGTCGGGCTGGCGATGGTAAAGGAATAATCGACTTCTCCCGTGATTGATTTTGATTTATCCTCATTTCCCAGGGAGATTTCCCAAGATTCAATCATTATTATCAACACTGCTTTTCCTTAAACAGTTTACAGATACGCAGCGCAAAGGAAAGTTCGCAATAAAAATATTACAAAATATCAAGTGAAGTGGTTCAAGATTTTATCAATTTACTGCAGCTACCATAGCGACCAGAACACTACTGCGTAGCTCCATAATAAGGCGTGGGCGGCGAGTGGGCATCAGTTTAGTGTTAAGCCACTGTAGCGCCTTAATATCAGGTTTAATCAGTCTATTGTATCGTCTGAGTACTGAGTAACTGACGGACTAAGTGCGTTAAGAATAGGAGGCCACAGGAAACCTATTTCGGTTGCCGAGTTACGAGTTGGTATGGCGGTATTTTAGGCGCCAACCGTAACATTCAGTTATTAACGAAGTAATAGGAAAACGATGGCAGATTTCAGTTCAATCAAACTCACACGATTAGTTCAATCATATCGTTAGTATATCGACGCTTTCCGCTACAAAGGGCGTAACTCCAAATCCCATACTTTTGGGAATGAGCGAAAACGAAAGAAAATAATACATTTTGTTTTAAGAAAGTATTATTGTCTTTTAAAGTTAAAGAGAGTATTATTTTCTTTCGTTGTGCTTTAATTTTATAAGTGTAAAAAAGAGTTATTTATAATTCTATTGTTTTTATACTAATAAAATTGAGTTCTGGGAAGCACATCGATTTGGAGTTACGCCCTTTGTAGCGGAAAGCGTCGATATAATACGTTCGGAGCAACTTTTTTTTTTTTTTAGGTGTCACTGGTAAGTTTTTTTTTTGGTCATCTGAATGAAGCAGTTAATGTTTTCAACATTTTAACGTCCACGATAGCTCTACTAAGCCATGGGTTTGAGATTTATAATGTTTGTAGCATTTTGAAGACCATCGCTTCGAAATTCAGGATGCACGTGGACGTAACAGACGACATTATGGTTTGTGTAGGGCATGTTTTTTTCAGGATTCAGTACCGTAGACCACATCCATACTTTTCGGCAAATTGTACAGAAGACCGAGGAGAACAACCAGCCGCTGTGTATGGCATTTGTAGATCCCGAGAAAGCCTTTGGACTCCATCGTAATGTGGGCAGTTCTGGCCTCTCGGCAACGATGACGAATTGACTGACGCTATATCGAAGTCTTGAGATGTTTGTATCAGATCCAAGACAAGGAAACCAGCCCCATCCAACTGCTCAGAGGAGTGAGACAGGGGGATGTGATATCCCCAAAACCAATGCGTTGGAGGACGTCTTTAAGACGCTGGACTGGACTGGACAGGGAATCAAAATGAACAGTGAGTACATCTCACACCTTCGCTTCGCCGATGACATCGTCATAATGGCAGAGAGCTGATAGACCAGATGCTGCAGCTGCACAGCCTAAATGGAGTCTCTCGGCGGGTTGGTATGAATTTGGATAAGTCGCTTCTCAAAGTTGTTTAGGAGTATGTCTACCTAGGGCAAGTCATTCAGCTCGGTAGACACAACTTTGAGAAAAAAGCCGACAGGAGGATCCGGTTGGGATTGAGTTTTCCAAACGGGCGGCGTTTGGAAAACTCTGTCAAGTCTTTTCGTCGCCTATCCCGCGTCCTGCCCGTTATGACATACGGTGCCGAAACGTGGACACTGACAGTCGGGGTGGTCCACAAATTTAAGGTTGCTTAGCGCGCTATGGAGCGGGCTATGCTCGGAGTTTCTTTGAAGGATAAATTCAGGAATTAAATTATCCGGATGATAACCGGAGTTACACACAGCTTGCAGATTAAGCAAGCTGAAGTGGCAGTGGGCAAGCCATGTTTGTCGAAGGACTGATGGCCGGTGGAGCAGACGAGTCCTGGAGTGGAGACCGTGTATCGGCAACCGTAGTGTGGGACGCCCCAGCTTGATGAACCGACGACCTCAAAAAGGTAGCTGGGACAGACTGGATGCGGAAGGCGGAGGACAGAGTGTTGTGGCGCAGCCTGGAAGAGGCCTATGTCCAGCAGTGGACTGCGATAGACTGATTTTTTCTTGGTGTGAACTCCCCTTTAAACTCAACTCACCTGTATGATGAGCGGGCGCACAGCATGTATGCTCTCGTCGTTGACGTGCGACGGGAACGCGTCCAGGTCCAGGTCGATGATGGCACATTTCGAAGAGTTGCAGTAGTTTGACACCTGCGACAGATATACTGATGACTGATGTCTTCCTATGACGAAATATAATGTAGAGAATAGAAGCAATTGGGTCATTTGGTCGCATTAGTAGCTAGTACTGAACGCCGATAGTTGTTGATGGATGTTCTCACTCCATAAATAAATGATACTGCGGTCGTGTTTGCTGCAGTCGCAGGGTTGGTTTTTACATGAACACAAAAATAAACAGTGAAGCCGTTAGCTAATGAGAAGGCTATAGAAATCAAAGCCAAGCAAATAATGTTACTAAATCTAGTTAAGAAAGTCGCTCACCACAGCCAAAGAATAGGGCTTTAATCCTAGATTATAGAGCAGCACGGTGTACGGCAGCTTGGCGGCGGCGCGGATGAAGCTGACGGCCTGCGCGTGCGCGTCGCTGCGCGCGTACGTCACGAGCGCGGGCGTGGTGGTGTTGTGCCACAGCTCTTGGCGCCCGTCCAGCCCCAGCAGCCGCGAGTACTGCTCCTCCTGCACCAGGTGGTTCTCCTCTACATCGCGCAGGTTCTCCTGCTGGGACAACGACGCCTGTTGCGTGGTAAATCTTATTTTAATGGATGACAGACAATATAAACAGTAATAAGATAGTTTAGTATTAAGTTATGCTTGATTTAATTTAGGAAACTATTAACTAAACTATAGTATGCTAAACCAAAAATGTTTAATAAATGCAGTAAAAAAATGGGTAACCCATGTTTAAAATAAGGGTAATATTTTTTTTTTTTATGTTGAATGTATTCGCATAGTAGACTCCTTGTTTTTTTATTCTAATTGACAACTGAATAGTACATAATTTACATTGTTCAATGGATCTAGTTTATCTGAGCTATTGCAATTCATGTATTAATATTTATTAATATTTTAATGATTCTATAGATAAGGGTCTTCTGTAGTAGGATACTACAATTGAGCCTCACCAACAGGCCTTCTTATCTGCCATTCCCTAAACCAAGTGGTTTAAGTAACAAATGGTTTTTTGTAGATTAAAATGGACCTATGATATCATTAATTCTTATATGTTAACTAGCTGCTTCTGCTTTGTAACATCGGCCGTCTGTCAGTGAAAGTCCCATCAAAATTGGTCCAGCTGTTTCAAAGATTATCCAGAACAAACAAACAGACAAAAATGTTAAAATTTGTTTACTGTATAAACTTTTATACGCATTTAGGAAAAAGCTGTTATTTTGACATTACAAACAGACACTTAAATTTTATTTACTATAGATGATACTCTGACAAGAAATACATGTTGCGCCGATCCCAAATAAATTGGGATAAGGACAGGAGAACGATGATACATCCAAGAGATGATTATAATATATGGTAATTTTAAAGTAGCAGCAATCTGTAGAGTTCTTCAAAACATGATAATATTATTGGTAAATATTGCTTTAAAAATAAAATAAATATACTTTAATTGACAGGGGACTGAAGTAATACTGCAATCTAGTTTATAAGGGCCAAGGGCCAAGGTGCAGGTTTTAATAAAAACATTGTAATTGTTTCTAAACAAATGTAACAATGACCTGGAACACTGTTTATTTTATTCATAGTACGAATCTTTGTTGTAGCAGTATTGTGGTAACAGTAGAAATCTTTGTTTACATTTGAATATTGACCTCTGTGGTTAGTCATTGAACTCCATTGTTTGAAAAAATGCATTTTAAATTGTATATTGTACAATGTGCAACAGATCAAAAGTTTGTGAAACAGAATATGACAGGAGTTTAGATACTAAAATAAAACTGATTAGGCGATGTTTAGATTTTAATAAAAACATTAAAGGAACTTTGTTAATGTGATATTTCCTTAAATTATAATCATATATAATTCTTTTAGAAACCAAATATTTTTTCTTCACAATAAACAATTGGGATTCCTAATTATTTGAAAACTGTATTACTATTTAACAAACCTGAAAATCTTTTATGTGCTGGTGTGTTTGCGTGACAATACTCTGGATGGATTGCGGCGGCTGCGAGTGGAATACTATCAGAAATATACTTATTGCAAACACCGACGTCGAAAACAGCAAAAAACTCTTAGTTTTCATTTTGTCCGCACATTATCACACACTGCATTCGACTCCAAACATTTCTCCTCCACTCTCACGCTTAACAAACGGTCTGAAGCTCCCACTGATCCGGCTAAATCATTTTCAAAATTGTTCTATCACAAAATAAAAGAAATCAATATCAATGACACGAGTCACCGCAAACCCACACGCACCCTACGTTAGATTACAGGTACGCACATGCTAACTTTAACCAATGTTATGCCGCACACACGATGAATTATTTAAGCGGATGTCGCTATTAAATTATATTGTCGTAGGTACATTTTCTATTCAAGTATGCAATCGCTCTGAACAAAAAGGCGTTCGATCGTCTTCCTTGCCTTTGTTTGACAGCTGTCAATGAAGCTCTTTAGTGTTGCCTTATTATTTTAGAAATAATACAACCGAGTACAGACTTTTAAACTGTTTTGTAGATTTAAATTAAAAGACTAGTGTTCACATCATGAAATGAAAAAATTGTTTTTTTTTTTTTTTTAATAATTTTATTCATGACCATCATAGACATAGAAAATTATAGACCACTGCTTGGCGTGTCGTTGTAAGGGACCGTAGACCGAGAAAACTATAGACCACTGCTTGGCGTGTCGCAGAAAGGGACAGAAAATCAAGGTACTTGAAACTATAGGGTTACCCTCTTCAAAGTGATTTTACCCCGAATGTTCAGACGTTTTTCAATCTCTATTATCTACTTTGTACAAACGCACAGGGTTTATAAATAGAAACAAAACATCTATACCCAAAGTCTGAAATTCAGATCATTTATGTAAACAAAAGGGATAACATATCAAAAAAATATATCTTCGTAATGGTTATTCATATAAAATGGCGAAAAAAAAGGTGCCATTTTCTTTTAAGTACTGATTTTAAGAAATAATAACTGTAAAATAGTCATACCGTAACTTTTTTTTAATAAATTTTCGGTTTTAAACAAAGTTATTATAAAAAGTAGATTTTCTGGTATAAAATATTTTATGGTACTGGTAACAATGCAGGAGATCCAAACATTTTCAAATTTTTTACATCTCCAACAACACTAATATTACAACTCTCATTCATAGACTCATATCGTAAGTAGCATATCTTGCCACATTTTGGATGAAAACTGTTTTGAGTGGAAATCAATTTTGGGAGGCCTACATCTAGCAGTGGATTTAAAAGGGCTGATTATGACGATCATAATGCCGTGTCTCCGACAAACTACACAAAACATTGTTTGGCAACGGTATTTTGTTTGCATAATTCTAAAAATTATTTCATTTTAATTTTATATGATAAGATATTTATTTTGCAAATATGGGTACAAAACACGGTGACATATAAAAATATTATTAGCAACAGCCATGTTTAACCAGAAGGCATGCAAAAGTACAAGATACACTATAAATGCTAAGAACTTAGGGGTTTATTTATAAACGCTGCTTAAAGTTAAGTAATGATTAGCGACTGTTTAACCATACATTTTTGACGTTTGCACGTCACTTAACTTTAAGCAACGTTTATGAATAAATCCCATAATCATAAGAATAAACAATGTCAATATAAAGATTGATTAACTTTAATTACAATTTAATTATGAAGTACTTCAATAATTATTTATACTATAGACAATTTTTCTCAGTCAACTTATTTAGTATAGGAATAAAAAATTATAATAATAATAATAATTGAATGTCATATTTTTCCAATTTCTAATCATGACAAGAATTAAGAAATTCCTTTCTCCATTAAAAATTCTGTCACACTATAATACGCTTTGTCTACTAAAAAATGTCGAAGTTTTTTTTTTAATAACGCCAAATTTAATTATTTCCAACTCCTCGGTAATTTATTATAAATAACTGGCACCATGTAGCAGACACTTTTGCGCATTAAAGTCGTTCTCGCACTAGGGAGATACAGCCTACTATTATCACGCCTATTTCGTGGAAATAGGTCAGCTATGCGGTCAAAACGATCAGGGTTTAACTTTACAAACACTGCCATTTCTAAAATATATATGCATGGTAAAGTTTATTATGTTTAAAATATGGTACGCAGCTGTCAGTAGCTTGCAGTTTTAAAAAGGACCGTATGCACCTTTTCTGTGCTTTGAATGCAGTTTCTCTTTCGGTGGAGTTGCCCCAAAAAATAACGCCGTATCGTAGGTGGCATTCGACTAAACCATGGTAGGCAGTCAAGAGTGAGTCTAGATTTACAATAGACGACATCGTATGTAAAGCGTAGGCGGATGTGCTTAGTTTTTTGCAAAGTGATTATTTACAACAAAAAAAAAAATGATAAAATGCTTTGCACCACTGTCCTGTCATTTTGGAAGTGACATTTCTTGACATTACTTTGTTTACATAAATTATCTGAATTAGAGACTTTAGGTATAAGTCAAAATAGTTTATTCATAGTAGGAGTTCTTTCACCTGCGGGAAAAAGAACATTTAAAGAAAACCGGAGATACAGCATAAAAAATATTTTTATCTCCACTTTCATCCATAGTTCCCGTGATTTTGGTTGGGCGGGAAATCTGAAAGTTTTTAACACTTTAATACCTACTACAAATACAATATTTTAAACTATAAATAGATACTAACAGGTAAAGATGTAATATTACGTCCAGTGAAAAGTGGAACAAATTTGCTGCCAGCACTATACATACACTCTAATAAAGCATTCATCTGAAATTATTGATAAAGGTAATTTATTTTATTGGCGTACAATTTTCCCCTGAAATGGGGAAGTATCCGAGTAAAAAGTAGGCAGCACTGAGCTTGGAGGTTATGTAAAGAATAATAAATAATGAAAACATAATTCAGATCTCATTTTATCTTGAAACAGCTGTATATTTATTTTAAGAGTTTAAAAACCATATTAGTTGAAAACTTCCACTGTCTTTCACCGAATAAACTAAAATATTTAGCAACTTACGAATGAAAGGACAATCCGGCAATTTTCTTCTCACTATCGCTTTTGCAACCAAAAACACTGCACCTTACCATTTTGCAGCAATAGCTAAACTCAATCCTCAACAAAAAACACAAAATAGTTAGTATTTTTCGAAATAACAAATTAAATAATTTAAAATTTCGTCGCAACCACTTTTCGAACGCGTATCAAACGTCAAACTTTGTTTAGCAACTGAAGTGCTGTCCTTGAAAAACGCGACACGCGATAAGGGACAGAAAATGTTATGCTCTGTCTCTTTTCTTTACAAGCATCTTGTATATATTTTTCTTTTTATTGTGTAAGTGAGATAGAAGATGACCAGCGGTCTATATTTTTCTCTGTCTACGGCAACCCTACTCACGGCCAAATGTCATCAAAGTTCATCAAACCTCGTTCCAGATCAAAATTTAATTTCTTGTGCATGGCAATAATAGATTATCTCTTTCCAACTAATAAGTTTTGGTATATGCATATCAACAATATTTATGTTATAATGGTGCATTCATATGTGGTTTTTCTGAATCACCTAACAAAATAAAAAAGGGTTCTTCGTCGTGAAGAATCCGATATTGTAAATGTAAATTGTCGTTTTAATAGTTGTATTCAACAGTTAAAATAGTCTAGTATTCCATTAAAATTACCGGAAATATGTCGAACATATCAAAAAGGAGAAGAGAGGGTTCGAGGACCAAGATCAAGGTACGGAAAGAGGTCATGTCGTGGCCTACTCATTCACAGAGCATATCGGCGCCTACGAGGCATTTTTGTTCTTGTTTTACAATAACGGCTCTCAAAATTGTATAAATTCAGTTGCCTAGATGATGAGAGATGAAAAGTTGTTCCCGCTATAATTAATGATACAACCCCCAACCTGACCAGCTATTCAGTTTCGCATGACTTACTCATCAGAATAATCATGATATTGTCATTTACTACTGAGTACATCTCGCTCAATCTATGCACGTCCTGATAACAAATGTGTTGTTTGATATACTGCGCAAATTAATTTGAGTACCTACCTTTGCAACTATGCACTCTCTTTACAATATTCAAAATAACTGTTATTTAAAAACCTAAATAATAAGATACATACCATGAATGACATCACTGACTGACCACCAAGGTCATTATTTGTTTGTCATGATAATAAAGTCACTATGTTATGGAGAGCACTAACTGATAAAAAGTTTGGAATTCTATGATAGTCTTATTTGTCTTTCACATTTTATTTACATTATGAAAAAACATTGTTTAGGGAAAAATTTCAATATTCCACTGTGGTAGTATATCTGTTGTTTCCCAGTAAAACCACACCTAAGTTAATTATATTCTTTCTATGCATATTAATATTACAATGGGTGGTCATTGTAATTACTTCATTTATTATCTATACATATAATAAAATCGTAACAAAGTCAAAACTGTACATTGAATATTTTGAAAAAAAAAAAAAAAAAAATACCACGAGGTCTGGGAATGATTGTGATGCCGAAAATATAGTTTTTTAGAATTTTTGTCTATTTGTCTGAATGTATGTTTCAGCTAAACGCAAAAACTACTGGACAGATTTTGTTCAAATTTTGCATAGATATTTCCTATAGGTCTGGTCAAATTACTATGTATAAATTATCACACTATTTGCTATGGGGGATGAGCAGTATTGCATTATGTTTTGAGATGGGTCCATAAGGGCAGGTACCTTAACCGTGGTCGCTACAAGAAAATGGTCTTAAGATACTATCCTCAACTTTTAGAAAAAAATTGATCTACATTCACAGATTTTGAAAAAAATGTACAGAAAAACATTACTCCAGCAGGAATCGTTTTTTCCGTTTTATTCCAAAACGACAAAACGCACAAACTTTTTATTTGGTGCACATTTACAGCAGATTACGCACTAATTATACGTTCCACTCATATCACTCTAGGAGACACTTTCCTGCTGGGGTAACGTACACAATTGATTGGACCTGTCCAGTGTCCAGTCAGTGCACAAACCTATTTAACACAATGAGATCATAAACAATCTAGAATTTTTTATTTCAATATATAACCTCACTTTACATCTAAGTAGTCCACTCAATAAATAACCCAAAAGGGGGTGTAGAGTGCGTGAGCTGGGACCTAAGTGATTTCTTCAGAAAGTTGTTCAGGGTGCTTAGGGAATAAACATACAAAAGTCCCCGCGTCTAGGAGGTGAGCCAGAGTGGGGGGGGGATCAAAGTTCCCACTTTGGAGTTTTTCGCTAATATCTTTAAAACGGTACGTCGCACAGTGGGCTGAAATTGACGTTCATAGACATATAACACTTTTTTCCCAAATGTCCACTTTTATGACTTGAAACTGTTTTGGGAGACTAAATACATGCCTAAAAATATCAACATTATGGAATAGCATTGCAAACAACGCAAACAGAATTTTTTCATTAAAAATTACTATGGAGCTGGCATGAAAAAGTCTTATATCTCCGCCATTTTTCAATTGGCCCTAATTCCTTTGCAGGTAATTAAACCTTGAATTATTTAGAATTTTTTGACATACTCTCCGAACCGGCCAGTGTCTCGACCTTTTTTTTTTAAACGATTTCGATTTACTATTTTCTTTTTTTTTTTTAATCAAATTTATCTTAATTTCAGCTTAAAATCTACACGGACTACTTAAACGATGAACTACCGATCACTACTTTGTATAAACACGCCAAATGATCATAAAAAAATTAGTTTCAAAGACTTTCATGCCAGCTGGCATGAAAAAGTCTTATGTCTCCGCCATCGTTCAATTGGCCCTAATTCCCTTGCAGGTAATTAAACCTTGTATTATTTAAAAAAAAAATACATACTCTCCGAACCGGCCAGTGTCTCGACTTTAAAAAAAAAAACGATTTCGGTTTTATTTTTTTAATCACATGGTTAGCTTAATTTTAGCTTAAAATCTACACGGACTACTTAAACGATGAACCCGACCACTACTTTGTATAAACACGCCACAAAAATTAAGTTTTAAAGACCTAATTATGTAACGATCTTATCGTCATTATTTTATGAGTTTAAGTAATTTTGTTATTCATATCTATTCTATGAGGGTAGTGAATAAACTAGTTTACTGATCACACTAATTTAATTTCTAAGTACACAATGGGAACGGCTGGAGGTAATTACGAGTATAATGAAATAATTTATATATTTAAATCAGCAATTCTAATTAAAAATATATTTACAAACAAAGGCAAAATAAAAACAAAAGAAAAACTATGGAAAAAGTAAACTAAAGCGACAATTTTCAGTGTTAAAAAAATTTAACTTTACGAATACAAAAAATAAACCTATTATATACTAATTTTAAATATAAACAAAAAAATCTCAATAATTTAGATTCTTGAAGTTTTAACAGTGTCAGCGTTTTCTCAAAGAAAGTTTCCTTTTTTTTGCGTCTTAATGGGTCTTGTTGATGAAACAAGTGGATCTGACGAAAGAAGAAGGACATTAAAAATATCCTCCTTAGAATTCACTACTATTCTTACGGGAGTAGTGTTCCCTGAATCTTCTAAAATCTTTGTTCCGGGTTTCCGATGCCTCTTCCGAAAGACTCCCAATTGGTACTCCCGTGCTGCCATCTTTGGTAATTCCATGACCCTGCTTCACTATGTCAATTAGCAGACTGATTTCTGTTTTGAAGCGATCTTGAATTAATTTCTTCCTTGCGTCCTTTACATCTTGATCAGCTTTTCCTTTAACAGCCCACTTTTTAATGTCCAATCTGTAGCATATGTGTAAAAGGCATTCCATCATATTAATACGCGCATGAAGTGAAGAAATCCCAAACTCCATCATGTCAGCCGATGTTGCCAGTTTTGACACTGCTTCCAAATTGTTTAGCTCAGACGGTTTCGCTTGGCAAATGTAGCAAGACGCGTTTGATCTAGCTGCTGAAAGGTATGTGCATATCTTAGCATCGATCATCGTCATCAAGGGCTTGTGGCCAATTGTATTGCACTCAGTTGGTCGAAGAGCAGATATTTCATCCTTCATTTTCTATTCTTCTGCCTTCACGACTGCTTCACTTTCTTTAATAAAAGTAAACTGTTCGGGTTTTGCCTTTGCATTTGATGTTAATTAGTTTGATCATTAAACTCATTAACTCACTACCCTCATTAGCTAACTCATAGAATAGATATTAATAACAATATTACTTAAACTCATAAAAAAATGACGATAATTAAGATCGTTACATAATTAGGTCTTTGAAACAATTTTTTTTATGATCATGTGGCGTGTTTATACAAAGTAGTGGTCGGGTTCATCGTTTAAGTAGTCCGTGTAGATTTTAAGCTTAAATTAAGCTAAACATTTGATAAAAAATATTTAAAAAAAATATTAGATCGAAATCGATTTTTAAAAAAAAGGTCGAGGCACCTGGCCGGTTCGAAGAGTATGTCAAAAAATTCTAAATAATTCAAGGTTTAACAACCTGCAAGGGAATTAGGGCCAATTGAAAAATGGCGGAGATATAAGACTTTTTCATGCCAGCTCCATAGTAATTTTTAATGAAAAAATTCTGTTTGCATTGTTTGCAATGCTATTCCATAATGTTGATATTTTTAGGTATGTATTTAGTCTCCCAAAACATTTTCGAGTCATAAAAGTGGACATTTGGGAAAAAAGTGTTATATGTCTATGAGAGTCGATTTTCAGCCCACTGCGCGTCGTAGAAAAAAAAAATCTTCTGTGTAATGAAAGCATATAAAATTCTACAACTTTTATCTTATTCACTTTTTCCGAATTCCTACCCATTTTCGAACTATACGTTCCGGAAAAGTGAATATTTTCGAAAAAACAACTTTTATCAAACACTAGCTGTTGCCTGCTACTTCGTTCGCGTTATTTCGGGATAAAAAGTAGTGTATAGGTATATGTTCTTAATCCAGGTCCTAACCTATCTGCCTACTAAATTTTATCCAAATCCGTTCAGCCGTTGAGTTATCGAAACTTTTATCTATGTATATTATACTAGCTTTTGCTCGCGGCTCCGCCCGCGTAGATTACGGTAATCTATTAAAAAAGTAGCCTATGTGCTTCTCCATATCACAGGCTATATCTTTGCCAAATTTCATGACGATCGGTTCAGCGATTTAGGCGTGAAAATGTAACATACAGACAGACAGATTTACTTTCACATTTATAATGTTAGTATGGGTACATATACCATTTAAGTCTTCATCCGTTTAGGCCGTGAGGGTCCTGACAAGGGTTCTTTTTCCAAGGTACTCTCATCCTCAGTGGATGGTCCTTGCTGAAGGAGCTCTACCTCATCTTCACCATCGTCTTCGTTAATAGACACGCCGTTGAGGCATTTCCCTTGGCAATGGAGGCACGCCGCAAAACAGTTAAGCATTGCTTTCCGACATCAACATTTGCCACTACCACAATCCTTGGTGCAGCGGCAAAATATTGTTTTCAGAAGGACCTCCGGTGCTGGCGAACCTTCGGTTGTAATTGACACCATGTGGTCTCCCACATGTTTCCATCCCCACTCTTGAGGAGGTAGCCCATTCCCGAGCCACAGCTGCACTTGGTGGCAGGTGCGTCGTGAATACTGTTTAGCTGCGTTCTCAGTTGGTGAGAGGGAGCTGAAGTCAGGCTTAATATTTGCCACTGATCTCATGAAAGACTGGAAGCGGTACTGGTTGAGGGATGTCCGTCTTGCTGGTGCTCCATACCATTTGAGGAAGCACATCTTCCCAGCCTCTTCAACCTCACTGTGCGTGGAGGTGGGGTTGTAAAAGATCACTGCCGCTTCTTTGATGATCTCTGACTTCAAGTATAGTTTTGAGACACCCACTTAGCTTCTTCTGAAAGTTGCAGATGTGTCGCACCCGGTAAATGCATGTAATAACAGGATGTGTTCAAGTCCATGCAGCTGCATCTCTTGGGTGGACAGTGCAATTGTTTTGGTTTTCCCTCGGCCGGGTTTCAGCAGCAGGATGTCTTAGGTGGGAGGAGTGGAAGCTATAAAAAGGACAGCAAGGCCCACATCCTCACCAACGACAGCGACAGAACTATGAGTCGATTGTTCCACAGCAGTCTTTACGACAAGGATGTCAGCATCATCGATGGCCTGGAGAGTTTGTATCCCATTTTGCTGAAGCTTTGTCTGTAGTAAGGAAATGAACTGACCTTTATTGGTAGGATTAGACAAAAAATCTTCTTGTTTCGCTGGTATTGATGTTTTCCAAGACAAATCGATATCAGCAGACCTTCTCAGTTTCTATCGCCGCCTCTGTTCTTGTGACTTCGTAGAGTTAGCCGAGTTTGTGTACCCATCAAATACCACAGTACGACTCTTCCCAGGATAGTGGCGGTTGATGTAGGTGGTATATCCATCACAAATCGTGGGAGCACAGGCATCTTTTTGCTAAATTACTCTGTGCAGCTGGAATCCACAAAAGAACCCTTGTCAGGACCCTCACGGCCTAAACGGATGAAGACTTAAATGGTATATGTAACCATACTAACATTATAAATGTGAAAGTAAGTGTTACGTTTCACGCTTACACCGCTTAACCGATCGTCATGAAGTTTGGTAAAGATATAGCCTGTGATATGGAGAAGGACATAGGCTACTTTTTTAATCGATAACCGAAATTCACGCGGTCGGAGCCGCGGGCAAATGCTAGTATAATATACATAGATAAAAGTTTCGATAACTCAACGGCTGAACGGATTTGGATAAAATTTGGTAGGCAGATAGGTTAGGACCTGGATTAACAACATATATACACTACTTTTTATCCCGAAATAACGCGAACGAAGTAGCAGGCAACAGCTAGTGTTTGATAAAAGTCGTTTTTTCGAAAATATTCACTTTTCCGGAACGTATAGTTCGAAAATGGGTAGGAATTCGGAAAAGTGTAAAGAACGTGAAAGTGTTTAAAGTGTTTTAGAAAATTTTATTAGCTTTCATTACGTAGAAGATATTTTTGCTCTACAACGCACCGTTTTAAAGATATTGGTGAATAACTCAAAAATGGGAACTTTGATTTACTGGTAACCCTGATGGCAATTTTTTTTTTTATAAATGTAATTCGTCTTTTAATATTTTTTTTTGGATAATCTAAAATTTGAAAATTTGTATGCGTAACCCCAGCTGAAATATTGCGCCTTAGAGAAAATTGAGTTTTACAGATAATTCGTTCATAGTTAGTTGCAATCTGTTCAAGTTGTATTTTCGAAGTAGTTCGAGAAAAACTGATTTTACTGGAGTAACGTTACCCCAGCAAAATGTTTTTCAAAAAAGGCATTTGGCCTGAAACCAAGTACATGAAAAGATAGCTAACTGGTGTAAGTTGACGCGGCTTTTCGAAGGACCATTTGCGGGAATATAATTTTATGCGGGGTGGAATATTGGACGACACACAGAATTGAGCAAAAAGGGAATATGATGTACTAGCTTCTGCCCGCGACTTCGTCCGCGTTAAATTTCTTGTTCCCCCGACCCACCCCGTCGCAACACATTGCCTGCCCGTGCTTTTACTTCGTTTTCGCATAAACTTTAATTTAAAAAAAATTGGTGATATAGCCTGGGATATGGAGAAGGACTTAGGCTACTTTTTTACGCGATAACCGACATCCACGCGGGCGGAGCCGCGGGCAAAAGCTATCTATACTAATATTATAAATGTGAAAGTAGCTCTGTCTGTATGTACGCTGTCTATCTGTCTGTATGTTACGTTTCACGCCTAAACCGCTGAACCGATCGACCTGGGATATAGAGAAGGACATAGGCTACTTTTTTACGCGATAACCGACATCCACGCGGGCGGAGCAAAAAAAAAACGGCAAAAAATCATGTCCGTTGTATGAGAGCCCCCTTAAATATTACTTTTTTCTGCTTTTTAGTATTTGTTGTTATAGCGGCAACAGTAATACATCATATGTGAAAATTTCAACTGTTTAACTATCACGGTTCATGAGATACAGCGGAGCGGAGCGGACAGCGGAGTTTTAGTAACAGGGTCCTATTTTACCCTTTGGGTACGGAACCCTAAAAACTAACCCTTCAGCTTTAGAATAGACTACCTCGCAGAGTTGATCATTATTTTGCTGCGGAGTTATTATAAAACAGTTATATCTCCTAAGATATTCATTGCAATTAAATGTTTGTTTTTTCAACTTTGTTCAAAATTAAATACTTGTGATGAATAACGTATTTATTTGGATAAGGATTAATACCATGTTTATGAAAACTCCTTCGCAAATAATGCATTAATTTTGAACAAATTTGATTACCATAAAAAAGGTTATAGTGAGTCAATCTTAAAAGATAGACATATGCTGTCGCGGACTTTTTTTTTGAAAATTTAAAGAGGAACAATTCCATCATACATGATATTTTCGTAACTTAAACCATTTACGCAGCGCACGCAACGGAAGCTCTCAAAAAGGAATATTTTTTCCCGTTTTAGCAACATTTTTCATTTATGCTCCGCTCCTTTCGGTTGTAGCGTGATGTTATATAGCCTATAATATTCCTCAATGAATGGACTATCCAACACAAAAAGAATTTTTCAATTCCAACAGTTCCTGAGATTAGCGCGTTCAAACAAACAAACAAACAAACTCTTCAGCTTTATATATTAGTATAGATATATATTTTTTTAAATGTTTGTTCGCGGATAACTTCGGCGTTTATGAACCGATTTTGATGATTCTTTTTTTGTTAAAAAGGAGATATCCCAATGGTGGTAGCATGATAAGGAAACCAGGATCTGATGATGGCATCCCAGCTTTATATATTAGTATAGATATAGATTTGAGGTAACGAGTAAGAAAATAGGAGTGGATGGACTTACTTGGGAATCTTCTGGACGAAGCACGTTGGTTCAAAGACGGCCTTAGCAGACGTCCCACGTATTTACCTATTTTCTTACTTTCCTTGTGATGCACTTTCGCTTGATATTTAAATGTCACACTTGTGTCGGCCAACACTTTTATAAAGAGAGTTTAGAGTTTTATTAGCGGATTAATTTATGCGACGATGCGCATTGCGTGAACGTTGAGTTAGAACAGCAATTCAAACGAGAGAGTTTTCTCTCAAATCACAGTTGATGTGTGCAGCGATTGGCTTACGCTGCAGCGAAAACGCCTCTGATTCGGTGCGTGCGATGAGCGTCCCTCTCGTTCTGTTGTATGGGAATTGGGAGGGAAGGAAATATAGCTCAAAACTGCGGTCGGAAATGTTATACTAAAAACTTAGTTTTAAGCTTGCGCGAGCAATAGCTTTTGATGAGTTGTAAATGTATACCAATAGCAAAATTTGTTCATCTTATAGTTTTGAGATATTCAAGATTTTGCTGGGGTAACGTTTTGGGATTTTCAAAATCTCGAAAACTGTTCGTCGCAGAAGTTTGAAAAAAATACCAGTTATAGGCCTTAATTTGTTCAAATTTGTTCAAACATAAGTATTTCGATTCATCAACAAATGTCGATGTAATTAATTGTTTTTAAGAATCAGAAAAAATCGATTTACTCGTAAATTAGTATATTTACAAACAAATAAAAATCTGTTACATATACCTATCATATACCCTTTTAAGGTGTACAAATCTGAATTAAATAACTTTACGCGATATGAAGATATAAAGAGATTTCATCAAATTTCAAGCGGTGTTTCTTTGGCGATCGAATACACAGCTCCCTCTGAACACAAAACGATGGACTATAGATAACAAATTTGTTCATTTTGTTATAAAACATCCCTGAAAGTTTCAGCTTTAAATACTGAATGTAATAAAAGTTATTCAAAAAACAAGAAAGTGTCAGCAATTCACATATAAACCGACTTAATTACGGAGGCTACGAAAATGCGAGGATTTCATACTTGAGCGTAACCATCTGAAAAAACGGTATAATAGTAATTTGTAGATGGTACAGTCGCATATAAAAAGATTAATGGAATATTATTAATAGTGAAACGGGAATGTCTAGCAACCGAAATACTGACTACAGCTTATCAATTAATGACAAAATAATAAAATCAGACTCACAAGTCGCCGCGGCCTTTGAAAATTTATTTTCGGATATTCCCGTTTTAACTACTAAATCCGTAAACTCTTCACCTTCTGTTGCTGAGTCTTTGCTTAAATTTTTTGAGAAATTAATGTTAGACCAATTGCAAAGATTTTTTAATAAAAATAAATTATTACACAGTAAACAGTTCGGTTTTACAAGGGGTCGTTCAACTACTGATTTGAACTTTTAGGACATATTTATAATGCATGGGAAGATAAATGTGATGGCTTGGGCATCTTTTGTGATTTGTCCAAGGCATTCGATTGTGTTCTTCATGAAACGTTAATCAGGAAACTCCGCCACTACGGGATCCGGAACACCGCTCTGGATCTTCTTGCTTCATACTTGAGTAATAGGTTTCAGAGCGTTGACGTTAATGGGAAAAGATCTCCCGGATCTTTAGTAACAATGGGAGTCCCACAGGGCTCAATTCTTGGTCCTTTTTTGTTTCTTATTTATATTAATGACTTGCCTTACCTCATAAAGGATAATCATGAAATAGTGTTGTTTGCGGATGACACTTCACTTTTGTTTAAACTTAAACGTCAGGAGCTGGTTACTGACGATGTAAATAGCGCGATCTCAAAAGTAGTTCATTGGTTCAATGTTAATAGTTTACTTCTTAATGAAAAAAAAAACCAAATGCATTAAGTTTACGCTACCTCACGTTAGGCAGGTGAAAAATAATGTGTTGATAAAGGGCGAAGAATTGGCTTAACTTTGGATGCTAAGCTTCAGTGGGGCCCACATATAGATAAATTGTCTAAGAAGCTGAGCTCCGCAGCATACGCCGTTAGAAAAATTCGTAATTTAACTGACATAGAGACAGCCCGTTTAGTGTACTTTAGTTATTTTCATAGTGTAATGTCGTACGGTATTCTGTTGTGGGGAAATGCCGCCGACATTCAGTCTATCTTTGTTTTGCAGAAAAGAGCTGTTCGATCAATTTATAAATTAAGTTCGAGACACTCTCTCAGAGAGAAATTTAAGGAAATTAATGTTATGACTGTGCCTTCTCAGTATATTTTTGAAAATCTTTTATATGCCCATAAAAACATAAAATTGTTTAAAAAATACAGTGATATCCATAATATAAATACTAGGAACAAACACATGTATGTTGTACCTAAAACACGGCTCAAGAAAATAGGTGGTTTGTTCAGATGTCAATGTATACGCTTTTATAATAAACTTCCAAGCCACGTTCAAGATCTAAGCATTAATCAATTCAAATCATTCATTAAACGTTAGTTGTGCCAGAAAGCCTTTTATACCATTAAAGATTATATTGAGGACAAAAAGGCTTGGGATTGAGCTGCTCCAAATTTTATATATTGAAACATTTTTTATTGTGATTGCTTTATACACATTGACATGAATATTTACTTGTGAAGTATAATGTTATTATTTTAATTATTGTGAATGTGAAGACTATGTGGGTCTTTGTTTATTTTTATTTTTTTTCTTCTCAGTATATATATTATTTTTTTTTCCTGATCATGGTATGGCAGTTTGAGTAATTTATGCGGTCTGCCCAAATGTCCTTTCTTTGGTATTGTTCGTCGAATCGTTGAGCTTCTTATGTTCTGAGTTGAGCTGCACGATTACTGACAAATGCGTGCACTGAATGGACAGGTCCACTCAATCTGTGTGGTTCTTTCTTCAAAAGACCATTTCAGACACCAGTCTACATGATCTTCACATGATTTGACCAAGATTATGTCTGGACTTTAAAAGAGACTGTGACCTCTGAGTTTGTTTCGGTCTTTCTTCTCAGAGTAGTCAGATACGAAATGCCGACCTCATCTAGTTTTAAAATATGATTGACGTGTAAAAGTGTTTGTAAAAACCTACTTACAGAAATAAAATCATTTATCAATGTGGTCGATTTTTATTTGTTCGTTGGAGTTTGAAAACGTTATTTTAGTTGAGACGTCAAAAATATAACATGACGACATTTAATAAGTACATATTGTTATGCATAATAAATCGAAAATGATGATTTTTTTGGCATATTTTTGTGATTATAATTATGTCTATGATTTTAAATATTTACCACCCAACCTTAACATTTCAAAATACTTAACAAATCTATAGCAAAATTTAATAACCTATACTTAAAACATTTGAGATGTCGATTAAGTACATGAATATTTTTCTGCCCGACTGTACTCAATATCGGTTATTAGGCTGCTAATTTGGGTAGGACATCCTCAAGTATGAAATCGTCGGCTTTTCGTAGCCTCCGTAATTAAGTTGGTTTATAAGAGAATTGCTGACACTTTCTCGTTTTTTGAATAAGTTTTATTCCATTCAGGATCTAAACCTGAAACTTTCAGGGATGTTTTATAACAAAATGAACAAATTTGTTCTCTATAGTCCATCGTTTTGTATTCAGAGGGAGCTGTGTATTCGATCGCCAAAGAAACACCGCTTGAAATTTCTTTATATCTTCATATCTCGTAAAGTTTTTTAATCCAGATTTGTACACCTTAAAAGGATATATGATAGGTATATTTAACTGCTTTTTATTTGTTTGTAGATGTACAATTTTACGAGTAAATCGATTTTTTCTGATTCTTAAAAACAATTAATTACATCGACATTTGTTGATGAATCGAAATACTTATGTTTGAACAAATTAAGACCTATAACTGGTATTTTTTTCAAACTACTGCGACGAACAGTTTTCGAGATTTTGAAAATCCCCAACATTACCCCAGCAAAATCTTGAATATCTCAAAAACTATAAGATGAACAAATTTTGCCATTGGTATACATTTACAACTCATCAATAGCTATCTTTTCATGTACTTGGTTCCAGGCTAAATGCCTTTTTTGAAAAACATTTTGCTGGGGTAATGTTACTCCAGCAAAATCAGTTTTCTCGAATAACTTCGAAAAAACTACTTGAACAAATTTTGCTATACTTGAACAAATTGCAACTAATTATGAACTAATTATCTGTAATATTCAATTTTCTCTAAGGCGCAATATTTTGCTGGGGTTACGCATACAGAAAATTTTCCAAACTTACTTGTGAAATGTAACACCACTTACTTTATTAGTCTTTTCAGACCGTGACAAACAAATTTTAACCGCACATTTCACCATTTTTTTATTTTTTTTATTACTAAGCAATCGGTCACTTGACGTCAAGTTGACAACTGAAGTCGGATATGCCTGTGGACATATACGACGTAGTAGTGCCTCGTCGCCGTACACTGCTGATCTAGTCCTATATTACACTAGCTTCTGCCCGCGACTTCGTCCGCGTTAAATTTCTTGTTTCCCCGACCCACCCCGTCGCAACATATTGCCTGCCCGTGCTTTTACTTCGTTTTCGCATATACTTTCATTTAAAAAAATGGTGTTCTAGTTAATAGGAATGTAATTCTTCCTCAAGAATTGGGCTGTAAAATGCAAAAAGATTTTTTCAAATCTGGAACTCGCAGTTCCAGAGATTAGCGCGTTCAAAAAACAAAAAACCGGCCAAGTGCGAGTCGGACTCGCGCACGAAGGGTTCCGTACCATATATACACATCCTTATCTTTACTAATAGTATAAATGTGAAAGTAACTCTGTCTGTCTGTCTATTTGTCTGTCTGTCTGTCTGTATGTTACGTTTTCACGCCTAAACCGCTGAACCGATCGTCATTAAATTTGGCAAAGATATAGCCTGGGATATGGAGAAGGACTTAGGCTACTTTTTTACGCGATAACCGATATCCACGCGGGCGGAGCCGCGGGCAAAAGCTATCCATACTAATATTATATCCATACTAATATTATAAATGTGAAAGTAGCTCTGTCTGTCTGTCTGTCTGTCTGTATGTATGTTACGTTTTCACGCCTAAACCGCTGAACCGATCGACCTGGGATATAGAGAAGGACATAGGCTACTTTTTTACGCGATAACCGATATCCACGCGGGCGGAGCAAAAAAAACGGCAAAAAAATCATGTCCGTTGTATGGGAGCCCCCCTTAAATATTATTTTTTTCTGTTTTTTAGTTTTTGTTGTTATAGCGGCAACTGAAATACATCATCTGTGAAAATTGCAACTGTCTAACTATCACGGTTCATGAGATACAGCCTGGTGACAGACGGACAGACAGACAGACAGACAGACGGACGGACAGCGGAGTTTTAGTAATAGGGTCCCATTTTACCCTTTGGGAACCCTAAAAACTAACTCTTCAGCTTTAGAATAGACTACCTCGCAGAGTTGATCATTATTTTGCTGCGGAGTTATTATAAAACAGTTATATCTCCTAAGATACTCATTGAAATTAAATGATGTAAGGGCAACTTTGTTCAAAATTAAATACTTGTGATGAATAACGTATTTATTTGCATAAGGATTAATACCATGCTTATGAAAACACCTTCGCAAATAATGCATTAATTTCGAACAAATTTGATCACCATAAAAAAGGTTATAGTGAGTCAATCTTAAAAGATAGACATATGCTGTCGCGGACTTTTTTTTAGAACTTTTAAAGAGGAACAATTCCATCATACATAATATTTGCGTAACTTAAACCGTTTACGCAGCGCACGCAACGGAAGCTCTCAAAAAAGAATATTTTTTCCCGTTTCTGCAACATTTTTCATTTATGCTCCGCTCCTTTCGGTTGTAGCGTGATGTTATATGGCCTATAATATTCCTCAATAAATGGACTATCCAACACAAAAAGAATTTTTCAATTCCAACCAGTAGTTCCTGAGATTAGCGCGTTCAAACAAACAAACAAACTCTTCAGCTTTATATATAAACGATTTCTCTAAATAACACACTTTTTCAGAAATCATCAACAAAAATTACATTAGTTCCATTATCGGTCAAGAGATGGCGCTGACCAAAAACGGCAATATTGTACACCGCAGTGTTAAAATTTTCTGATGAATATTGACCCGCCGATGAAAATTTTAAAACTTTTCACGGTTCACAACCAACAGTTCCTACCTACTCGCAGATTGCTTTGGGTTAAGCACAGTAAGTTGTAGTTTTTTCTGGGCACATAACTATTTAGGTACTAATAAGAATAATTATGATGATGGTACGGAACCCTCGGTGCGTGAGTCCGACTCGCCCTTGACTGGTTTTTTACATTTTGTTACTGTAATTGTGATAGTTCAAAGAACTTTATATCTAGGACTTTTTTTTTGGATGGGAAATTATCAAAAAACTTCTCCTGCTCTGGGCGGAGCGGGAGGGCGTGTCAGACTTTAACTGACTAAAACCCACCTGTGTTACTTCAGTTGCCTTTGTGCTAGGGCCACGGTATCCCTTTCGGGAAAACCCGCAACCCTGGCAGGCATTGGTCCTAGCGGACCCCGTCACAGTTCGTGCTGACATCTCTTTGTGGCACGCGTAGAACACAACGCGCCGTCAACCTGGGCCTGGTCTTAACCAGACGGCGAGCTGTCGCAAGCCCGCGCCTACAGTGGCCGGGAATCGCCAATTGATTCATTACTGCTTCGCAGAAGGAGGTGACGGCCTCCCATGCACTCTCGCTCCGTACCATGGACCATTACGGGACACTGGTACGCTAAACAAACAATTCCACACAATAGACATATCGGACAATCGTCTGTGCAGAGCTTGCATGGAGGCTGAGGAAACCGTCGCGCATGTGCTCTTTGAGTGCACAGGCGTCACCCAGATTAGAACAGACACCCTCGGGGCACCCTGATCCTTCACAGATGTTCTAAACATACCGGGAGACGTAAATAACTTCTGGAGGGAGGTGGGCTGGTTGGAATAACCACTGATGGCCGCCATGGCCCATGGACCACCATGGACCGCCATGGTCCACCTGAAGGACTAAGTGCGGAAACCAAACCCTTTACCATAGAACTGTACGTCGCTTGCTCACGCGTCGCCATTCCTGACTCTGTATATTTTGAGTGCTGTGACCAAAACTACAAACGTAGTGTTCAGGGAAGTGTTATTAAAATGTGGCTGGTATTTTAGTATATTATGGTATTTTACGACTTCCACGCGAACGAAGTCGCGGGCAGAAGCTAGTATGGAATAACTATGATAATGATGATACTGATATGAAACAAAATGCCAGAAATTATAAAACAATAATATATTATACTTTGGTGCTTCATTTAATACAAAACAACTTATGGGCCTCTGTGAGTTGGCTTCAGCCCCTCTAAATCCTTCCAAAGGTCCAGGACCCCTGGGTCTGAGTTATGTCAATATATAATTTTATATTTTATTAAGAATATGTAATCAGATATAAATATGCGTAGCAGGTGGCACTCTAGTTTCTGCCTACCCCCATGGGAAAAAGGCGTGAATTTATCTATGTATGTAATCAGAAGAGGGGTTCTCCTAGATACATCGCACCTTTAGAATTATAGAGACCTAATGTCTTCAGAAGTTCTGAAGACATTAGGTCTCTATAATTCTAAAGGTGCGACATGTTAAGAGTTGATACATGATAATGTAAAGGAGTTAAGATGTAATTATTCTGAATACAGAGCATGGGTGACCACAAAGAGTTCCTGAAGCGTATCACGAAGACGCTGTACTATGGGCAGCTGCCAACACTTCCCTGTTTGAGCCTGCCTGTCACTGGTATGAATCATAACTGCAATAAAACAACACAATAAATACAAATTGAAATTGTTTCCACAATGTGCAAGGCTTTCATGCATGACCCTTGGAGAAAGTCTTACAATTAGGAAACTTATCAAAAGAAGGAATTATAAATAAAAAAATACAAATTATGTTTAAACCTTAAAAGACTAAAGGTGTCTGCACACAGCGGGCGCGGCGCGGCGGGACCGGGCGTGGCGGGGCGCCGACGCGACGCTGAGCAGTTGTAATGTACTAGATATTACGGACGACGCCACACAGAGCCGCCCGGCTCGACGCGACGTGACGCGACGCTCTGTGTGGCGTCCTCCGTAATATCTAGTACATTACAACTGCTCAGCGTCGCGTCGGCGCCCCGCCACGCCCGGTCCCGCCGCGCCGCGCCCGCTGTGTGCAGACACCTTAAATGGATTGACAATATCATGAATTCATGACATTGCAGAGATCTCGTGTGAGCTATGGTCGGTGTCGCAGCGCGGGCGCTCGCTGCGGCGCCTGCACGCGGACGCGGCGGCCGGCATCGCGCGCAGTGCGTGCGTGTCGCCGTGCGCGCTCGTGTTAGCCATCCTGTACCTCGAGCGACTCAACGCATGCAACCCCGAGTACCTGCACAACGCCGCGCCCGCTGATCTCTTCCTTGTTTCGCTGGTGAGAATAACACTAGAAAAAGTACCCTCAAGAAGGCTTCACCTTTATAATTGTTTGCGGATGATCTAAAGAGTTTACGAGTTATTTTCAGATGGTGGGCAACAAGTTCTTGCAAGACGATGGAGAAGACGATGACGTGATATGTTCCGAGTGGGCCGCGTCCGGTGGACTAGAGCTCAACCAGCTCAAGAAGCTGGAACTTGAATTCCTCAATGCAATAGTAAGTAAACTGTAGAAGTACTCTAAAAGCGAAATAATATCTTCTATTATAGCCCTATTCGATTTCTATGAACAGGATTGGAATGTGTTCGTGAGTGACAAATCGTTCGAGGCCGGGCTGCTTTGGCTGGAGCGGCAGGTGGCGCTGAAGCAGGCGCAGCTGCGCGGCTTCTTCACGTACGCGGACCTGGCGGCCGCGGCCGACGCCGGCCTGCTGCAGAGCGGCCTGCGCGCGCTGGCGCTGGCCTCCGTCACCGGGCTCGTCACGCTGCTCACGTCCTCGCTGCTCGCGGCGCCCGCCTGGCTGCCCGCGCTGCCCTACGTCGCCACGCGGCCGCCGCTCGCTACAACTATTATGACGCACAGTTTGCAACCGCAACTGACCTACACAAACAATGCAACTCTGGACCAGTCCACTTTAGATATTCTCACCGAAGAGACTGAGCCCGACGGCTTCGGGTGTTGCACGAAGTGGACTAAATACCAGGACAGCAAGGCCAGCACGAGGAACTGGTACGACGCGATCGTGGTGTACGACTGGAAGTCGCTGGAGCCGTGGTGGTCCACGACGTCGGTGCTGAACTGGCTGTACCAGAGCTCGCTAGTGAACCCCATGCAGCGCTGGCTGGACAAGCTGGGCGAGTACGCGGAGCTGGCGGCGCGGGACCTGCGCGGCGGCGCGGAGCCGAGCTGTGGCGCGGGGCTGCCGGCTGGCCCGGCCGGCTGCGTGCGCCAGTGGCTCAACCTCAGCAAGCTGGGCGTGCTCGTGGGCTCCGTGTCGGACCGGTAGAGCGCACACGAACAAGGCTGATAATATGGATGAGTGCTGCCGGGTTCACAGGGCAATTTACAACACCTACAATATTACATTATTAGGAATTATTCCAATCTCGATGGTAGCCTTTTAACCGCCACGCCAAAAAAGCAATAACGTGCTCTCGGCGCCAAAATACGAATTCATCCTTTCCTTTTTGAGTTTTTGTCATCTTATGTTAATATAAAGTATAAAGAAAGAACTTCTACTAATATAAATTAGGATGAGTCGAGAAACATAATTAACAAAGGAAATAAAAGACAATGTTGTTTTATGAGCTTTGTTTACAGATTTACGTATAAAAGTCTGACATGTAGTCGTGACCGTGGCGTGCTGGGCACATCTTGGTTTGTCATCTATACTTGACTGTGGCGGTCAAAAGGTTAAGAATAAAACGCGACCTTTGTTTGCTGTGTAGCTCTCTAAGACGGTTCTTTTATTAAAAAACTTATTTTCTGAGGTGTCTTATGTGTTGAGGTGTTAAAATAACTTATTGTTACTTAATTATTTTTTCAGAATACAGTTATGTTTCTTGCGCTGTATTTGTAACGATGATATGAATGCGTTGTAAAATGTCTCGTGAGCGACGTTTATTTAAAGTACTTAATACGATTCAAGCTTCCATCCTTCTGTGACTACTGACTAATATCTAATATGACTAAGAGGTTCCATGCACTATACCCAGTCTCAAATTCAGATAATTTATGTAAACAAACATAACAAAAAAACATGTTCGTAATGGTAATTCAAACAAATTGCAAAAAAAGAAGTTCCATTTTCTTTTAAGTACTGATTTAAGAAATAATAATAAAAAAAATAATCATACTGTAATTATTTTTATCAATTTTCGGTTTTAAACAAAGTTATAAAAAAAAGGAGATTTTCTGGTATAAAATATTTTATGATACTGGTAACAATGCAGGAGCTCCAAACATTTTCAAATTTTTTACATCTTCAACAACACAAATATTACAACTCTCATATTTCATAGATTCATAAATGATAAGTAGCATATCTAGCCACATGTAGGATGAAAATGGCTGTAAACTGTTACGAGTGGAATCGATTTTGGGAGGCCTATGACTAGCAGTGGAATTAAAAGAGCCGATAATGACGATCATAAGTCGTGTCTCCGACACAATACACAAAATATTGTTTGTCAACAGTATTTTGTTCGCATAGTTCTTATAATTAATTCACTTTAATTTTATACATAAAATTAATGTTTTATTGTTTTGGACATTACTTTGTTTACATAAATTATCTGAAATAGAGACTCGGGATAGATACATTGGATGGTACTAGAACTATTCAAAAAGTCCAATAAAGATTTTAAAATACTTTTAATAAAAGCCGTTTCTTATCGAGAAATATATTAGTTAACAGTAAATCAGTGAATGTAAACTGATCTACAGACGTGACAGTGTAAAGAAAAAGTCCATACAATCCGAGACGAAGTAAGAAGGGCAATTGTTGAAATTCATGCTACGTCATTTACAAGCGAAGTAGTTCCTGACCACCATTTTCTAAATAAAAATCCCTACGTAAAAAGTACATTGGAAGTTTGTCCTCTTGCACTTTATTTCTGTAAATCTGTGAACATTTGTGCACTTATAACACTATTTATATATTTTGTATACAACGTAATTAAAATGAGCGCGGTGTTCCAACAGTATCGCTCTAGTGCTAGCAATATTTCTATCTATTTTTGTATGTGATGTGGTGTATTAAAACTGAGCAATGAAAATATACGTTTTATTTTGTAAAAAAATATAGTACAATATTTCTTAAATTATGAGTTCTTAGTCAATTACGTATGAACCTACTAGGGAAAATATCAGCTTTTTCCATAGAACTTGCATTGGCTACACTTATCACAATTTGTCATTTATTTTTATTTTTTATTTATTTCATTTACAATACATTATTAGAAATAATAAACATTCATCAATATTTCATAACATCTATATAAATAAAAAGAGAAGTCCTGACTGACTGACTCATCAACGTCCAGCCCAAACCCTTGGACGTAGAAAGCTGAAATTTTGCACAGAGGTTCTCTTTATAATCTAGACAAGGAATAAGGATTTTTCGAAATTCAACCCCTAAAGGGGTAAAATAGGGGATGGAAGTTTATATGAAAGTCTGTCAGTTTTGAAATTAGGATCTTAAAATATTGGGGTTTATTCATAAACGTTGCTTAAAGTTAAGTGACGTTCAAACGTCAAAAATGTATGGTTAAACAGTCGCTAATCATTACTTAACTTTAAGCAGCGTTTATAAATAAACCCCTTTGAGTTCAGGCTGACGATTGAAAATTAATTTATAGGTGTCTCAGCGTTTTTGATAATTCCACCCCTAAAGGGTTAAAAAGGGAGATGAAGTTGAAAAGTCCTTAATTTTCGAAGAAAAATCACTTACTATCTCTAGGCTTATGGTTGGAAGCTAACGGTGTTGTTAGAATTTCAACCCTAGGGGGTGAAAAGGGTTTTTTTTTTTTTATTAAACTTCTTTTCTAAGTTAAAATCTATCTATATAAATAAAAAGAAAAATCCTGACTGACTAACTGACTCATCAACGCCCAGCCCAAACCCTTGGACCTAGAAAGCTGAAATTTTGCACAGAGGTTCTCTTTATAATGTAGATAAGGAATAAGGAAGGATTTTTCGAAATTCAACCCCTAAAGGGGTAAAATAGGGGATGGAAGTTTATATGAAAGTCTGTCAGTTTTGAAGTTAGGATCTTAAAATTTTGTGTTTAGGCTGACGATTAAAAATTAATTTATAGGTGTCTCATTCTACCCCCAAAGGGTTAAAAAGAAGGATGAAGTTGAAAAGTCCTTAATTTTCAAAAAAAATAATCTCTTACTATCTAGGCTTATGGTTGGAAGCTAACGGTGTTGTTAGAATTTCAACCCTAGGGGGTGAAAAGGGGATAATTAAAAAAAAAAGTTCCTTAAGTTAAAATTCACTAATATTTCGGCTTATGGTTGGAAACTAACACGACGTAAATCGTTGTTTTTTTTTTTTTTCCACCCACAAGTTTCTGAAAAGCGGGATGAAGTTTTGTATTGAAGTTGTTCATTCGCTAAATTTTGTAATCAAGTAAAAATAATAAAAGTACACGTGTACTGTTTCTAACTTTACAGTATTTTACATGGAGCGACTGCCTATCTGACCTCCACAACGCAGTTACTGGGTAATACGATACCCCTTGGTAAGAATGGTTGTCTGACAACCATTCTTTCGGGCTTCTGACTCCCGTAACGACTGTCATAGATCCACGAATGACAGCCGGGACCAACAGCTTAACGTGCTTTCCGAGGCACGGACGGGTAAAGATAGACCAACCGCGGCAAGTGTAGCTTAACCTGATCAAACTCAAAGCATTTATTTCAATTAAACCATTTACAGGCACTTTTGAATTGTCAAAGAGATGGTCAGTTAGTCAGAAAGTTGAAGCTAGATGCCCATTCCAATACGTAGATCACTATGGAGAAGAATGGACAAGAAACTCCAAGGACACTCTTTTAAATCAAGATATTACATAATCCTGGGTACATTATTCTTGTTGCTTCTATATGTGAGACAATGTAAAAACTAATAAAACAATTCAAAATATAAAATTACAAATTAAAAATAAGCCCTGGCAGTCAAAAGATGACCAGTCCCAACTGACGGCGCCCGTCTTCGATCAATAATAGCACTAGCCAACGTTAAGACGTCAAAATGCCGCAGTGCGCGTTCAAAAATTGTGTAAATAACCACCGTAACACCAAGATTTTGCAAGGAATATCTTTTTTTCGGTAAGTTTATATCATTATGTTTGTGTTTTTCATAAAATAATAACAATTAAATAGTAAATTATAAATAATTTAGCAAATATGATTGTTTGGCCAATGTTTGCGACAACGCACCAACTATTGTAACAAACATCGACTGTTCTGGAACAGGAAAATGCATGGAGTAGTATTGTTATTTTTTAGGTTATTTTTGTTTGTAGATTTCTTAGCAACCAATTTCGCAATGCAAAATGGGTATCTATTGTCGCGACAGAAAGAGGAGAAGAAATATTTAAACCTTGAAAAAGTTATAAGTAAAGAATTGTTGAATTTTTTATTCAACAATTTGTTCAATTCATTTTGATAAATTGGACATAACTGAACTGATCAATATTACAACCTGACACGGACCTGCAAATTGGATAAAACGCAAGAAAATTTGAATTTCGCGGGCTACCACAGCGCATCCCCCTTATTAAAATAACTATTGTACTAATTTAGTCCTACTACCAACTTTTTTAAATTGATCATAAATATTTGCTACCTTAACCCATTTACGCACGCTGTCCTCATTTGGGGATACTTCTTTAAGTATCCACATTTTTTAACTTATTTTAGCTATCCTTAGTTTGCAGGCAAATTCGTAGGGCCCAAGAGTGTGGCTTTGTAAAACAAATTATACTTTTGTGATTTATTGGATTGAGTGGATGAAATAAGTGATTTTATTCACTTCATTGAGCAAATAGGTGTTGGACCAAAGGTAAGTCATTTTTTTTTTATATTTACAATGTTTTTTCTCTTTTTTTTGTATTTATCACTTGGGCATAGTTTCGACTAGTAAATAATGCTATTATATCCAGTGTTTTCCAAAATTTTACAATAAAGGGAGATATTTTAGTATGGTGTCCCCGAATGGGTCCAATGGGCTGATTGCAAACATTTTTTTTTTTATCAACTTTTTTACCAATCACGCATTGCTGCGAGATTTGCGTGAAGCTAGTTATCATACGACTGGTACTGTGAAGGAAAATAGGACGAAGAAATGTCCTCCAGTGGCTTGACAAGTGTTTGTACCTAGTGCTTCCAAAATTACGGATTTGCTAATTACGTAACTAGTTACGCATTTTGATGCTTCAATTACGTAACTACGTAATTACGTACTTAACTGTTTTGATTTTTTAAAGCACGATAAATTCTGGGCTTATTACGTATTTTAGAAGTAAAAAATCAAACAACTTCAAATGAAAAAAATTATAATATTAAGGAATTAAAAGTAAATTACAGATTAAAATGATAATTTTAAAATTAAACTCAAAATCAAAATCGTCAATCAAATCAAAATGTAATATTTTGATTTGATTGACGATTTTGATTTTGACTAAACTCAATCAACAATTCAAACAAAACATGTACCACGCACAAATGGTTTAAAAGTAAGAAACAATATAAAATATGGTTATTTTTCCAATCTTTGTTCTTGATAATATGATCTCATAAATGATAACGAATGCAATGTTCTGTCACCAAGGGAACTTCTTAGTTTAGAACAAAGATAGCCGGCAGAAGAAAATGCCCGTTCTGCTTCAACACTAGTAGGCATTATACATAGTAAATAATTATAAGCTGCTGTTAGGAAAACTTCACGACCGCCGCCAGTGCTATCGTAGATACACATTTCAACTCTGATGATGGAGTCAAGATCTGTGTTTACTCCAGATTTGTTTACTGTAGACATAGTTTTCTGTATTTCTTTTTCTAGTTGCTGTGCAACAGTCAACTCGTCGCCACAACCATCATTAGCATCATTGTCATCTGCTTCGGAATCTAAACTCATTTGTGTACTTGTAGGCGGTGTAAATTTGAGCCTTTCTAATAAGTTTGCAACATATGTTCTAATATAATCCGACGTCGGTTTTGTAAAAGTTTCTGTTTCTTCGGTTTTATAATATTCTTCATTATTATGCAAATACTGCAAGACACCAGACACATTTGTTCGCCTTTCTTTTATTCTTTTTCTAAGGGATACAGCAAGCTTGTCACTGAGCCCATTGGACTGAGCATCAAGCTTATTTAACATAAACTGAAGCGCAGCATCTGCTGCTAACAAATTCGAGTCACGGCGACACAATGCCATCACTGTAGTTTTTATTATATCTAAACTATGATGAATGTTATGTAGATCTTGTATTTCTGTGTCTGTGAAACTTATATTTGATTTTAAGTCTAATAAAGCCTTAAATAAACTTGATTTCAATTTCAGAAATCGTCCAACCATATCTGATAAGCTGTTCCATCGCGTTTTGCAGTCTAGTATAAGATCGAGGCTTTTACCATGCTCTTGTAAAGAATATTTTTGCAACAAATCGGTCTTCAGTGGTGATTTTTTGAATGATTTAACAAGTTTTCTTACTTTTACTATAATATCTTTGTACAGAAACTCTGGTTCTAGAACTCTAGGTACTTCTATGAAAAGTCCGCCATCGTTTTCTTCAATTTCTTCAGTGTCAGTATCTGAAGCTTCATCTTCTAGTTCTGGTTCAGTAGTTGTACTTTTCCGTGTCTTATATAATACGTCCAGCACTGCAAGTTGTATTCCGTGAGCAAAACACAACTGATGGTGACCATCAAAATTTTTGCCCATTTTAACCATAACACTGGCTCCGTCCGTTGTGAATGCAATTATATCTTCAAGTTTCAAATAAAAGTCATTTAGATGATTTTCTAACAGTACAGTTCCAACGTGAGCTGGCATTGAACCCTTTATCCTTACTAGTCCTAAATTTTTATATTTAGCTGGTTCTAGGTCTTTATTATGAATATTTATATTCATATACCTCCGGTTCCGGGTAGAGGTCCATTCATCAAACGTTATAGTAAACCGTTTTTTTTGGGACTTCATATCTTTAAACTGATTTATTAATTGTTTTTTTATGGCACAACTCTGTTCCAGGACAATTTTGGTAATAGTTGAAGGAGATTTCGGTAGATCATAGCCAGATTTTTTGAAAACATACCTTAGATCTTCAGAAGTACAAAATTTGCTTAATGGGATGCCATCCAATGCTGCCATTCTAGTCACTATAACGTCCAAGGAATACTCAGTGGAAAAGTAATCCGTTAGTTTAGTTTTCTTCGATGGAGGTTCTAAACTTTTTCTTGCTTGAAAGCACGATGAAGTACTTGCCCTTTGCGCATCTTGCTCTTGTGACATCTCGCCAATATGTTTAGCACGCATATGTGTATGTAGTGCTCCAGTAGCACCACCAGGAGTCTTCAAAATTTTTTGACAATGTTTACATTGGACACTTTGCCCATTTTCAGCCCTCAAAAAGTGTTCCCATATAGCTGATTGTGTGCGTTTGTTCAAAAACTCCTTATAAATAGTCTTCTTTACTGCAGACCTAAAACAATATATAAATATTTCATAATTTAATAGTTAGGTAATACATATAAATAGCATCTATAGTTAGGCACTACACTTAAAACGGGATACATTTACATACGTACCGTGAACTCATAATCAATGTCTATTTGCACAGACATCTAACAAGCAACAATAAAATAAAATCGCACATATTTTTTTTTTTTTTTTAAACGTCGCACCACACTAGGAATTACTGCTGTATCGTGGGTGCACTCACAATCATGTAAACTAACATACACAAGACACCCAGACCCGGAACACCTATCTGTAGGTCATACAAATATTTGTTCCGTACGGGAATCGAACCCGTGACCCGCAGCGCAGCAGCCAATCACTCAACTACTGCCAACCGTGCCGTCAACAATATAAAATCAACTACTAAATTATATGTATAAACTCTCACACAATACCCTAGAAACAAAGTAAGTAGACAAGTAAAGTAATGTTAAAATAGGTACTTACATTTTCGTTGAAGTATCTCTACTCGTGTATGGTGATATCTACTTAGAAACTTGTAATGAAAAGCTTCTGAAAACCAAGCGTCAAACTTTGCGGCACATACACAAAATCACAAAAGTCAATAAAATAAGCTTAGACCAGGCAGGACAGTATCTCGCAGGTGTACGTAAGACGACTGAGTACCGAGTATTGAGATTGTTTCTAAATTCACGAAAGTAAAGAAAAATGTAGGGAGTTCCCTTAGCTTGCTCAATCCACAATATTAAACTTTATTATCTACGAGGTAGATCAAATACTTGCGAAACACTTATAAACTTTGATTGTGTTACGTACCGAACTATCCACAACCAACGGGGATTCCCTTCGTTTCCCGATTGGTCAACAATGAACTCTATTCTGTACGACTAAGAAATTAAATCTTGCGGACTCAAATTGGAAGTTATAAAATAAACCCCGGGAATTCGGGGGATACCCACAGAAAGGGTTTTGGTGTTGTCATAATGTAAGTCGTAGGTTAACTAAATTAAGGTAAATTGTAAATACACAGATAAACCCATGCCTTTTTCCCATGGAGTAGGCAGAAACTATAGAACTAAATAAATGGGTACCTAAATTAATTAATATTATCCTATAGTTACGTAATTACGGACTGCAGCTCTTCAGTTACGTATTTGTGAGATTTCTAAAATCTGTCCGTAATTACGTAATTGCGTAATTACGTAATTACGTAATGGAAGCCCTATTTGTACCCCCATGGTACAAACACTTGTCAAGCCACTAGTGAACATTTCATAACATTTACAAACTATGACTTTGTTTACCCTCTTGGTAAGGTAAAAACATGGAGCTCTGCAGAAGGAAGAAAGGTAGACGTGGACATCCCTTTTGTCTTCCAAAACTACACCAAAGGCATGGGCGGAGTTGATCAAGCTGACCAGTCAATCGCAGTATACCTAACAGCTATACGAGGCAAAAAATGGTAGTGGATTCTGTTTACCTATGTACATACATGCTGGATTTGGCTGTAGCTAGTGCTTGGCGTCTCCATGTCCTGACCGCTGAAGAGAAACTAGACCAGCTCCAGTTTCGGCGAAGTATCGCCCGATTTTATTTGAGGAGTGTAGGCCAATGCCTACACTCCTCTTTCAGTAAAGACCCGATGAAAAGCGTCATAAACCTTCTTCAGTGGTGCCAAGTATGAATCTAGATAGTGTTGGACACTTCCCCCAGAAACTGCCAAGCCAGCTAGGATGCAACGAATGCCAGATGAAAGCACGTTAGCAATATAAAAAATGCATCATAAAATTGTGCATCGAAAAAGTATGCTTTGAAAAATACCATACATAAGCCCATTGGCCCCATTTGAGGACGGTGTTTTTTAATACATAAGGAAGTTATTTATTTTTATTTTTTCTTTATAAAATGTCTTACTAGCCTCCAATAGTTACGTCAATAAAGTTTTTATCAAAATTTTACTACTAGTTTGTATTTGGGTCCAAATGGGTTAAAAAAAGAACATTCGCTTAAAAAAAAAAAATATTCTGCAACTCTACGTCTTTCAATGATTACTGTGTTCTGAGCATTGAAATGTCATACCAAGAACTACGTCTAGTTCCAAAATAGAGTAAGCACGAAATTGTCAACAAAATGTCTTTAATTAACCTTACTGCTTAGGTTTTAAGTTTCATTTTAGAATAAATATTTTTGTACTTATTATAAAAATGACTTTTTATTTTCAAGTGATATTTTAAAATTTATTTATTTACCTTTCTCCGATGATAGAAGGACTTAAATGTAAATATTTTGCAATCGTAATAAAACTTTATAGTTGAGTGTTAAGGTTTATATTGAACTGAAGTTGTTAATATTATAAAACTTTTATGTATATTTCGTAGTTACAAACGTAAATGTGTATGTGTGTGTAAACGTGGCCACTTCAATGACTTATTTTTGTTCCTGATCCTGTATCTAGCGCTATTATTGATCGAAGGCGCCCGTTCACGAACATGACGCATGGATCAGCACCATCCAGCTCAACCATTTTGTAGGGAACCGAATGATCCAACACACGCGCCAACATCAGTGAAACATTTAAGTGAGCATGACATACTCTCAACTGCCATGCTCTTTCAAGTCAACATAAATCATAATAACATAATAAACGACTCCATGGTATTCACATTTACAAAATTGAAAAAATGCTGCTAAATTATACAGAACTATAGTTTGCAATGTATTTGAGAGATTAATAAAAATTTACTACCAAAAAAGAAAATAATTATTATCTATTGGAGTATTCAACAATAAAAACATGCTTAAATATAAACAAAATAAACATTAAGTTCGTAATGTCAGAAAATAAAATAAAAAAGGGGGAAGCAACTTCCAAGTATTCAAATTTTATCTAGTGAGCCCAAGTGGCAGTGGAGCAGGACCAGCATTTAGCCAAGCATTTTCATCTACGATATAATCATCCAACTTATAATATGCTTGTCTGCATAGTGTGCGTTTAATGCACGTTTTAAATTTCTTCTCATTTAGTTGAAGAATATCGAGTGGTATTTTATTATAACATTTTACACAGTACCCCATAAAAGAAGTGTGTACTTTAGACAATCTGAAGCGTGGTTGATCTAATTTGTTCCTATTTCTAGTGTTAAAATTATGCCTGTCACTTATTTTACTAAAAAGATGTAGATTTTTTCGAACATACATAATATTTTCATATATATATTGACAAGGTACCGTCATAATGTTAATTTTTTTAAACAGCTCTCTCAGAGATTCGCGTCTGCGGAGGTTGTTGATAGCTCTGACAGCCCTCTTTTGCAGAATAAAGATGGAATCAACATCTGCAGCTCGTCCCCACAGCAAAATACCGTAAGACATGATGCTATGGAAGTAACTAAAATAGACCAGTCTCGCGGTATCCACGTCTGTTAATTGGCGGATTTTCCAAACAGCGTAAGCGGCTGAACTTAGCCGCCCTGCAAGTGATGTTAAGTGAGGACCCCACCGTAGTTTTGAGTCAAGCGTAATCCCCAGGAAAACCGTCTTTTCGACGAATTAGTATCTCCTTATTCAATACAACGTGACATTCACTACTTCTAACGTTCGGTAAAGCGAATCTTATGCATTTAGTTTTCTTCTCATTTAATACCAAATCGACGATTACGATCGATCGACCTGTACGGCTGTTATTATTTAGCCACGAGCCCCTCCCCCGAAGAACCTTCCATCCTCTTCTCCGGGAGAATCGATATAGATATAGATTAGGATAGTTAGATTAGGTTAGATTAGATTAGGCTATAGAGTAGAAGACGTCAGCTAATAAAGGATTTTTGAAAATTCAACCTTTACAGGGGTTAAAAATGGGGGATATCGTTTGTTTGAAAAATCTTATTCCTTGAGTTTATAAACTTGGAACTTGGCACAAATGCTTATCTAATTAAATAATAAAGTTTGTTTATTTCAGTTTTTTTTAAACTACCCCATAAAGGGGGATTGGGGATGTCAAAGTTTGTATGGAAAAACTGATGGCTATCAACACAGCTCAAACCACTGAACGGATTTGGCTGAAAATTGGCACACAGATATTTTTGAAAATTCAACCTGTAAAGTGGTAAAAAGGGGTGATTTTATTTGCTTGAAAAATCTTATTCCTTGAGTTATAAATAAAAATTAAACTTGGCACAAGGGGGGATTGGGGGATGTCAAAGATTGTATGGGAAAAAAACCGTAACTGACTGATCTATTTAAAAAAAGGCTCAGGGTTTCAGAAAGTCTTTCGAGCTCTAAAAAGGGCTTTTAAGGGGAGAAAACGGGAGGGATTTAGATTGTACGAAAAACATTTTTTTTTAGTTCATAAACTTGAAACTCAGCACAAATACGTTCTTAAATAAGACACAAAATTTTTCATAATTTGTTTTTCAAAACATCCCCTCAAAAGGTGCTCATTCTTTTGACAGACAAAAAAAAAGGATTACGAGTAGGTATATGGGGTTTTTGAGAATTGATCCCAAACAGTCATGAGGGGTAATTAAGTTTTTACGGGAGAATTTACTGCGTGCCTTGAATAACTCAAAAGTTTTTATTTTTAAGGTTTTGAATTACTCAAAAGTATTTTTAATCCCGGTCATAGAGTACTTTCAATCCTGGTAGTACGTTCCCGCTGGATTTGTACCGACATCCACGCGGGCGAAGCCGCGGGCAAAAGCTAGTATTGTTATACCGCACATAGTTATCATAGAAGTGTAACATAATCAAGCATCCTCGGGGCATCAAGCAGACCCCTCACTTTTCCCTGCATGACACTGACCCTGTGTCCTAACCGAAAGCGATCGTTTGTAGGAGTTATGACGTACACACGTGACCTATTGATTGCGTGAATGTCATATTCATCGGCCGCGTCCTATTTATAATCCTCGCACTCATAATATGTCACTTTGTTCATCGTTAAAATATCGCCATACTCGTTTAAATGCTTTACAAAATGTAATAGAAATTTATATAAAAGCACTATGGTGTAGTCCAGAAAGGTATATTTTCGACGGATAAAGCAAAAAATATATTAAAATAATTATGGACAAAAATATCAACATCATAATTATACCATTTGTAAAAGTTTACGTTGATTTATTAATCCTTAACCTTTCATGAATTATTAAATATTATACTCTACAACCGTACAGTATTGACTACATATTTGGCACTATTCTAAGACTTATAATGTGCGCAACCTTTGATATGTAACACATGGTGGCCTAGCCTGTAATGTAATATTGTGGCTGGATGGTGTAGGCACACTTTTATTGCTTAGTTATTAAACTATAAAGCTACATACGAATTGAATTCAAGGCAGTATGTACAGGTACCGTTCATATTACGTAAGAAGTTCAGACAGATTCCACCATACCATAGACATTTCATCCCAGCAAGTATCTGAATTTCACTCTGTAGCAACCCACACACATTTGCGTCCAGTACGAGCGTCCCGCGGTCGCGTGCCGTCACGATACATAGAATAATCTTTCATCTCTTTCTCTCGCCTGGCCGTTGCGACGAACGCGCTAGCGATGCGCCGCCATTCCGTTGCCTACACGCATGTTGCGTAGACGCGTATATTTAATTGTACCGCTCGCCTCGTGCCGCCATTTTTTACACGAACTTATTCATATTTAGGGTTTTCGTTCCCGATGTTTGTATATGTTAATAGTGTTTTACATCCAAATATACTATAATACTGAAAAGGTGGTTTCTCCGAGTGAAACTCCCCTCATAGCTCATAAATAAATGCAAAAATTCTCGGCAGTTGGAATAAAGCTATTACGGCTGAATGCATACGTAAGGTATCTTGAGCAATAAAAGGTATTACGACTAAATTAACATACAAGCACAGCATACAAAGAATACAGAAAACAGTTTTTTGAAAGGTGTGAAACACTGGTTCATTATTGTAAGTTGCCGTCCACTACCATTCCAACATTCAGGTTACCCCTTACAAGGTCACATAACTTTACTTTCTTCTTAAAACTTCTTACGCAGCACTCGAACGGGTCTTATTCGCTAGTTCAGGGCTCATAGAGGCCAGGGTGCAGGTAGAGGCGCTTGTTGAAGCCCCAGCGGTCCACCGAGGAGGTCTGCCGGCGGAACTTGGACTGCATGAGCTTGTCCACCAGAGTGAACAGCTTCTCAACGTGGCAGTCGTGTGCGCGCTCCGCGAACACCTCGCACAGGGCTTGGATGTACCAGGAGCCCCGCTTGCCGTCGCGGTGGGCCACCAGGCCTGCGAAACAATCAAATGTCGTTCAATTCTTGGAAGATTAGCTGATAGAATGGAAGATCATCGCGGTCAGGGCCTCAAGTCTGCTATTACAATAGTGTCAGAATGGTCTCTTCATTGTGAGTTTTTGACAGATTTGCCATACAAACACTGTCAAATACTCACAATGGCGAGACCATTCTGACACTATTGTAATAGCAGACTTGAGGCCCAGGCCGAGTCTTGCATTAGAGCTTGTTTATAGAGACAGAAAATGTCTCAAAAGTCTGACTTTAATAATTGTGGTAATAACTGACTGGTAATTTATTAGCTGCTGATTTTAATTCGTTTTTTACTTGTTTTATTCTGTTTATTTTTGCTTTCACTCTGGACGCTTTTAACGTGCACGTCTTTTTACATCATCATCTCACTTATAATTATTATAAATTCAACATTAATCATGTAACTAATATTTTGTAACAATATCATTTGAAAGAGTGAACACGCATGGAGTTTCTTGGCTGTCCTTCTCAATAGGAACCTACTACGCTTTGGAATGGGCAACTAGGTTCATCTTTCTGAATGACTGACTACTTTGGCAATTCAAAATTGCCAGTAAATGGTTTAATTGCAATAAATGCTTTGAGTTTGAGACTGACCGGGAAGCGTGGAGTGCGCGATGAGTATATCAGAGTAGAGCGGCTTCTCCTGCAGACGGCTGGGCCCGCGGACGCGCGTCGCGCCGGGCGCCTCGGGCCGCCCGTCCAGCTCCACGGCGTCGCCCTGCGGCATGGCCATGTGCGGCGGAGCGTCCTCGGGCTCCACGCGCCGCGTGTAGTCGTCGCTGCTGCCTCTGTTGATCACATGCATTATTGCTCATGTTGCGCAGGCGCTCCTTGGAAAATACGGTCTAACCGCCTAATGTTCTTGAAACACAACACGTATTTGGTGATATTTGGACAGCGCATGGTCACAGGATATAAATGGACAGTAGGGAATCTAGGAAGAAACGTTCTCGACGGCACACTCACACAGACGCGCACATCTACGAGACATAAAGTCCGCCTCGCGGTGCTGTCAGCCGCGGGTGCCATGTTGTGACGAGTGGTCGTATTATTATAAACTCTGTCGCCGCGATCTTTAAAAAAATGTCCCGATCGTATTGCCTAGTGTATGGCTGTTTGAATTCGGCTTCAAAACCGGAGCTTTCGTTTTTTAAACTCCCCGCTGATCTTGAAAGGTAAGAATGATTAATCTATTTAAATAAAAGAAAGTCGTGTTAGTTACACCATTTATATATATATTATAATTATAAGTGGTCAAAACCCACATCAAACGTGTCCTTATCAAAAAAGCATATTATAAGATAAAAGACTACGTTGAAGACAAGGAAGTTTGGCAATAATTCCTTCTGCACATGTGGCTTCCCTGGTACCTCATAAACAACATAACTGTCAATGTCTATTAACTGCTCCCAAACAAGGATGTTTATTTAGAATTTTTAATTATTTTTTTACATACTTCCTTGACATAATCTTTTCATTATTTGACATTATTTACCTACAAAATGAATTCCAATTCTTTATTAGTGGCTTTTGTGGACATGATATTTATTCAGATATGTTACTGTAGTTGTAATTGCAATCATGTCATTAATATTTTATATACTTAGATTATTTTCTATTTTGTGAATGTGAGAAAGTTGTAGGTCTAGTAAGAGTGTAGATTTGTTGGCACTTTTCTATTTTGTTAAGTACCTGGTAATTGTTGAAAGGCCTACACTGTCCTCCCATACCTATTATCACTGTTATTTAATAATATTGTAAAGACAATTATTTTTTAAAGAGTAACCGTGGAGTTTCTTGCCAGCTCTTCTCCATAGGAAACGACTAATTGGAACCGTGCACCTAGCTTCTGACGTTTCATAAGTGCCCATGTAGGTTTATGTGAAATAAAATATTTTGATTTTGATTATATATAAATCATATATTTTTGTTTTTTGGATTTGTCTTCGTCCGGAATAGGATAATAAGTATTAAAAACATTGGAAATATGACGAAAAAATAAAAGAATAAACATTTTCCCATACAAAATGTTCACTGGTTTCGTAACTGTCAAACATTTAATGTTCATCCCGTCGATACGGTAGACTCTCCCCTCAAATTAAAAAACGTATTTAAATAAAGGTTTCGAATCGACAAGATATATCCACAATATTCGGATAATGGCGTATTTTAGATTTTTAAAATGTAGAAAAATGTCAGTAGGTAATGAAAAAGGATTGACATAATATATTGGTCAATGATCTTATATAGGACTAGATCAGCAATGTACGGCACCAACGCATTACTACGTCGTATAAGTCCACAGGCATGTCTGACTTCAGTTGTCAACTTGACGTCAAGTGAACGATAGCTTAAGGATAAAAATTATCAAAATGGTGAAACGTACGGTTAAAATTTGCATGTCACGGTCTGAAAAGATTAATAAAGCAAGTGGTGTTACATTTCACAAGAAAGTTTGCAAAATTTTCTTCAGATTATCCAAAAAAAAACATTTGTCTTCACATTGTTGGTACTTACGTGAATTATTTTAAAATTATTATTAGTGTCGCATTTTTATTTCGTGTTGTAATTTGGTACGATTGATAGGTTTAAGAATTTGAGAGAAATTTCATATTTTGGTTTTGTGTTTGTTATCTTTAGGTAGACTCATCAGACGTTCAGAACATAAGTACTTTTATTATATTAAATCATTTCTTTCGGTTTCTATTCACATAGTGAATCACTTTAAAATTAATATTAAGTTAGAAATTTGAGATATAGCCTGGGATATGGAGCAGGACATAGGGTACTTTTTTATGCGTTATCCGACATCCACGCGGGCGAAGCCGCGGGCAAAAGCTAGTTTATAATATTTTGACAAAAGAAGAAAGTCGCATGGAGGGCGATGTCGCTTAACATGTAGGAACGCTTTGTCGCGTGACGATTTCTACCTGTCAACAACTCCTACCGCAAGCCGCATTAAAAGAACTTCGTTCCAAAAAAACACTTTTCAATTTTACAAACATTAAGAGTGCCAACCCTAACGCTCCAATGGAGCGTAGGTTATTATTTCTTCAAATAGGCCTAGTTTCTCTACTGTCCATTTATATTCTGTGGCATGGTACAGGAGCCCGCACGTCAGTCGTCGTCACATTGACTTTGAACTGGCTTAGCGTAAAACGGATTTTCAATAGAATAAGAGGCCAGCTTATACGTGAAATGTTTTTAAATTATCATCAGCGAGGAAAAGAAGAAGAAAAAAAAAGAAAGAGATTATAAAGAGCGAAAAAAAAAGACAGAAAGAGAGAGAATTTTAACACTGCGGTGTAGAATTTTGCAGTTTTAGGTCATCGCCATCTCTTGACAGATAAAGGAACTAATGTAATTTTTGTTGATTTCTGAAAAAGTGTGCTATTTAGAGACATCGTTTTATTTTTCCTGTAATCTATATATCGTCGGTCGGACATAGTAATGGAACATTTAAAAATACACTGTTCTGAGTAATAGACAGTTAAAGTTTTTGAAAATATTCAAATGTTAGTTTACTTAATATAAAGATCATAAAGTGTATTTTATTTTATTTAATAATATGCAGATTATATACAAGTTTATTGTGTGCTACTAAGATTTAGGTGTCATTTGTAGTTTTTGAGTTATCCGTAATTTTGTGAAATGTTCCACTACTGAAGTGAAAATTTCCTAAAAAAAACTCAGGAGTAATTGAAATATTCCTGAATGAGTCAGTAATGAAATAAAAAAAAACAATTAAAAGTATTTTTAATCCCGGTAGTACGTTCCCGTTGGATTTTTCCGACATCCACGCGGGCGAAGCCGCGGGCAAAAGCTAGTCTTTATTCAAACTATATTATATATATTATATATTTATTTTTGTTCTCTATGCAAACTTCGGAGATAAGGGGGGGAACGGTATTTTTGTTTTACATTTGTCCATGGAAATGTTTTGTTTTGAAAGTGTTTTAATTATCACACTGATGCATAATCACTGAGTTTTGTTAATTGTAACTGATATACTTTGACATTATACTTAGTCTAAAACCATTATATGAGGTTTTTAACAGTTTTATTTTTTTATACTATTATTTTGCCAATTGACTTGATCAAGAACAATTAAACAAAGTGTGCTACTTTGTTTAATTGTTCTTGATCAAATCGAAGGCGCTTCGAAATTTACAAAGAAACTATACTATAGGTTCACAGTAACAAAACATTCGCAAGGATTTTGTGCTATAAATCAATGCCTGCATTATATCAGTACACGTGAAGTTTTAATATTCATCAAATAGACGTGATTCAAAATGTAATGGCTGTACACAGACCAAATTAAAAAAAACATCTTGACTTATCGCCCCTAAAAAGAACTTTGCGTCTCATTTGTCACTCAATGACCGAATTGAAACGTCATATCATTCAATCAATCGTTCACTGCGTACAACTTACACCCATAGTTCTAATTGCCACTTATGGTGATCGTGAGAACTCCAATGGATTCCATTTGGAACTAAAATTAGGCTGCAATTTTTCTCCCCGTGGTTCTATAATGTTTGCATAAGGGTTCTCTCCACCTTTATAGAACTTAATCATGGCTATATATTTCACCCAAGTTTACAAACAGATATGATATGGAGCTATTTTACCACCCAGTTGTGTTACTTGGGCAGTTTTTGTTAATTAGGTACCTAGGCTTTTTTTTTAAATTTCTTCAGGCATAATAAGTCAAAAAAGTTGAGCGAGGTGCGGTTCACGCCGCCCCTCGCAGCCTGCCGCCCCGGGCCATGGCCCTTTTGGCCCTAGGGTAAATACGCCCCTGTTGGTATTACTATACTTTTGTTATTGACCTGCACATCTGGAAAATGAAGACCTTGGGCACGCCAATGAGCGCAGGCATGTTGCTGTTGTTGAAGTACTCGATGATCTCGTACAGCGAGATGAGCTGGCCGTCCTGGCAGCGCACGCTTAGGTCGGAGGAGTTCGCACGCTCGTAGCCGTGCGACGACACCACGATGAACACGCTCTCGATGTCCACCAGCACGCTGTTTAGAGACTTTAGGGTCTCGACAGTCTCCTGTAATGTCCAGGATACGAACTTCAGCAAAGATAGCAAAAGTGAGTGAACAAAATTCATATTTTTTCATTTCGCTGAGTTTCAGCACTTTTTAAACAAATGTAATGTGTGCGTTACGTCAGCGAAATGTTGTCGCTTTTCAGGATTTCGGCTTGACAGATAATTAGTACCCCATCTCGTGTAAATGTGCCCGAAATTTAGAATTTGTGGGTCCAGCCAATCCAAAGATATTCACGAAAAACAGATTCCGCTGGAGTAACGTTACCCCAGCGACATGTATTTTAACCGGTGGTCGTAGCTGAGTAGAAATTAGCTACTTAGATAGATCACATTTTTGCCTAATTGTACCCAAAAAATAAAATTTGTGCGTCTTGAGGTTTCAGAGTTATTCAAGATGCCGCTGGGGTAAAGTTTAGCAAATTGCTGTACCTGTTAAACAGCATGACATACAACTACGATTTTTTTTACTAAGGTGGGTCTCAATTTGTGCTTATGCTGTGCAATTTGATTTTTTCTATAATCCACCTTTGGAAAATAAGAAATTGTTTTTCAAAAACCCCTAAAATCGAAAAGAAAGAAAGAAATTAGATGTTTCTATTCCAACTCCTCAGAGAGAAAATCTGGCTACGCTAAAATGTAACACTCCAATACAATCAATCTGCCTAGCCTTTTCCCAACTATGTTGGGGTCGGCTTCCAGTCTAACCGGATGCAGCTGAATACCAGTATTTTACATGGAGCGACTGCCTATCTGACCTCCACAACCCAGTAACTGGGTAACACGATACCCCTTGGTAAGACTGGCTGTCAGACTTTTAGGCTTCTGACGACCCGTAACGACTGTCAAAGATCCACGAATGACAGCCGGGACCAACGCCTTAACGTGCTTTCCGAGGCACGGAGGAGTCTCGGTATGTAAAGATGGTCACCCATCAAACTCAAACTCAAACTCAAATCATTTATTTCAATCAAACCATTTACAGGCACTTTTGAATTGTCAAGCAGTCGGTCAGTAAGAAAAATTAAGCTACATTCCCATTCCAAAGCGTAGGTACCTATGGAGAAGAACGGGCAAGAAACTCCATGGACACTCTTTTAAATTAAATTGTTACAAAAGTATTCGGTTACATCTATAATGTTGCATTTATAACTAAAAATGAGAACGATGTAAAAATAAAAATAATAAAAACTTACAAGCTAAAAGCGTCAAGCGTAGGTACAACAAATAGAAACAAAATAAAATAAAATAACCCGTGGCAGCTAAGAGATGACCAGTCCCAACTGACGGCGCCCGTTCACGAACATGACGCATGGATTAGCACCATTCAGCTCAACCATTTTGAAGGGAGCTAAATGATCCAACACACACGCCACCATCAGCGAAACCTTTAAGTGAGCATGACATACTCTCAACCGCCAGGGCACATTCAAGTCAATGAAAGACATATTACCCGGTCAATGGTAGCTCTATAGTACATAGGACTCACACCTGTGCTATGCATTTATATAATACAAAGGAGATTGAGTATATACAATGCAAAAATAGTCTTGCACTCTTCAGCAGCTCCAACATGATTGTCAAATGTTAATTAACTAGCCGAGGTTGTGGAGCAGGACCAGCATTCAGCCAAGCATTTTTATCAGCGATGTAATCCCCCAACTTATAATATGCCTGCCTGCATAGTGTGCGTTTTATACAAGATTTAAATTTAGTCTCATTCAGTTGAAGTATGTGGGGTGGAATTTTATTGTAACATTTTAAACAGTACCCCATGAAAGATGAGTCTACTTTAGCCAGTCTGAAACCTGGTTGAGCTAATAGGTCCCTATTTCTAGTACTATAATTATGTCTTTCACCTCTTTTTCTAAAAAGATGTAAATTTTTCCTTACGTACATGATGTTTTCGTAGATATATTGACAAGGTACCGTCATGATGTTAATATCCTTAAACAATTCCCTTAGAGAATCGCGCCTGCGGAGATTATATATGGCTCTGATGGCTCTTTTCTGCAGAATAAAAATAGACTCGATGTCTGCAGCCCGTCCCCAAAGTAAAATACCGTAAGACATTATACTATGGAAGTAACTGAAATAGACTAGCCTCGCGGTATCTACATCAGTAAATTGACGGATTTTTCTGACAGCATATGCTGCTGAACTTAGCCGTCCTGCAAGAGATGTTAAATGAGGACCCCATTGTAGTCTTGAATCGAGCGTGATCCCCAGGAAAACAGTTTTATCGACGAATTCTAGTTTCTCTTGATTCAATACTATCTCACAATCACTACTTTTGACATTTGGTAAAGAAAATTTTATGCACTTCGTTTTTTGCCCATTTAATACTAAATTATTAGCAGTAAACCAATTTTGGACCTGCAATAGAGCGTTATTTACGTCGTCAAAATTTGTAGCACGTCTATCTACCTTAAAAATTAAGGAAGTATCGTCAGCAAATAACACCATTTGTGGTTGATTTTTTAATAAATGGAGTAGATCATTTATATACACTAAAAAAAGGAAAGAACCCAATATCGAGCCTTGTGGAACACCCATTTTTACTTTTAAACCGAGTGATTTGATACCATTTATTTGAACTTGCTGTTGTCTATCATTTAAATAAGATTTTACTAAACTAAGTGCAAGTTTTCCAAGTCCGTAATGCCCAAGTTTCAAAAGTAAGGTTTCGTGATCGACGCAATCAAATGCCTTGGAGAGGTCACAAAAGATTCCTATGGCGTCTTGGGCCTCTTCCCACGCGTTAAAAATGTGTCTTAATAATGTTACACCGGCGTCGGTCGTGCAACGTCCTTTGGTGAAACCATACTGTTGTTCGTGAAGGATTTTATTCGTGTTAAAATGATTGAGCATTTGATTAAGCATTACCTTTTCAAACACCTTACTGAAAACCGGCAACACGGATACGGGTCTATAATTATTGGTGTCTTTACTGTCCCCGGATTTGAAAAGAGGTATTACCTTACTGTATTTCATTAAATCCGGGAAGACTCCTTGATCTACACACAAGTTAAATATTAAGGCTAAGTAAGGCGCTACAGTCTCAATTATAGAGGTACAGACTTTAATAGACATTCCCCAAAGATCTTCGGTTAATTTGATCTTGATTTGCTTAAAAGCTTTTATTACTATTATGGGATTAATATGCTTAAAGTTAAATTCAATCGGGCAGGCTGAAACGTTCGCCTTTACTAAATCAAAAGAGAGCGAGGGTGAGGAATTTAAGGTTTCAGTCGTTTTGAGTGGGATACTGGTAAAGAAATTTACAAATTCTTGCGCAACTACTTTGTTATCGCAAATAAGACCACACGACGTCTACAGTGTATAATCAGAATTATGCTTTTTGTTCCTATTTGTTTCATTATTGATAATTTTCCAAACCGTCTTTATTTTATCGTCTGCTGATTTAACCTTGTTACTGATGAATAAGGCTTTAGCTGCCTTACAAGTGTTCTTAAAAATTCTAGAGTAAGTAGCAACATACTTATTAAAAGTTTCTGTGTTAATATAAGGCTTAAGGCCATACAACTCGAAAAGTCTTTCCCTACTTTTCCTGAGTCCTTTAGTTGCCCAGTCACTAAATAAAAACCTAGGGCTGATAGTTTTAGTGTTCTTTTTAAAATAATTATTAAACTCGGTTTGGACTACTGAAAAGAATTCTTTATACAAAATATTAACATTGTTCATTGTAAGATCCTGATCATTTAACTTATAAATTAAAGTGCTATTAAATTTATTTAAATTAACTGTTGTTAATGGTCTGAACTGTATCTGCACTTTTTGTATTGGTATGTTGGACTCAAAAGTTACGGTTTGACCGCTGTGATCAGAAGGGAGATAATTAACTGTGGCTTTATCTAAATAGGTGCAGCAACAAAAAACATTATCAATACAAGTAGCAGTAGTCGTAGTTATTCTGGTTGGTTCTACAAACACATTTGCCAAATTAAATGATTTAAACAAATTGAATAATCTACTGGTATTTGAATTATTTTCTAAAATATTAATGTTAAAATCACCACAGATAATTACTGATTTATTACCAGTTGCAAGTTTTGCCAAAACATCTTCCATAACAGACTCAAATATAGAGTAGTTTTGATAATTTGGGGGTCTATAAACGCACACTATAACATGCTTATCTAGCTCAACACAAGACAGCTCAATGCTATGTTCAACCGACAGTTCACCTATGTCTTTACGAGTTTTTGATTTAATACAATTTTTTATTAAAATTAGTGAACCACCACGCAGCATTGATTTTCGGTTAAAACAACTGGCCACACTATAATTCTCATAGTTAATTAACATTTCATGTTCTTTTAACCAATGCTCAGTTAAACAGATAATGTCAAACATTGTTTTTTCTAAAAACAATTCAATTTCCAATTGTTTGGAAGAAAAACCTTGAATATTTTGGTGAAATAATTTCAAGGTTTTCTGCTTAGCCCCTTTTCTACAGTTAACTATACTAGTGCTAGAAAATACCTTTTTGCTCTTAAGTGTAACTATACTGTCAGTGGTATCTTCTGTTGTCTTACAAACTAGTTTAAATTATTTGAGCTAACCACCATATTATTAGTACTATTATAACTGTGGTGCTAATTGTACATGACTTCGACATACTAATTATGTCTGGGTTAATATTAAAAGCTAATAGCCTAGCTATTTGACGTCTAAAACGAATGGGCAGATACACAGTATCCCTAGTCGACCTTAGCTTATCAACAAAAATGTTGGTGTCAAAAAATATAAACTTGTCACTATGGTGACTAACTAAAAAATGCATGTAATTATTAACATGTGAATGTACTTGTTTTGCCTGTTTGACAAGTGCTCAAAGTAGGGAAAAGCACACAGAATTATTTTATTACATTCCAACTTTAATAGTTTGGTGACACTATCAGTGATATCATCTTTTTTAACGTTAAAACTATTACCTATAAATCTATACTAATATATAAAGCTGAAGAGTTTGTTTGTTTGTTTGAACGCGCTAATCTCAGGAACTACGGGTTGGAATTGAAAAATTCTTTTTGTGTTGGATAGTCCATTTATTGAGGAAGGCTATAGGCTATATAACATCACTCTACAACCAAAAGGAGCGGAGCATAAATGAAAAATGTTGCAAAAACGGGAAAAATTATTCCTTTTTGAGAGCTTCCGTTGCGTGCGCTGCGTAAACGGTTTAAGTTACGCAAATATCATGTATGATGGAATTGTTCCTATTTAAATTTTCAAAAAAAAAATCCACGACAGTATATTTCTATTTTTTAAGATTTACTCACTATAACCTTTTTTATGGTAATCAAATTTGTTCGAAATTAATGCATTATTTGCAAAGGAGTTTTCATAAACATGGTATTAATCCTTATCCAAATAAATACGTTATTCATCTCAAGTATTTAATTTTGAACAAAGTTGCCCTTACATCATTTAATTTCAATGAATATCTTAGGAGATATAACTGTTTTATAATAACTCCGCAGCAAAATAATGATCAACTCTGCGAGGTAGTCTATTCTAAAGCTGAAGAGTTAGTTTTTCCGTAACCAAAGGGTAAAATGGGACCCTATTATTAAAACTCCGCTGTCCGTCTGTCTGTCTGTCTGTCTGTCTGTCTGTCTGTCCGTCTGTCACCAGGCTGTATCTCATGAACCGTGGTAGTTAAACAATTGAAATTTTCACATATGATGTACTTCTGTTGCCGCTATAACATTAAATACTAAAAAACAGAAAACAATAATATTTAAGGGGGGCTCCCATACAACGGACATGATTTTTTTGCCGTTTTTTTTGCTCCGCCCGCGTGGATGTCGGTTATCGCGTAAAAAAGTAGCCTATATCCTTGTCTATATCCCAGGTCGATCGGTTCAGCGGTTTAGGCGTGAAAACGTAACATACAGACAGACAGACAGACAGACAAATAGACAGACTGACAGAGTTACTTTCACATTTATAATATTAGTAAGGATAAGGATTTGTATGGGTGGTACGGAACCCTTCGTGCGTGAGTCCGACTCGCACTTGGCCGGTTTTTTGTTTTTTGAACGTGCTAATCTCTGGAACTGTGAATTGGATTTGAAAAAATCTTTTTGCATTTTACAGCCCAATTCTTGAGGAAGAATTACATTACTATTAACTAGAACACCATTTAAAAAAAAATTAAAGTTTATGCGAAAACGAAGTAAAAGCACGGGCAGGCAATCTGTTGCGACGGGGTGGGTCGGGGGACCAAGAAATTTAACGCGGACGAAGTCGCGGGCAGAAGCTAGTACAGTAATAATCGCCTTAGGATCATATTCTTTCCTAGTTATTGAAGACATTATTTGATTGTAAGAAGTCTGAGGCATACAACAGTTTTGAGAAGAATGACTCAGATTGTTGCTAAGTAATTTTCCTAAACCTCTTCCTATACTATCTGAGAACATAACTGAATGATAACAATCATGACTACTGGGACATCCACGGACCAACCCCGGCAAGCGTAGCTTAACCTGACGGATCGACCCGTGCGGCTGTTATTACTTAGCCACGAGCTCCTCTAAAAAAAATGTAACACTCCAATACATGAGTTATTATTAAGTGACGGTAATTATGATTCAACAAATAATTAGTACCTTTATTCAATTGCTTATCCTTAAAGTTTCAGCTGAAAAATCCTTGTACGAGGGCTGCACTAAAAGTATCGGGAATGAAATGTTTCCACTGTTCCTGTCATATTAAAATCTTTTTAATTGAAAACTCCTTGGTTTTTTAAATCGAATACCATTTTTTGTGTGACAGTACATACAATGCCAAATTAAGGGTTAAAAAAAGATTCTCGGTCTTGTCACAAGGTTTTGTCGAACTTGTTTGTTAACTTGGGCACACGATGCGTTGCGGCGGCGGTGCGGCGCCGGAGCGGTGTCGCTGCGTCGTCTTACATAGAAATATCTGCGGCATGTCACACGATGCGCTCCGGCGCCGCACCGGACTTGCAACCACCGAGACGAGGCGGGGAGGGGTGGATGCGTTGCGACGTCGGAGCGGCACCGCTCAGTTGTATATCGATACCTCGCATTTGCTGCCCAGTTCAAAAATATTTTTTTCTTGTAAGCCATAAATTGTTTGGCAAATTTACATACTTAGATTTGGTGTCGCTAGTCGGGTCTTGGGCATGAACAGAAGTCATCTATAGCGACTGCTCGAATGTGGGTTGTAGGCAGACGAACGAATTATTTTTTGACATGCATGCTGGGTGCTGGGCAGCGAATGGGTTAATTTGCAAAACGGCCAAGCGGAAGAACGGATAACACGGATAACTCCTAAATCAGGTTGTATAGCAAAAACATTAAAGTGTAAAACTGCATATTTACAACAAAAAAAAACTTCGTATTAACTTATTATTTACCAACAGTATTTTCAAAAATTTGAAATAAAAAATTTCTTAATGTCCCCTGTAAAATTTACTGTTACGGAGTTAGCCACCTTGCGAATTAAGGTATCGATATGTGGTTCTAAAGATTTCAATAAACATTCGAAACTTAACACACTCATTCGACAGAAATTGTAAAACAGTAACTCTTTATATTCTTGGAGAAACAACTGTCCATCACTGTTCCTTAGTGCAATAAAGGGACTGATCCAGTATCGTCGTATGCTTCTACGTCGATTTCGATGGTGGCGTAATAGACACCAAGCAACAAAATACGATCTAGAGGAATGTGGCCATTTTTATTTAGATCAAATTTTGTTGCTTCGTGTCTCAATATGAAACTTTAAAAGGTATTAGAAAAATCTAGACACGCTTGCCGATATAGTTGATTGAGCCGTTTTTCATAATTCTTTCTCAGTCACGAGATCGTTCAGGGGCATAATGTCCAATTTTCAAAATGTCCAGCGGTATCAAAATGTCCAAATCCCAAAATATCCAATTGTCAAAATGTCCAGTGATCAAAATGTCTAATGGTCAAAATGTCCAATCTTTGAGAATTTATGTAGCTTTGTTCAATAACTCATCAAAGCGCTTTTTTAATACTTATGACAAAAAAAAAACAACAATATACTGAAAAAATCAAAATATGTTTTATTTATAAGTAACAAATTAAGGCCAGAGAAGACCCCAACATACCCGAAATCACTATTTTTGTCATAATACATTATGACGTACGATTAAATAGCCGTATACAGAAGAATCCTAATTAGGGCTTGCAAAATCCGTTGATTTTTACTATCCGGATAATACGGATATTTTTTAGTTTTTATTATAAATCAAACTAATAAGCTTTTGTAACACGTTTTAATCAGTCTCTCAAGCCAAATGACAAAGAAATAATAAATTATACCAATATTCCAAGTAAAAATCACATAAAAAACTAGTTTACTTTCTAAAATTATACAATAAAACACCGATACCACACAAATAATTTGTATCTATTCTTCTCATACTAAAAACAATTTTAATTAAAAAGTGATCTTACATTTATCACAACATCCCACTCAAATCAACCTATTTAAAACATATAATTAAATAAAAATATCACTTTCCCTGGCAAAACAGGTCAATTATTAAAAATATAATAAAACAAAAATGAACAAAATATCTCAAAAGAAACAAATAACCCTTTATTTATAATATTACGTAATTCTTAAGGCCCTCCAGAAGCTGTTTTTTTCCGTCATACTTGAGGGCAAAACGCCACAGGCATGGAACAGAGGTGTGATGATACTTTTCTTTAAGAAGGGCGATAATGCCCTCCTTAAGAATTATAGGCCAATCTCACTTCTGAGCCATATCTACAAGCTGTTTTCAAGAGTCATCACAAACCGTCTCGCGCGCAGGTTCTGGACTTCCAACCTCCCGAACAAGCCAGATTCCGTAAAAGCTTTAGCACCGTAGACCACATACAAACGCTGCGGCAGGTTATACAGAAGACCGAGGAGTATAAACTGCCTCTCTGCTTAGCGTTTGTGGACTACGAGAAAGCCTTCGATTCGATCGAGACATGGGCTGTACTGTAGTCTCTTCAACGGTGCCAGATCGACTATCGGTATATCTAGGTGCTGATGTGTCTGTACAAAAAAAACACTATGTCAGTCCGACTCCAGGACCAGACCTCGAAACCTATCCTTCTGCAGCGAGGTGTGAGACAGGGAGATGTTATCTCTCCGAAACTGTTCACCGCTGCACTGGAGGATGTCTTCAAGGTTTTGGACTGGAAAGAGGTTGGCTTCAACATCAATGGCGAGTACATTACTCACGTTCAGTTTGCCGACGATATAGTTGTCATGGCTGAGACTATGGAAGACCTCAGTACAATGCTCGATGACCTCAGTAGAGCTTCCGAAAGAGTGGGTCTTAGAATGAACATGGACAAGGCAAAGGTCATGTCAAATGCCCATGTAACACCCACTCTCATGAATATCGGAGACGCTACACTCGAAGTTGTGGACGAGTATGTTTATCTAGGACAAACTGTCCAGATAAGTAGGTCCAACTTCGAGAAAGAGGTCAATCGTCGAATCCGACTCGGCTGGGCAGCGTTCGAGAAGCTATGCAATATCTTCTCGACCCACATACCGCAGTGTCTCAAGACGAAAGTCTTTGACCAGTGCGTGTTGCCAGTGATGACCTATGGCACTGAAACGTGGTCGCTCACAATGGGCCTTATTAGAAGGCTAAAAGTCACCTAAAGGGCAATGGAGAGGGCTATGCTTGGAGTTTCCCTACGTGATCGAATCAGAAATGAAGAGATCCGCAGGAGAACCAAGGTAACCGACATAGCTCGAAGAATTGCCAAAGTTAAGTGGCAATGGGCAGGGGGCACATTGCTCGCAGAACAAATGGCCATTGGGGCCGAAAGGTTCTGGAGTGGCGACCGCGTACCGGAAGACGTAGCGTAGGTAGGCCTCCCACAAGGTGCACTGATAATCTTGTGAAAACCGCAGGAATCCGCTGGATGCGGGAAGCAGGGAACCGATCGAAGTGGCGGTGCTTGAGGGAGGCCTATGTCCAGCAGTGGACGTCTTTCGGCTGAAATGATGATGAATGATGACGTAATTATTAAATTATTTTTAGCGAAATTTTGGTAATATGATCTTAATAATCTTAACTTAATCTTTGCGATACAATAAAATCTTGAAAATGCGTGCAGTATGGATGTGAGTTTAAATATAAAGTTAACAAGTGTTCAATGTTGTTGTGATCTCTGTCACTAAATTATATTTTAACTTATTTTGATTTGTGAAGTGAATAAATAATTGCAAGAGTGATTAACTATATTACAACTAGCTTTTGCCCGCGGCTTCGCCCGCGTGGATGTCGGTTATTGCATAAAAAAGTACCATATGTCCTTCTCCATATCCCAGGCTATATCTCAAATTTCTAACGTAATATTAATTTTAATGTGATTCACTATGTGAATAAAAACCGAAACAAATGATTTAATTTAATAAAAGTACATATGATCTGAACGTATAATGAGTCTTTACCTAAAGATAAGAAACACAAAATCAAAATACGAAATTTCACTCAAATTCTTAAAGCAATCAATTGTACCAAATTACAACACGAAAAAAAAAATGCGACACAAATAATAATTTTAAAATAATTCACGTAAGTACCAACAATGTGAAAACAAAACGAAATCCTCCGAAATGTCGCACGATACACCGTTTGTGCTGAGAAAACACTCGAAATCTAATGAACACCATTGGTGCATAACTTTTCCCAAGGTCACGTTCGCCATTGGACGAAATATTTGACATTTATTTTGTACTTGCAACACGATCTGGCTGTAGAATTCGATTAATCGACTAATACTTGACCGGTAATAATACATTTTAGCGGGAACACCACTAAACGAACAAAAAAAAAAGAAAACATAATACGTCTGTACTCTGTGGTCGTGTGGCGGTGTGGCGCGATGTAAACATTCATCAAGGTTATACGTGCGTAAAGTAATGGATTCAATGAGAAAACGGTTTAATCATAGAAGAATCTTATACAGAATTACTAAGAAATAAATGTAGATTTCGTATTGAGTGTTAGTTTATCGAAAAGTGATAAATATGTCAGCGAAAAAGTAACGAAAGTTTTGGAATGCACAAATTTTGATCATAAGGCCGCCGTGTTTAGTAATGTTTTTATGATAAATATTCTTGTATACTGTTTGAAATACACGTAAGTAGCTAGCTTATTTATCTACGAACATAATTTGGCTAATAGCTACTGATATTATAGCGTATTGTTATCGTAATCGTATTTCCAAGAGTAAAATTCGGCAAACAAATACCTACAAAAACACAATAAAATGGATATAGTATGTTATCCTTAAGAGTTAGACATATGCCATCGCGGACTTTTTTGAAGACCTTTATAAGATACACAATTCCACCATACTTTATTTTGTTATATCTCAAAGGGTTTAGACAGCGTTTTCGTTGAAAGCTCCCAAACGGCTTATTTTTTTCCGACACCTCCAACAAATATCGTTTATTTATACAAAAATGTATACAAAAACTTAACAAATTATATACTAAAACCTTCCTTGAGAACCAAGCTATCCATTGATGAAAACAGCATGCGAATCGGTGCAGAAGTTTTTGAGTTTATCGCGAACAGACAGACAGACAGACAGACGCGGCGGAGGACTTTGTTTTATAATATGTAGTGATAATAAATAACGTAATAACAGTTATGTACTTTAAAGATGACAGCTTTTTATTTAATATTTAAAAGAGAAATACAACTATCCGTAAAATCCGAAAAATCCGGATGGTGATACAAGTAAAATCCGGATTTGAAAATCGGCGGATATCCGGATAATACGGATATCTGGATTGCAAGCCCTAATCCTAATTTATATGTACTTCTTTTTATACAAATTGAGAAATGAAAGTAAATATTGGGACTGTCGTTTAGAGGATTCGCTGTTTAAGAAAATGAGAAGTAAAAGAAGACCTAGAGACATCCTGTTAAAATTATGAAACAAAGATCTCACATTGCAAAATAAAAAATAATAAAAATGGGGTTTAGCTTGTTTAAAAAGTAAAACGTAATAAGGTATATTATATTATCTATACATATAATAAAATCGTAGCGGAGTCAAACTGTACATTGAATATTTTTGAAAAAAAGTAATGGCCACGAGGTCTGGGAACGATTCTGATGCCGAAAATATAGTTTTTAGAATGTTTGTCTGTTTGTCTGAATGTATGTTCCAGCTAAACGCAAAAACTACTGGACAGATTTTGTTCAAATTTTGCATAGATATTCCCTATACGTCTGGTCAAATTACTATGTATAAATTATCACGTTATTTGCTATGGGGGATGAGCAATATTGCATTATGTTTTGAGATGGGTCCATAAGGGCAGGTACCTTAACCGTGGTCGCTACAAGAAAATAGTCTTAAGAGATTATCCGTAACTTTTAGAAAAAAATTGATCTGCATTCACAGATTTTGAATAAAAATTACAGTCAGCAAGAAAACTGGCAATCTTCAATAAAAAGTTTTTTGATGCCAATCGATCCTGTTTCTTACGAGGATCAAAAAACTCTTATGGGACCAATTATCGAAAAACTTTATTCAGTCACAAAACATTCAAGGTTGTTTTCTGGTAATTTTAAAACAAAAGTCTATCCCCGCATTCCGTATTACACTGTAATCGATTTCAGCTTATACGCGTACCGAATTGCCGTGACCGCGATGACGATGTCCCGTGAATCGTAGTAGATGACGTCATGACATGCGCCATCTTGCAATAATGCCGACCATTATTATCCTTTATTATTTTCACTGTGAGCGCTGTCATAATCGTGATATTCTAAATCGGAACGCAAAATATCGATGTGAGTGCTATGAGCGATAATGGTCTATATCGGAACGTAGCCTGTAAGAATTAAGGGGTAAGCGTCAGGGTAGCCCGCGAAATTCAAATTTTCTTACGTCTTTTGCAATTTGCAGGTCAGTATCAAGTTGTATGTTGATCAACACAGGATTCGCGACCGTAACAAATATCAGTAATACAACTCCTTAAGTTAGTAATATTGTAAAAAACGTAAGAAAGTTCGAATTTCGCGGGCTACCTAAGCGCTTCCCCCTTAAGGCGAAAGCGTTAAGGTAGCCGCAAAATTCAAATTTTCTAAAGATCACGTATCATACGTTAATTGAAACCAAAAACTAATACCACTATGTATGTTTTCAACAAATTTGATGAAACAAATATCAGTGGTATTCGTTTATGGTAATTAGAACTGAATAAATCCTTTAATCAACAGATACCCAGACAATGAGCTGCAAATTGCAAAAATCGTAAGAAAGTTTGAATTTTGCGGGCTACCTTAGCGCTTCCCCCTAATGGCAAAATTGTCAGGGTAGCCCGCGAAATTCACATATCCTTAAATTTAATATACAACCTGATACTGACCTGTATGAAATACTTATAGGCATGTTTTTAGTCTTTTGATTTTATTTCATGCATGAAATTAGGCCGAAAAAAATTGAAAAATGTCTAAAAACGTCGTCGCACGCCTTTAAGGTATTTATATAGCACTTACTAATTCCAAGCTTGGTGTGTATAGGTGGTGTCATCTTCTATCTCAGCATTGCATAAGATTCCCTATTGAGACAGCGCACGTGAATATGCTTCGCGATGACTATCAACAAGTCACAGGGACAGACACTGAAGGCTGCGGATGTCGACTCAGGACAAGCTGCTTCTCACAAGGACAACTGTACGTCGCATGCTCTCGCGTCACCAGTCCTGACTCTCTATATATTTTGGCTGCTGATAACAAAACTACAAACGTAGTTTATAGGGAAGTTTTATAGAAATGTGGATGTCATTGTAGTATACTGTGATGTCTTACAACTTCCACGCGAAAGAAGTCGCGGGCAGAAGCTAGTATTACATAAATCATAAAAATAATTATGTTGATTATCAACATATTATTAATAAAAAAATGCTTGTTAATTATAAATAAAAATTATGTTCATTATTACTTGCTTGACTAAGCAAGGTAGGACAATATTTTTTATGTCTTACCTTGGTTATATAAAACTATGTATAATGTTTGTTTCAATTTATAATTATAAAAATTATGATGTTGATTATTGTATTTTTATATATTACATTATGACAAAAATTGTGATTTCGGGTATGTTGTGGTCTTCTCTGGCCTTAATTTGTTACTTATAAATAAAACATATTTTGATTATTTCAGTATTTTGTATTATTATATTTTTTATTTTTTTTGTCATAAGTATTAAAAAAGCGCTTTGATGAGTTATTGAATAAATTTGCTACATTCTCACAGATTGGACATTTTGGGAGTTGGACATTTTGGGAGTTGGACATTTTGGGAATTGGACATTTTGACCATTGGACATTTTGTCAATTGACATTTTGGCAATTGGATATTTTGTGATTTGAACATCTTCAAACATGACATGACATTTTGAGAATTGGACATTTTACCCCTGAACGCACGAGATAATTATGTTTTTAAAGGGGTGGCGCTAGTGGACCGGTGACAACGCTCTTAAACTGACAAAATTTTCGCCTTTAAAGAAACCTTTTAATAAAATTGATTAATGTTTTATTCGGCTCAGAAACGTATCGAACGGTTGTGTTGTGAATAGCTATGCAGATCCTGACTAGACTATAGCTATTTCGATGTAGTTATCTCAACTACAAATACATCATGAGAAACTGACCAACTGCATTAGAATTAAGGTTCCTGATAAATGAAATCGAGCTGATGTACTTACATTCCTAGTAAGGTTGAGGTAGCCGAGCCTGCGCAGGCCGAGCTCATGGAACAGATACTTGAGGTTGTTGCTGTCCACGTCGCTGCCGTTACGTTTCGTTTCAATCTCATTTTTAAACTCTGAGTACGTAAAGTCCAGTAACATGCCGCGGTTGCGCCCGCGCGTCCGGTATAATTTTAAGTCTGGAACAAAGCAACTGTGGAGACTGACGAGTCAACAAACGTAGTATTTATGACACTGAGATCACATGACGACTTTACCCAAAGCTTAGGCAATTCCTTGCATATGGGTCATTTTCACAAAAAGTGTACATTCGTGTTTCGGGTGTGTCCCACAACTTTTGTAATTTTTTTTAAAGAATAATATCTATGTTTAACAAAAACAACACAAACAATTAGGATCTGTGATTAATTTTTAACAATATTGTATAATGTTGCGGCATAAAAACACAGTCATGATACTTTAATTTTCTAAAATAGAAGGTAGCTGTATCTATTTTAGCGCTGTCCCACTACCATTTTCAGTAAATAATGTTACCTTAATGTATTTTGTTGACTTATATATAATAATTTGTTTGATATTTTGGAAAGTATAGTTATGCATGATTTGATATACAATTACAGCAATAATCTAATTTCGCACAAAATATTTAAATAATTTAATCTTTGTGAGGACATGAAATAGTTAAGATGGAAAATTCCCTTAGGGTCAGCTCACACCGAGACGCGACGCGACGCTGCGCCCACATTTTAATTAATCAACACTGATAACAACTCGAACACACTAATTATAAAGCACTACTGATCGCACTTGTTGCCTTATTCGCTTCGACTGTCCCGAGTCGCGGTGCATACGGCCTTTTATATTCCTTAGATCATTCCAGAACCTTGTAGAAACATCTAGAATGTTCGAGTACATACCGGCCCCTACTGACCAGTGTCGAAAGTTCTAGAAAGTTCTAGCATCGAATTCTCTAGAGGAATCTCGAGTCTGCTAGTTCTGCTACTCGATACTAGATGACGCTAGTGGTACTTAAACTTGTGTGGCGCGTAACACTGCCCCCTCCTAAGACATGCTCGTCCCGAGCATTATCGGCCCCATAATAACGTGCCAGTCGATCCACATGGACGATCTTAGGAGTACCTCTTGCACCTTTCTGTATCCGGTAGGTTACGTCATTGATCGTTGTCACAATCCGGTATGGTCCGTCCCATTTAGCTTGAAGCTTAGGGGATTTTCCTTTGCTGCGGACTGGATTGTGCAACCACACTAGTGAACCTTTGTCGAACACTTTATTGTTAATTTTGCGGTCATAACGGGTTTTCATCTTTTCAGACATTTGCTGGCCCGATTGTCTGACGTGCTCATAAATGTCATTCATTTTGTTTCGCAAGTCATTCACATAATCGGTTATACTGCGTGGGGCATCAGGTGGTATTCCGGTGATCAGGTCTGCAGGCAGCCGTAATTCTCGTCCAAAGTTTGCGAAGGCTGGTGTCACCGATGTACTTTCGTGAACAACACTTCGATATGACAACAAAAACGGTTGTATGTGCTTGTCCCAATTTCGTTGCCGATTTTCCACAACTTTTGCCAGATATCTCTTCAATGTTTGATTAAATCGTTCCACCATTCCATCCGATTGTGGGTGGTAATAAGTTGTTCTCGTTTTATGAGTACCCATTACTCGGCAGGTTTCTTGAAATATTTGGGACTCAAAATTCCTTCCCTGATCGCTGTGAATCTCCAAGGGTACTCCAAAACGGCAGAAGACTTCATGAACCAGTTTATCTGCAACTGTTGAAGCTTCTTGGTTTGGAATGGCGAAGACTTCCGGCCACTTAGTGAAGTAATCCATTACAACCATGAAGTACTTGTTACCACTTTCACTTTCCGGAAACGGTCCCGCAACGTCAAGGGCTATCCTCTCCCATGGTGCACCAAAATTGTACAATTTCAATGCACCTCTACTACGAGTCTGAGGTCCCTTTACAACTGCACAACTTGTACATTTGCGACACCAGTCCTCGACATCGTCTCGACAGTGGACCCAGTAAAACCGTTCTCGTATCTTCAGTAGAGTCCGTTTTATTCCCAGATGACCTCCTGAACAACCATTATGGTACAGCTGTAGATCATCCGGTACTTGAGCTTTAGGGATAATCATTTGCAAATGACAGCTGTCTCCCCGAGCATTTCCCCATTTACGGAACAGGACTCCATCATGAATCGCCAAGCTGTCCCATTGAGCCCAATAGCTTTTTGTGATCGAACTCATCGCTGAGACGTCGCTCCACCTGGGCTTAGGAGTTCTGGCCTTCATCACTCCAGAATCGGCTTGATGTCCGAATCTTCCTGCTGTGCACGTTGTAGGCTTTATTTCCATTCGCTGCTGAGGTCTGTCCTGAGCATCTTCACAGGTACCACTTCCTTACCCTCATGCCTGGTACAATGCTTGCAGTCTTCAGGACAAGGTCTTCTAGATAATGCATCTGTGTTGCCATGAGATTTCTCGTCATGGGTTTGTGTGATCGAAATCCTTGGGGCTCTTCGAACATCAGCCAGTACCCGCCCCACAGTCCTGGCTATTACTCGTTTCCCTGCTGCTGGTGCTGGACGGTGCCGTTAGCCGCACTGCCCTCTGGAGATCGGCCGTCTTCTCTTTCTGCAGCTCGCTTAGGGAAACTAGATCGAAGGTGGCCCCTTTCCTCTATTTTTTATTGCGGTCGCGAACTGTAGCCGCTGCAACCTCCCTGACGCGATGGGAACGATGATCCTGCCGCACAGCTTCCACCTCCAGTGCATGGGCCATGCGTCCTTAAGCGTCCCGTGGTGACCGAGCCTCACAGCAGATCTAATTACTCTAAATTCTGCTACTGGATACTAGATGACGCTAGTGGTACTTAAACTTGTGTGGCGCGTAACACTATGAAGATACGGAGAAGTTATTACTAGTGCGCCAGTAAATATTGTTTGTATTATTGTTATTTTGTTTTTTAATTAGTTAGCTAAGTTAAGATTCTATAATTTTATACACCTTTTTACATATTTACCAATAATATTAATTTGATGTGATTATTTAATCAAATAATGTACCTACCTCCAATCGCCTGAAACACAGGATTACCTAATTCAGGCACAAATAATGGGTGAACTTGAGATAGATATAAGAAAAACTGTATTTAACTTTATACCTTATATTCTTGAATACATTTTATTATTTTTATTTTTTATTAATTTAGATTTTCCAGAACCGCAACCAATTTTGAAAGTAAGTTTACAAGTTTATTTCTTAAAAATTATTTTGATATCTTTATTAGCTTTCAGTGAACTTAAATTGATACCAAGCTTGTTGATCTGGTGTGTTAGTTTAAAATAATTCAAACAAAAGTGTTAAAGTCAGACTTCCGATACTTCCGTTCCATAACCAAAACGCAGGTAACGTAGAAATGGAATTGAAAAGTTTTGGAATGGAATTCTTGGGAAGATGACACATTATATTGTAGTATCGATCTATTTATAATAGAAATAAAGTGACGACTTCCAAATCTAATTCGTAACATTCATAATGGGTCACTTTGTAAAAAAAAAAACTAACAAACACAGTTTTTGCTAAATAGTTGTGTGAAAATAAGTTTCTTGATAATGTGCAATAGTCTTGAATTCTATTCCGCTATAGGCATACTCTATTCCGTGACTGTCCTATTTTATTTTAAACATTATTTTTAGAGCGCAACGTTATTTAATTGTTATTCGATTTTGATAATTAAGAGTGTAATCATTTGATTAATGTAATTTAAAAAAAAAAGTCCTAAGTTGTATCATAAATGAGAAATATACCGAAAAGTATTGAACTAATTTGGTCCAAAGAGTAACGTAATGGAAATTAAAATGATGATTATGTATGTTTGCTATATTGTTGACTGTATGTTTTAAATTTTGTTTTGAAGTACAAAACAATGCTTACCAATTATACTATTTGATTAAATCTAAACGAGTTTTATTTTATTTCTTTATCCAAAAGCCATTAGTTTCGGAATGGAATAAATTTCGTACCTCAGGCGCAGTAAATTTGTTATATTTCAGTAAATAATCCTGATTAAGAGGTTATATTATAATTTTCATATAGTGAAAAGAATATCAATTGTAAATTTAATAAAAAAATACGAATAAATAACAAAAATAAAATTTCAGCATATTTTTAATACTGTACAATTTTTCTGAAAATCACCCATATGCACACGCAGCAACTTTAATCGCCGGCGACAGATTTTGACAGCCGATTGGTCGCTGCGTGTGTACCTAGCATTAGATTGCCTATACAATAATGTAATGTTAACTGCTAGAGGTGTCCGTTACCCAGGCCAGATGTTGTCGAAAATGGTCATTTGAATATTACAGATAATTAGTTTTGCGGCTTCTGTAATTGTTGAGCACATTTTTAAATTTGTTGCGCTTATAGTTTTTTAATTATTTCACAAAAACATTTCCTGCTGGGGTAACGTTACCCCAGCCAGACCTTTTTCTTTCTAATGGGAATATTTAAATAATTACTAGCTATAAAATTAGTTGTCTAGATGAAGTAAATGTTGTGCCTTATTTTGTATTTGTTCTTTCATCGGTTGCGAAGTTATTCGAGATTTTGCTGGGGTAACGTTTTTGGTTTTGCTAGATCTTTGAAATGGTTAAGCGGATTCTTATCATATTTTGTACATGGCTTCTTGGGAATTAGTTTAAATTTGTTCTGCAATAAAAAAACCAAAATAATACATAGCTTAAAGGTTATTTCATTAAATAGAAAAACACTTCAATTGGTCCCAGCACTCTCAATAAGAGCTCTAAAGACTTACTTTAAACGTTATTTTAAAGCTTGTAACTGCCTTCAAATGTACGTGAAGTTTCATTAGTATCCTGTAAGTATTTAACAAGTTATGATGATATTGAGTTCTTCACGAGCACGGTCTTGATGCGCGCGGTGTTATTTGGCCACTGGATTGGATATATGAACTGAATGTTATGTCAATTATTAGTTTTTTAGTTCAGTTGTATATCAGTAAAATTTTAGCTCAGTACATTGGATAATTAATGAGATAATACGATTAAAGTCATCAGGAAGTGAATGACCGAGGTAACCCGACCAAGTTTAGGTGGTTACGAAAAAGCGAAAACGCAGAACATTATACTATCTTTTGAAATGTTTAGTATAATACACCTTACAATTTCGGTACAGACGCGTACACTGTTGAATACATTAATAATATAATAATATCTGTACTATGAAAACATTATTATTATCTTCCAGTTGCACAAACTTATCAAAAATCACTGATATAACATGTCGTTCGGTGGGACGCGGAAGGGGTGGGGTGAAGGGGCGCATTGTTTGCATATCGCACTAAACATGCTCCGTAATCACATAATTCATCTTGTAGAGTGCGCATGCGTTTCGGCAGTTCCGTTTCCTGTTTTTGCAAATATTTATAGAGTGCGTGAGAGCTAATGTAAAATAATAAGTGTGGCGAATTACTGCTAATGTGGAGTGCTTCTATTGATGATCATAATTATGGTGCAGGCTGCTTGATGAATTCACGAACAAGGTAAGCTTGTATAATGTAACTACAGAAATAGTAGCAAAATTATTATTAATATGTACATGTTGTTAGGTACTTATCTAAAACTGTATTTTTTTAAGGCTTAAATATTTAAATTTAGGAACTTATTATTTTCTTTTCTTTCGTACTTAATTATTACCTAGACTGGAATTCTCAACAATGATAACGACATATTTATCCTTCGCTACATAGTACCTATAAAACAAAGTCGCTTCCCGTTTGTCTGTCCCTGTTTGATTGATTAATTTAATGCCCCACGCGATTATTTATACATTACAATCTGATAATATCTTATTATAATAATTATCTAATTTATCTAAAATACAAAACTATTTTATAGATTTTGTATTGTCACTTGACGTGTATTTACTTTAAAATTGTGAATTTTAATGCTAGTCACATTTTTTTTATAGATGTGATAATAATAATAATAAAAAAATCGTCTCCAATCTTATGCAGTCGAAAGCAATATGTTTTTTATTAAATTAAAGATCGCGAACAGGTATTTCACACTTTTTAATATAGAACCTAAATCATGACCATTTCATCGACTGACGTAAGAATCAACAAAATCTGCCTACGCTTATGGTCTCTCTAGAGCGCCAACTAGATCTCTGTTTATGACAACTTTTGTTTCACAAAGTTACTTACGTATTTGGATACTCATTTTACAAAATGATCTGTGATATTTTTATACAAAAACCAACAAAGTTTTAGAATGTACCTTTACACGTCGACTTTTTGAGATTGTAATTAGTTAAAAGTAATACTTACATAATTATTTGACTGCAGTTTAATATTACTTAATTTTATTATTTTTCATCTGTGATTTTAAACTTAGGAAAAAAATGTGATATTTGAAATGAGACAACAAAACAGTAGGACTAACTGTGAGCATTTTACTACATTGTGATGTCATTTAATATTACCATCGATCTGTGATTTTAATTGATATAAGTAGGTATTAGTAGACATACGTAAAGGTTCGTATAGACCATGTAACATGTTATATAACACTACAACTCTATGTAAAATGTTATACAACAATATAACATGACCACACTATGAAAAATGTTATATAACATGTTATGTTATATAGTTTGCACGCACCGTAAGTTTAGTGTTAACTGAAAAAAACCATTGTATATTATTTATTGTCTGTGATCATTACACAGTCCAATATGTGTATATTTAAATAAAAACTGTGTACTGTGTATACTGAAATCTATAATTTAATTAAAAAATAATAGAAAATTTCAAAAAAGCAAAATTACATCTGTAATTTTAATCTGTGATTGTTTTTAAATATAAGTTTAATAATACTTTAAAAGTTCAATTGAAATGATTATATTACCTGTCAATAAAAATTATTTAATAATCACGTAGTTTTTTTTTTAAACTTGTGTACATGTCTGTACTAAATTTGTAACACTATCCTACATATTTTAGAAGGTACCATAATGTTTTGCGTTTTCGCTTTTTCGTAACCACCTAAACTTGGTCGGGTTACCACGGTCATTCACTTCCTAATGACTTTAATCGTATTATCTCATTAATTATCCAATGTACTGAGCTGAAATTTTACTGATATACAACTGAACTAAAAAACTAATAATTGACATAACATTCAGTTCATATATCCAATCCAGTGGCCAAATAACACCGCGCGCATCAAGACCGTGCTCGTGAAGAACTCAATATCATCATAACTTGTTAAATACTTACAGGATACTAATGAAACTTCACGTACATTTGAAGGCAGTTACAAGCTTTAAAATAACGTTTAAAGTAAGTCTTTAGAGCTCTTATTGAGAGTGCTGGGACCAATTGAAGTGTTTTTCTATTTAATGAAATAACCTTTAAGCTATGTATTATTTTGGTTTTTTTATTGCAGAACAAATTTAAACTAATTCCCAAGAAGCCATGTACAAAATATGATAAGAATCCGCTTAACCATTTCAAAGATCTAGCAAAACCAAAAACGTTAAACCAGCAAAATCTCGAATAACTTCGCAACCGATGAAAGAACAAATACAAAATAAGGCACAACATTTACTTCATCTAGACAACTAATTTTATAGCTATACTCCATTTACTATAGCATTAGAAAAAAGAGGCTCGTAGAAGCAGGAGTGCGAAACATTTTATTCAAAGTTAAAAGTTTAAACAATTTATTAAACTAAAAATGTTTTAACATAACTTTGATAAATAGGTCGTAATAACATCTTCATCACACATTACTTACAACAAAACGAATGAATGAAACAAACGATTACGTCGTGATGATTTAAATTTAATTAAGATTAAAGGAAATAAAAGTCTCTTTTTTTACAATATTTTATTTAAAACAACAACTTTCAACACACAATAGTTGGTGTAACTTCTTCGTTTTCATCATATAATTTAGTCACTATCATCAGAGAATAAAGATGAAGAAGTTTCACCGACGTTACCTAATAAAAAAACTTTCTACCACATCATCCATTATGCTTTAACTTGTCCTCTTCTTTAATTGCATGAGCAACGCAAGACTGCCATCGTTCTAGCGTAATACTATCCAGATCTTGTGGGACTAATTGTTTCTTCTTGTCTAATTTGAACGTTTTGTTATGTTGAGCCACATACCCCATCATTTGAGCCCATATTAATTCTATAGGGTTGAACTCGCAGTGGTAGGGTGGGAGGCGCAATACTGAAATACCCTTCTCTCTAGCCATCTCATCTACAACAAACTTTTGGTATAAATGTCTTTGTATTTTTGCTTTTTCTAATAAAGTTGCCCTAAGATCTCTTTCCTCAAAAGGAATATTTTTGCTTTTAAACCATTCCTGTATATCTGCCTTTCGTGTAGCTGTGGTTGGCAGCTTCTCCAATGTCCTTGAGTGGTATAGCGCATTGTCCATAACAATTACAGCGCCACTCTCAATTTTTGCCAAAATTAACTTGAACCATTTTCACTTTTGTCTATCGCGCTTCTATAACATATTCCCTGTAAATTGAGAGGTCTGGCTCTTATGAAACAGGAAATCTTAGTACAAGAGTCAGGGCTACACAGATGATTGTGTCTTGAAGTGTAAATAAATAAATTATTATTATTATTAAAGTTGAAGGCGTCCATTTCGGAGTGGTCATCTTCATCACCTTTCTTTGCATCAAATATTAATGCAGCATCCATTAAAAACCCTTCACAAACCCTGTGAAATAAAATTAATACAAGTCAATTATTCCGTACCCCCTATATAATTTCACTGCTGGAAATAGTTCATAGATAAATACTATAACAAAATTTATAACTTTAAAAGTTCGCTTTGCATGCGTTAATTCATAATACAATATAATATGTATTACTTAATTAATAGTCAATAACAATGGGGTGTTCATTTTTTTATGGCGAGGACAGTCCATAAAATACATACCAGTATGACCGATTATAAGTTGGATTTTTTAAACCAGCAGATAGACCTTCCCAATGTGCTTCTTTTGAAGACTTATTATTAGTGTCATGCCATATTAGGCTTTTCGTGTGACCTGTTTGTATGATAAAAGGTTATTAATATAAATACCATTCATTTCACGAACCAATTTTATGAAATTATGTTTAACTGTATAATTAATTATAATGTTATTGAATGCAAGAGGTCATACACTGCTTAGTGCATAAATAGCTGTTAAGAAATTTAGAAGCACTGTACCTTCATTTAGCCAAGTGTCATCTAAATAATAATATATTTTCCTTCCTTTATTCCTTAGCCTTTTTATTTCATGAAGATATTTTAGTCTCCAAAGGACGATCTCCTGCTTGTCTATGACTTCTATGAGTGCACTTTTTCCGCTCCGTTTGATTTATGTGAACTTTAATGTTTATTTAATTATTTTATACAGACTGCTTTTTTTTAAATCTGGCAGAGACTCGTCACTGTTAACTGCTTCCAGCATCTTGTTCAAGGTGGGCAACTCATTATTAAAGAAGAAGGAATGAATTTTCCTGCATATTCCACTAAATGTGATGTCATCAAAATCATCACGTTTCATGTGCTTCTGTTGGGGTGGGGGAGATTGCAGACGACTTTTTATGTTGTACTCTTTGAGAATATTGGACAGAGTAGCCCGAGATACGCTTGTAAATAATAAAATCATGTGCGGAGTTTCTAAAATATAATACATTTTATCACAATGCATTTTAGTTTCAAATATTTTTATAGTAATAATTTTATGAATCATCCTTACCGGCAACTTCTGCGATTTTGTTTATCATCTCAGTCCTATAATGAGGAGTATCTGCAGGCCAGGACTCCAATTGCTTAAAAATATTTATCACAGGTTGTTTTTCTACAGCACGCAGCGTTCTCTTTTTTTTGGGAGACATTATTATTTCGTCGGAGTCAACTTTTGGACCACGTTTTTTTCGCCGTTGGCTTTGGTCAGACTCAGTACTTATATGTTGTAAGCCACTCGGTCCCGCACCGGGATCACTCATAGCTCAAAAAAAAAAGTAACGTTTTGTACAAACAACCCAATGACAACACTGATAACAATACAATAATAAAGAAATAACTAAATATTATTTATTATTTTAATAAATAACAACAAAATCACGAAAATTAAACAATAACAAACAAAGTATTCACAAGTAAATGACATACATGACAATCTTAGAACATTGTCAAGTCAATTTCACAGACGACATAAACCAGTAAAATTAGAAATCCCCGGCTGTCACAGCTTATGAAGGGATTAAGTAACATTTTAGATTTGTTAGGATTATAGTGAAACAAAAAGCGTTGCAGTATTGTTGACTCCTGCTTCTTTTAGGTTTTTAGCATAGGCACTGTAATTTTAAATTGGAATGAAATAACATATCTAAATGAAAGCTACTTAATTTCATATGGTTGTTTTTTTAAATGATTACAATTAAGTGTGATAGCTGATATATAAATTAATTTTAATCGATTTGGCGTCAATCGTAACTATAACAAGTTTATTGTACTTTTGTTATAAAGTGTGCATCAAAAATAACCTTTTTTAACTTCTGTCTAATGCTATTATAAATGAAGTATAGTAATTATTTAAATATTCCCATTAGAAAGAAAAAGGTCTGGCTGGGGTAACGTTACCCCAGCAGGAAATGTTTTTGTGAAATAATTAAAAAACTATAAGTGCAACAAATTTAAAAATGTGCGCAACAATTACAGAAGCCGCAAAACTAATTATCTATAAGATTCAAATGACCATTTTCGACAACATCTGGCCTGGGTAACGCACACCTGCTAGAGACTAGCAGTGAATGTTTTCCAGCTGATATTATATGTTGTAGTGTCACAATTTCTCAAACCTTTAGTGTTGTCGTCCTCCATGAACTTTTTGCTCTTGATGACGGCAAATGGTGGCACCATTGTCTCGTCGCAGGCTGCGTTGTCGTTCTCGGAGGCCGCTAGCGGTGGCAGTGGCGGTGGCGGTGACGTTCGCGTGCTGTCTGCAACACGAACTATAGCTTTAGGCCTGCATTGTATTTTAGAGGTATGAGGAACAGGGTGTAAAGTTCACTCATACTCTATAGTAAAGGGAGGATCCTCCGACCAGACGGGTATTGTGTCTGGTGGGCAACTGCCCAACGGTTGATGTCGGGATGTTGTATATATGCTAGTCGCGCGGTAAACTCTGATAGCGCGATGCAGGATTTGTGACGTCAAGTCTTTGATGCGTAGTTCGCATGTGGCGTTGTTGATACCGCTACAGTATACTTAACCGACTACTTTCACATTACTTACTTTTATTTGTGTCAACTTTGTTTCTGTTTAATGTGCTGAGACTGTGGAAATCATCATTGTCTGCTGGAACAGGCTTTTGTTCTGAAAAAGAAGAACAAGTTACGAGATATGCGAGTAAGCACTGAAGATCAGTGCTGTGCTGCGGGTCCTTCATAGCGCGCTTCTGCAGTGCGTCAACAATGTTTGCTGAGTCACGCACAGACGGTTTTGATGCCACCTGGCGCAAAAAGACAGCCTCACTGCTAAGCAGATTGCGTGGGAGCAGTAACAGAATCCTGAATGTAATAGGCAATAAATTAGACAGCCCACTGGTGTGGAGCCTCACCCAGAGGACTAAGTCTCTCTTAGTTATTAGGTACTAACATAAGTTCATACTAACAAATAAATGTAATGGATCACATAGTTGTCTGAATAAATATATTATTATTATTTTGATATTTATTTCATATTCTCGGCTAGCCGGGAGCGCTGATAACACGGGCCTAAGCCAAGTGATTATCAGCTGGATTAAGTGCGGCCACGTGCAGAAGATTGCACAGAAGATGTTAGCGTATTTGGGTTTGGATGTGGGTTTTCTGATTCACATTGCAGAAACTTTCTCACGAGTCTGCATGTGTTTAGTATCGCTGCCTTCTGCAGCAGATGGTAGGTATTTGGAGATAAGTTAAGGGAGTTAAGAGACTGGTGAAGTTGTGTTGGTATTACTCCTGTTGTAGACAGTACTATTGGAACTATTGTAACTTTTTGTAAATGCCAAAGTCGGACTAGTTCAACTTTTAATTCAGTGTATTTGGTCAGTTTCTCTGCTATTGTTGTCTGCAAGTTATGTGTATTTGGTATAGCAATATCAATTAAATATCCAGTTTTATTTATCTTGTTTATAAGTGTAATATCAGGTCTATTAAAATGTATTATTATAGCACAGCATCATGCTGAGTGGAAGCCTTCTTGTCACAGTCATGACGTGATTATAATGTAGATCTATTTTGTTCTATTTTTCTGTTTAGCTACCTACTCGAGTTAATTATCTTTTTGTATGCATGTGTTTCTGTGACAAAAAAACCTATTTTTCTTTCTTTCATATATTTCTGACAAGGTTATTATCATCTTCATATTTTTGTAGGTCACTTTAAAGAATGCCATGTCTTCTTCAACCTGTACCCTAATTAGGCAACACATCAATCACAATCTGAATGATTTTGAAGGATATTGCTAATATACATATATATCCATTGTTTCATATGTTCGAAAAATGTATCTGCTCAACAACATAAATAACACAATGCATGTTGTTGAACTGTCAAAATTAAACCCATTCCTACTGATAGTCTGTTATGCAATTACTCCGCTGACACTGAATTTTGATTCAGTGTTAGTTTGGTTGAAGAAATGTTTGTTGTTATTTTAGGGGGTAGGCAGAAAGTCGATGTATACTCTGGCACTCAAGTTTCTGGCTTTCCCCCATATTAATGCATGTGAAATTAACAAAGATTTTGTACAACTTACTAGGGATAGGATTAAAATTTCGCGGTGTGAATGAGAAAGGGCTGTTGGGGTCTAGGTCGCGCACCAGGTCCCAGTAGCCCAACTCACCAAGCGCATCTACAAGATGGCCAAATGCAAAAGGTCCACGAAGCACAATATTCCTGTAGAGCTTGCGTTTACGATCCCTTTCTAAATCAGCAGTATTCTGTAAATAAGTGAATGTTTTATTTGGTTTAGTGGCATCTTCATAAAATAATTTTAGGTAATAAATTAGATTGAGACATTTTAATACAAGTTTCAACTACACCCATATTGCACAATCAAAATGTGAACTGTACATGTTCAAACATGTTGCATCATGTGATACTGATTATTTTTACGAAAAAACCTGTACCGTGGAGACCAGTAGATACTTCAACAAATTAGATCTGAGCTTGGGGTTCCCGGAAATACGAAATAAAACGAGTATGGCTCATTAGTCATCGCTTGGGTCATAGTTATTTGGAAACGAAGGACACATCAATACTTGAAATTACCTTGTACCGTTCGATCATTTGCTCCGAGAATACTCCTTTTTCATACAGAGCTGTAACGACTGAGTCGAGGTCCGTTCGCTCCACCAGTGAAGTAAAGTTACTTCGAATAGCATCTTTGTGTTCTTGCTGCATGCTGTACGTATTGTGAACCAGTTTTATAGAGCATAAGTTTCTTCGAATGACTTATAATTTCTTATAGAGGTAGAGAAATTTAAACAAAAAAAAAGACTCGACTCTCTAAAGGCATTAACAAACAAACAAACATTACTGTCGTAACTTCACTTTTGACTTGAATGAAATGAAAATGACGGAAAATGAGTAATGAGTAAAACGTCAAATTGTCTGACATTGACAGCAAAACTTTTTTTTTTTAATCTAGGGCATCTCAGAGTGTAATTCGCACACTGACTTTTTATTTGTAAAAATAGTAAAATCATTTACTCTAACAATATTTGTAAATATGTGAGCACCTTGTATCTAACACATGGTTAATTTATCCGTCAATGTTTAATACCCAATCAATTATGATGACCATGAGAGCATGTAACCGAATTAATCTTAGCAGATATGTATTTATGTGAAGCTACACATAAGACATCAGAAACGTTTATGTATGTATATCACTTATGGAACGGTTGGAATCAATTTAATTTTAACTACAGGTGGCGGGCTGAACGATGGGGCGAACCACTAAGACCTAAAGTCGATTAATGCGAAGCAATTCTCCCAAGATATTTGTCGCCGACACGTCAACCGCGGAGAATCAGGGACGCACCAGCTGGCCAGGCGGATGCGCCCCGTCCCGGATGACGCAGCGGCGGCGAGAATATTTTATGTTTTTGTGGGAGATTGATTAATTATCTGTACCTGGGGTTTGTTCTGAGAAGAATCTTCAATATCTTGGGAGAATTGCTTCGCATTAATCGACTTTAGTTCTTACTGGTTCGCCCCATCGTTCAGCCCGCCACCTGTAGTTAAAATTAAATTGATTCCAACCGTTCCATAAGTGATATACATACATAAACGTTTCTGATGTCTTAAGTGTAGCTTCACACATACATATCGCTAAGATTAATTCGGTTACATGCTCTCATGGTCGTCATGATTGATTGGGTATTAAAGAGCAGCCAAGTCTGCCAATTTAGGTGCAACACGGAACCCTAAGTATCTCCAAGTAGATACAGTTCAGTTGTATGTACTTTATACCCTCTTAGTACATACAACCGTATAACAGGTTTTACAGAGACTTCGTATTGGAGCACCGAAGGTCTCAACTATATCGCGGACTGATCACGGCCTTTCGCCTTTAGTACATACAACCGTTTATCATGTTTTACAGAGACTTCGTATTGGAGCACCGAAGGTCTCAACTATATCACGGACTGATCACGGCCTTTCGCCTTTAGTACATACAAACGTATAACTTGTTTTACAGAGACTTCGTATTGGAGCACCGAAGGTCTCAACTATATCACGGACTGATCACGGCTTTTCGCCTTTAGTACATACAAACGTATAACTTGTTTTACAGAGACTTCGTATTGGAGCACCGAAGGTCTCAACTATATCACGGACTGATCACGGCCTTTCGCCTTTAGTACATACAACGGTATAACTTGTTTTACAGAGACTTCGTATTGGAGTACCGAAGGTCTCAACTATATCATGGACTGATCACGGCCTTTCGCCTTTAGTACATACAACCGTATAACTTGTTTTACAGAGACTTCGTATTGGAGCACCGAAGGTCTCAACTATATCACGGACTGATCACGGCCTTTCGCCTTGTCCAACTCTCGAGGTTTTCGCATGCAGCCTCATTGCAGCATCGAAAAACCTCTTAATGTAACCGACTTTTAAGAGCAACAGAAACTTCTTAGTATTGGACAATAATTAGCTCCTTCAGAAAAAATAGAAATCTAGAACCGGCTGGGAATCACTACACTATTGTCTAGTGCTACCACTTAGCTTAAATATCTCTCCGGTGAGCTGCCATTAGCTGGACGCCTCGCATTAAGCACCAATCACTTAAACTTTGCACTAGATATTGAATTAAATATGGCGTATCCCAAGTGTACCGGAGTGCGCCAAAAAACCATAAACTATCTAGACTCTGTCTATGGTGATCTCTCTATGGGATCGATGTTGCCAGAGATCACCACATACTATTCATTATACTCAATGGATTCAGGCACACACCTCATGCTTATTATGACTTGCTTGATACATGTTTCGCTTCATATATTAATTTAATTTGGTTACCTTTTTACTTCGCGATCTAAACGTCGCGACAATATTAAAGATTCTTCTCGGAACAAACCCCAGGTACAGATAATTCATCAATCTCTCACAAACAATCATAAAATATTCTCGCCGCCCGCGCCGGCACCGCTGCGTCATCCGGGACGGGGCGCGTCCGCCTGGCCAGCTGGTGTGTCCCTGCAATCTGCATATAGTAAAAGTACTCTGTGGTCCCTGATTGGCTGATTCTCCGCGGTTGACGTGGCGGCGACAGTCTTAATTTGTTGTAATTGTTGCAAAAATAAAAAACATCAAAACGTAAATATACAAAAAGTTATGCTACGAGTATTGTCGCGACGTTTAGATCGCGAAGTAAAAAGGTAACCAAATTAAATTAATATATGAAGCGAAACATGTATCAAGCGAGACATAATGGCTTGAGGTGTGTGCTTCAATCCATTGAGTATAATAATAGTGGCATGAGGTGATCTCTGGCAACATCGAACCCATAGAGCATAGAGATCACCATAAACAAAGAGTTCATATAGTTGTTGGTTTGGCGCCCTCCGGTACACTTGGGATGCGCCATATTTAATTCAATATCTAGTACAAAGTTTAAGTGATTGGTGCTTAATGCGAGGCGTCCAGCTAATGGCAGCTCACCGGAGAGATATTTAAGCTAAGTGGTAGCACTAGACAATAGTGTAGTGATTCCCAGCCGGTTCTAGATTTCTAGTTTTTCTGAAGGAGCTAATTAATGTCCAATACTAAGAAGTTTCTGTTACTCTTAAAAGTCGGTTACATTAAGAGGTTTTTCGATGCTGCAATGAGGCTGCATGCGAAAACCTCGAGAGTTGGACAAGGCGAAAGGCCGTGATCAGTCCGTGATATAGTTGAGACCTTCGGTGCTCCAATACGAAGTCTCTGTAAAACAAGTTATACGGTTGTATGTACTAAAGGCGAAAGGCCGTGATCAGTCCGTGATATAGTTGAGACCTTCGGTACTCCAATACGAAGTCTCTGTAAAACAAGTTATATGATTGTATGTACTAAAGGCGAAAGGCCGTGATATAGTTGAGACCTTCGGTGCTCCAATACGAAGTCTCTGTAAAACAAGTTATATGATTGTATGTACTAAAGGCGAAAGGCCGTGATATAGTTGAGACCTTCGGTGCTCCAATACGAAGTCTCTGTAAAACAAGTTATATGATTGTATGTACTAAAGGCGAAAGGCCGTGATCAGTCCGTGATATAGTTGAGACCTTCGGTGCTCCAATACGAAGTCTCTGTAAAACAAGTTATACGGTTTTATGTACCAAAGGCGAAAGGCCGTGATCAGTCCGTGATATAGTTGAGACCTTCGGTGCTCCAATACGAAGTCTCTGTAAAACAAGTTATACGGTTGTATGTACTAAAGGCGAAAGGCCGTGATCAGTCCGTGATATAGTTGAGACCTTCGGTACTCCAATACGAAGTCTCTGTAAAACAAGTTATACGATTGTATGTGCTAAAGGCGAAAGGCCGTGATCAGTCCGTGATATAGTTGAGACCTTCGGTACTCCAATACGAAGTCTCTGTAAAACAAGTTATACGATTGTATGTGCTAAAGGCGAAAGGCCGTGATCAGTCCGTGATATAGTTGAGACCTTCGGTACTCCAATACGAAGTCTCTGTAAAACAAGTTATGGGTGTTTCTCATTTTTCGTGCATATTACACGTCCAGTAAAAAATCTTTACTTGTTCATTATAAATTTACATTCCTTTTAAAGGAAACCAAACGTAATAAAGTTATGCTTACATGCATGTAACATTTACAGATCCAAATAACGTAATTAATAAATTGTACATTAAAAACTTTATAAATTCTCATTTCCTTCGTTGTCCATTTACTATTCTCGTAAATACATTTGTATTTTAACCAAAAATATCAATATTAAATGTAAACAAAGTAACCATACCAAGAAACTGTATTAAAAAGCACATCATTTACACCTAAACTAATAACAATAAATCGACAATATAATAAAATTTTATTTCATCAAACTTTTAACATATATTTTTTCTGATTACCATCGGTTTGAAAGAAAATCAAAATTAAAGTCTACTTATGCGCTTAAAAGCTGCAAACGCCCCATGCTGCGCCCCGCACACGTCTCAGTCACCGAACAAACGCGGTAGCGAGTGGATGCTTGGTCCTGGTAAAAAAATATTTGCGTGTGTAGTTTCGCGGAAGGTGATTATTCTGGAATTGTTCTCCTTCCTATCGTCCGTATTACTACGTGAGTATTTATGATTTTGTTTACTCTGTAGCTAATTATTATTTCTAATAATTACCTTCGTAGTTTAAAATATGCATGAGGTTCGTAATTTCGATATTACTTAGGAAAAAAATTGATAAAGGATTCAAACCTCATTACCTTCTTCCTCACTACCTTCGTTTACCGTCGTCTTTTTGAGCGATGGTAATGAGGTCAAAACGATGGCAATTAGAAACATTTTTATGTCAGTTCATTTTAATTTTTTATTGTACAAACCTTTTATGTTTATCTACATTGGTGTGGTCGCGAGCTCTAGTCCCACGCGTAATAATTTTATTTATTTACATAATAATATTGTTACTTTAATGAATAATATATAATATAGAATTAATACTTGTTATTTTGTTATTTGATGTTGCTTAAGAGCCATTTCACAAAATTTTAACGCTCGAGTTTAGGTAAAAGACGGCAGCGCTGTGTATGTGAGCGTAACTATCCACACATACACAATTTAAGCAGTGTAACGCGAGTGTCGAGACGGACTAAATAATCTTGAGCCATTATAATAATAATGCGGTATTTAGAGATTGATTAAAAAAGTTATTTTATTTATTCAGTCTACTAAAGCTTTCTAGACTAATAAAAAAATACAAATATATGTTTTGAAAGTATATAATAAAAATGAACAGGAAAACAATCACATCGTACAAAACATAAGTGTTGGTCATTATTATTTGACAATAATGTCAAGTAATAATGACTATCACTTACGTTAAATAAATATTTGTCGTAAAGGCATTGATCTTGCTTTTCTAGGGTCCATAATTTCCGGCAATACGCAATCTTCGTAAAAACGAGTCAATTTGGGAAGCATCAAAATGTTGTGGTCGTAGTATAATATCACGGTTACGATATGAGCACTCGACAATTGAGATGCGGGAAAAAGTAGCACAGGTCCTTCCTCGATGGGCGCTCGCGCTGTACTAAACGGTGCCCACTTGTGCATCGCAATTTATTCTTTTTTAGAGTGTTTAAAAAAAGGATATTGTGGCTAATTAAATGAAGGGATTTTAATCAAACTTGAGAATTCGATTTGTTAAAGAACATAGTTCATTTTGAGATGATTTTTAAAATGTAATTACGCTTTATTCAAACAAAAAAATCGCAATATAATTGCGAATAAATCGTAAAAATTGTCCTAAGTCTTTATTTTTTTTACCTATTAATGTTATTAATAATCGAAATTCTAGTACGTCATTTGTCGACAAAACTATATGTCTGATGCTTTGTGTATTTTTTTCAGTCAAATTTATAAATATTAATTATAGAAATAGGAGTCTGAAATTGCCTCTGCGCTGATTTTTCAGTAAACTAGTTCTGGGAGATTAATAACTACAAAGTACACAAATAAGTTTTTGTAAATGTGTTACATGAAGTGTCAATACGAAAGAATCATCTATTATTTACATATATTCACCAATACCAGAGAATTAACTAAGATGGTAAATTAGGCGACTAAAATCTTAGATATTCGCGCGAAAACGTAAAATGGCTCTTAAAGGTGACTGTAATTTTAAAACTTAGTATGACGCTTAATTATAAGCGACAGGAGCTCTAATATAACATTTGTTTGCTACAGATTATTAAACATTAAGAATGCCAAGGAAAACCAAACAAACATTAGAGCAGAAACGAGAACGCGATAGGTTACAAAAAAAAAAAAAAGTATGCGGAAATTAAGAATGATCCCGAAAAGTATGCAGAACTGAAGTTAAAAGAAAGAGCAAGATACCTTAAAAGAAAAGAACAAAGAAAAATAAACAGTGCAGAAAATATGACACCTAGACAGTTGAGAACTCAAAGAAAAACATGGAGAGTTAATTCGAAACGTCATTATGAAAGAAAAAAGAAAGAAAAAGCTATTCAGCAGTTATTACTAGATAATTCTCCACCAAATAGTGACACTGAGGCCCATCTCCCAGCTGAACAAGATCCTCTCGCTCGACCAAGTCCGAGCCCCATACCTAGTTCATCTTTAAATGGTTTAGGTTCCGGCAATAGTAATTCTTGTCAACAATGTCAAAAAAAGGATGTTCGTCTCAGAAAGCTTCGCTACCGACATAAAAAAGAAATAGGCATTTTGAAACGAGAAATTGAAAAAATGAAGAAACAGAAAGATGCCATCAGGAGAATGCTCTATAGAGTAATGAAAAATAAGAGAAAAAATGTAATTGCATCGACTGAAGAAAAAATAGAACATTTGGTAGAAAATGTGAACATAGAAAAGCGTGAAGAAATTAAAAAGAAACTAATATTTGGTGAAATTCTTACAAGAAGTGTTGGGGAAGGCTACAGGTGCTTGAGAAAAAAAGAAAAGAAAGAGTTCTCTAATGTGGTTATGACAGAAAGAGAAAAATTCAAAAAATATAAGCTATTGACACAAACGCAAACATTCACAGTAAGAGATAAAAAAGAAAATAAAACAGCTAAGAGTGAAAACTTCACAGAACAACTAATTTTGGAGTTTTTTGACGATGATGAAGTGACTAGAATTGCAGCTGATAAAAAAGAATACATAACTAAAAATAAAATAAGAAAACAAAAAAGATATTTAACAGACACATTAACTAACCTATATAAAAAGTTTACGCATCATTCGAATCTCAAGGTAACTTATCAAACTTTTTGTAAATATCGCCCGTTTTGGGTTTTATACCCAAAGGAGTCCAGCAGAAATACGTGTGCTTGCAAAATTCACATTAATATAGATTTGTTGATAAAATGCCTAAATACAAATAAGATACTAAAAGAATCTAACGGGACAGGTATTTTAGAAAGCTTATGTTGCAACGTTAATAATGAAAATTGTTTGAATCGATCATGTGAAAAATGTCAATTGAAAAATTTAGATTACGCCGAATTCCAGAATGACAAAAAAATTAAATATTTTCAATGGTGTAGTTGCTCTGAAAAATACTATGTAAAAGATGAGGAGAAAACCAAATTAGTAACAAAAAAAGGAACATTATATGATTTTCCACGAAACATTATACTCCAATTAGAAGACACTCTTGTGGGCTATATGAAACACTGCACTAATATCTTGACTCAGTATAGAAATATTAAAGAGCTTAAAAATAATCTTACTCCACAAGAGGTAGTGGTTCACGTTGACTTCAGCGAAAACTACTGCGTTAAATATAATGAAGAAATCCAAAGTTTTCACTTTGGTGGTAGTAGAATGCAGTTGTCACTGCACACATGTGTCATCTACTTGATTGATCCAGAAGTTGGAATTCAAAAACAATATAGCTTTTGCACTGTAAGTGAATGTACCCAACACGATGCTGCGGCTATCTGGGCACATTTATTACCGACTATTGGGTATGTATCGGAGATTTCATCCCAAATTGACACAGTTCATTTCATTTCTGACAGCCCAACAAGCCAATATAGAAATCGCTTTATTTTTTATATGATTAGCCAACTGTATCGTGATTTTCCACAACTGAAATCTGTGACCTGGAACTACTTAGAAGCTGGACATGGCAAAGGGGCGCCAGACGGAGTTGGTGCTGTTCTCAAACGAACAGCAGATCAAGTAGTCCGTTTTGGCGGTGATGTGGACTCATTAGAAACATTTTTAGCCTATCTTGGACCTAGAGTGAAGATTGAGATTCGCATTGTTACAAGAAGTGACATTGAAGCTAGAAGTTTTCCAACAGCCCTAAAAGCAGCCAAAGGTACAATGATGGTGCATCAAGCTCTTTGGTCATATGGGTGCTCTAAAATTAGTCTAAGGAAATTAAGTTGTTATCTGTGTGGCAATAAAGATATTTGCAGTCACGGCAAACATATTGGACATTATAATGTTCCTTCTTACGAAGATGTGAATACTAACCAATTCCAAAGTTTCCTCGATGAGAATACAACACCAGAACTTATCCAAGAAATAAACGATACAGATTTTGCAATTACTCGTTCCGACCCATCGATCAGCTTCGAAGATAAATCTTCAAACAAACCGTGCTCACCGAAAGTCAAGATACTATCGGATATTAATGTGACTGATTGGGTAAATAGAAAGTTTTATATTAATAAGGAGAATTTTGCTAAAATGAAAACAGATAACAATACTTATCAAACAGATTTTGAGAAATTCATTTTGTGTAAGAATGATAATGAAGATGACACCAAAGAAAATAAAGACCAAATATGTGAGAAGGAGAAGAAAAAAAGACAGCCTCACTTTTGGAGTGACACCGATGATGATGACGATATGAATATGTTCTAATATGAAAGATGAACGAAAAAATCTGTTGTTTTTTCATTTAAAATACTTATTAAATAAGTTTATTCTTGTTTTAATTAATAGTAAGTCTGAATTTTAGTTCTTGTTAAGGACTTTTGATTTTGATCTCATGCTCCCAAAAAAATTATAAATATAGAAACGTGTAAATTTATTAGAAAGGCTAGGAGAAATGGCCAATATTATGTTTTGATCATTAAGTACCTATCTAGTTGGTAGTTTAATTTAATTATAGCATTTAAGTTAATTGAATTTAAATATTAAAAATGCATCTTTGTATAACAGTATGTTGTATCATTACCTTCCATTTATCTTCATTACCCTCGCAGCTCTATGCTTTCACTTAACGTCTCAAAATCATTCCCTTCGTTAACTTTCTCATTACCGTCTCATTCTGATTTTTGTTATGATAATAATTTCATTGTTATCTATAGAAGGAAGGTGTAAACCACAAAATATTGAAGGATTATACGTATATTAATGATATTTAAAAAAAAAACAAAGTTATTCGAAAATTAATTTGAAATTTAGAAATGTCATGGAATTTGCACGAATTACGCGAATCACCCTTATACGATTGTATGTGCTAAAGGCGAAAGGCCGTGATCAGTCCGTGATATAGTTGAGACCTTCGGTGCTCCAATACGAAGTCTCTGTAAAACATGTTATACGGTTGTATGTACTAAGAGGGTATAAAGTACATACAACTGAACTGTATCTACTTGGAGATACTTATGGTTCCGTGTTGGACCTAAATTTGCAGACTTTGCTGCTCTTTAATACCCAATCAATTATGATGACCATGAGAGCATGTAACCGAATTAATCTTAGCAGATATGTATGTATATCACTTATGGAACGGTTGGAATCAATTTAATTTTTAACTACAGGTGGCGGGCTGAACGATGGAGCGAACCAGTAAGAACTAAAGTCGATTAATGCGAAGCAATTCTCCCAAGATATTGAAGATTCTTCTCGGAACAAACCCCAGGTACAGATAATTAATCAATCTCCCACAAACATCATAAAAATATTCTCGCCGCCGCTACGTCCCTGATTCTACGCAGTTGAAGTAGCGGCGACAAGTATATTTAGTTTCCAGGTTATAGGTAGGTAGGTATCTCACCATAAATATCAAATTAATAGAGGCTTGTGTATGGACAATTAGTTGCTAATTTGTCGCAGCCAATAAACAAGAAAAATTACTAGAAAATAGGTTCAATAATTTGGAGTCGATTTTAGTTGGCCGCTCGGACTAAAATATAATGGCGTTTATTTCGTTATTAAAAATAGGTTCAAGCTTAGTTAAGTACTAATCGACAGGTAACGTAACCTATTATAGTTTAGATAAATGTGGCGAAAATAACGGTGAAATTCATATTTTAGGAGATATTCACTGAAATATAGTAATTTAGAGTAGTATGAAACTGTGTTAGAGTAGGGTGACCATGAATTTTCACAATGAAGTGAGACTGAATCGTGATTATTGGAATGAAAATAAAAATAGTTATGACTATCAAAGCCATAACTATTTTTTTACGACGTGTTACACTTTAAGGCATCTTAAAGCATAGCATACGACGGCACGGTTGGCGCAGTGGTTGAGCTGCGCTGCGTGTCGCGAGTTTGATTCCCGCACTGAACAAATATTTGTATGTAGTTGTTCCGGGTCTGGCTGTTTGTGTATGTGAGTTTAAATGTTTGTATACGCACCCACAATACAGGAGAAATTCCAGGAGTGGGGCAAGACTTAAAAAAAAAAATGTATATACAGGTTGGAAAAAAAAGACCGTGGTTGGAGGAAAAGTACCCTTAATATTGATGATGGCAAATTTTACTGAAAGGAAACATTCCTTTATTTTCAAAAATAATTATCATTGCATTTAAAGATTTTTGAATAATCACCTGCTTGAGCCGGGAACAGAACCAGTGAAATATGAAAAAAAAAAAAACATCCTGTATTTTATGATACCAACCGAAAGTCATTCATAAGGATCAATTTCTTTGTAATAACATTGTATCTTATTTTAAAGAAACGGAGACGCGAGCAAAAGCTAGTATCAATATAAACTAAATAATGTTTTGTTGGTATTTTATGTTATTAAATATGTAGAGCGATGAGTTATTATTTATTATAATCATACTGCCTAAACCAAGGAATTTCGAAGATTAATATTTTAGGGATAATTCATGTAGAAACTGGGGAAAAACAAAAACGTAAGTGGAAATACTGCGTCAAATAGGCCGCGTTCCGAATTGCACTGTAATAGATTTGAGCGTTCATAAACGCGTATCGTAACGATGTCCCGTGATCGTCATGATGACGTCATGACATGCGCCATCTTGCGATAACGCCGACAATATCTTTTATTATTATCACCGTCAGCGCTGTTAAACAGCTCTCAGCTATAGTGGTGGGTCGTTGTCGAATTTTTGACGGACGAAACGCAACCGTTTTCCCGACGACAAAACGGTTGCAAAAAACGGTCGTCGTTGTAACTGGTTTGAAGACGGACAACGAAACTCATCCAACATGAAATAGAATTGCGTTTTCGTCGAGTGAAATAGTTGCAGTTTCTTACAACTACCAACGGGTTTGATCGTCGCATCACGAACGACAGCATTGACAACTGGTAAGATAAGGTAATACATTATCGACTGTATTTCATTGACATAAAGTTAATTTTCTTTTGTAAGGACTGTTTTGTAAACGAACACGGAACGACGACGCGACAGACAAGATAGTTGACTCATTGCGTTCTCGAGTATTTTCACAGACGTAAAATAAAAAGTCGCACTAAATAATTCGAAAACTGGTTTGTGCAGCGAAGACTGTTTGAACCCAGGACGTAAAACGCTTTCATCGTCGCAGAACACAAAACGGTCTTTGAAAACGGTTCGTCGTCGCAACGCCCACTCCTACTCAGCTATTATAATCGTGATATTCTATACTCCATTTCGTAGACAGAGAATGCTATAGACACCTGCAAAGCGTGTCGCAGAAAGAGACAGAAAAAAATACTTCACATATTTAGGGTTACCGTGCGAAAAAAAATTACCCCACAATTTGTGAAAGTGGAAAACAAGATTTTTCTTGTTTTCCACTTTCACTAATTGTGGGGTAATTTTTTTTGAGTGACACTGATGTAGATGATAATCGATTTATCAGTTTTACTTTCAGGGTGACAAGCAACGGGGGTGGGTTTCAAGCATGTGATGCATGGAAGAAGACATGCTCCTGAACTGAAATAAATTGCGTTGAGGGCAGGAGAGGGTGACGATGGATGATGATGATGTGATTCTAAATACCTATAATTTCTTGTGATAGTAGTTTCTGACTTTGTGAGTAAATAATACAACATTTTTATTTTTAATTAGCTTTTATTGATTTTACACATTATTGTCCTTGAAATAAAACAAGCTTCGTATGAACGTTTCTAATTGTTTGCTCATAAAATGTACAAAGTTTATTCAAAGTGAGAGTGAACAGGCTTCTTCTGGGTAAGCTCACTCCATCGTAGACTTTGTCTCTGTCATCCAGACCTAGACTAAAGTCAAGAGCAAACTCATAGTAGAATAAAAAAAAAAGTAATAGTTTGTAACAGGTAATTGTATATATATAACAGTTTTAAAAACACTGAACATTAATAAAAATCTTATAAAACCTGGATCGAAACTTAATTCATAATTAACAGAATATTTACCAGAATAGGTACAGCATTAGGTAATAGTAGTGTAAGTTTCTTATTTTTATTTATCATTTTTTTATCAAAATGTCTGCTGCAAATTTTTGATGGTGGTTTTGGTGTTCAATCTGTTCGTCCTGTAGCTACGATCCAATTCCGACGTAAATTATCATCTTCAGGAAAACTGCAACAAGCCATTCATCTTTCAGATATATAATTAACTAGCTGCGCCCTTTGCTAACCTTGAAAAACGTGGCACGCGCTGTGTAACAAAAAATCTCATCGTTCTGTCTCACTTCTTTACACAACATCGGCGTAAGTTGCTCTTTTTCTTGTGTGAATGCGACAAAAGATATTAATTTATCTATAGCATTCTCTGTCTACGTTCCATTTACTATAGCATTAGTGATTAGACAAATAACGGCTAAATAACGACAGTTATTGTGTAATATTGTTGAAATAGATTACAGTGCTTTGTATTTATCGTGAAATAACAGAGTTTATTAAATGCTTACATCGAAATAACGAAAGGGTGAGAACAGTTATTTGTCTAATCTTATAACAAATGGAGTTTAATCGGAACGCAAATTATCGATGTGAGCGCTAAAAGCGATTAAAGGCTTATTCAGAATGCACCCATAGTGTCAATAAATACGTACATCATCGTCATTTACGTTTTTTTTTAAATAATCTGGAATTTAACGTAGTTTCTCTTATCTGGTGCTCATTCGTTACAGTGACAGTGGGAAATCAAACTTCTTCCATAATGAAGCTGATATTATTAGCTATTTGTGCTATCATAGCTACGACCGCGGCTTACGAGAATTCCGACATTAAATCGGCAAGAATTGAGGTTAGCTATTTGACACCCACCTAATGATTAACAGCCCATAATTTTGTTATTATTAATAAATAAAACGCCTGCATTTTAGACTTGCAGAGGATGTTCCCTTAATCGCCTCCCGGAAGTAAAGAAATTTGTGATGGAAGATGCTCCTTTTTACAATGACTTGGTAGTGAATTTTATCTCGGGAGCACCTCCAGAGTTAGTGCTGCTCGGTGAAAGCGACAACGAGCTGGAGCGCCTGCAGCTGTCGCAGCTGACCCGCCAGCAATGCAACGAACTCGTCCAGGAAAGAGGTTTCACTAAGAAAAATAAAGATAAAGAACTTTAATTTAGTTCATTGTGGTGTAATTAATTATAAGACAGTAAAGCATTTAATGTAACATTCCGATGTATAAGTACCTAAGAGAACAAATTTCCATTACTTGTTTATAATATTGTTTAACCGTTTTGGACTAACTTATAATTTATTTCGGACAATAATTATTCAACATACTGTAGACTGTTGCAGAATAATGTGAAATTTTGATAACACCAGGTTAACATAAGATAAAACAAGTCAAACAACCATATATTAAGTTTTGTTTATTCAGATTCATACATTCACGTTCTGTTACACATTACAGAGATAATTTAACACAATGACATGTTTGGATATCAAATCCTGTTTCGACTGTATGCATGCTGTGTGTATGCTATTATTGATTCATTGTTCTGACATTCATGACAAAAAACAGATGTTATCCTCTTTGTGATTAGTTTTTATTGTACTTTATCAGACAAAAGCAGTTGAATGCCATTTTTAAAGTAAATATTTCTCACAGACATATTACATTGTTTCATTTCTCTAGATTTAGTTTAACATCAATTTTGACATAGGTATGTATAGAAAAAAAAAACTAGTAATATTATATGATATTTTCAATAAAATATATTTGTGTGCAGTTACCTGCCTGAGAGGTATGCATGTACTGTACATCAATTTTCTTGCAAGTATAGTATCTATCCTAAACATTAATAATTGCATTTTAAAATTAATATTTCCAGTCTAGTTAAATTATTTATAAAACATTCATTCCATTTTTATAAAAAATAGTGGCTGACAGATATTTACAAGGATGAAGAGAACAAAGAGAGATAACAAGTGGTAGGTAGTATCAGCGCCTGGCGTGCGGGCTCAGGTGAGCAGCGTGCAGTCGAGGTCCTCGTCGCGGCCGTCGGCGATGTTCCGCCGCAGCACGCGCGCTACCACGTCGCCCAGCGCCTCGCGCGCGCCCTCCTCTAGCAACGCCATGCATTGCTGTACACACAATACATAGTATCAATACAAATATTTAAGTATCACTACAGAACAACAAATTAAAAAAAAATGGTCTATTCAAAGGGGGCGGTCCCTCAGTACATTTAGATTACTGAAGATTGCAGGGGCTTTTCTGCCTTTCTATCGTTAATTTGGTAGTATCTTATTTTTATATTTTGCTCTGTTTAAAATTGGTTGTTTCTTAAAAACGTCGACCCACACTAGGAATTTCTCCTGTATTGTGGGTGCATTCACGAACAGCCAGACCCAGAAAAATTATTTATAGGTCATACAAATATTTGTTCCGTGTGGGAATCGAACCCGCGAAACGCAGTGCGGCAGTCAATCGCTTAACCATTGCGCCAACTGTGGCGTCAAACGTGCTTTATTACCAACACAAAATAGTTGTTACCAATGTATATGCGCGTTTTACGAGCTAAGAAACAATAAATTAGATTTAATGTGGAATACTGGTGAAGTAGCATTGCTAAAGAAAAATAAAGTACTAAAGAAACGGAATTTCAATACCAGAAATATTGACATAATATTGTATCGCAATTTCATTTCCCCATGAGCTCACAAGAATTGTAACATTAGGTATGTATGGTGGACTGTATGTTGAATAAAAGACTTCTTGGTTTCTTCCTGTTTATTTTTCTTGTTGTTGCCTCTTCAAGAGCTGGAGTCCGACTGATGCCTAGTCGTTTTTTTTTTTTTTTAAATGGCATCTCAGATTGTAACCACGAGGGGCTCGGACTCTTTAACCGGACTATCCTGTGGTGCCTTAAGCTCCTAACGGATTTTAAGGCCTCCAGCCAGGGGCATACTTATAAGCTAAATAATTTCCGTCTGCTCGCGAAGGGCACCCCCTGCGGGGTACGAACCTCGGCTTAGGGCAGAGTCGGAGGAGGGGGGAGGGTGGCAAGGGACCGTCGGTGGCTGGTGCCTAGTCGCTCAACGGCACGCCTTATCGGCCCGGCTCTACTTTACCGTAACGAGGCCCGCGCTTTTTGGGCTCGTTTTACAATCTATTTTCACTTTCGATAGGACCTTTAAACCTTTATTTTTCCTACTTTTTAGTATCCGATTTTCATGCTTTAAACAGTATTATATTTCTAAGGATTACTTTTTACTTATTCATTAATATTACAAAAATCCTAGAACAAAAACATGTTACAATTGTGGTCCAGCAGACTTTTACTATGTTATTTCGCTTATATCTCCTAAATGCGTGGACCGATCTTCATGATTCAAACGGTTTTACTAGTTTTACAATCAGACCTTTCAGTTAAAACCAATTTCGTTAACATATCTCTTTATACAAAAATTCACGTTTTCAAGTTACGTAATTTTTACAGACATCTTATTTTACATTAAAATATTCTTGTAAACCTACATAAATCTATCTTATTGGATTACAATATGAATATTTATGACTAACAACACTTACGAATCTAATTAGAATTTACTAAAATAAGCTAATTTAGAAACTTTAGTTCTTATTTTGATCTATGTATCATAGAACTCCTACCGCTATTTGTGCCCATGTGCGCAGATAGGGTCTCGAATCAAACTTATTCCTAATTATGCTCGGCGTCCGTTACAGTATGTTAAACATAAGAAATGATTGTTATCATAATGTTTCCTGTTTATTCCAAATCTTATCCTTTTGGTGGATAATCTTATCAAGGCGCAAAGAAGCTGTTAAAACCGCACGTTATCTATGTAGATGACGTGATAAACCTGATACGTATCTCTTACATCATTATTTCTTAGAAATACGGCTTGCATGTTTATTCCGAGCAACATTCAGCGTTGTTATCGTGTTACTTGGATGTTGTGAATTTGCGCGTGATTATTGGGTAACGTACAACAAACACAAACTTAATCAATCAATCATTAGATTGCATATGGTTATTGCTTGTGCAATACTATTAGATCTTCTTAACGTATCGATGGAAAAAAGATCAAACGTGTTTGGCCAAAAATTCAGCTGCGCGAACTCCGCACACTGACACGAATACTAGATGAAAATTTTACACTGTATTGCATGTCTTTTCTCTAATGTGCTGGTTATAGTTACCCTACGATACTATCGATTCTAAGGGTCTGTGCACACCACGTACACACACGCGCGTTTGCATCGCGTCTGTATCGCTACACACGCGCGTTTGTATCGATTTGAATTTATACAGGTGTTCAAAGGTCTACAGGTTGCGTCTGACTTGCGTGCGTATCGCGTCTGTATCGCTACAAACGCGCGTCAACTGCGCGTTTAAAAAACGTGGTGTGCAGAGGCCTTATTGGTTTTCCAATGCACAGACAGGGCCAGAACCTGTGATCAACAGTGGGTTGCCCACGAGCCGAGGCCAACAACATTGTAATGGTCAAAAGATGGCTAAGACAGCATAGTTGGAGGCGAGGGGGACGTGCTCTAGTAGTAGGTAACACTTATTTATTTGCATAATGTACGCACAGTTACAGGCTATGTGTGACTAGGGCAAAACTTAAGAGAGCACATTACATGTGCTACTGGAGGCATTTGAATCAGAACTCTTTGAAAATAAAATCCCGTGCTCACGGATGTCCACATCTGTTTACCGCTTTTTTTTGCGACGAGCAATAAAAAAATAAAAAACTTTTACAATGATCACAGATGTCTGACCGGTTGGTTTGTTATTTTTTTTTTTCATATACAAATACAAGGGGCTCAGCAAAAATCGAATGCTGCGATGTTATTGGTTGATGAGCGTTGCAAGCAAGAATAGTCCTTATTATAATAAATTAAGTGTAACCTTTCTGAAAAGAAAGAAATAAAATTACAATTGTTATGGAGGTGCCTGATCCCTGATGTAGTTATTCGAATCGTGATATTTACCAAGTGGAAGTGCTCGTCGTGCGGCAGCCTGAGCACGGCCCGCAGCGCGCTCTCGGCGTTGGCGCGCACGTAGGTGTTCTTCTCCTTGGTGCCGTTGACGAGCGCGGGCAGCAGCGCGCGCAGCAGCTCGGCCGCGCCCGCGCCCGCCAGCGGCGCCTCGCGGCCCAGCAGGCTGGCCGCGCGCGCCAGCAGCTGCTTCACCTCGTTGCTGGGGTGGTTCATGCTGCGCGCGAACGGCGCCAGCACGGCCGGCGGGATCGGGCGGCCCTCCTGCAGCAGGAAGCGCAGCAGGTAGCCCACGGCGCGGATGCCGTTGCACGCGAGCGGCACGCGCTCGCTGGCGAGCAGCGCCAGCAGCGCGCGGTGCACGCGCTCGGCGTCGCGGTACACCACGGCCGGCGTCTCCTTGAGCGCCACGAAGAGCGCCGTGGAGCGGCCGTGCGCCAGCTGCGCGTCGTCGCAGGCGCCCAGCACGTGGTGCGCCAGCGCCGCGTCCTGCGCGGGCTCGGGCAGGCAGTGCAGCAGCGCGCCCAGGCAGCCGGCCGCCTGCGAGCGCGGCGGGTCGTCGGGGTGCGCCAGCAGGCCCGCGCCCGACAGCGTGGCCAGCATGGCCAGCGCCGTGCTGGCCGTCATCTTGTCGCCGCCCGCCGTGATGACGCCGCGCAGCGCCTGCAGCATGGTCTCCTTGATGAGCGGGTCCTCGATGTTCTTCATGGTGTTGTGCATCTCCAGGAACAGCGGGTCGGCGCGCGAGTGGATCACCACTAGCTGTGAGAGCGCGAGGCACGCCTTGATGCGCACGGGACGGTTCGGGTCGTTCAGCGCTTTGAGGAACGTCGTCTGCAGTTGTGGGAGGAACTGCTTCAGCATGACGCCCACCTGAAGACACGGATGAGACTCATTTATATATTATAGCCGTGATTTACTCAGACGAAATTGTAACAATAGGCTATTTAAGCGAGGTAACATCGCTGAAAAGAGCGTCCAATACTTTCTTTTGTTGATTATCCCTATCCACAAGTTAAAAACTTACTTTCGTCAACAAGGTAGCTAATGTCTCCAGCACAGCCGCCTTGACGCTGGAGTTGAACCGATCGCCCAGGATCCTGATGAGCGGGCCGGTGATGTGCACGACGGAGGGCTGGATGGCGGCTGCTGACGTCAGCTTGATAATCTCGCCCAGCATCAGCGCCGCGTTCTCTTTGTCCTCCGGGAGCCCGTTGAGGATGGACTCACGGAACAGGGGTAGGATTGGGGCTAGACCCTGGATAATGAAGAAATTAGATTCATGTCACGATTTTTTTTTTGTGAAAGAGAATATCGCAAAAACACTTAAGGTCAAAAAAATCATATAAAATAAGTAAATATGATAGAGCGTTTTTTTACCCGACTACGGCGAAGCAAAAAAGGAGGTTTATTAGCTATAGTATAGTCTAGTAGTAATAGGGAAGATGACTAAAAAAATAATCAAACTGTGACTTTTTCATTGCTATTATTCACAAGTGAGTTATAGAGTTTTTTATTTTATTGGTTTAGTTGCTTTGTTCTTAAAAAAGTTTCCATACAAAAAAGATCGTGTTCAATAGAACAAATAAACTAATGTACCTATTGCTTGCTCATTTCATGCAACTTCGTATTTAAATAGATAATTTAAACTTGTACGTGTTTAATAAATAAAACTTTCACTCAAATATAACTTTTGTTTTCTCTGTAATAAAGAATACTTTAAATTCCCCATTTTGTACGTGGCTAAAACGCTATCCGCGGAAAGCCAAATAAAAAACCTCATTCCTTTAGTCTATGGCCGATCGCCATTGTTAGATGAGCGCGCATAGGAAAACTGATTAATTTTTCCCGCCATAGCGAAAAAAAATCCACAACTCGTTTTCACTGTTGAAATTAAAATTAAAGTTATTTATTAATTAAAATATCTACAGGTACTAGTTATGAAGAAAATGATTTATGTTGTACACTGCCCGATATAAGATGTGAAGCCCTTAACGTTATGGAAAGTTTACTACCTGAAAACTACAAGGTTTTTTTTAATTTTATTATTATTTCCTTCACAAGTGTGTTGAAAAACGTCGTATGATACACGTGTGTATTGATGATTACCGTCCTCGGTTCTCTTAAGACCCTCACCTAACGGCTCGGGTCTCAATGGCGCCTCAGCGGTAATCACCAACATTACACACTTGAACCATAATGTACTATTTTGTCCTTCATGCAGATTATTAAAAAATATTGGTAACGTATTTTTTCTTTTTTTACGTAATCAAAACATTACGGCGATACATTGAGTTCAAATGTGGCATAACGTCACTTCTCAGTAGATTTTATACGTAGCTGTGACGTAACGAGCCCCCACTCCCCAAGTTTAATGTGTTTTATCTAAGTATATTTTTATTAATTATTATTATTATTTATCTTTATTTGATCAGACTACAATGGTCTATAGTGTTAGTAACAAAATGGCTTAGCCTATGTTAGTACTTAATAACTAAAACAGAACGGGTCCGGTTTGCAAGCGCCCACACTAGCGGGCTGTCTGCCCGGGCGGCTATTGATTGCAGGATAGTGTTAGGACTGCCACGCAGCCTGCGGAGTAGCGAAGCAGATTTCTTACGCCACAGTGCACCAAAACCGTCAGTACGTGCATCTGCAAACATTGCCGAGGCACTACAAAACCGCGGTAATCGCAACAATACCCTGAATGCGTTATTGTATTGGATACGCAGAGCATTGTAAGCCTTTGCGTATATGTGAACCACAGGGCTCCCGAGTACAGTGCTGTGCAGTATGCCTTAAAAAGGGTTATTTTAATTGAATTAATTAATTAATATGATAAAGCAAAAAATACGTGTCTAATATTTTTTATTATCTGATTGACGGACTAAACAGTTTTTCTTTTTTGTTACCCAGGAATCATCCCTATTGTATATATCCCAAAAAGTGTACCTAGATTGTTTGATTACACGACTTTGTGTGAGAACATGCAATTTCAATCAAATACAGACATGTCGCCTGTGATACAGGATAATCCTAGTACAGGCATTTATACAATTTATAATACCTTCATTATATTACTGAGATTCATATTGTATTTTACTAGCTTTGATTCTGAATAAAGATATATTTTTATTCATTAGCAACAAGGTTAAATCCGCACACAGTAAAATAAAGACGGTTTGGAAAATTATCAATAATGAAACAAATAGAAATAAAAAGCATAATTCTGATTATACACTGGGGACGGCACGTAGTCTCGTAGGCTGCGATAACAAAGTAGTTGCGCAAGAATTTGTAAATTTCTTTACCAATATCCCACTTAAAACGAACCTTAAATTCCTCGCCCTCGCTCTCTTTTAATTTAGTAAAAGCGAACGTATCAGCCTGCTCGATTGAATTTAACTTTAAGCGTATTAACCCCATAAAAGTAATAATTAAACAGTATACGGTGACGGGGAGTACAAACAGTTTCAACATACCTAATACATAATTTTAATACTTATAAATAAATAAATAGGTACATAACTAAACAAGTAATCAAATCTAATAACAAAAAAATAAATAGTGAAAGCAATAAAGTCTCTGTAAATATGGCAAAGATAATTATAGTCTGGGATATGGAGAAGGACATAGGCTACTTTTTTACGCAATAGGCGATAAATACGCGGGCGGAGCCACGGGCAAAAGCTAGTAAGTATCATATAAGTGAAACATTTAGGGCGACCATATCGAGTTTCCGTTGCGAATCTATCAAATACTGCCGTAAACGTATTCTGAACGTGTGGATAGTGCCCAGTACCCTTAACGGTGGTGGAATATTATTCCATATCTTATATGCAGCGTATCGGAAGGTGCCTCTGAAAGCTGCTGTCCTATGAGACTTTGTTGAAAGTTGTTGTGCACATTGCCTGGGCGCGCAATCTCGTCTACTAGCCATCCAACTAAGCTTGTCGTACAAATATTTCGGTTTTCCAGACTTAACGACACCAAAAAGCAGGCACGCTAGGTGTAACTTTCGTCTCGACTTCATCTTGAGAATAAAGTTTTTGTTAAAAAACGGGGTAACATGACTTCTAGGGGGAACAGAGTAACAGAAGCGCGCACAAGCATTTTGGACTCTTTGTATTAGTCGATCAGTACGAGCCAGCAAGCGTGGGCCGTAAACCGTATCAGCGTAGTTTAAATTAGACAGAACAAGGGTTTCGACTAGCTGTTCGCGAAGCTTTTCAGACAAGAACGGTCTCATTTTGTAAAGGAGTTTCAGACGATAGAAGCAGTTTCTTACAGAGTTAGCAACGTGTTTTTCAAATCTAAGACTGTTGTCCATACATAGCCCAAGGTTCCGCGCCTCATTCACACGGTCAATAGGCTCACCCGATAGAGTTAAATTAAGGTGTACGGGCATCTTCTTCAACTGTTGCCTCGTACCAAACAAGATATACTTGGTTTTCAATGGGTTTAATGCCAAACAATTCTCATCTGACCAGGCGGCGATTCTTTCTAGGTCGTCGTTTAAGTCTCTAATAGCCGATTCATAATCATCTGGACTGAAAGATAAATACAGTTGGACGTCATCAGCATAAATATGATACTTGCATTTCTGAAGGCACTTTATTATGTCTGCACAGTAAAGAATAAAAAGAATCGGACCCAAAATTGATCCCTGAGGAACGCCTCTTTCTATAGAAGTAAGGGCTGACGTCAAGGTAGTACCATCAGACAAACACAATTCTACAAGTTGTTTCCTGTCACTGAGGTGTATATAATGATAATTAGTGTATATAAATGATCTACTCCATTAATTAAAAAATCAACCACAGATGGTGTTATTTGCTGACGATACTTCCTTAATTTTTAAGGTGACGTGCTACAAATTTTGACGACGTAAATAACGCTCTATTGCAGGTCCAAAATTGGTTTACTGCTAATAATTTAGTAATAAATGAAAAAAAAAAAAAAACCATGTGTGTACAATTTTCTTTACTAAATGTCAAAAGTAGTGATTCTGAGAATTCGTTGTTAAAACTGTTTTCCTGGGGATCACGCTCGATTCAAGGCTACAATGGGGTCCTCATTTAACATCTCTTGCAGGACGGCTAGGTTCAGCAGCATATGCTGTCAGAAAAATCCGTCAATTTACTGATGTAGACACCGCGAGGCTAGTCTATTTCAGTTACTTTCATACCTAGTATAATGTCTTACGGTATTTTACTTTGGGGACGGGCTGCAGACATCGAGTCTATTTTTATTCTGCCGAAAAGAGCCATCAGAGCCATATATAATCTTTACGTTACACCTGGCCATAATGTGAGTTTTACGCTACGCGTACAGTAAAACTCGCATTGTGGCCAGGTGAAGACGTAAAATTGTGTACTCACCACGGGCAGTAAAAAAGAAAGCCCTCTATCGCATATTTACAACCCTCGCCTGCGGCTCGGGTCACAAATACCTGCGATTTCGGGCTTCCTTTCTTTTACAGCCCTTGGCAAGTAATGTACTATTGCAGACGCGATTCTCTAAGGGAACTGTTTCTGGATATTAACATCATGACGTTACCTTGTCAATATATCTACGAAAACATCATGTACGTAAGGAAAAATTTACACCTTTTTAGGAAAAGAGGTGAAAGACATAATTATAGTACTAGAATAAGGGATCAATTAGTTCAACCAGGTTTCAAACTGGCTAAACTAGACTCATCTTTCATGGGGTACTGTTTAAAATGTTACAATAAAATTCCTCCCTACAAACTTCAACTGAATGAGACTAAATTTAAATCTTGTAAAGTCAAAGTCAAATAATTTATTTCAAATAGGCACGAAGATGCACTTTTGAACGTCAAAAATTACATGAATAGTTAATTGATTCTAGTTGCGCCTTCCAAAATGTAGTTATGTATGGAGAAGAATGGGCAAGAAACTCCATACTTACTCTTTTAAAATGTTAACAATAGTTTGTATACATTAATTAATATTTATAGGTGAAGACTATGTACCTAGAATAAAAAAATAAAAAATATAAAAAAATTCATCAAAATTACTTACCACAATTGGTAAAAAGAATGAAAAGTGAAGTAATAACAGAAAAATTAATAAATGCGATAGGTACATGGTGCTCACATATTTACAAACATTGTATATGATTTCCCAAAAAAAATAAAAAATAAAAACAACATATAATAAGTCAGTGTGTGAGTTAAAATATTAATCACAGAAAATAAAATTAATATCATAAAAATTATAAATTATACAGTTAAATTAGCAACCAGTTTGATTTTGTCTAGACTCTAAATTGTCCTATGGAGCAGGACCAGCATGTTTCCAAGCATTCTTATCTTGAATATAATCCTCTAATTTGTAATATGCTTGTTTACAAAGTGTACTTTTAATATGAGTTTTAAATTTTCTTTCATTTAATTGTAATATATCAGAAGGTATTTTATTGTAACATTTAACACAGTACCCCATAAAAGATGTATGTACCTTAGATAATCTGAAAAATGGTTGATCTATTTTATCTTTATTTCTAGTATTAAAATTATGCCTATCACTGATTTTATTAAAAATATGTAGATTTTTTCTTACATACATAATATTTTCATAAATGAATTGGCAAGGTACCGTCATTATATTAATCGTTTTAAATAGTTCTCTAAGAGATTCGCGGCGATGTAGATTATAAATGGCTCTGACAGCCCTCTTTTGTAAAATAAAAATGGATTCAATGTCGGCAGCCCGACCCCACAGTAAAATGCCATACGACATAATGCTATGGAAGTAGCTAAAATAAACTAAACGCGCGGTTTCTATATCTGTTAACTGTCTTATCTTTCGAACAGCATACGCGGCCGAGCTTAGCCGCCCCGCAAGAGATGTTATATGAGGTCCCCATTGTAATTTCTCATCTAGCGTGATTCCTAGGAAAACCGTTTGATTAATAAATTCCAGTTTTTCTCCGTTCAATATGATGTCACATTCGCTACTTCTAACATTAGGTAACTTAAATCGAATGCATTTGGTTTTTTTATTATTTAGTACCAAATTATTTACAGTAAACCAATTTTGGACCTGAAGAATAGAGTTATTCACGTCGTCAAGTTTTTGTGACCGTCGATCTATTTTAAAAATCAATGATGTGTCATCTGCAAATAACACCATCTGCGGTTGATTTTGAAGTAATTGGGGTAAGTCGTTAATGTAAACTAAAAAGAGGAATGGACCCAATATCGAACCTTGAGGAACGCCCATTTTCATTTCAGACCCTAATGAGTTTACGCCGTTTACCTGAACTTTAATCTTCCTATCCGTCAGGTATGATCTAAGTAAATCAAGAGCGGTATTCTTAATTCCGTAGTGCTCCAGTTTCAGCAGAAGTGTCTCATGGTTTACGCAATCGAACGCCTTAGAGAGGTCGCAAAAGATTCCAATGGCATCTTGTGCTTCTTCCCAAGCATTAAAAATGTTCTTTATTAGGGTGACACCGGCGTCAGTTGTACAACGCCCCTTGGTGAAACCATACTGTTGTTCATGAAAGATGGAGTTTTTATTAAAGTGACGTAACATTTGATTGAGTATCAACTTTTCAAACACCTTACTGAGAACTGGAAGAATTGACACAGGCCTATAGTTGTTAGGTTCCTTACTATCACCGGATTTGAACAATGGAACTACTTTACTGTGTTTCATGAGATCTGGAAAGACTCCTTGGTCTACACTGGTGTTAAATATGAAAGCTAAATAGGGCGCAATGGTTTCGATAATAGACCTACAGACTTTTACAGACATTCCCCAAAGATCTTCTCACGTGTATAAAACGTACACTATTTAAGTTTGGAGATTACATCGCTGATAAAAATGCTTGGCTGAATGCTGGTCCTGCTCCACAACCACAACTAATTGATTAACATTTGAAAATAATGTTGGAGCTGCTGAAGATTGTAAGACTATCTTTGCATTGTATAAACTCAATCTCCATTGTATTATATAATTGCATAGCACAGGTGTGAGTACTATGTACTATAGAGCTGCCATTGACCGGGTAATATGTCTTTCATTGACTTGAATGTGCCCTGGCGGCTGAGAGTATGTCATGCTCACTCAGATGTCTCGCTGATGGTGGCGTGTGTGTTGGATCATTTAGCTCCCTTCAAAATGGTTGAACTGAATGGTGCTAATCCATGCGTCATGTTCGTGAACGGGCGCCGTCAGTTGAGACTGGTCATCTCTTAGCTGCCACGGCTTATTTTAATTTTTGAATTGTTTGTTTTTACTCTGGACGCTTTTAACGTGTATATTTTTATTTTTACTTCGTTCTCACATTTTGTTATAAATTCAACATTATAGATGTAACTTATAATTATTTTTGTAACAATTTAATTTAAAAGAGTGTGCATGGAGTTTCTTGCCCGTTCCTCTCCATAGGTACCTACTACGCTTTGGAATGGGCATGTAGCTTCATTTTTCTTACTGACAGACTCCTTGACAATTCAAAAGTGCCTGTAAATGGTTTAATTGAAATAAATTATTTGAGTTTGAATTATTATTTATGAATCTTATAAAGCTGAAGAGATTGTTTGTTTGAACGCGCTAATCTCAGGAACTACTGGTTGGAATTGAGAAATTCTTTTTGAGTTGGATAGTCCATTTATTGAGGAAGGCTGTATAACATCACGCTACGACCAATAGGAGCGGAGCATAAATGAAAAATGTTGCAAAAACGGGAAAAAATATTCCTTTTTGAGAGCTTCCGTTGCGTGCGTTGCATAAACGGTTTAAGTTACGCAAATATCATGTATTATGGAATTGTTCCTATTAAAAAGTAAAAAAAAAAGCTCGCGACAGCATATGTCTATCTTTTAAGATTGACTCACTATAACCTTTTTTAATGGTAATCAAATTTTTTCGAAATTAATTCATTATTTGCGAAGGAGTTTGATCAACATTATATTAATCCTTATCCAAATAAATATGTTATTAATCACAAGTATTTAAATGTAAACAAAATTGTCCTTGACATCACTAGATTTCAATCAACATCTTAGGAGATATCATAATTTTAAAATAACTCCGCAACAAAATAAGTAGAAAATTCATTACTTAAACCACTCTGTGTCTTACGAGTAGATGACGCAGGCGAAGTTGCGCGGGTCAGCTATATAATTTGTTAGCTTTTGCCCTCGGCTCCGCCCGCGTGGCTGTTGGTTATCGCGTAAAAAAGTAGCATATGTCCTTCTGCATATCCCAGGTTATATCTATGCCAAATTTCATGACGATCGGTTCTGCGGTTTAGGCGTGTAAACGTAACATAACGAAATAAAATGATTTTATTTTATTTATTTAAAGAGGCGAGGGTTAATGTCATGTTATGCCAATATATTACTGAACCTTTCAGTGAAGACTTATCGCTTAAGGTATGGTCAGTATCTCACATTGACCCTTGATTTTTTAATATTTGAATAATGACGGAATTTGCCGCTTGCCCTGGACTTCTACCTTCAACTGCATCGAGGTTTAGGCTCCGACATATGCGTGACATTCATTAATAGTCTTAAATCGACGACCTGATGGTTAACGCACGTGGACTATTTTAATACCAGAGGCATCACAGCGCAGGTGCGTTGACATCCTCAAGAAAAACTTGTAACATATTATAACTCACTAGCTGTTGCCTGCGGCTATGCCCGCGCGGCTTTTTCTAAAATAAAAGAAGCTTTTGTTACTCCTTATAACATTAGCTATCTGCCAGTGAAAGTCCCGTCAAAATCGGTCCAGCAGTTTTGGAGATTAGCCGGAACAAACAGACAGACAGAGCGAATAAAAAACAGAAATATAAAAATTCTTGTTTTGGTATCAGTACTGTTATTTGGTATATATATATACTTTCATAATTATGAATTTTGTAAAAATAATTGTTATTATTTTGACATGACAAACAGACACTTAAATATTATTTATCATATTTGTATAGATGACCCTCGGAAATACTGTAGCTTCCTATTAGTGAAAGAATTTTCGGAATCAGAGCAGTAGTTCCGAAGTTTGTGTGTTTGTATGTAGGGGACATACAAACTCACATCCTCTTTATAAGTACTGGCTGGTACCCGACGCGTTGCTGCCGCTGTCTGTTATTGTACTATGTCTCTAACCTTCGCGCAAGGGCAAGCAATAAGTTGACAAAGTTTAATCGCAATCGAATTAATGGTATGGTAGCGCATAAATTGCGAACACAAACAAACAGATTTTTACATGTTCTGAAATATATAAAACGAAGTCGGGATATTTATACCATTTATAACTCACTGGCTTTTGCCCGCGGCTTCGCCTGGATGTCGGAAAAAAGCCAACGGGAACGTACTACCGGGATTGAAAGTACCCTATGACCGGGATTAAAAATACTTTTAAATAATTCAAAAACATAAAAATAAAAACTTTTGAGGTATTCAAGGCTCGCCGCAGTAAAATTCTCCCCTAAAAACTTAATTACCCCTCATTCCCCTGTTTGGAGTCAATTCTCAAAAACCCTATATATTCGTAATCCTTCTTTTTTTGTCTAAATAGTAAATTTAGTGATTTTTCTTCGAAAATTAAGGACTTTTCCATGTCCCTGTTTAACCCTTCGGGGGTGGAATTATCAAAAACGCTGAGACACGTATAAATTAATTTTCAATCATCAGCCTAAACACAAAATTTTAAGATCCTAACTTCAAAACTGACGGACTTTCATATAAACTTCCATCCCCTATTTTACCCCTTTAGAGGTGGAATTCCCAAAAATCCTTTCTTAGTGGATACTTACTCTTCACAAAGAACACTCCCTCCAAGTTTCAAGTCTCTAGGTCCAGCGGTTTGGGCTGTGCGTTGATATATCAGTCAGTCAGTCAGGACTTTGAATGTTATATGTGTAGATGAAGAGCTGGACCGATTTTAATGATCTTTGATTTGTTGGGTTTTCTTCGCCCCGAATAGCAGAATAACGATTAAAACATACCAAAAATTCACGGACAAAAATGTATGAAGAAAATTAATTTTCTCATACATTTTGTACGGAACGGCTTTTTTGATGATATCTCGAGAACGGATTGGGGAGCAAGAAATTTTACGCGGACGAAGTCGCGGGCAGAAGCTAGTTTATGAATATAATTGCTCACCTTAGGCAAACAGAAGCCAGGCAGCAGCTCATCGGGCTTCAGGTCCGCCGTCGCATACCGGACCGCCTGCCGCACATCCGACACGTGTGCGATCTGCCTCTCGGGGTCCAGCGACTTGGCGAGCGCGCCCAGAGCCTCCCAGGCCATGAGCAGCACGTCGCGCTCGGCGTCGCCGAACAGCAGGATGAGGCCGCGGATGAGCTGCGGCACGTGCGGCGCCAGGTCGGCGCGCGTGTGCGTCACGAACGCGCACAGCAGCGACGCGGCCGCGCAGTGCCTCTCGCCTTCGGTCGTGCGGACTGTTTCCAGCAGGGTGTCGATTATGCTGCGGGAGCACGGTTTATTAGGTTTGCTTTCCTTATTTGTTCTCTAAAATATGTCTAACACGGGCAGCAGCGCGTCTCTGCAATGGTCCAGCTCCTTGGCCTCGTCGGGCTGCCCTCGTGCAGCCACCAGCGCGTTGAGCAGCGCGGGCAGCACGCGCGGCAGGTGGCGCGCCAGGGCTCCGCCCGCGGCCGGGCGAGGGTACTAACCTTCTCACGCCGGGCGGGTCTACAACGGGCAGCAGCGCGTCTCTGCAATGGTCCAGCTCCTTGGCCTCGTCGGGCTGCCCTCGTGCAGCCACCAGCGCGTTGAGCAGCGCGGGCAGCACGCGCGGCAGGTGGCGCGCCAGGGCTCCGCCCGCGGCCGGGCGAGGGTACTAACCTTCTCACGCCGGGCGGGTCTACAACGGGCAGCAGCGCGTCTCTGCAATGGTCCAGCTCCTTGGCCTCGTCGGGCTGCCCTCGTGCAGCCACCAGCGCGTTGAGCAGCGCGGGCAGCACGCGCGGCAGGTGGCGCGCCAGGGCTCCGCCCGCGGCCGGGCGAGGGTACTAACCTTCTCACGCCGGGCGGGTCTACAACGGGCAGCAGCGCGTCTCTGCAATGGTCCAGCTCCTTGGCCTCGTCGGGCTGCCCTCGTGCAGCCACCAGCGCGTTGAGCAGCGCGGGCAGCACGCGCGGCAGGTGGCGCGCCAGGGCTCCGCCCGCGGCCGGGCGAGGGTACTAACCTTCTCAGGCCGGGCGGGTCTACAACGGGCAGCAGCGCGTCTCTGCAATGGTCCAGCTCCTTGGCCTCGTCGGGCTGCCCTCGTGCAGCCACCAGCGCGTTGAGCAGCGCGGGCAGCACGCGCGGCAGGTGGCGCGCCAGGGCTCCGCCCGCGGCCGGGCGAGGGTACTAACCTTCTCACGCCGGGCGGGTCTACAACGGGCAGCAGCGCGTCTCTGCAATGGTCCAGCTCCTTGGCCTCGTCGGGCTGCCCTCGTGCAGCCACCAGCGCGTTGAGCAGCGCGGGCAGCACGCGCGGCAGGTGGCGCGCCAGGGCTCCGCCCGCGGCCGGGCGAGGGTACTAACCTTCTCACGCCGGGCGGGTCTACAACGGGCAGCAGCGCGTCTCTGCAATGGTCCAGCTCCTTGGCCTCGTCGGGCTGCCCTCGTGCAGCCACCAGCGCGTTGAGCAGCGCGGGCAGCACGCGCGGCAGGTGGCGCGCCAGGGCTCCGCCCGCGGCCGGGCGAGGGTACTAACCTTCTCACGCCGGGCGGGTCTACAACGGGCAGCAGCGCGTCTCTGCAATGGTCCAGCTCCTTGGCCTCGTCGGGCTGCCCTCGTGCAGCCACCAGCGCGTTGAGCAGCGCGGGCAGCACGCGCGGCAGGTGGCGCGCCAGGGCTCCGCCCGCGGCCGGGCGAGGGTACTAACCTTCTCACGCCGGGCGGGTCTACAACGGGCAGCAGCGCGTCTCTGCAATGGTCCAGCTCCTTGGCCTCGTCGGGCTGCCCTCGTGCAGCCACCAGCGCGTTGAGCAGCGCGGGCAGCACGCGCGGCAGGTGGCGCGCCAGGGCTCCGCCCGCGGCCGGGCGAGGGTACTAACCTTCTCACGCCGGGCGGGTCTACAACGGGCAGCAGCGCGTCTCTGCAATGGTCCAGCTCCTTGGCCTCGTCGGGCTGCCCTCGTGCAGCCACCAGCGCGTTGAGCAGCGCGGGCAGCACGCGCGGCAGGTGGCGCGCCAGGGCTCCGCCCGCGGCCGGGCGAGGGTACTAACCTTCTCACGCCGGGCGGGTCTACAACGGGCAGCAACGCGTCTCTGCAATGGTCCAGCTCCTTGGCCTCGTCGGGCTGCCCTCGTGCAGTCACCAGCGCGTTGAGCAGCGCGGGCAGCACGCGCGGCAGGTGGCGCGCCAGGGCTCCGCCCGCGGCCGGGCGAGGGTACTAACCTTCTCACGCCGGGCGGGTCTACAACGGGCAGCAGCGCGTCTCTGCAATGGTCCAGCTCCTTGGCCTCGTCGGGCTGCCCTCGTGCAGCCACCAGCGCGTTGAGCAGCGCGGGCAGCACGCGCGGCAGGTGGCGCGCCAGGGCTCCGCCCGCGGCCGGGCGAGGGTACTAACCTTCTCACGCCGGGCGGGTCTACAACGGGCAGCAGCGCGTCTCTGCAATGGTCCAGCTCCTTGGCCTCGTCGGGCTGCCCTCGTGCAGCCACCAGCGCGTTGAGCAGCGCGGGCAGCACGCGCGGCAGGTGGCGCGCCAGGGCTCCGCCCGCGGCCGGGCGAGGGTACTAACCTTCTCACGCCGGGCGGGTCTACAACGGGCAGCAGCGCGTCTCTGCAATGGTCCAGCTCCTTGGCCTCGTCGGGCTGCCCTCGTGCAGCCACCAGCGCGTTGAGCAGCGCGGGCAGCACGCGCGGCAGGTGGCGCGCCAGGGCTCCGCCCGCGGCCGGGCGAGGGTACTAACCTTCTCACGCCGGGCGGGTCTACAACGGGCAGCAGCGCGTCTCTGCAATGGTCCAGCTCCTTGGCCTCGTCGGGCTGCCCTCGTGCAGCCACCAGCGCGTTGAGCAGCGCGGGCAGCACGCGCGGCAGGTGGCGCGCCAGGGCTCCGCCCGCGGCCGGGCGAGGGTACTAACCTTCTCACGCCGGGCGGGTCTACAACGGGCAGCAGCGCGTCTCTGCAATGGTCCAGCTCCTTGGCCTCGTCGGGCTGCCCTCGTGCAGCCACCAGCGCGTTGAGCAGCGCGGGCAGCACGCGCGGCAGGTGGCGCGCCAGGGCTCCGCCCGCGGCCGGGCGAGGGTACTAACCTTCTCACGCCGGGCGGGTCTACAACGGGCAGCAGCGCGTCTCTGCAATGGTCCAGCTCCTTGGCCTCGTCGGGCTGCCCTCGTGCAGCCACCAGCGCGTTGAGCAGCGCGGGCAGCACGCGCGGCAGGTGGCGCGCCAGGGCTCCGCCCGCGGCCGGGCGAGGGTACTAACCTTCTCACGCCGGGCGGGTCTACAACGGGCAGCAGCGCGTCTCTGCAATGGTCCAGCTCCTTGGCCTCGTCGGGCTGCCCTCGTGCAGCCACCAGCGCGTTGAGCAGCGCGGGCAGCACGCGCGGCAGGTGGCGCGCCAGGGCTCCGCCCGCGGCCGGGCGAGGGTACTAACCTTCTCACGCCGGGCGGGTCTACAACGGGCAGCAGCGCGTCTCTGCAATGGTCCAGCTCCTTGGCCTCGTCGGGCTGCCCTCGTGCAGCCACCAGCGCGTTGAGCAGCGCGGGCAGCACGCGCGGCAGGTGGCGCGCCAGGGCTCCGCCCGCGGCCGGGCGAGGGTACTAACCTTCTCACGCCGGGCGGGTCTACAACGGGCAGCAGCGCGTCTCTGCAATGGTCCAGCTCCTTGGCCTCGTCGGGCTGCCCTCGTGCAGCCACCAGCGCGTTGAGCAGCGCGGGCAGCACGCGCGGCAGGTGGCGCGCCAGGGCTCCGCCCGCGGCCGGGCGAGGGTACTAACCTTCTCACGCCGGGCGGGTCTACAACGGGCAGCAGCGCGTCTCTGCAATGGTCCAGCTCCTTGGCCTCGTCGGGCTGCCCTCGTGCAGCCACCAGCGCGTTGAGCAGCGCGGGCAGCACGCGCGGCAGGTGGCGCGCCAGGGCTCCGCCCGCGGCCGGGCGAGGGTACTAACCTTCTCACGCCGGGCGGGTCTACAACGGGCAGCAGCGCGTCTCTGCAATGGTCCAGCTCCTTGGCCTCGTCGGGCTGCCCTCGTGCAGCCACCAGCGCGTTGAGCAGCGCGGGCAGCACGCGCGGCAGGTGGCGCGCCAGGGCTCCGCCCGCGGCCGGGCGAGGGTACTAACCTTCTCACGCCGGGCGGGTCTACAACGGGCAGCAGCGCGTCTCTGCAATGGTCCAGCTCCTTGGCCTCGTCGGGCTGCCCTCGTGCAGCCACCAGCGCGTTGAGCAGCGCGGGCAGCACGCGCGGCAGGTGGCGCGCCAGGGCTCCGCCCGCGGCCGGGCGAGGGTACTAACCTTCTCACGCCGGGCGGGTCTACAACGGGCAGCAGCGCGTCTCTGCAATGGTCCAGCTCCTTGGCCTCGTCGGGCTGCCCTCGTGCAGCCACCAGCGCGTTGAGCAGCGCGGGCAGCACGCGCGGCAGGTGGCGCGCCAGGGCTCCGCCCGCGGCCGGGCGAGGGTACTAACCTTCTCACGCCGGGCGGGTCTACAACGGGCAGCAGCGCGTCTCTGCAATGGTCCAGCTCCTTGGCCTCGTCGGGCTGCCCTCGTGCAGCCACCAGCGCGTTGAGCAGCGCGGGCAGCACGCGCGGCAGGTGGCGCGCCAGGGCTCCGCCCGCGGCCGGGCGAGGGTACTAACCTTCTCACGCCGGGCGGGTCTACAACGGGCAGCAGCGCGTCTCTGCAATGGTCCAGCTCCTTGGCCTCGTCGGGCTGCCCTCGTGCAGCCACCAGCGCGTTGAGCAGCGCGGGCAGCACGCGCGGCAGGTGGCGCGCCAGGGCTCCGCCCGCGGCCGGGCGAGGGTACTAACCTTCTCACGCCGGGCGGGTCTACAACGGGCAGCAGCGCGTCTCTGCAATGGTCCAGCTCCTTGGCCTCGTCGGGCTGCCCTCGTGCAGCCACCAGCGCGTTGAGCAGCGCGGGCAGCACGCGCGGCAGGTGGCGCGCCAGGGCTCCGCCCGCGGCCGGGCGAGGGTACTAACCTTCTCACGCCGGGCGGGTCTACAACGGGCAGCAGCGCGTCTCTGCAATGGTCCAGCTCCTTGGCCTCGTCGGGCTGCCCTCGTGCAGCCACCAGCGCGTTGAGCAGCGCGGGCAGCACGCGCGGCAGGTGGCGCGCCAGGGCTCCGCCCGCGGCCGGGCGAGGGTACTAACCTTCTCACGCCGGGCGGGTCTACAACGGGCAGCAGCGCGTCTCTGCAATGGTCCAGCTCCTTGGCCTCGTCGGGCTGCCCTCGTGCAGCCACCAGCGCGTTGAGCAGCGCGGGCAGCACGCGCGGCAGGTGGCGCGCCAGGGCTCCGCCCGCGGCCGGGCGAGGGTACTAACCTTCTCACGCCGGGCGGGTCTACAACGGGCAGCAGCGCGTCTCTGCAATGGTCCAGCTCCTTGGCCTCGTCGGGCTGCCCTCGTGCAGCCACCAGCGCGTTGAGCAGCGCGGGCAGCACGCGCGGCAGGTGGCGCGCCAGGGCTCCGCCCGCGGCCGCCGCCAGCGCGGACAGCGCGCGCGTGTCCACGGCGCCGCCGCCGCCCGTTAGCACTGGGACGAGGTATGGGAGCACTGCGCGGGACTTTATCGCCATTATCTATGGGAGACAAATTCTACTTTCAAATAAAGCTCACTGAAACTTTCAATCGCCTCTTAAAGCCCACTTGCAGGTTTAGTCAATAAACGTAGAGTTTATTGGTGTCTTGGATCTGTATTTTAGTTTTTTGCCACCGACTTCCAAAATTAAAGTTATTTTTCACTTTGTAGTGTTTTTTTTTTTGGATGTCGGTTTATTTTTATGTTAAAAAGTTTTTTATTTTTCACTTTTTAGCTATGGTACCTACGCCACAATAATTATTTATTATTATATATTATTATTACCACTACTTGCTACACCGCACAAACAACAGTGACACAAGATATAGGAAGTGGATTAAATATGTATTATCGAAGCTAAATCAAAAAAACTACCCAAGCAAAGTTAATAAAAACCGGTTAATAACCATTTATAGCCCGAGTGCATCTCAAGACAATTCCAATAAGCCCAAACGCTAGGATTTATTGTTTTATTACGGAGTTCCGGTGCATACTTTCCGGCTTCATCTTTAGATAAGTTCGATGGTACCATTTTCATCAGAATTATTTATTTAAATTTGCTTCATAGTCGCTTAACTATCTTAATCGAGATAGCTTATCGCCACCCGTGAAATACTTATCATTGAGGAGTTCCGGTGGCCACATGTGGTCTTCTTCATCAGTTCCACTTCATCAAATGATACTTTCTGAATGCAAATGCTTGAGTTGTTGATGAAAGTACAAAAATCGCGATAAGTTCCCTCAATTCTTCATGGATCCCATCATCAGAATCTGACATGGTTCCAATGGGACCACCTTGGAAGTGCACTCTTTCGAATTAAAAGAGGAATTTTGAAAATCGGTCCACAATTGACGGAGAAATCGGTCAACATAAATGTATGTTCGCCATAATGGATCATGGTATCTGAATAATAAATAAATAAAATTAATAGTTATTTATGCAACTGTAGTATAATAAGGGGTATTAAAACACGAATGTGGGTTTATCACACGAGGCGGAGCAGAGTGTGATAAATTTTTGCAATACTAATATCGAACAAAAATGGCGGGATGCGACGTGAACTGGAATAACCTATAAGTTTTTTATTTTTTTTAACGGCACTGTTGTAGTAAAACGCGCGTGCATGACAATTTTCTTTTTTGAAATTCATAAATGTGGCTGTTTGATGAGTAAGGCAGGGATCGAAAACGCAAAGGAGTTGTATAATGAAAGGACATGGCCGGAATTTGTAGAGAGCTTTGCCCAAACAAAAAATATTCATGTACATTGACCTACGGTACGTCATATTAAAGCTTACAAGTACGTCTTTACAATAATTTAAGTTTTATGATCAAAGAAGCGAGAGATATAGTAAATAGGTTTTTTTTTTAAGTGCCTAGATATTTTGAATAGCAATGATTAATGAAAATATGAAAATAATTGCTACGGTGCATACCTTTTGTACAGATAACCATTCAGTCAATATATTTTGTAACTGCGGTGTTAGAGATGTTACAATATGCCTTCGCATTCAATTTGTGGCCACATACAATTCAGGCACCTTGATATCATGAGCGTCAGAACAGAAACCAAATTGTAAACAAACAAGTCCAGTATGCACAGCAAAATATTAATATAAGAAGCGTAAACGAAAGTCCGATAAACGATAGCGCGGGCTCAAGTTAAAATATCCAACAGAGGAGAACACAGTAATACGTGATAAGATCAACGCGAGACTGCACAGAGCATAGGGCACAGAGTGACAGGTGACAGACTGGTAGGAGTGAGACGAATTTAATCGTAACAGATAGAAAAACAAATATTTAAAAATAACAAATAACCATTGTTCCTAATAATATAACTTCTCTGTTACTTCAAATAATAGACCCTCAAAGACTGTTACAGCAGCTGCTACTGTTAATTCATTATAACAATCCCCACACCGACTTTTACTACGGCTGTTACACAAGCAATATTGCAAGCTTATCAATTTCTCTCTTTTCCTCGTTAAGAAATGACCCTTGCTAAAAAGAGTGTTTCTCTTTTTAGCAAGGGTCATTTCTTAATTTATTTACTTTCTAACTCTTACTGTCGTACAAAAATAGACTGTTATTTAATAACAGATATTCGGATCTGTTATTTTTGTGTAACAGTAACAGTGATAACAGATATCGTGTTTAACCTGTTACAACTCATCTCTAGACAGAGCATCGTGTGCGTGCGCAGTTCAAACGTCAAAGTAACTAGGACGTTCGGATGCACACTCTTGAACATATTGTCGATGCATAATTCGTAACGTGATCCACATCATGACAGTCATTATGTTCGGGCTTCGGCAGCTCGAAAAATGGTGTCTGAGATAATCATGAAAACGTTGACTTTTATAGGTACCTTAGCAATACGATTCTGGCAGTCGTTTTTTATTTGAATCTCACCTTCAGGAACTTTCAGAGCTACAGATACAGCATCACTACATATTATAAAACAAAGTCCTCCGCCGCGTCTGTCTGTCTGTTCGCGATAAACTTAAAAACTATTGCACCGATTTTCATGCTGTTTTCACCAATGGATAGCGTGGTTCTCGAGGAAGGTATATAATTTGTAAAGTTTTTTTATTGCCTTTTTATATACATTAACGATATTTTTTGGTGTGGGAAAAAAATAAGCCGTCTGGGAGCTTTCAACGAAAACGCTGTCTTAACCCTTTGAGATGTAACAAAATAATGTATGGTGGAATTGTGTATCTTATAAAGATCTTCAGAAAAGTCCGATGGCATATGTCTATCTCTTAAGGATAACATACTATATCCATTTTATTGTCTTTTTGTAGGTATTTGTTTGCCGAATTTTCCTCTTGGAAATACGATTTCGATAACATTACGCTATAATATCAGTAGCTATTAGCCAAATTATGTTCGTAGATAAACAAGCTAGCTAGTTATGTGTATTTCAAACAATAAACAAGAATATTTATCATAAAAATATTACTAAACACGGCGGCTAAATGATCAAAATTTGTGCATTCCAAAACTTTCGTAACTTTTTCACTGACATTTTTATCACTTTTCGATAAACTAACACTCAATACGAAATCTACACTTATTTCTCAGTAATTATGTATAAGTTTCTTATAAGATTAACGCGTTTTCTCATTGAATCCATTACTTTACGCACGTTTATCTTTGATGAATGTTTCAAAAATGCATCGCACTACACCGCCACAGACGTATTTTGTTTTCTTTTTATTTTCGTTTGTTTAGTGGTGTTCCCGCTAAAATGTATTAATACCGGTCAAGTATTAGTCGATTAATCGAATTCTACAGCCAGATCGTGCACCAATGGTGTTCATTAGACATTTCGAGCGTTTTCTCAGCACAAACGGTATATCATGCGACATTTCGGAGGATTTCGTTTTGTTTTCACATTATTGGTACTTACGTGAATTATTTAAAATTATTATTTGTGTCGCATTTTTATTTCGTGTTGTAATTCGTATTTTGATATATTTTGATTTTGTGTTTATTAACTTTAGGTAAAGTTCGCTCAGAACATACGTACTTTTATTATATTAGATCATTGTCATTTGTTTCGGTTTCTATTCACACAGTGAATCACTTTAAAATTAATATTTAGTTAGAAATTTGAGATATAGCCTGGGATATGGAGAAGGACATAGGGTACTTTTTTATGCGATAACCGACATCCACGCGGGCGAAGCCGCGGGCAAAAGCTAGTTTGTCATATACGTGTATCCAAACACAAATGAATTGTATTGCATTGCTGTATATTATGTGGAAATTAAAAACAAAATCAATTAGTACACATATTTTTTTGGCATTTTTGTCGCCTGTTCTAGAGAAATGTAATTGTTGCGATTTATTTTAGTATATTTAAGAAGTAATCTTCATATAATAATAATTTGTACATCAATTTATTCTAAATTGATTTTGGGGGCAGGATCCGGCCATGTCATTTAGTACAACATTATAACACTCGTTTGGATGATATTATGGTTACTATGACACCGGTTGTTTTAATGTTGGCAATAAGCTAACTGTTTCAGAAACTTTTATAGAAGACTAGCTTTTGCCCGCGGCTTCGCCCGCGTGGATGTCGGTTATCGCATAAAAAAGTACCCTATGTCCTTCTCCATATCCCAGGCTATATCTCAAAATTCTAATTTAATATTAATTTTAATGTGACTCACTATGTGAATAGAAACCGAAACAAATGATTTAATATAATAAAAGTACTTATTTTCTGAACGTGAATGAGTCTTTACCTAAAGACAAACACAAAATTAAAATACGAAATTTCACTCAAATTCTTAAAGCAATCAATTGTACCAAATTACAACACGAAATAAAAGTGCGACACAAATGACAATTTTAAAATAATTCACGTAAGTACCAACAATGTGAAAACAAAACGAAATCCTCAATGTCGCATGATACATTTGTGCTGATAAAGCGCTCGAAATATATAATGAACACCATTGGTGCATAACTTTTCTCAGGGTCACGTTCGCAATTGGACGAAATATTTGACATTTATTTTGTACTTGCAACACGATCTGGCTGTATATTTCGATTAATCGACTAATACTTGACCGGTTGACATTTTAGCGGGAACACCACTAAACGAACGAAAAAAATAAATAAAACAAAATACGTCTGTACTCTGTGGTCGTGTGGCGGTGTGGTGCGGTGCTTAATGTAAACATTCATCAAGGTTATACGTGCGTAAAGATACAATGAGAAAACGGTTTAATCTTTGAAGAATTTTATACAGAATTACTGAGAAATAAGTGTAGATTGTATTGAGTGTTAGTTAATCGAAAAGTGATAAATATGTCAGTGAAAAAGTAACGAAAGTTTTGGAATGCACAAATTTTGATCATAAGGCCGCTGTGTTTAGTAATGTTTTTATGATAAATATTCTTGTACACGTTTGAAATACACATAAGTAGCTAGCTTATTTATCTACGAACATAATTTGGCTAATAGCTACTGATATTATAGCGTATTGTTATCGTAATCGTATTTCCAAGAGTAAAATTCGGCAAACAAATACTGTAGGTATTTGTTTGCCGAATTTTACTCTTGAAAAAGTTACGAAAGTTTTGGAATGCACAAATTTTGATCATTTAGCCGCCGTGTTTAGTAATATTTTTATGATAAATATTCTTGTTTATTGCTTGAAATACACATAACTAGCTAGCTTGTTTATCTACGAACATAATTTGGCTAATAGCTACTGATATTATAGCGTAATGTTATCGAAATCGTATTTCCAAGAGGAAAATTCGGCAAACAAATACCTACAAAAAGACAATAAAATGGATATAGTATGTTATCCTTAAGAGATAGACATATGCCATCGCGACTTTTTGAAGACCTTTATAAGATACATAATTCCACCATACATTATTTTGTTATATCTCAAAGGGTTTAGACAGCGTTTTCGTTGAAAGCTCCCAGACGGCTTATTTTTTTCCGACTCCTCCAACAAATATCGTTAGTTCATACAAAAATGCATACAAAAACATAACAAATTATATACTAAAACCTTCCTCGAGAACCAAGCTGTCCATTGGTGAAAACAGCATGAGAATCGGTGCAGTAGTATTTGAGTTTATCGCGAACAGACAGACAGACGCGGCGGACTTTGTTTTATAATATGTAGTGATAAAGCCTAAAGCCAAAAAAAGCCTTTACGGAATCCGGCCTGTTCGGGTGGCTGGAAGTCGTCAACCTGCGCGCGAGACGGTCCGTGATGACTCTTGAAAACAGCTTGTAGACATGGCTCAGAAGAGTGATAGGCCTATTATTCTTAAGGGTGGCACTGTCACCCTTCTTAAAGAAAAGCATCACCACACCTCTGTTCCATGCCTGTGGCGTTTTGCCCTCGAGTATGACTAAATCAAGCAGCTTCTGGAAGGCCTTAAGAACAGGTTATCCGTCTTTAGGATTTCGACCGTAATTCCGTCATCACCAGACCTTATTGTTTTTGAGCCGCTTCAGAGCCCTCCTAATCTCGTACTAAGTTGACGTCCGGGATGTCTTCGGTGTAGAGTCGGGTCAATCACTCGCTTGGTTCGTTTGGCGGATCGGTAACGGGGTTACTTGTTGGCGGGTTTAACTGTCCATATAACCTCTCATTTCCCTCAACAGCTCAGGTTTGGCGGATAAGATCCTGCCATCATCGGTCTTCAGTTTCTCAAATCAGACAGATCTTTTGCAAAAGACCTTGGAGCCTTTAATCCGTTCTATCGCGTCCTTAATGCGGTCTAAATTAAAGCGGCTAACGTCGTTATTCAAGGACTTAGAGATCCGTCTATTGAGCTGCCGTTACTTGAGCGCATCGTCTGAAGACTGCAGGATCATTTCGCGTCTCTCCTCCATGAGCTGTGAAGTAGGATCAGAGCCTCTTGTTTCTATTTGTACGAAGGGACTTGAAGATCTTATACCCGAACGTATAGACAGTTTTCTCGAACCCATCGTTATAAATGTTCACGGAGCTCCCTAGGCAATTGAAACGATTCTGAAGTTTGTGCTGAAAGTTCTCGGAATTTAAGACTTTAATCGGTGCTGGGCGGAGCGTAGACTTCATCAGTCAAGATATCTTGATATTTAAGTTCAATCTGCCTCTTACCGTGCGGTGATCACTTCCAGTTTTCTTAACATAATGAAGTCAATTTTATTTTTATTGCTCTCATTAGGGCTCTGCCAGGTCCACTTTCTGTGTTCACGTTTTCTGAAGAAGAAGTTCATCATAAAGAGGCCTTCCTTCTCCATAAAACTGGCCAGTAGGTGACTCCCGGTGGTTCCGACCTTCAACTCCAAAATCCCCCACTCGCAGCTAGGGCTTCCATTACGTAATTACGTAATTACGCAATTACGTAATTACGGACAGATTTTAGAAATCTCACAAATACGTAACTGAAGAGCTGCAGTCCGTAATTACGTAACTATAGGATAATATTAATTAATTTAGGTACCCATTTATTTAGTTCTATAGTTTCTGCCTACTCCATGGGAAAAAGGCATGGGTTTATCTGTGTATTTACAATTTACCTTAATTTAGTTAACCTACGACTTACATTATGACAACACCAAAACCCTTTCTGTGGGTATCCCCCGAATTCCCGGGGTTTATTTTATAACTTCCAATTTGAGTCCGCAAGATTTAATTTCTTAGTCGTACAGAATAGAGTTCATTGTTGACCAATCGGGAAACGAAGGGAATCCCCGTTGGTTGTGGATAGTTCGGTACGTAACACAATCAAAGTTTATAAGTGTTTCGCAAGTATTTGATCTACCTCGTAGATAATAAAGTTTAATATTGTGGATTGAGCAAGCTAAGGGAACTCCCTACATTTTTCTTTACTTTCGTGAATTTAGAAACAATCTCAATACTCGGTACTCAGTCGTCTTACGTACACCTGCGAGATACTGTCCTGCCTGGTCTAAGCTTATTTTATTGACTTTTGTGATTTTGTGTATGTGCCGCAAAGTTTGACGCTTGGTTTTCAGAAGCTTTTCATTACAAGTTTCTAAGTAGATATCACCATACACGAGTAGAGATACTTCAACGAAAATGTAAGTACCTATTTTAACATTACTTTACTTGTCTACTTACTTTGTTTCTAGGGTATTGTGTGAGAGTTTATACATATAATTTAGTAGTTGATTTTATATTGTTGACGGCACGGTTGGCAGTAGTTGAGTGATTGGCTGCTGCGCTGCGGGTCACGGGTTCGATTCCCGTACGGAACAAATATTTGTATGACCTACAGATAGGTGTTCCGGGTCTGGGTGTCTTGTGTATGTTAGTTTACATGATTGTGAGTGCACCCACGATACAGCAGTAATTCCTAGTGTGGTGCGACGTTTAAAAAAAAAAAAAAAATATGTGCGATTTTATTTTATTGTTGCTTGTTAGATGTCTGTGCAAATAGACATTGATTATGAGTTCACGGTACGTATGTAAATGTATCCCGTTTTAAGTGTAGTGCCTAACTATAGATGCTATTTATATGTATTACCTAACTATTAAATTATGAAATATTTATATATTGTTTTAGGTCTGCAGTAAAGAAGACTATTTATAAGGAGTTTTTGAACAAACGCACACAATCAGCTATATGGGAACACTTTTTGAGGGCTGAAAATGGGCAAAGTGTCCAATGTAAACATTGTCAAAAAATTTTGAAGACTCCTGGTGGTGCTACTGGAGCACTACATACACATATGCGTGCTAAACATATTGGCGAGATGTCACAAGAGCAAGATGCGCAAAGGGCAAGTACTTCATCGTGCTTTCAAGCAAGAAAAAGTTTAGAACCTCCATCGAAGAAAACTAAACTAACGGATTACTTTTCCACTGAGTATTCCTTGGACGTTATAGTGACTAGAATGGCAGCATTGGATGGCATCCCATTAAGCAAATTTTGTACTTCTGAAGATCTAAGGTATGTTTTCAAAAAATCTGGCTATGATCTACCGAAATCTCCTTCAACTATTACCAAAATTGTCCTGGAACAGAGTTGTGCCATAAAAAAACAATTAATAAATCAGTTTAAAGATATGAAGTCCCAAAAAAAACGGTTTACTATAACGTTTGATGAATGGACCTCTACCCGGAACCGGAGGTATATGAATATAAATATTCATAATAAAGACCTAGAACCAGCTAAATATAAAAATTTAGGACTAGTAAGGATAAAGGGTTCAATGCCAGCTCACGTTGGAACTGTACTGTTAGAAAATCATCTAAATGACTTTTATTTGAAACTTGAAGATATAATTGCATTCACAACGGACGGAGCCAGTGTTATGGTTAAAATGGGCAAAAATTTTGATGGTCACCATCAGTTGTGTTTTGCTCACGGAATACAACTTGCAGTGCTGGACGTATTATATAAGACACGGAAAAGTACAACTACTGAACCAGAACTAGAAGATGAAGCTTCAGATACTGACACTGAAGAAATTGAAGAAAACGATGGCGGACTTTTCATAGAAGTACCTAGAGTTCTAGAACCAGAGTTTCTGTACAAAGATATTATAGTAAAAGTAAGAAAACTTGTTAAATCATTCAAAAAATCACCACTGAAGACCGATTTGTTGCAAAAATATTCTTTACAAGAGCATGGTAAAAGCCTCGATCTTATACTAGACTGCAAAACGCGATGGAACAGCTTATCAGATATGGTTGGACGATTTCTGAAATTGAAATCAAGTTTATTTAAGGCTTTATTAGACTTAAAATCAAATATAAGTTTCACAGACACAGAAATACAAGATCTACATAACATTCATCATAGTTTAGATATAATAAAAACTACAGTGATGGCATTGTGTCGCCGTGACTCGAATTTGTTAGCAGCAGATGCTGCGCTTCAGTTTATGTTAAATAAGCTTGATGCTCAGTCCAATGGGCTCAGTGACAAGCTTGCTGTATCCCTTAGAAAAAGAATAAAAGAAAGGCGAACAAATGTGTCTGGTGTCTTGCAGTATTTGCATAATAATGAAGAATATTATAAAACCGAAGAAACAGAAACTTTTACAAAACCGACGTCGGATTATATTAGAACATATGTTGCAAACTTATTAGAAAGGCTCAAATTTACACCGCCTACAAGTACACAAATGAGTTTAGATTCCGAAGCAGATGACAATGATGCTAATGATGGTTGTGGCGACGAGTTGACTGTTGCACAGCAACTAGAAAAAGAAATACAGAAAACTATGTCTACAGTAAACAAATCTGGAGTAAACACAGATCTTGACTCCATCATCAGAGTTGAAATGTGTATCTACGATAGCACTGGCGGCGGTCGTGAAGTTTTCCTAACAGCAGCTTATAATTATTTACTATGTATAATGCCTACTAGTGTTGAAGCAGAACGGGCATTTTCTTCTGCCGGCTATCTTTGTTCTAAACTAAGAAGTTCCCTTGGTGACAGAACATTGCATTCGTTATCATTTATGAGATCATATTATCAAGAACAAAGATTGGAAAAATAACCATATTTTATATTGTTTCTTACTTTTAAACCATTTGTGCGTGGTACATGTTTTGTTTGAATTGTTGATTGAGTTTAGTCAAAATCAAAATCGTCAATCAAATCAAAATATTACATTTTGATTTGATTGACGATTTTGATTTTGAGTTTAATTTTAAAATTATCATTTTAATCTGTAATTTACTTTTAATTCCTTAATATTATAATTTTTTTCATTTGAAGTTGTTTGATTTTTTACTTCTAAAATACGTAATAAGCCCAGAATTTATCGTGCTTTAAAAAATCAAAACAGTTAAGTACGTAATTACGTAGTTACGTAATTGAAGCATCAAAATGCGTAACTAGTTACGTAATTAGCAAATCCGTAATTTTGGAAGCACTACTCGCAGCTCATCATCGCTTCGTTTGCCCAGTTTTGCGTTGAAGTCTCCCATGACAACGATGAAGTGAGTTTTAGAGCCATGCATGGCTCTGGAAATATCCTCATACATGGTCTCCACCTCATCCTCGGGGTGTTACGAGGTCGGGGCGTAAACACGTACAACCTTCAGCGAAAATCTTGCGGATATTCTGAGTATAAGTTACGCCAACCGTCAAACCTTGTTTGTGAAAACTGCCCATTTTGAGTATATTTTTTTTTTTCAAAATCTGTGAATGCAGGTCATCATATCTCAAAGTTAAGGACCTTCTCCTAAGACAATTTTCTTGTAGCGACAACGGTTAAGGTACCTGCCCTTACTGCCTTTTAATTTAGATAAAAATATGGCTTGACAACATATCATTGAAATGAAAACTTTAAAGGTATTACAATGATGGCATAGCCAGTTGAAATAAAACGCGCAGTGATTGCTTGTATTTAGAAGACTAGATAAGGAACATTTTGCCTGGAAGAGATGTTGTAGGTCAGAAAAGAAAATGTCCACGTACCTGTTTCAGGCCATCGAGCGTGGCGTCGGCCACGTCGGGGTCGGGGTCCTTGAGCCCGTCCAGCATCTGCGGCAGGATGTCGTCCAGCGCCTTGTTGCCGATGGTGGCGTGCAGGCTGTCGAAGGTGCGCGCCGCGGCCACGCGCACCTCGGCCAGCGGGTCGCACAGCGCCGTGCGCACCGTGGGCACCTGCGCACGATTCGCTTTCGAGTTATAACTTTTTTGTGATCCAATTTACAGAAATAAATATGATTTTGACGTCCCGAAACTACAAATCAGCCTGCACTCAGCCTGGCTCATATTCTCACCAGTCCATCTGCGAAGCTGAGCACGGCATCCCTGGAGGTGGAGGCGAGGATCTCTCCGAGCCCGATGCACACGCCCTGGCGTTGGTCCGCGCGGTCCGAGCGCAGGCCTCGCTCCAGGATCGGCACTATCTCCGGTAGCACGCGCTCGCCCAGCTGTACACAAAACATTCATTATTTATTTACTTTAATTAAAACGTTTACAATCCATTTGATTAAACCAATACGCGCTTGGACGTAGAGTTGCGGACACTAGCCCATTATACAACACAATACATATAAAACAATTACATTAATTAAAGAACAACACATAAAAGAGAAAATTATAAAGTTGAGGTTTAAACATCAAGGGCCTTATAGATAAACACGGAATAAAGTTATCCTAGGAATAACTTCGGTATAACCTTACATTTTTTGACGTTTATACCTAGCATAACTTTATTCCGTGTTTATTTGTAAAGGGTGTCCAGCGGGAAACTTTCTAATTCAAAATTAAATAACAAATAAACGAATATGTTTAGAACTTTTATTTTATTTTTTAAATGTAAAAAATCTATACATATAATAAAATCGTAGCAAAGTCAAAACTGTACATTGAATAATTTTGAAAAAAAAAAAGTAATTGCTACGAGGTCTGGGGACGATTCTGATGCCGAAAATATAGTTTTTAGAATTTTTGTCTGTTTGTCTGAATGTATGTTCCAGGTAAACGCAAAAACTACCGGACCGATTTTGTTCAAATTTTGCATAGATATTCCCTATAGGTCTGGTCAAATTACTAGGTATAAATTATCACGCTATATGCTATGGGGGATGAGCAGTATCGCATTATGTTTTGAGATGGGTCCATAAGGGCAGGTACCTTAACCGTGGTCGCTACAAGAAAATGGTCTTAAAAGACTATCTTAAACTTTTAGAAAAAAAAATATCTGCATTCACAGATTTTGAAGATTTTTACTGCCCGTGGTGAGTACACAATTTTACGTCTTCACCTGGCCACAATACGGCCAGGTGTGACGTAAAAATATAAGAATTTCACCAATAGTTTCACATTACGAGAATAAATAAGCTGACTGATGGAACCTCCTTGGAAGCGCTTTTGCTTAACACGTTTGTCTCACTTTAATACTAAACAGTAAATGAGACGAAAGATATAGTTCTAATTTTCACCAAGTGCATGTGGCGCCTTTTGTAAATTCGCGCCATTTTCATATTAAAAACGTCAAAGATTGTTGCGACTTTCCGATTGATATTCATTTATAAACAAAATAATAATATGAGTTCAAGTGAGGAATCTGATATTAATATGGAATCTACTTCACCTGATATTTTGAATGAGTCTCTTGACTAAAAAAAACATAAATGTCTATCATAATGTTATTATTTATTAACATATTTTTTTTTTATATCATCATTTTGCTTCATTAGATATTGTACTGTGTGTTGAAAAACATTGTATGACACACGTGCAGAAATTGGTATTTACAAACTCGTGACTAGACTACTCGTTTGTAAAAACCTACGTATAATTGAGTAGTATGGTGATGGAGTGTTAATTATTATCTAACACAAGCCGTGGGTCCGGTGGAATTTTCCATCGGCAAAAATGACGAAGTTCCATACAAACCTTCATCCCCCGTTTAATCCCTTTAGGGGATGAATTTTTGAAAACCCTTCCTCAGTGCTCAGTTTCGTTATAAAAAGAACTCTTGCAGAAAGCTTAATGCTTCTAGAACCAGCGGTTTCGGAATCTACATAACATAAGCATAAATTCACGCCTTTTTCCCATGGGGGTAGACAGAAACTATAGCGCCACCTGCTACGCTCCTTACATACTCCTTTTGCTTCGTTTACATTCATACATCTGGTCAACATGCACGCCGGTTGCGAGTGCTACGCACCTGACCTTTCTGAAGAACATCAGTTATCATTAGAAAATTTCCAGGTGAAACGTTACCTTGCGCACGAGGTCTCCGAGCGTCCTGGCGGCGACCTGGCGCTTGTCGTAGCTGGTGGAGGCCAGGCAGCCCAGCAGCAGGCCGAACAGCGTCGGCAGGATCTCGCGCAGCGTCTTGGGCGTGTTGGTCACTACCACCTGCGGAGTGCATGCCATCATTATGGAGGGCTCACAATCTTCGGACGGTCAAATTTTCGTTCTAGAACATGCCGGTTTCCTCACGATGTTTTCCTTCACCGTTCTGATATCCTTACCTTCCACACGTGCAGCGCCGCCTGGCGCACCATGAGCGCCACGTCGCTCCTGCCCATGTACAAGCCCGCTAACACTCTGTTCCTGCGCTCGGGACCCAGCGCGTTGATGATCGCCTTGTGCGAGTGCTCCGTGCCAAAGTTATCGTCTTCCGAAGCCGTTTCCGTGCTCATCTTACCGGAAACACCGGATATACGGTATAAAAGATCACCTAGTAGTTGTACTGAGCTGTATCTGATACGCCAGTTGTCATCAAATAGTCCTCTTTCTAATTCAGGTAGGAGTAGAGTTATGGCTGATTCAGCGTAGAGGTTCACAATCCTCTGCCCGGCTTTCAAGGCGGTTTCCCTGACGTATTCGTTCTCGTCGGCCAGTGCTTTGAGGATGGGGTTGATGATCTGTCCGATGTAGGGCAGGAACTCGTCGGTGAAGGCGCCCGGCATGTAGATGAACATCATGATGTAGCCGTCTTTTACGTGTGGCGCAATGTCTGTTCGCTCGGCGGTAGCAATTATGTCTGTGGGTTGAGACAGTGAGTAAATAGCCGAGTTTTTAACATCGCTCTTAGTGTGGAATTAATAAAACACAATAAAAATGAATATTAACAGTATTTTGGATTAGATTTCAGTAGATATTTAACTTGTACAAACAAATATACAGTCAACTTTTAATTATAATAGTACTAGCTGATGCTCGCGGCTTCCCCCGCATGGATGTCGATTATCGCAACCAAAAATAATCATGAAATTTTGATCTCGTTCCCGCAACCCATGAGAACCTATTCCAGGGATAAAAAGTAGCCTATGTCTTATTCCAGGCTATAATCTATCCCTGTACCAAATTTCAGCCAGATCCGATCCAGACGGCTTATTTTTTTCCGACACCTCCAACAAATATAATTATATTTTAGCCAATGCATACAAAAACTTGACAAATTATATACTAAAAGCTTCCTCGAGAACCACTCTATCTATTGGTGAAAACAGCATGAAAATCGGTGCAGGAGTTTTTGAGTTTATCGCGAACAGACAGACAGACAGCCGCGACGTAGGACTTTGTTTTATAAAATATATTATGTAGTGAAGTAGCTAGCCATTATTACCGCCGACCGTATTAAATATGATCTATGTACTTTTAAAGTTAGTTGCCAAATACAAATCAAAGACGCTTGCTTCCATAGTCAACTACTCGCCAATCTAAACTAAATCATAACCTTACACTATTTGTTATTTTAGGTTATTTTAGCCTGAAACCTTTATTTGAAAATAACACCAATAAAGCTGCATCTGGTTAAATTGGAAGCCGACCCTAACATGGTTGGAAAAAGGCTCCACAGATGATGATATCTTGTCACACGTGACTCACCAGGCATGATCTTGTGCAGCTTGTGCACGCCCAGCCCGGCGACGACCTCGGACAGGCCCTGCGCGGCGCCCGAGCGGTCCACCGAGCTGGACTCGGACGTGAGCGTGTGCATGAGCCATGGCAGAAGCTCCTCGAAGCTGCTCTCGCCCATGCCCTTCACCATGGCGCCTAGAGCGCGGGCTGATACTGAACGCACCTAGAATATGAAATGGGTATTCTATCAATCGGATCGTATAATGACAAAGATCGCGCACTTGTTGTAAGAATTAAGAACGATTTCTGAAATTTAAATAAAACCGTGTTCCAATTTATTAGGCATACAGAAATAAACGAGCGAAAAAAATAAAAAATAAACGAGCGAATTGGGCTATCAAATGCAAAAATTATTTTCAAATCTGACTACAATAAAAGTTATACCAAGGGCACAACAACCAAATAAAAAAGAAATGAAAAAAAAAAAAAAAAAAGAATTGTTTGAGAAACCTCAGGCACAGGATCAAGCAGCGAGCTCTTCAGGCCCGGAATAATGTTGGGCAGGTACGGCATGAGGTCCTTCTGGTCCGTCAGCGAGTACATGTTGCCGATGATCTGCGCGGCCATCTTGCGCGTCTCGGTGCTGCGGTCCAGGAAGGCGCGCTGCACCACCGGCATGATCAGCGCCAGCGACGGCGCGTCGATGAAGTGCACGAACTTCGTGTCCAGCAGCGTCTGCAGGCACGCGGAGGTGCGGTTGGACGGGTCCTGTAGGGCTTCGAGCAGCACTGGTACGATTGCTGGAGGAGAACACGTACATAATAACTAATTCGACGTCCTGCACGGGCACTTATGGAACGCCACAACTGAGGCGCCAGGTGCCGATTGGTTGATTTCGACTTTTTGAAGAGCCGGCAAGAAATTCCACGGTTTCTCTTTTAAAACTAATTGGCTTTTATAATGTTTTTCAATTAGTATTACTTGGGAGGACAGTTTAGGTTTGTCGACAAGTATCAGGTTCTTTACAAAATAGAAAAATAAATCGAAACATCTATTAATGTAGAAGACAGGTAGTCTAATATGAGAACATTAGTATTAATTAGTACTGGGGGTCGAAAGCTTTGTAACTTGTCTATAACGTTATACAGCGCGACTTTACTAGTTGAACATCTTTGCTATGTCCGTAAAATATAATTATATTCGAACGCAATGTGCATTGTTACTGAATAAAGAAATTGAATTGCAACACAAAGCAATAAATAAATAATTCAAAATGGTTTCAAATAAAGAGCCCTAGTTTGCGGCGTACAATTTTGTCTCAGACAACACAGCCCCTGTGGCCTAATGGATAAGGCATCGGCCTCCTAAGCCGGGGATTGTGGGTTCGAGTCCCACCAGGGGTACAAATCCTCTTTTGGGTCCCTTAACAATTTTACAACCTTTTTCTTCCATCTTATAATATTTTATGACAATTTCTCTAACATCATAACTTTTATGAATTCTCTTGTTCTTGATTACTTTTGCATCCTGCGGGAATTACTTCATGTATCCGGATAAAAAGAATCCTAGGAAAAAAAAAGGTTAGTCTACCTCTGAGCGAGATTTCAACCGTAGAAGTTTGGAGTTTGCTACTCAATAAAAATAAAGATTTAATTCAGGCCATACAACCCATATCACATAAAATAAAATTTCACCATACTGCAACAGAACAGAATAAAATGACAATAAAATTAGAAAAAGACAATGATTGATTACCAAAAATCCAATCTTTCAACAACTTTCTTTGTGTATGATTTAAAGAAAAGGTTGTCTGGTAGATATCGCTATTAAGATAAGACATTTATTCGTAGAAACATGAGTATACATACAAGGCATGCAGCTTGTTCATAAACAAAAAGATCCGTCATGTTCGCCCTTTGTTGCATACAAATATATAGGTAAGAACAGTCAATTATAGGTATTTAAACCAAGCTAAAACATTATTAAATTGTCATACAAACTAAAAATTAATTTAAAACACTAAATTATAAATTTGAATTAAATGGTCTTATTCATAAAATGTCTGTAAATATTTGTTATTATTATATTTTATTATTATTATTATTGTTTGTCATTTAAAAATTCTAAAATACTGTAGTATGCTTTCCCAACTAGATGTAATTTAAGCCGCTTCTTTAGTATGTGTGCGCTTAGTTCCCTCCATCCCTTAGGAAGTTTATTAAATATTAGAGGCGCCATGCAAAATACACTTTTTCCCATTAATGCTGGTTTAGAACCATGTGAGCAAAGCATAGTGTTATCGCGTCCGGCGCGACTGACTTTGTCTGCCATGCGCGGACATAATTGCCGATTACATTTTACAAACATGATAACTTCGAATATGTACAGAGAGAGACGGTAACGTCAGTATGTTATAATTAACGAAATACGGTTTACAACTGACAGTCGACTCTAATTTAAACATCGTCCTAATACACCGTTTTTGGGGCTTTGAAGGGTATATCCTTGTCAGTCGAATTGCCCCATAAGATACCATACGTGGTACGCTGTTAGTGTCAGTGTTAAACACAGGAACTAATTTGTGCAGGGCATAAGAAGAGTTACTAATTTTATTGCTTAAAATTCCAACTTGTTCTTTCCAATTTAACTTTTTGTCAACAGTCACAACACCAAGGAATTTAGCAGTGTTGATTTCTTCAATTATTTTATCATTATATTGGATCTTCACATCAGATAAAGTTGGTAAACGTTGACTGAAATGCATAATATTAGTTTTATTGAGATTTATCCTTAAATCATTATTATCCAAATATTTTATTATTGATATAATTATGAGAATTATTAATGTCACTTTTTTATTAGTGTTTAGTATCGCATTGAATTGTTAGCGATAGGACCGCCGTTAAACCCTGGATATTAGTGCTTATATGTAAATGAGCTTGAAGGCGCGAGCATTGATCACCACGCTTGCTCAAGATGGGTTGGCGAATAATTTAGCCTATTCTATGTATGTTTACCTTGTATCTCCGGGTTCCGGATGACAGAGCCGATGACGCCCAGCGCCTCGGCGCCCGCCTCCTGCACGCGCATGTGCGAGTCGCTCAGCACCTCGATGAGCTTCGGCACGATGGACGGCAGGCACGACGACAGCTGCTTGGGCGCGCAGTACGCCATCGCGCCCAGCAGCTCGATGGAACCTGGGATTGCGTTACTTTCTTTAAACAAGTTAAATATAAACAAGACTTATCTTCCTTATAATCCTTCACATTTATATTTTTAGGATCAGATTAGCCAAAGCCTTTATGCATTCTATGACATGTAAAGGCCCTAAGTTTAAAGCTTTCGCATTAAAACTTATTAGATATTTGTTTACACTTTTGTTAGCCAGCGAAGGATATTTAATATATTCAGGTGCAGTTGAAAACCAGCGCCACTAGTTGTGTGGCATTTTTGCTGAACTGGGCCACTACTTGTTGAATGTCCTTGTCTATGCTAAGTGAATGTATTTTGTGTTCGGCGCCACGGACCCGCCTTGGTCCGCCAGTTGTCGTCCTGCAGCGCCTGCAGCAGCGAGGGCAGCACCAGCTTGACGCCGTGCGCGCTGAGCTTGCTCATGATGAGCTTGGCGGTGTCGTCGGCGGCCGCGCGCACGTACTGCGACGTGTCGCCGAAGCACAGCAGCAGGTGCGGCAGCACGTGCACGATGTACGGCTCGAACAGCCGGCCCAGCTTGTAGCACAGCATCTCGAAGCCGAACAGGGCGCCTGCAAGTAGGCCTTGATTCTATGACATTCATTTACTTATTTCCTTTCATTCAAAACTGCAACAATTCAACAGTTTCCAACTATGTTGGGGTAGATGCAGCTGAATACCAGTATTGTACATGGAGGGATTGCCTGTCAGTGCTCGACAAACGAGTTCCTGGGTACCTGTGACGACTGTCAAAATCTACGAATAACAGCCGGGAGCAACGGCTTAAGGGTTTCCGAGGCACGGAGGGGTCTCGGTATGTAATGGATGCTCACACATCCAGGAACCGAAAAAATCTGAAATCCTTACAATAAGCCCTTTCATTTGATATGTCACATGTACAGTTTGCAAAACGTTTTTTTATAATTCACAAAAAAAATTACGTTACCCGTTGTACCGAATTTCATCTTAATCGGCCCAGTAGATGTGGACACACAAGTGATCCTATAAGGGTTCCGTTTCTTCCTTTTGAGGTACGGAACCCTAAAAAGACTTTAAATACTGGTATAAGAGACTAATTTGTATGTCACGAGATTTGAGATGAGAGCTGTATTTTGTTTTACCCGAACAATATCTGAAACTGTATATTTTACCTTCACGATATTTGAAGTTTTTCTTCTCCTGTATAGCCTCAGTGAGTTTGCCCATAACATCGAGCTGTTTCAGTGACAAGATGCCGAGACCCTTGATGATCCCAGCAATACCGTACGCTGCACCCTGGAAAAGATGGAACACACAAAAATAAGTATCAGGATCTTACATTCAAAATCTTAAGGTCACGTGATATTTTTATTTCTTTACGCCAAATTCAACCTTATCAACATTGTGCTAAGGTTTTAATTGTCTTTTAGGCATAATGTTTATTGTAACTACTCACCTTCCTGTCTCCATACTTCTCGGCGGTGAGCAGTTGCTTCATGAGCTTGTTCATGATGGCCGGGATCTCGTCTTCCAGGGCTGGAGACCCCACCAGGTGGGGGAGGCAGTTGCTCACTGCTTCTTGTACCTGAAACAAGTTTTTATTTTTTATTATGACTTCTCGAAAAAACCCCATTTACACGATGCAACCGCGAAATGTCTAATGAACCCCATAGGTGCATAACTTTTCTCAGGGTCACATTCGCAATTTGGACGAGGTATTTGACATTTAATTTGTACTTGCAACACGATCTGGCTGTAGAATTTTGATTTTGATTTTTGATTTAATACTTGACCGGTTTTAATAACATTTAAGCGGGAACACCACTAAACGAACGAAAAAAAAAAGCAAACAAAATAGATCTGTGGTCGTGTGGCGCGACGGCATATTGTATTCATCAAGGATAAACGTGTTTATTGTTGTGCGTAAAGTAATGGATTCAATGAGAAAACGGTTTAACGAATACTTTGGGGGGCAATAGACGACAGTAGTTGAATGTTACGTACTTTACTGTCCTCACTTTTTGGCAATTGCACCTTGGATAACCAACCCTGCTTCCAAGCTTGCTTATGGGCCAATCACTTTACAACTTGTTCACTGGAGCTACACTCTTATTTGTGTGCCGTTTCTGTCACATAGGTTACTAGGCTTTAAAAAGTGTTGGCACCTCAACTTTGTAGTCATTTGACGTCATTAGGTCAACGCCGGCTGTTGCTGTGTCTTTTGCGTGGATGTGACGCATACTTTCCCTTGTTTTTTGTGATTGTGTTTTTTCTTTCCGTCATTTTAGTGCAAATAAAGGTACTTTTTTACCTGCTGGCTAGGCGTGGACAGCGCGGCCACGAGCCGGAGCGTGATGGGCTTGATGCGCGCGTCTTTGGGCTCTAGGTGGCGCGCCAGCGAGCCCACCAGGAGCACCACGCATTGCCGCACCGCGTCATATCCGCCGGACTTAGGCGCTTTGTCCAGGAAGTTCTCGAATACCGGTAACTGGCTGCTTAGGGTTTCCTGGAATTAAAACAGAAACTGAGGCTATTTTGTGGTGGAACGGTCTTTTGATTAAACGCTGATCAATTCTTTATGTGAACGGCTCCATCATTTTGACGAAGATTCTAATGCGATGGCCAAGAATGCCGAACAAGCGACGTTAGTGTAGTGTCGTATGACTTAGGGGAACAGTTGTCCAATGTTGTGCCGTTGAGCTGTACCTTTCCATGCAGGTCCACAATGGCCATGGCCGCGTGGAGCATCTCGCCGCGCACGGCGTCGTGCCGGTCGGCCAGCGCGCGCTCCACGAAGAAGCGCATGGCGGGCGGCACGGCCTGCGCCGGCAGCCGCGCGGCCAGCGCCCGCAGCGCCAGGGCTACGCCCCGTCGCGCGCCCCACGAGTCCACGGCCTCCGCCACCACGTGCCCGAACTGGTCCAGCTTCGCTGGGATCATCTGCCAGAAAGCATGGTAAGCGAAACAATCGTTTTCAGAACTTACTAATTCATTAAGAATGGTATTGATATAAAAACTAAGTTACATGGATTGCCAATATACTCACAGGCAACTTGTCAGAGTAAATATCCTGCAGCCGCTCCAGCACATACTCGGCCGCCTTCGGATCAGTGCTGCGCTGCACCAGATGCGCGAGCGCAGCCGCCGCGGCGCGCTGAACCGGCTCCGCGGGATGCTGCGCCTCTTCCAGCAGCAGTTCCACTAGGTCAGGCTCGCGACTCCATTGTTGGGCGAGGGGCAGTTGAGACCAGAGATCTTCGGCTAACTTCCTATGCAATGAAAATGAAATTTACTCTCACAATTCTTTCCTAATATTATCTCAAACCTAAAAACGCTAAATCTAAAAAGATCTGTCACCTGTTATCCTCGGAGACGTCGAACGTGGCCACGAGCAGTCTCTTGGTGAGCGTGAGAGCGTGCTGCGGGTCTTCGAGCAGCGGCGGCAGGCACTCCGCCACGCACAGCAGGGCGCGCAGGGCGGCGTCGCGAACCACCTGCGGAGACGCCACGCAGTCGTTACGAGTGCCAGGGCAATTTTGTTACAGCCACTTTGCCAATAACAATAATCGGATCAGCCGTGTTAGGATAAACTTGCTAGCTATCCCTGTAATTACATAAAAAATATTGGCGATAAAATCAAGGAAGGTCATACCTCCATTGGGTTCTGCAGACCGGCAAGCAGACACGTGACGTCATCGAGCGAGAGGGTGGCGCGAGCGACGCACCGCGCCGTCTCTAACAGAGACACAGTGCACGCTGCCTGCACGCGACCGCTTGTACTGCCTGCGGAAATATTCACCATGAATATGATGACATGTAACTGGATGCACATGCATCCTGTACTTTCTGCGAATGGTATTATTATTATTTCATAGTAATCAGAGGGGCAATTCCAGTATTTTCAATCTTCGTCTCAATCTGCAAAAATCTTTAATTTCCCGACATTTTTGTAATTTTTTGACATTGATTGTAGCAGAGATGAGATTGCGACTAGATTTTTATCATTTTTGATTACGTCAATTGGCCTGATGGTCTATGAGTTCTTAAAATACGACAAACAGCGTTCTATTGCTTGGTATTGTTGCCAGTTTTTCTTGTCTCAATGATGGTGGCACATGTGTTGGATCATTCCGTTCCCTTCATAATGATTGAGGTGACACGCTCGTTATCGAACATGACGCATGCATCAGCACTATGCTAATGCACGAGTCATGTTTGTGAACGGGAGCCGTCAGTTGGGTCTGGTCATTTTAATTAATTTGTTTACTTTCTGCTATGGACGATTTTAAAGTGCACATCGTTCTTCATCTTTCTCACATTTCATTTCAATAAGATTGATGTAACCAATTTTTTGTAATAATGTTTTAATTTAAAAAAGGAGTTCACGGAGCGTCTTGCCCGTTCTTCTACAACCAAATTCATTTTTCTGGCTGCCCAACTCATTAAAAATTAAGTGCCTGTATATGGTTTAATTGAAATAAATGCTTTGCGTTAGTTCTTAACCTAATCTGAATAAACGACTTTTGAAGAGTATATTAGTTTAATATACTTACTGATAAGGTCGATGAGCAGGCGGAACATGTGGTCGATGGGGAAGAGCGCGGGATGCATCATGTCGGAGTCGAGCCGCAGCGCCGCGTGCGCCTCGATCACTGACAGCCCGTTCAGCATCGTCTGCTCGTCTGCACGGAGTGCGGAGCCCGACAAACCTGCAAACAAGCCAGATGTGTGTCGATTTGACTCAAATGTCCGACCAGAATGTAGCCACCTGGACAGCTCTATCATTGGTTTCGTATAAATCCTGAAAGGTTCAGGTAGTCGTGCACGATGGGCAGGGAAGGAGGTGAGGCATATCCTGTGAAAGGGATCTAGACTGGCACTGTGTGTTTACTCTACAGCGGCCCACAATTGGTTAAGAGATTTCCTGATTGACCACAACAATTCATAGTAAGGCATAGCCGGGCATTAAACCGTCTGGTAGCGTGGGCATACCTGTCGTCTTCCTGTTTTTTTGTGCTGGCAAATAAGAGAGCAAGTCTTTTTAGGTTACAAAAATATTCTTTGCAGTTGGGTAAAAATATAAATTAAAAATTCAAATCAAACATCTCGCGTTCATTTTCTGGTTTTACACTACCATTTTTGGTTGCTTCTCTTACAGGTGTTACCTGATTCACTAAGGAAAATACAGATATCAGGTCTCTACAGCTGCAATATCATAAGAACTTGAGCATTGCACATATACATTTTTATGGGAGAAATACATAAAATAACATCACTGGAACTCAACTCACCCAGCTTCAACAACGGGAACGCATAGCAGAATCCAGGCGCGGTGAAGTGGTTGGCCTTGTGCGCTGTATCCTCCTCATCATCACTAGAAGACTTGCTGCAGGTGATCATGTAAATCAGGTTGATGGTGCGCGCGGTGGCTGAGTCCAGCTCGTTATCCTCCCAGCTCGGTTCCAAGTCACATTGTGGCTTGTGGAGCCTGAGGGATGGAAGGAATTAAGTTGAGCTACAGTAGCTATCATGAGAATGCTATCATTTTCCATTACGGTCGGTACGGTCAGCCGCACATCAGTAACAACAATTGAAATACGAAAACCGTCCTTATTGCAACGAAATAGAGGCGCTGTCAAAATAAAACTGTTCCAATGGACCTGACTGTTGCCTGAACTCATACATCACTTCACTTGAGTTGAATTCGAAAGCAAACTGAATCAGCAGCTAGACATGGCTTATCCTTACCATTACCACTATAATAATATCATTTTCGGATTTTCTATCCTTTCTTTAACTCTAGACTTATCTACAAATGAATAGATCTGTTTTGTATTGCACGTTTCTGTGACAAATGAGCCTAGCCTAAAAAATAAGTAACTACTGCAGCAAAGAGACTGACTAAGGAAAGATTAGAAAGAGAGAAAAAATTAAGAAAAAGTATTTATTGTGACTCGCACAGGAAGATCACAAACTAAACACACAATTATAAAAGTATAAAAAATAAAAATAGAGTCCTGTACGAGGCCAAAAGGCTAAAACACACACATAAGATAAAACACTTACCGTAGCGTAAGCCTGGCTAGAATGTCTCCCAGGGCCAAGTGGTTTGGCAGCAGCGCGAACCTAAGATTTCCGTACGCGTCAGCGAGGCGCGGCGCGGCGAGGGGGCTCCGCAGGGCTCCCAATACAGCGGACACGATGCGTCGGGCTCCGCGACATAAGGCGAGGGCTGAGCCGCGCTGTACTGCCTCTAAGAGGCGCACTGCTATCACTACGCGTAAGTTTAGCTGGAAGAAACTCCTGGTTATAACCTTGGGGTGAACTAGTGCACAAATCGCGGTCAGAAGCGAAAATTCGGTATTAAAAAAGATCAGGAGGTGGAGCTTCCTGCATAGCTCCGTCTCATTCCCACTGTGAAGTAATATTAAAATAATACTACTTTAAGCGGAGGTGGTACAGTCACTGATGGATGCTCGACAATCTGACGAAGCCGAATAAAAATAATTATTTGCATAAATCAAATAAAATCAAAAATTCTTTATTCAAATTAGGCTGAGAATCAGCACTTTTTAAACTTTATATGAAAATTTCAGTAAAGTTTTGAAATTTTATTTAAAACTAATACAATATCGAATTTTACAGGTTTTTGGTAAATAATTGAAATTCTACATTCTTATAAATTGACGTGGACAGTGTTTAAAACGAAATGTGGTTTATTTTCAAAAGGAACTCTATTAATTTATGGAATCATGTTATTAGTACTGATGTTAATTTGTTTTTGTGCAGGTTTTCTACACTTATTTTAAAAGTGGCCAGTAATGCCTATCTGATAATAATTAAAATATATATATAATGAATATAAGCATCATAATAGGCTCTTGTGATACGGGAAATCCTAGTACAAGAGTCAGGGCTACACAGATGTTTGTGTCTTGCAGTGAATAAATAAATAATAATTATTATAATATGAAAAACTAAAATAAGCTCACCGCACTCAGTCTTTGTCGTACTACACTCTCCTTAGCTAGCTGTGCTTTGATAGCCTCCTTCTGCTTAGCTGACAGGGGCACCTAGAATAAAGAAAATATTCATGTAGAAATACGTCTCTTTTGGATCATACTCGTTGTTGAAAATTACTTATATTAATTATGAGACACAATTATTTTTTCTATTGTTGCGAGACTCCCGAGAGTCTTATTTATAAAATTTATTAAACATGCGTTCTTGAATCGTTTTGTTAATTAAGTTCATCAGTTCTCGAATCTCATGTCAGCTAATTATGTTTAGACGGTATACAGGGTTATTGATGAAACACTAACGACCTTGCACGACTGTATTACTAACATCATCAACAACAACTTTTGTTCTATGACTTTTTACAAAACATAATACATTTACCAAAAACATCAGCATTGAATTTTAATCTTTTTTCAATACAGTTGTTAAACATGGCGTACTTTCAGAGGTTATAATAAATTATGATTCGAAAATTAAATCTTTTGCATAGGCATCTTTCTGTTACGCGGTCGAGACTTTTGTTTACGAGCTCAATCATTTTGTTTTGCAGTTGAGTTATAAATTTATAAGACAATTTAAAAAGTTTGTAGCAAGGAGTTTTCATACATAGAATAAAATGGGATAGATTTTATACGAGGAAAAATGAATGAGTTCGTACGTCTTAGCATAGAATTCTCAAAAGTCTTTTTTTAATATATTTATTTACCAGTTTTAATTAATTTATTTTCACATCAACATTTGTTAAAAATCGAATAGGCTGTTTTCGTTGTAAAAAAAATATGTCCAGTTGCAAAATAGCGCCATTTTCTGAAAATTTTAATTTTTTGTGTGGTAAATTGACAATTTTTTTGTTAATATGAGTTCAAGTACAAGTGATGAAATGGAATTAACTCCACCCGATATTTTATCTGCGGCGAAAACTGCGCAAGATGAAATTTTGCCCCCAAAATCTCGAGAAAGATAAATGGCGACTTACGATAATTTTATTTTCTATTTACTTAAGTATGTATGTTAAAATAAACATATTTAGTTTTTGATTTGTTTTTTACGATCCCACAACTGTGTTGAAAAACGTCGTGTGATACACGGGTGTGTAGGTTATTGCAAACTCGTGTCATTAAAAACCCTCGCCTTCGGCTCGGGCTTGTTAATGACAGCTCGTTTGTAATATTATTATTATTATTTTTTATTTTTGTATGAAAGTCTGATGAATTATTAAAAGTCATAGAACAAAAGGTGTTGTTTATGATGTTAGTAATATAGTCCTGGGAGGTTGTTAGTGTTTTAGGTACCAACAACCCTGTATAATAATAGCCCAGGTTTGTTAGGTTTAAGATATGAAGTACACATTGAGGAATGCAACAAACGATTGAGTATTGAAGAACAACGCGGTCACAGACAGACACGCCTTCAATATAAAACATGTATAGATACAGATGTGCCACTGACCTCTTTGGCCTTGCCCTCTCGCTTGTTCTTCTCCTCCAGCTCGCGCCGCAGCTGCAGCTCTTCCAGCTGGTCTTTGTAGCTGTACGCTTTGCTCTCACGCTTCAGATTCATCTCCTTATTATCTTCATTACTAGACAAAAAAAATTGGCAATGTAATTCTTTGGTCAATAATATAGCTAAATCAAAAAAAAAACGAGTTATTCATCCACCGACTCACCCAGGCACCGAACTCTTGTCGTACAGCACTCCCTCAGGCGTGAGGTACGTGAAGTACTCGTCGCGGGTGACGCGCAGCAGCTCGGGCTCCTGCAGCGTGTCCAGCGCGCACTGCACCGCGCTGCCCGCTAGCACTTCCGGGTTGGTCGCTACCAGGGTGGCTACCACGTTCGATAACGTCTGGAGGAAGAGTTTTCAAGTCTTTGAATTGAGCTGTGTCCAGACATCTCGAAAATTTTATTAAAACTGGGGCCGCATTATGAAGTATAAATGCCATTATGATTCCTAACCGAAAAAGGGATGGTGCTAGGGGTCAAGTATAGCTCCATCTCTCTCTTGCACTGGAAGCATGGTGGCATTAACACGTCATAATACGGCACCTGGGGTTCCAATTAAAACAACCTAACAGCGTGTTTGAGTCACGTATCTCGCATACGAAAGCAGATTGATAGCGAAGCGAATCACTAGCGCATAGCGAATCTGTCCAACAATTCTTTGAATCACGAATTTCAATTGATGTAACATAAAGCCACGCCTGTATTCCCCGAAGGGTTAGGCAGAGGCGTGCCTGTACTACTCCCACATACCACCAGTTATGTTTAAGTCCCATGTAATAGGGGGCGATGGAGGGGGGTTGGGGAATTTAAATTGAAATAGTCAAAAATATCCTAGATTCGCTACTTGTTAAATGTTTCATTTTATATCGTTACCGTTTCGTAGTATGATTTTTATGGTTCCGTAGTCAACAAAGAACCCTTTAAAGTTTCGCCATATCCGTCTGTCCGCGGCTTAGCTTAGGGACCCTTAGTGCTAGAAAGTTGTAATTTGGCATGGGTAAACATTATTAATCACGCCGACAAAGTGGTAAAATAAAATCATTAAATATTTTTTTTACGGTACCTCCCCCACACGTAAAGTGGGGATGATATTTTTTTTCTCGTCTGACCTTGCTGTGGGGTATTGTTGGATAGGCCGTTCAAAAATATTGTGGGTTTGTGAAAACCATTTTTCGATTCAGGGATCCATTTGCGTAATATTAAGCTTTGTAGTGCAAATTTTGTTAGAGTCAAGTGTCCCCTGCGAGCTAAAATGGTTGTACTTGGATATGTGAACAAATTCACAGCAGTAGTATATATAAAGAAGTTAAAAGGAAAACTATCACAGCTAAGTTAGGCTTTACAAGCTACCGAGTAATAGTTGACCATCTTACATTTACAGTTGAAAAACATTTTCTCCCATACATTCCGTATGGAAGAACCAACTACGGAACCCTTGATTATCATTGCCGGTTTTTTATTGATTGCTGAATGTTACCTCGCTAGGCGAGTACCCGGCGATGTACTTGTTCTTGAGGTTGTTGGAGTAGAGCCCCACCAGCTTCCTGGCGTCGTGGCGCAGGTAGCCCAGCAGCTTGCGCCACGCCGCGCCGCTCACGGCCGCGGCCAGCGGGTGGTGGCAGCTCGGCAGGATCGTTATGGCTAGCTCTTGAGAGTCCTTCTCGGGGTAATCTGGGGGGAGAATGAGGGCTCGGTACTCCATTGCTTTCTTTTTATTAACCCTCATAACGCATGTATCTGTGTATCTGTCTGCGCCATCGTAGCGCACAAACGACTGAACCGATTTTGTATTTTTTTTTTTTGTTTGAATGGTGACTCTATCGAGTGTTCTTAGTTATGATTGAAGAAAATCGGTTTGAAGATTAACAGCTCTTTTCTAGTTGATGAATGAATGTGGGCATCTTCCACAGGTCTGATCGATTCGAAATTTGGTATTCTGGTACTTCAATGATATTAGAACATGGAAACATTGAACTGATGCTGCATCATCTGCAATTTGCAGGATACCGAACACCCACAACAACTTACAGCAGAGGTATCGTGTTTGAGCTCATTGGGATGGTCTCAATGAATAGGTTGGCTCAATGGTGGAGTAGCAAAGAGAAAAGAGGATAAATGAGTAACTAGCTTCACTGTGGGGAAAACCTTTATTTCGCCGAGGAACATGTCAATCGTAGCGTGCTTACTAGTAATATTAGAGTAAAAGAAAAAGCAGGAAATAAAAGTAAAATTTAAAAGACCCCGACACAAAAGCCTCAAATTTATATTTATTAGCCCTTTTAAGTTTAATATAAGTTGTAGGTAATATTTTGGTCCACGCGTCGTGATAGCCATGAGTCCCAAGCTGCCGCCATACTTTATTTCGGGACATAAGCCTCGCTCGTAAGCTCTCGGATGATAGCACTTTCGTTGCCGAAATGTTTTGGTTTATAATTGGGACAATCTAAGAAGTCGGATTTGACAGCTATAAAAATACTTTGTGTAGTGATGGGAAAAAAATCGGTTGCTTTTAAAACTGATTCTCAAGTCATATCGATTTATCATACTTAGACTAAGTAATCGAAAAATCTACATTGCTTATAACTGATTCTCGAGGCATATCGTTTTATTACACGTACGAGTTTCTAATATTTAAGTTATTATTTATGTACACGCAGTTAAATACATAGAGATACGACATAATTATAATTTCAGAACAAAGGTCCTGCTTATTTCTTAAGAAAAGAAATTTCTTCCAGCAGACCTGCGAAAGGAGAAATGAAAAAGAAATGCAGACAATAGTGTGTGAGAACAAGAGAAAAATATGAATATGCGAAGTCTGCTAGTTATTACCCTCTCGTATGGCCGTAATTACAGACAATTAAAAATCATTGTTTCTCGCGTGGATCCACGTTCGAATGATATGAAAGGTTAAATCCCAACAAAGTTTATATTTGGGCGAGTTTCAAACCCAAACTAAGACATAAACTAATACCCGACATACTGATTTCTTCCGGAAGGTTTATACATACATACATTGTATATTATGCACCAGTGGCGTACCTAGAGACAAGCCCTAGGCACTCCACTGATATGCACCTGTGCAAAGCCGGGGCGGGTGGCTAGTCAAGAATAAAATTAACAATAAATAAGTGTGGTTGGGTCGGGTAAATAAATAAATTCACTATTGTAAATGTAATGTTTGTAAAAGAATCGATTTTTCAGAACATCGATTTTATTCAGTGAAAAAAAAAAAAAAAAAAATTTAATTATAATATAATGATCACAACACTACCGCAACGAACCCAAAGATATGACATTGTACTAACGTCATGTCGGAATATTAATCAACGTTTAATTCGTGTTTTTGAGTGCATTTTACCAATATAAACTTGGTGCTTCCGAGTGATATTCATTGTTGTAGTGTATGGATTACATAGTAATTAATTAGGATTATGTATTTGATTTTTCGATTTCTTACGTAAACGTTCAAACAAAGTTATCGCGGCATGTAGAATGAGAAACGCCAAATCCGACTTCTTAGATTGACGCGAGTTTACAAAAACTAATATTTTTGACAGTATACTGTACGAAACTGAAGGAGATAACTCACCTCTAAACGAACACAGCGCATGAATACAATCCAGGATCATCTTTCCCGTCACCTCTCCGCCTCCCTTCTCATCAGTCGGCGACTTCTCCTTGCTGCTAAACACTCTACCCTCTTCCAGCACTTCATTCAACTTTAGCGCTAAATGTCTTGCTAGTAAGACCCGATCTTCCTTGGCTAGTAACGCCTTAACTTCCTCTATAGCGGTAGTACGGACAGCCTTGACCGGTGATAGTAGACCGAGTATGAATGCTCTGTAAACCGGCGAGTTTTGTTCGCTGGCAACACTTTGGTAGTTTTCCAACACTGTTCTGCATAGCAACACCACCTGTATTAGGACTATAAAGGGGTAAATGCTATAGTGACACTCAGTAATCATTTTCATAAATATAATGTATTTAAAAAATATTTATACAGTTGGGATTGGAAACGTTGCTAAGGATGATGACAAATAAAAGATTTAAAAAAAATTAAACCAATAAAATGGTATCTGCTTTGTTGGCCTATAAAAAAGAACCGTCATAGTTTTAATTTAGACTAACTAAATGATTATGATGTCTAATAATAAATATTTAATAATAATGATGCAGAAATTTTGAATTATTGTTAAAAATTTAATGTCATTGCATACCTGCGTTATAGGCTAGCTAGTGAAACCCCCCTATAAAGTTGTTGGCATTAAACTTGCGATCTCGATTCAGACGAAAGTTTAAGCACTCTATTTTTGCTCTGGTAAGTTTTGTGCAGTTGCATTAGTATTGCTCACATTTCAGTTTCAAATGACAAGGACTTAACCCCCACCAATGTTCACTGAAGAATCCTGTTGCTCTTGTATTTCAAATCATTATTTATGACTACAATGGTTCACTACCACACCCTGCCTCTCGTGCAGGGCCACTTCACTTTTAACCTTTTTCCGCTATTCGACAGATGATATTAGTGACAACAGCTACGTCACTACTTGTGTGAATGAGGCAGTGTTTATATATCTATTAAATAGATACACTTGATCACAAATAGCGCATTTCGATTCTGATAGATAGTTACCGTCATCGCTAGCAGCGGTCAGCACTCTATCGTGCAGCAACACGTGCTTGTCTGGGTGCGTCAGCGCGGCCCACACGCTGGCCTTGTTGGGCAGCTCGCGGGACGAGTCTAGTAGAGTCAGGCCCAGCATCGCGCAGATACCCTCGCTCACCACCAGATGCTGGCGGAAATGACATGATTGTAATATACCTGCTGATTCAGAAACTATGACAATTACCAAGGAGAAATATGAACGAAAAAGGTATATTTAGTTTTGAAAAAGCGATTGATGTTGGCATTTGGCTTTGCAAAAAATTACCACAATACAATATATTTGTTAGTTTAAATTAAGACATCAAAAATAAATTTCATCAATGAGGCTGAACGCGATCACCACATTTAAACCGTGTGCAAGAGCTGTGTGTCAATATTCTGGGTCATAGGTGAAATTGGTTTAACGTCATCTTGACTTGGATGGGCTGAAATGATAGCCGAGTGTCAATGACAGTAGAAACTGTCACACGCAAAGCCTGCATAGCCGCAGCGCTACCTGCAGCGGCTGCTGCGAGGCGCGCTCCACGGCCGCGAGCAGCGCGGGCGCGAGCGCGGCCGCGTGCGCGGGCGCGGCGCCGCCGCTGCGCACGCACAAGGCCAGCATGCTGACGTACGCCGTGCGCACGTTCTGCGTCGTGCTCTTGCCCGATAGGTTTTTCTGTACAACACAAGTTAAAATGTATCAACAATATGGACTTCTTGTTCCTGCTGCCCTTGTCCCATATTACTTATCATTCTACCGTTCACTCCTTTTTCTTTCATATCAACCCTGACAATCCATCTATCTTTTCTTTGGTCTTCCTCTCCATCCATCAACATTTATATTCATCAATCTTTTAGTTACGCATGTAACTTAGGCTTCAAAGTCAAAGAAAAATAATTTATTTCAAATAACGCCAATCCCTTCAAACATGCCCAACAATGATATGGTGCGGTGTTATATTCGATCCAAACGTTTCGCATTTGTTTAATCGAATCGCAGTTGTTCGGCATGTGTAGGGCGAAACATATTCTATAGTTCTTTATTTTCGCCCACCTAACGATAACGACGATCTACAAATTCATTTACGTCACTAGCAGAGTGCGTGGCACGACTTCGACGAGACTGACTAGATCAGACGTTATGATCTTAGCCACAGACAGATAAAAAAGGTTTGAAAGGAAATTGTTCCTGATTTGTATTAGAACGCGTGTCGCCGCTTGTTTCCCAATACGTACGCCCATTACGCACACAAATAAACCACACGCACTTAAATCGCGAGTTTGCTATTGGTTGTCGCACTAACGCAAGCACTGCGCTTGACGTACACTCACACACGCGCATCAGCAATTAATTTCTCATAGATGTTACGGCGACCAAAAGGTCGATTATTTATATCGATAAAATTACTGTAATTTTTACTTCCAGTTTTGCAATTTTTCGCTTTAATTTCGGGACGTCATAAGTGCGGCGCGCCTGCCCCACCCACAAGGCCCTTCCAACCTCTTTTATCTGTTCTGTGATCTTAGCCGAAATTACAGTTTAACCTTTTAGGTAGTTTAAATTGTCAATTAACCTTTGCTATATTTTGTTCCTCACCTTAAATATATCCAGTATCTTATCCGGCATGGGTGCATCCAGCCCGACGGTCCATTTCTGCAGCGTGTCTAACGCGACACAAAGCGTGCGCTCGTGCGACTCGCTGTCCAACACGCGGGACAGCTGGCTCGCTGCCTCATTGAACAGAGCAAGGCGATCCGCGCCTCGGACAGGCAGGGCGCGGAGTGTGCTCACACCCTGGGGAACGAAACGACGTGATTGTGATTATAAACTCAACAATGAAGAGTCACAAAACACTTTCACACATCAAAAATAAATTATGTTTTAAAACTGGTCTTATTCATCTACTGAAAAGAAACTGAAACAAACCCAAAGGTCACAGTCTCTTTTAAATTCCAGATCTTGGTCAGGGCACTTGAGGACCATGCAGATTAGTGACTGAGATGGTCTTTAGAGGAAAGAAACTCACAGATTTAAGTGGACCTGTCCAGTCCATGCACTCATTTATCAGTAATCGTGTTGCACTGTAAGTTTACTAGGCTTTACTGACCAACAAGTGGAGTAAACCATTTCATTAGCTTCCCATAAGATAAAGATGTATTTCTCACCACAACATATAAATACATTTTCAAATGATCAAAAACAAAACATAATTGTTTCATTATACTGTGGGAGACTGGTGCCTTAGCTAGGCGTAAGGCTTGTATTTCAGGACACCATAATACTGATGCATGTTGGTATCCGCCGATTTGGAAGACTTTCATTTCTTCCATCACATAGCTAGCCCTCAGTAGGTAGTCAATACCTACTGAGGAAGGATTCTTACTAACACTGGATAAACATACAAGTGTGATAAGTATACTTACAAGGAGTACTGCAATCTTGTCTTCACTAGAGGTGAGCTTGCCACTCGCGCCGTTGTATTCGGCGAAGGCGTGCGTGAGCAGTGCACGCGCAGCCGTCACCTGTGAGCAACGCGCCGCTAGCCGTTCCAGCGCACATAGAGCTTCGCCCCGTACCCATTCATCTTTAGAGTGTAAGTTCACTGGAAAAAAGAAAATTAATTTTTGAATTCCGTATAGAAAATAATAGAATTTTCTTAACCTTTTGACCGCCAGAGCGTAAACGAATCTGTGGCATGATTCAGAGCAAATACCTACAAAAAAAAAATTGTGATCCAATATCTTATCGATAACCAAGTCATTGCTTTTCATCCCCTGTTTCTCGTAAAATCACTATTTAATGTAATTTGACTCTATTCTTCTTTTCTTAGCCGACGGTGGCTTGTTGGACCCGTTTTCATTTGTCGGCTATACCCGACCGTGGCGGTCAAAAGGTAATGATAAACAATACAAAGTTTTGTTATTCGTCTACTAAAGGAATCAATGATGCACACAATTAGATAAAAGCTACTAATCAATATGATGTAGGCTGCCACTGAGCTAGAGTTGAAATAAAAATTAATTACGAAACAATCAACAAGTAACATTTACATAACTTGAGAAATGTGGGTGGGTCAGTAAACATCAAACCGCGTTCTTACCAATCAAACTCTTCCCGATATCCACAGCTAATCCGTCTAGCTCCACGTTGAGACTGGCGAAGACCTCCCCTACAGCCTGCACGATGGTCTCAGGGCTCCGTAGCATGGCCTTGTGCAGGGCTGGCAGTAACGCATCACGGACTTCCCCGGGGCCGAGCTGACGCAGCAGGTCGTGACAGCCTTTGATGTAGTTCGCGTTCGGACGGGCTTTGACGCTGATGACGCTTTTGGTGAAGCTTTCCAGCATTTTGGTCTGTGGTAAGGAAATATGATATTATTAACAATACGTAATAATAATACCAGTAACCAGCCCATTACTGTCCCAATGCAAGGCCTCTTCTCTCTTATGCAGAATAAAAAACGAAATAGAAGTAGAAATATTTATTGTTACATTATAATATTCAGAAAGTATGCAGCATGTCCTTGGCCATAATATGGCCACTAATGTGTTAATACTTACTGAGGCTGTTTTGCTTAGGGTCTAATTACAAACTCATGCTAGACTACATCTATTCAATGTAATAAATTCTTTGGTGGATATTTCGGCCGAAAATTGTCGAAAACCGAAAACGAAACTCGGTCAGACTTTAACACTTATCAAAATATTTTATTTTAATGCTTAGTTAGCTTCACACAGTTTAATGATGATTGTTGTTATTGTAGTTTATATTATACCCTTCAATAAGTTATTTTCACATACCTTGTGTTGTTCTATAGTGACACCATCCCCGATCTGCTGTAGGTGTCGGCAGAGAGTCGAGAAAGTAACGCAGATGTGCGGTCCCGAGTCGGGCGGGATCGCCAGCAACACTTCTAGCCATTTGGATAACTTCTCCTTGCCAATTGATACCCAGGATGTATGTAGCTGGAAAAATTATAGAAGGTGTATAATTTTGGATGCAGTATCAAAATGACAAAGGCCAGAATCAGGGCTATTTTGATCTGCTCATGAGACTAAAGATCAGACTTTTAATTTTTTACAAGCGTTTATTAACTTGCTACAATACTTTAAACCAAATCTACTCTATGTATTAAACTAATTCTGGGCATATTATTATTTTCATGGTGTGCTAACTTACCATAGAAAACGCCTTATCATTCTTCCTGTGGTCCCCATATGCGATAACGGCAGCAAGCAGGTTGGCTTGGGATAGTACAAGTGTATTATAGTCCACTACATCCTCCTCGGTAGACTTGAGCGTGCCATCAACAAGGACTGTGGACCAACGTAGCGCATACAGCCCACTCTGGCATATGCTTTTTCTGTAGAATGAATTCTATAGTTAGTTGATAAAAAAAATAATGACATAAAACACAAAAAATTTAACTTGAAATATTTTATTAATCTTAATTCAACATCGAGAGAAGTGAAAAGAATGGAGGGAGGCCTTTGCTCAGGAGTGGGACACATAAGGCTAAATTGCAACAGGGAAAATTGGCACGGGATGGAGGAGGCTTTTACCCAAAAAGGGATCCATATCGAAATAAAATATATAAGTAAATACGAATTTGTAAAAACAGAATACTGAAGAAAAATATGGAATAAATGAGCTTTATTATTATTATTAATATTAACTTCAGAATGACTCACGATGAAGCTGTGTTCTTTAGCTGTTCTGACACTTCAAGTAGAACGGGCAGCAGGCCCTTCAGAGTCCATTCTCTGTGCGTGGCAGCGAGGTAGGTGACCAGGCCCTTCACATATGACTGGGAGGTGGAGTCCCGGTACCGGTGTAATGTGAGCACCAGCAGACGACACACATATCGAACTGCTGGCTCTGTTATACCTGGTACATTAATATAGCTGTGTAATGTAACTGACTTTCCAAAGAGCATATTTATAAAATAATGGTCTACTAGAAATATTAATAGAATTTGCAGGGAAGTATTTTTGTTCCACATTTTTGTCACTCCTTATTATATCATGGTTGTTGTGCTTACACACTTCAAGTGAAAAACAGTATATCTGGTAAGGTGTAAAGTATTCTAGAATGTAATTTAAAGGAATTTAATTGATATTCTGTTGAGTTGATACAAGTGTGGAAGAATGTTGGCAATGGTGCATTACTACAATATTTATTTTAAATGGCAACCATGGTTTGGTATACCATGTTTGAGACACACTTGGGCTTTTGCCTTGGTTTATACCTGATCAGTGGGTTAACGACTAAATTATCAACTTAAAAAACCAGTTGAAAAAAAAAAATACTCCTTATATTTTACTAAAAAGCATTTTGACCAACCATATTATGCCTCTTTACAAGAATTTATCATTAATTCATTTGTTTTAATATTACTCAGGGCATGTCCATAATGTAGAGAACTCCCTATTTCCACAAAAATATTTAAAATTTGTTTATTATTTCAACTATCTGATAATAATCACACAAAGTGCATACAAAACTTATTTTAGTATACCTAGTTGTAGCTTTTAGAATCCTAAACAAAATATACTCTTGTTTTTAACCTGTAAACAATGAAACTGTTGCAACATCATAATCCAGTAAAAGATTTTAAAATGGATCCATACTCAGTAAAATTATGAGTGAACAACAACACTTGTTGCATTTCAGCTCAGATTATGTATTTTTCTAATTCAATCATAAATAATTGCCAAAGTCCCTGAAAGTGCATTTAAATTTCAATTTTACAAAATGTTCAACAAACTGATTTCACCCATTGGTACCAGTGCTTTGTGCACAGGTATTGATAAATTGATTTCTCAGAATTTATATATAGATACAATCTATGTTCCACACAGCGTCCACTGATTGGCATGACCAAAACTCAATCAAGTGAGAGCACAATACTGATCTACATCCAGGGCTCTATGGATCAATACAGCTGGTCAACCAACCTATAAATACTTTGCAGTTATACGCAACAAGCACACACTTATTACACTTTTTAAGTAAATTATGAATAAACATAGCCATAATTGTTACTTACCCGGTGTGGATAATACATTCCGAATTTCTTCTACAACCTCACGTCTTCCTTTCAAACTTGCGGTCTGGATTTTAAATGGTATATCCTTCAATTTTTTTAATACCTGCCAATAGAATAATCAGTGATGAATATGGTCACATTTTTGTAGCAACAAGATGTTATATGGTGGTGAATTTACCTCGGAATCTGCCATTTTCCACACACATTTATTGAGAAAATTCTGTTGAAAAAGCACACACGTCTCCTCGCTAAACGAACCACAGATTAAAAAGAATTATTGTACCTAATCAGCTGTCAAAACAAGAGTTGCCAGCTAAAAAGAACCTCAGACTGCTCAGGACGTATCACTCTTTTATTACTTCAGCTACGTGTCTTTTAAGCTCCTTACACTCCGACTAAAACTAGAGAAGCTTATTCTATGATCATTAGTTTTTCAAGTTTGGCTTTGGGTAGTCATTTTGCCTTAGCATCTGTGCTTAGCATTTTGCTTGTGTCAGTCAGTGATGCCAGAACGTCCCAAAAGGGACGATTTTTGTCCGTTTAGACATCTTTAAGTCCCTTCGATGTCCGTTCATATATTCAGTCCCTTTTCCGTCCCTTTTCAAATAGCCAACTATAATCATTTACTTTCTTATTACAAAATTAATGCGTTTAAAATGCAAATAACAAAACGCAGTTTTAAAAATTACAAAAATGCGTACGTAATACTAAAACGTAACGCGCGGCGTCTGTCAAACCACTGCTGGCGAATATCGCTAGCTATCCTTTTTCCACGCGTAGTGATCCGTATCGCTTGCCTGTACCTTCCACGCACACAAACAACCACAATCTGACAATCATTCGGTTATTCAGCTGAATTTATTGTTACTACGATGCTCGTCGGCAATGAGGTTTTTGAAATGAAGTTTTCGTTTTGCGAGTTTCAAAAAACAAAATTATAAAATAATAAATATTGGACATCTTAGTTCTTATTTTTTTTTTTACTTTTTTTGTTTGCCCTAAAAATATAACCTTACTCACGCCTTTTTAGGTATACTTTTTTCTCATTCAATCGTAACGAATTAATATTTCTCTAGCCGTCCTGTTTGTCCAAAAATCGTCCCATTTCATGTAGTGAATCGTCCGAAAGTCGACGCAGGTACTGGCAACACTGGTGTCAGTATCAATGTCAACACCATGACGAGGATCGATCCGAGTTGCTCAAGGTTCCATTCACTGATTATTACAGCCTTTATAAAGAACTGAATAGACAGTTATGGAAGGGATATTGGGACATAACCCTGGAAACGAAAGGCAGATGGTTTGCTGGAATACAAAATGAATTACCGATTAAACCTTGGTACCATAACTTCAAATATAGCACAAGAAGATTTATAACTATTATAACACGCATGAGATTGGGACATTGCTTAACACCAGCTCACCTGAATAGGATTCGCATAATTAACAATAGCCGATGTCATTATTGTGGAACAGAGGATGCTGATTTGGATCATGTTATCTTACAGTGTTCAAATTTTAACATTCAACGTTTGGTTTTGGTCAGTGAATTGAGTGAAATATATGACATTGACAAAGAAAATCAACGTCAAAGTATTCCCCGCAGCGTTCAGGAATTACTAAAAAATAAGAAATATTTTAGTGTGTTGTATAAATATATTTGTAATACGGTAGAAAAAATTTAATTTATTTTGTAATCATAAATGTATAATTGTTAGTTAATTAGTTGTAATTTAAATTAGTATGAAAACGATGATATCACTGAGATGTACCCACCCAACCCGAAAGGGCGGCAAGTTGGTAATATAAACAAAAATTAATGAAAAAATTGATGTATAAACAGATTGTTAAAAATACTATTATTGTGCGAAAATAACTGCATCTCATACTGTAATATTACACTTTTTCAAAACACATCTATGTATTCGACTGAAAGACTTGTATCTATGGTCATGAATAAAATTATTAAAAAAAAAATATCAATGTCAACACTGTCTGTCAACGCACAACAGTGTCAAACTCAAATTGTCGAAACAATGATCTTGGGTTCGAGAATTATTGCTGAAAAATTATTAAAAAAATGGAGAAGAGACGGGAAGAATTAATGAAATTGAAGTCTTACACCGAGGGAATTGATAATGAACTAACGATGATCTTACAAACCCTTCAATGGAATAGAAAACATTTCTTACAGGTCCTATTATAATGTTTACACAATATTATCTAGCATAATTCCTCGTCCTTGTCCAGGGTTGCGTTGGCATTAAGCATCAGATTAGGTAGTTTACCTCTCTGCCTGTGCTGTGTCAAAGACGACCCTCAGCTCCTTAAATAGCCTTATTTGATCAACCATCTTGTTCTTTCCTGCGAAAGTGTCATAACCTGTACTGCTGAATTGTGTATCCTCTATATGTCTAATCTAAGTTCTTCTTCCAGAACCCTATACTAGTAACATGCAGATATGATTCCAACCACAAGGTCCCATCTGATAAAACTGAAGAACATGAGAAGGAATGCTTCCTGAGACAAAATGGTTACTCCAAGGATGATCAGCTACTACCAGATCCATTGGACTTGGAATCTAACTCACTTGTTAAACTCAGTAAATATTTATAACATTACTGGATAATTTATTGAATTATTGATGAATTAAATTGATAATGTATCATGTATCCACAGAGAGAGAAGATATTGAGCAAATCATTGCTAATGCTTCAAGATCAGATTGTTTATTAAAAAAAGGTATGCTTCAAAACATAACTGATTTCCACATTTTGATATGGATTCCTCTTCTTCCACATACAAACAATATTAAATCTCTTATGCTCCTTTTCAGTTTATAGGAAAATAGTTCAACTGTCAGAACCACCTCAACCATTTTGTATTGTATCCTTTATAATGTGTAGTATGTGTAGTATCTGTGATGTCATTTTAGTCAGGATTTATTTAAAGTTTTAAGGAGAATTTGAGATTTACGCTAAGTAATAACATATTTCAAGTTTTTGGGAACAGGCTAGTTTAAATTGTACTAATAAAATTATTAAAATAATCGATTTGACTTTGACTTTGGTTAATCAGTATTAACCAAAGTCAAAGTCAAATCGATTATTTTAATAAGGCACTTTTATCTACGCCCATGTTATAAATCCTCTATAAAAGTTTCTGAAACAGTTAGCTTATTGCCAACATTAAAACACCCAGTGTCATAGTAACCATAATAGCATCCAAACGGGAGTTATAATGTTGTACTGAATTTCATAATGCAACTCCTTTGCTTTTACGAGTAAGGAAATCTGTTTGATGAGTAAAGAAGCGATCAAAGTCAAAGTCAAAGTCAAATAATTTATTTAAAATAGGCACGAAGATGCACTTTTGAACGTCAAAAGTGCATCTTCAATCATCAACGATCATCATCCTCCCTTCCATTCTCACAACTCAATTCGTGGTATCTTTATGAATTTCAAAAAAAGAACATGTGTCACGCACGCGCGATTCACTATACTATACCATAGCGTCGTATTCCGCCATTTTTGTTCGATATTAGTATTGCAAAAACTGTTTCAGAACCTTTTATAGAGGATTCAAGTCATGGGTGTAGATAAAGTCTTGTATGCAACTGTAATAATTAGGTATTAAAATACTCATGTGATACTATACACATTCGTGTTTTAATACCCCTTATTATACAACAGTTTCATAAATAACTATTAATATCAAAATATACAAGAAAATAGAATTGATTCTAGATCAATCCAACCAATCCTTCACAGCATGAATTATTTTGTATTTATATATCCATAACCAATAAGTTTCCTCAACCAAGGCTTGGGTTGTCGTGAAGCAGAGCCACTGTCACTGGGGCGTCTTCAGGTCTCGTACTCAGCTGATGAGCGTCGCGCGATACATGACGCCGTAGTCAGCGCCGTGCCCTCCTGCCATGACCTGACTGACTTAGCTTTACTCAGGTCAGTGTTTATTGTTTATAGAAAATAGTAAATCTATACTTTAATAATATGTCTGTTTGTTTGTTACTTTTTCACTATTTAACGCCTGAACGGGTTCCAATGAAATTAGGCACAAATGTAGACAAAGACCTAGTACAGAACATCGGATACTTTTTATCCCAGTAGTGCCTACGTTCCCGTGGGATAATTTCCGACCACCATGCAGGTGAAGCCATGGGCAAAAGCTAGTTAAATAATTCCTCATGATCACGATCTCAATATCTTCCGTTTCACAGTGGTGCCGATGACAAGAGTTCTAAGGTAATCCTGTCGCGCCAGGAGATACTGTTGGAGCTGCGCAACATGCGCCGGCGCCGCATCAAGTACCGCGTCGCCGCCAAGTCGCGCAACTACTCTGATGTTCTGCGGGACGTCATCAGGACTCAGGTATAAGATTTCGCTCTAGGAAACTCGACAATTTACTATTATCGATAGTTGCAGAGTAGAAAATTACAGATAAGTCCAAACAGAATTTCTTATGCATACCATGTCAGGAATGCGTTTTACTGTAAACAATTTATACTGTATTATATCTGTCGCTGTTGTGTGTCAATGTACTTCGTCTATTTGTTTGAACAACTGTTACACTTTCTCTTACAGTCCAATAAGTTCGATTATAATACATGCACCTGAAAGGTTGTATCAAGAACATTGATATAATTAATTTAAATAAATTATTTTAACAGATGGAACACTACAATGATGGTAAAAGCGAGACTGAAGCAAAAGAAACTGTGGATAGGGACAGTTATCAAAGACATACGCACAATGATAGGAGACATTCTAGACCAGCGCCCAAAGAAGACAGAAGTAGACATGATGGAAAGATTGTGCCCAAGCCAATTAAAATTAAAATTGAAAGAGAAGATTCTACAGACAGCAATAGCAAAAATAGTAGAGAAAGATCAAATAGAGCATGTAGACATGAAATCGGAAGTAGGGATAGACGTGATAGAGATTATGACAGACGACGACGTGATGACATATCTAGAGAAAGAAGAAATGACGACGATCTGGAAAGAACTCAAAAGTACGGCGAGCATTCTAGGAAAAGAAGATATGATGACGAAACTAAAGAAAGACGATACTATTATGAAGAAAGCGGGAGAAAAGAAAATGATCAAGACAAAGATTATAGGTCTGATAGAAGATCAAAAAAAAGTCATAGACATAAAGACTATGACCCTGAGTATCAGGTGAAGAATGAACCGGGGCTAGATGACGAACCAAACAATCTCCATAGAGATACATCATGGGAAAGAAGATATGATGAAAAAAGAGATATAGGTCACGGACATAAAGATAAAAAAGAAAGACGTAGAGATAGAGAAAGATCAAAGGAAAGAAGGCGAGATAAAATATATGAAGAGCGACCTAGTGAAAGGATACACATTAAGCAAGAACAAGAAGACAGCGTTAATAGAGATGATACGACTAACTATGAGAAAGAGAAGGCAGATAGGAAACGAAAGAGTAAAAGTAAAAGACATGATAGATCAAACAGAGATGGAAACTATGATAGCCTCAGTTTTGAAGTCAGACAAGAAAAGTATGATAGATATGGTGGACCTTCCGAAGAGATTTACGATCCTAATAAGAAAATTAAAGTTGAGAAATAAAAAATATTTTTTATTATAAATAAAATAAAATAAAATACGTTTATTTCGAGCAACCTTAGCTCATATACAGAGTACACATAAATACAGAACACACAACTAAAAGGATAATAAAAATAAAAATAAAATGAGCACCGGACAGACTAGCAGACTTAATAGCTACTTAATAGCCCTGCTGACGGCAACATGCCTATCACAGCAGTGCCGTATGTATGAGCAGTCCATCCGGTCCGCGATCATCGCCAGGACGGCATTGGTGCTGCCCCACACCCTACGCACCAAGGACGCGCCCCGCTTTCGCATGGTCGCGTGAAAGCAGTCGGTACGCGCTTCAGCGAACATACCTGAGGCGCTGCAGTAGCGAGGCAACCCCAATACAGCCCTGAACGCATTGTTGAACTGGACGCGGAGGGCTCCGTAGGATGCACACGTGTACCTCGCCCACAGACCGCACGTATAGAGAGACGTGCAGTACGCCCTAAAGAGCGTTATCTTCACCTCTCTCGAACAACGTGCAAACCTGCGTGCGATCATGTTCGCCCGCACCGACAGAGCCCTCCGTTCCCGCTCCATGTCAGCATTGTCCTTGAGGTCGGTCGTAACTAAATGCCCTAGGTACTTAAATTGATCCACCCTTTCGAGTGGAACACCGTTTAGACAAACGGGTGGATAGTTTTGCGACCGTTTCGTACCGGCCTCGAAGACCATGCATTGGCTTTTGGCCACATTGTACTTCAACCCATGACTAAGGGCATACTCCTCACAGGTCCGCACCAGCTTTCTAAGGCCGCCGACTGACGCGCTCAACAGCACCATGTCGTCAGCATAACTGAGGTTATTGACACAGAGTCCACCGACATGGCAGCCGACATGCTGGCTGCTGAGCGCGACGATCAGAGCATTCATGTACAGGTTAAACAGGGAGGGGGAAGTCAACCCCCCCTGCCTCACCCCGCACTCCAGCCGATACGGTTCCGACATTGTACCCGCCCACTTAACGCTGTTGACCTGGTGATTGTACCAGTATTTGAAGACATTGACAAGTTCATGTGGTAGGTTTATACCTTCGAGTTTAGCCCACAGTATGTCGTATGACACCAGGTCAAAAGCCTTGGATAGGTCGAGGAAGCAGGCGTGCACTGGAGTCTTTCGATCTGCGTAATATCTGACGGTATGCTTAAGACACAGTATTGCACTTTCAGTTGACAGTCGAGGTCGAAACCCAAACTGATTATCGTGCAAATCCAGGTACTTGTCTAACTGTGTATTAAGCAAACCGTCAAAGACTTTTGCAATGATCGTTGCAAGAGAAATCGGCCTGTAGTTGCTTTTGTCGGCAACATCTCCCGTTTTATTTTTCACTACAGGGACTACTACGGTTTTCATGAAATCAGATGGTAGGTATGAATGGCTCACGCACAGCGTGTAGAACATTGCTAAGACTCCATTAATATGCGGGCCAGCGTGAACTAGGTGCTCGATGCTGAGTCCATCGTGGCCAGGGGACTTGCCCTTAGATATAGCTTTTATAGCCTGAGCCACATCTTTGGCAACGAAGCTAGTCCCTACGTCCCCGACTGGCACCTCAACATCGAGCACCGACCCCGCCAGTCCCCGTGGGGACAGTACACGAAAATGGTCCCTGAAAATATCAGCAACATCCTTAGGGTCACTCACACCCTCGACACTCACCGGAAGACCAGGTCGAACGTTTACTTTGTTGGTTGTCTTCCAAAAACTACGAAAGTGCCCACTCTTATGCTTTTCAGCAAGGACATCCATTTTGATTTGGTCCTGATGGTTTTGGCACCATTTAAGTCTCGACTTGAATATTTTTCGCCTTTCATTCATTTCGTCGTATACACACCCAGATCTTGGCCTACCACACAACACCCACTCTTGAAACTTCGTCCTAGCCACCCGGTGAGTCTCGCTAACATGTCTATTCCACCCAGCAATGCGTGAGTCATTCCCACCCCTCCCAGCGCGAATGCCTCCCCGCGCCGTCGCCGTCGCCGACGCCGCCCCTCCCAAGGCAGTCACAATGTCAGAATACAGCCTATCAAGAATACGCCCATGGTCCAAGTTATAACAATATCTATCTCCACAGCTTGCAAATTCCGCTGGAAAATTAATACATCTTAGCCTACTATGACATTCTTTCGTATATAATGCAATTTGTCCATCAGTTCTGTCCCCCCATAACACATCGCTGCTTAGTACACTTTTATCAGGTAGCTTTGGTGTCAATAAGTTTAAATTACACTCGATAATAAGCGGAAAATGATCAGACCACAAAGTGTTATAGTCTACACATGCACTAATGACAGAATGTTTGGCCGATTGCGTAACAATACAGTGATCCAACCAACTGCACGTTCCATGTGCCTCACTGACAAAGGTATAAGTATCTGAGTGTGAACCCAGCAACTCAACATCTATACAAGTCCATACCTGCTCTCCACAAAAATGTACAAGTTCGTTATAGAATAGTTCACATGGATCGGCATTAAAATCGCCCAACACAAAAACTGATTCTACACCGTACTCATCTATTATAGCACTCACCGTCCCTAAACAATCAGTAAATTCCGGTAGGTTTTCCGTCGCATTTGTAGGCATGTACACACTCATTACAATCACAGGCCGATCATTTGTAATGATTTTAATTGCACAAACGCGAGCATTATCGCACCGTAGCACTGACACATTTAGGAACACACTGCTCCTCCAGAGCAGGGCGACGCCACCGAACGGCCTCCCACGTAATATTCCCGCCGAGGTATCCACCGCCGAAACACCAGTATACCCGAACTCACTATCGACCGTGCTCAAGTACGGTATCTCATCCGGTAGAAGCCATGTTTCTTGCAGGGCGATCACATCACATGAGCGACATAGGTCCCTGATGCCGTCCACAGAGCGTTTAAAGTTTTTACAATTAAAACTAGCTAGCCTATAAGGGCGTTTATTCATTGTTTTTGTCAGTCGAGCCGGATACAGAGGTAGTTCTGTTCATATTTTTGTGACTAAAATTCACAAATCGCCTGAAAATTATACCTTCAGGCCAAAGTTTTTCATCCAGATACATAGTTAACTTTGCCTCGGATACATAAAATTTAAACGCACTATGATCTGACTGCTTTTTAATATTGATTTTCTGTAATGACACAGACTCACGTGTTTTCGTGCGAATATATTTAATAATATCCTCTTTCGTAGTTTCACTGTGGACATTCGTAATAAACACAGGTATTTTCTTTTCGGCGGCCTTAAAGTTAAACTCCAGGTCTGTCGCCACACCCGACTTGCCCGAATACCTATACTTCAAATGTTTCCGGCGCCGTTCTACTCTTTGCCACCCACCATTGTCATCATTCAGAGGATCACGTACTGTATCCAATAATATGTCGCAATTACGTCCGACACCGCTAATGCCGTTATCGCTATGAGTCAGCTGTGTCCCGCACTGAACGAACACGCCTGCCCTCGATGACGTAGACTCAACCGGTACCTGCTTCAAACCGGTCTCGGGCGAGTTCGCCTCGCCGTCGCCGCCAATCGCGCCGCCGCTCGCAACAACGTCATTCGTACCGTCTACCGCCGACCGTTGCCGAATTGATAAATCACAGTCGGTATGTTTTGCTACTACCCTCCCTTTTTCTTGGTACAGGTTCGGTACGGCACTCTCACCTACATTATTCAATGATTCTTTACCATTTTTATTTGGTTCGTTTAACGTGGAGTTATGATGATTTGACAAACCCTCCGGTCCACTGTCCATTACCCAGGCTCCCCTCCTCATGTTTACCTTGCTTATCGAGGTAGGCGGTAATGAATCATTCTTGAATTGTAAAAACTCCGATTTTAATTCTTTCAACTGGTTTAATGTGGCATATGTTGATTTAAGTTCTTCCATGTCGGTCTTTACTTGCAATAGATCCTTTAAAAACTTCGTACAGTCCAGATGATCCCACATAATTGGGGGTAATTTTTCCAGTTGTCGGGCCACAAACACTGGAATTATATCTGGTTCTGCGGACTTAAACAGATTGACGATGTCAGCCAAGTCTCTTTCTTCCTTCCCTTTGTTCTTCCTCAAGATTTTACGAGAATCTGTAGGTATGGAATCAAATAACAACGATTTCGATTTCCTAATTTCTTCACTTGTAAACGATGACACGCAAACTCGTACTAGGGTTACTTCATCGATTACCGACACTTTATTTTGTATATACGCTAGCATTTCGTCAATGACGATGTTACACTCGTTACACTTTAGAACATTCATTTTCGAATTCACGCGACCACTCCGGATGGATGCGCGCGCGCAACTGAGACTTTATTGAGACGAAAGTTTATTTCTTATTTCAAATTACTTTTTTAATAACACGTGCAATCAATTAATGTTTTTCTCAGTTCACTGCTGATCAAAGCGTTATCCTAAAATATGTCGTAATACGATATTTTTTCGCGGAGAATGCTTATCAATACTAATAATAAAGCTGAAGAGTTTGTTTCAATGCGCTATGGGTCTTATCACACTAGCGATTTGCGAGCGATTTCAAAGCGAGGCGAAAGCACAGCGGGCACGCTGCGGGTGCGAAACGAGGTAGCCGCGACTACGCGACGTGATCGCCGCGTTTTTACAAAGTTGTACACTCGCTTGTTTCACTCTCTTTTGTAATTGTGGGTACATTTGCAGAAAGACTTACTCTTAAAAATACATATTCTCGATATGCCCCATTTTTATTATAATGTTCGTTAATATATTTAAATATAAGGTATTCTAAATTCTACTTTACTTTTACTTGTTTAATTTTAACTGGTACGCGTAAGTGACGGTAGCGACGATTAGTATTTTGTGTTCGAATCTTATTTAATTCACATAAGGTGAATTACATCATTTCTTGTACTTAATTATCAAGCTAATGCTACCTTTATGATTATAATTACAAAAATTAAACTCTTCAATTATTTTTGATAGTTATTTACTGAAAAACAAATAAGTACTTACATAGGTACAATAAAAGTTGATTTTGACAACCCTAACGTTTTTTCTCTATTCACCCCTCTGTCGTATCTTTTGACCCCAGTTTCAAGGTAAATAGAAACCGCCTACTTTTTCCTATTTCACAAATAATTCTCAAATTTATGCATGATTAAAGAATAACTATTTGATAAATTAAAACGAGACTCGCAATTTGACAATTCTTTGAAAACAGCTTTCATACAAAATATGTAAGAAAATCAGTGTAGAAGTTGAAAGTTGTGTCTATTCACCCCATTTTACGGTATGTCCTTCTCTATATCCCAGGTCGATCGGTTCCGCGGTTTAGGCGTGAAAACGTAACATACAGACAGACAGAGCTACTTTCACATTTATAATATTAGTATGGATAGCTTTTGCCCGCGGCTCCGCCCGCGTGGATGTCGGTTATCGCGTAAAAAAGTAGCCTAAGTCCTTCTCCATATCCCAGGCTATATCTTTGCCAAATTTCATGACGATCGGTTCAGCGGTTTAGGCGTGAAAACGTAACATACTGACAGACAGACAGACAGAGCTACTTTCACATTTATAGTATTAGTATGGATAGTATGGATAGCTTTTGCCCGCGGCTCCGCCCGCGTGGATGTCTGTTATCGCGTAAAAAAAGTAGCCTAAGTCCTTCTCCATATCCCAGGCTATATTTTTGCCAAATTTCATGACGATCAGTTCAGCGGTTTAGGCGTGAAAACGTAACATACAGACAGACAGACAAATAGACAGACAGACAGAGTTACTTTCACATTTATAATATTAGTAAGGATTTGTATGGATGGTACGGAACCCTTCGTGCGCGAGTCCGACTCGCACTTGGCCGGTTTTTTGTTTTTTGAACGCGCTAATATCTGGAACTGCGAGTTGGATTTGAAAAAATCTTTTTGCATTTTACAGCCCAACTCTTGAGGAAGAATTACATTCCTATTAACTGGAACACCATTTTTTTTAAATGAAAGTTTATGCGAAAACGAAGTAAAAGCACGGGCAGGCAATGTGTTGCGACGGGGTGGGTCGGGGGAACAAGAAATATAACGCGGACGAAGTCGCGGGCAGAACCTAGTAATATTATATATAGATTGTCGCGTATCATATTATTTTAATCAAGATACAAACTAACATTGACCTGCAAATTGCAAAAAACTGCAAGAAAATTTTAATTTCGTGGGTTACCACAGCGGATGATTCTAATCCAAGAATCGGACGAAGTCGCGGGCAAAAGCTAGATTTCAGGGTTCCGTACCTCAAAAGGAAAAAAAAAACCGGCGAAGTTCGTTATAATTATATACCTAAGCACATATACAAAATCATTTATCCCCATTTTATTTAAAAAACAAACCTCTTTGTCGGCGTGATTAATATTATGTATACCCATGTCACATAATTACAGCTTTCTATAATAGGTACCTACTAAGAGTCTCTGAGCTAAGTCGCGAAAAGACAGACAAACAGACGGACATGCCGAAACTATAGTGGTTCCTTGTTTTGTTGACTACGGAATCCTTACAGGATGACTTCGTTGTTTGTCTGTCTGTCAGTCTGTCAAGAGTTCAAGACCCTTTTTCTCAGGAACGTGTGGAGGTAAAGTTGAAATTACATCAACTACGTTGGTCTACGGTCTCTTGGAGCTCTAAAAAATTCAAGCTTTTAACTCAAAATCTATAGGGTACATCCCGCTGACCCAGAAAATAAAGTGCGAAAATTATAATTTGTAGTTTTATCACTTTTTTTTTGCGATTACAAACCTACACAGTTGGAGCATTGACCGTGAGGTTGCCGTGAGGTATATCGAGGTACCTATCGGAGAACATGTTTTTAAACTACAGTGTTAACTTTGTTTTTGGGAAAAAAATCATTCCAACTACGGAACCCTTCATTGTACGTGGTCCGACACGCTTTTGGCCGGTTATTTTAAATTGCATTGACATTTGATTTTATTCTAATCTAATGTAAAAATATCAGGGTTCGAAAAAATCCGATTTTTATAATAAATATCAAAAATGCCGATTTTTTTATATATAGGCTGTATCTATTCAAACACGAATTATTTTAAGAGATACACCTATAGGTGCTAAAGAAGCCATAGATACGATTTTTTTTTAAATCTGAGTAGGTATATTATTAAAAAAAAAAGTAATTACTTGATATGATTAATTATCAAAATTCAACGCGCTCGTACCGCCACCGTCGCCGCGTCCAGGCGGGCCATTCATAGAATAAGTAAAATTTTGGAAAATGCAACTCCTTTGCAAATGTCTCAAGCAATTTTAAAATTATAATAATTAGATTAAAAACAAATTTTCGCTGCTATGGCTTTTTTTAACACCTATAGATGGTCCTCTTAAAATATTTCGTGTACCTATGAATAGATACACCTTATATATCGGATATATATCCAGGCCAAGAAAAAGAAACGAATTTTATTCTGTAAGGGGATTAAACACTTAAAAATGTGAAAGGAATTTGTAAAATAATATAAGTGTCAAATTACCACATTTTTTATTTTAAAATACCTAGTAACAAAAGAATTAGTGTTTATTTGAGAAATATTTTTTTAATGAACACTTAAAAAAACCAGTACCTATTACTATAATAATCTTCATTTGTTTGTGAGATAATTTAATAATTTATTTATTCACTTCAAGACATAACATCTGTGTAGCCCTGACTCTTGTACTAGTATTTCCTGTATCACAAGAGAAAAATCAACTAATTTTAATAATAATTAGTAATCATAAAAAAGTAAAAAGTAAATTAATCAGAATTGTAGTTTTTCGCTACGTGTTGCCAGAGTAAACATTAATCTCCTTAGTTCAGAAGACAGGAAAAAATCAGTTGATATATAATATAACGTGATATTTATATCATGATATATATCCGCTGATATATAGGTATATAAGGTGTATCTATTCATACACAAAATATTTTAAGAGAAGCCATAAAAAATCCATAAAAAACCGTAAAAGAGCCATAGCAGCGATTTTTTTTTATCTATGGTTAATTTTATCTACGGAAAAAATACAAAAAAAAAATCTAAATTTATTATTTTATTTGTTATGGGTTTTTATTTTTATTTAAAAAAATCACAATAAGACATGAGGAGACACGATCCTTATTGAGAAATTTTACAATTATTGAAAAACATTATGAAAAAAAAAAAAACTGATTTTTGCGAAATAAACATGTTTCTTTTCAATTGAGGGTAGTTTTTTCGCCAATTTTTATTTTATGAGGACGCCTAATTACTTCCAATCATTATGGAGTTTGTTTCATCGTGATAGATCATTTAGTTTAAAAGTTACACCGTTTTGTTTACACTGGGAACAATTTTTTTTTAAATTCCATAAAAAATAAAATAAAATATTTACATTTTTTTTTATATTTTTGCCGTAGATAAAATAAATTAAGCATAGATTCCCTCATTTTGATATGTGCACATTATAAAGACTCACACTGTATATCGTACGTAAGTAACATTTGAGACTGTTGTTAAAGTTCGTTACTCTCACAAAATGTTTTTCATATTCCAACAAAAAAAATTGTGGCATACTGTCTGAGTGAGATCTTGTCTCGTCGAGTGCAGCGGACCGGAGATTAGCGAAAATAATAACATATAAGAGTACGCCTCGGGTTGTGGAGCACGCTTTATAATAAGTAGGTATCATACCTAACATTGGTGTACCTACCTACGGATAATGTTTATTCAAACTGTAACTAATGAACATTGTATGAGTAGCAAAGTCATCACCTTTAGGTAACTATAGGTTTTAGAATATGAATCCTAAGTACCTAAGTATCCTTATTGGCATCTCCACTGCCTAGTGCCTATGCCTATTTGATTTCAGGAAAATATCGCTAACAGCCATAACACATCTTCTCTCAAGTTTGTCTTTCACAATCATACAACCACGGAATTCACGGCAAAAATAAAGTAAAAACAATGCCCGTACATATCGATACCTCCCAAGCAAAAAGTCGTAAAATGTTTTTTTTTGTAAAATGAGAGTTTAAAACGATATTTTCATATTTTCACTAAAAACCGAGTTTCTAACCCGCTAATAGTCTTATCATTTATTTTTTGCGGCTGATCAACACAAAGAAGACGTTAAAAATCATTACTCTAAACAATTAAAAACATATTATTAAAATACCAGAACAACCGCAATACATGGATAAACCGACCAAGTTTGAATGGCTACAAATATGCGGGCTTGCAGTATATAGAGCTAACGTTCTAAATTTCTTTCAGCCAGTCTCCGTACTTAGAGACCATGCCAGAATGATTGCGAGAGACTTGCTTCCAAATAGCTACAAATCTAGTATAAAGATTAGCAACTCTTTTTTCTAAGTCATCAGCAATCAAATTCTCAACTTCAGGCAGCAACTGTATCAGGGCTTGAAAAACTCGATTTTGTTTGCATAGTTCTTATAATTACCTCACTTTAATTTTATCGACTATTATTACAAAAACATTTAATGATAACGTTTTGTACCACTGCCCTGTCATTTTGACAGTGACATTTCTTGACATTACTTTGTTTAAATAAAATATCAGAATTAGAGACTGGTTATAGTACAAGCATTCTTTTGAAAGAACACTCAATACTAGTACCTAATACAAAACAAAAAACAATTAAATGCGGATCTAAAACAATACATATTTCGTAGCAAGTGCTACGCGCCCAGGCGCTCGGCGTAGACCCTGGCTGCACCTTACAGCTGCAGCATGCCGAAAATACATATTTTTAAGTCTAGTAGTAGAGATTTTTAGCGACATTTTTATATCTAATTCAATGGCTAGTTTTATTTATTTATTTATTTGTTTAAATCACAATTATAACATCTTTACAGAGTCATCCAAGGCGATGTTATAAGTCACATGAGTATACAAAGTAGATACAAACATGAGTAAAAGCTTCAAAATAAAAAAAATACAGAAATAAATACGTAAGAAATGCTGCGGCGTAGCACGCTATTTAAAAAAAATGGTGGATTGAAAATGCAAAATAGTAAATTAAATTAATAATACATAGCTGTAATTTTAATGTCCATTGTAAAATAACAGGGGCCTAAGTCTACTAATTTACAAACGTTGCAATGGTCTCGCCATTGTGAGTATGTGACAGTGTTTGTATGGCAAATTTGTCAAAAACTCGCAATGAAGAGACCATTGCAACGTCTGTACATTAGTAGACTTGGCCCCCAGGTCACAAACAAGTTCGAACTTGAAAACACGCGTCGCGTCTTAGGCTAATTAGCGCTTGGTGATAACACGGTTGATGACTAATTACATGTGTTTACTTCCGATGCCAAAAAAGGAATGTTGCGAACTACTTGGATGTCACTACGCCCCCACAAGGGGGCGTGGCCTGCGGAACCGGAGCATTGCTCCTCGTCCGCGGAGGGTTCGCGGTGGCCCATTAATATGGGCCCCTCATTAGGACAGCCTCGGGCGGCTTGAAGATGATGGTAAGTCTTGCGAACAATAGATTGCAAAACCTTTTATACCCTCAGGTAGTATGACAACTAGTGGGTAACTGAACCAGATATCATGGCTTAGCTCAATCATTGCCATTGGAGGCCTATGACCTACTACGTGACCACTGTGCAGCGGTGTGGTTTAAAAGAAGATGTAGTGGAGAGGATGTTTGGTCATGTTGAGAGGATGAATGAAAGGCGACTTACAAAAAGTATTTACAAGGCAGATGTGAGTGGAAACGCCGGAAGGGGACGCCCTAGGAGAACATATACTCGTAGTGACCTAATTGGTGATGTTCTTCCCAAAAATTCAAAATTGCAAAAATTCCTCGGTTTCTATCAGAAAGAGCAGTGAGTGCAGTGTTTCCGTCGTTAGTGGTCCCTGAAGTTGGACGGACAACATCTACCAAACGTCCCATTTCTTCTCTGATTTTAGCTTGGATTATTTTTTTACGGTCCTCGACTATTCGGCTCTCTTCTGACCTTTGAGGGATCCTCCATTTTTTAACCTCTATTTTATATCCCAGGTTTAATAAAAATTCTAAGACCCTTATCCAAGAATGAAGTGGACTTATGCCATGCACCAAACGTTCTTCTATGGCTGGTTTGGAGAATGCTAACTCTAAATCGTTGAATTGGGATGAAAGGTCAGGTGCGTAGCACTCGCAACCGGCGTGCATGTATGACTAGATGTATGAATGTAAACGAAGCAAAAGGAGTATGTAAGGAGCGTAGCAGGTGGCGTTTTATAGTTTCTTCCTACCCCCATGGGATTAAGGCGTGAGTTTATGTATGTATCTCTGTAGGTATAATATGTTATCAAAAATCAGCTAAACCGGGTGGTTGTGGTCATGTGGGGGCACTCTGGAGAGGTCTTTGTTCAGCATTTGACAACAAGTTGCAGTTGAAGAGAAAAATATTGGCGAGTCGCATGGTGTCTGCCTAATCTGTGCAGGGGCGTGAGTTTGTGTATGTATCTTTAATAAGAACTTAACATCCTTATTATGCTGTGAAACTCGCCCGTCCCAGTACTGTTAAGGTTTAAAAATACTTATTTTGTTTATAAGTGAGTGATTTTGCTTATTTTGTAAATAAAAAAAAACTACCTTCCTTCGCGACTTCGTCGCGGACGGCGAAAAAGGGTCCCCAATTTTTTTTTGATAGAGGTCCCATTTAGGACCAGTTACACCACTGAGTCTATGGTAGGTGCTCCGTCATGGTTTGAAACTGTCTAGGAGTCTTCGTTTCCTTAATTCTTCCATGTTCCTAATTACGTTTAGTTTGGTTTCTTCTCTGTCAAGATGGAAGTGGTGGATTGGATTCTACTCTGTTAAGATGGAAGTGGTGGATGCATTTTATTTCATTGCCTTCAGTAGGTAACATTTTAGTCTTTGTCGGCAATGATTGTTCTCCACCCGGTTATTTTGCGAGACTGATAAAAAATATAATACCAGAGTATTTCCAAGTAGCTGATGGAATGAGTGCGCGTACGCAATGAGAGTGTGACGAGCGGCCGCGATGCTCACGCGTCGCTGTCACGGACGATATCGTGTTACTCACAAAATTCATTAGCTACATCTAAGTAGGAATCTGCATTCATATTTATATGTGATCTGGGGCCCTATTATGAACTCTTATTTCCAGGCAGTTTACAGCGTAAACAGAACTGCCTTGCAATTTCGTATTATGAACTCGTTAAACAAGCCAGTCAGCGGTCACGTGACACCCTGGCCGACTTCTGCCCGAATATTGCCTGGCAATACCGTATTACGAACGTTCGTTTGACATTTCTTTTCATATAACAACTTGTCAAAAAGTAACCTCACAATCCATTCAGTTTACGCTACTTCAGAGGAGCTTTTATTGAATTGTTTTGGGTTTATTTGCCGAAGTTATTCGAGTAATAAATAAATAGTAAAAGAAAATATTATGTGCGACGAATATGAACTGTTTGAGTTCCTGGAAAGTGACTTTTCTGATCAAAATAACGAATCAAGGAACAAAAGGAGACTACTTCGTGATCAAACTAAAGGCTCCTACAAAACAAGCGCGACACGCGACGCGACACAAAGGCACCGCTCGTCGCGCGACACGCGGTTCTTTTGTATCACGTGGCATGTCGCGCCTGTACCCAAGAGCCTTAATGCGTTCGACATGGATGATGTGCAATTCATTGAACAATATCAACTTAATCAAGTGAGGAGTTGGAGACGACTTCGTGATCAAATTAAAGGCTCCTACAAACAGGCGCGACCCGCGACGCGACACAAAGGCAACGCTCGTCGAGCGACACGCGGTTCCTTTGTGTCGCGTCGCGTACCGCGCCTGTACGCAAGAGCCTTAATGCGTTCGACATGGATGATGTGCAATTCATTGAACAATATCAACTTAATCAAGTGAGGAGTTGGAGACGACTTCGTGATCAAATTAAAGGCTCCTACAAACAGGCGCGACCCGCGACGCGACACAAAGGCAACGCTCGTCGAGCGACACGCGGTTCCTTTGTGTCGCGTCGCGTACCGCGCCTGTACGCAAGAGCCTTAATGCGTTCGACATGGATGATGTGCAATTCATTGAACAATATCAACTTAATCAAGTGAGGAGTTGGAGACGACTTCGTGATCAAATTAAAGGTTCCTACAAACAGGGCGCGACACGCGACGCAACACAAAGGCACCGCTCGTCGCGCGACACGGGGTTCCTTTGTGTCGCGTCGCGTGTCGCCTGTATGTAAGAGCCTTAATGCGTTCAACATGGATGATGTGCCATTCATTGAACGATATCAACTTAATCAAGTGAGGAGTTGAGACATGTCAGGGACTGTCATACAAAATTCACGGATTTACCGGATACAACTTTAAAATATCATATCTAAGAACTTTCTTACACTGAATAGGAAAATACTCAATAACGAGCTTACGCCATATTTTTTTATACCCCGAAAATTCTTACGAATGGAAGTATTAAACAAACAATAAGATAGTGTTCTTAATAGTTTGTGAAACAATGAAACAATACTCTTCCATGTGGTCGCATTCCCCGCTGACCTTCAAGTGGAGTTCGTTCGGAAACCTAATCTCGCGTGACAATTTACAAACTCAAAAAATTATAATATGAATGAATATATAGGTAGCATAATATACAGTGCATTCGTATTTTCACCTAATTTTATACTAAAGTAACTAGATTAATATAAATTGCTTATTTTTACCACAAAATATGTGATTAAATAAAACCGTAACTTACCGATAAATATTTAATTGTGTTTCTGAACGTTACGGCAGAGAATTACAAGCCAGCCATAGACAAACTACCCAGCGTGAAGTCGGTTAGAATTAGGAATGTCGTAATACGAAATTTAACCAGCCAGTGAAATGAATTGCCTGGAACTTGCCTGGTTTTTTTAAAGTTCGTAATAGGCCCCCTGGTAGCAAAAGAAATAGATGTCTTTCAAGTTATTTTAAAGACTGATTGATCTGTGGAAAGATAATGTGGTTTTGCAAAAAGTCGAGGATCGCCACAAGTCAGTCACCCAGCGTGATACCAGGAACACGGTTCAGCTTGGCTAGAAGAAATGGTTGTTAGGGAAGCCGCCTTTGGTATAAAACAAGTAAATTCTGCCCGATGCTGCAAGTGCTGTTTTTATTTGCCTACCTAGTTAATTTAAATTGAATGGGACCCATTTTAACTAGATACGATACCATCTGAAAATGCATGTAGGCACACCGCATAGCTTACCAAAGTATCTTACATTCTTACCTATCAACCATTCGCTACAATCTAAATTTTAGATTTGCCAAAGCCTGTCAACTACATAGGCGTATAAAGGGGGGGGGGGGGGGGGTGCCTACCCCTGGACGTTTGGTTATAGATTCGAAATTTTAGGCTAAAACAAGTTCAATCAAAAAGGCATAAAACGTATATAATCTTTTAAATGTAATTCATAATTTTTTAAGTAATAATAATGTACAAGTATATAAAAAAGGAAGGGAAAGAATTAATAAATTCGTTTGCATCGCTGTCAACAGGAAAAGTGCCCAAAAGGCTGGCAGCATTGCCACGTTGTATGGCAATACTGATTCTTTGGCAAGAAATAGCCCAGTCCTCTGGTCACGTGAAGAGACGGCCAACCGCTTGTCGATGTCTCGAAAAACTAAGTGGGCACTTGGACCCCACGGCCCTAGAGTTTCAACCCCAAACGGCTCAAACATATAGCTCCCAATAAGGTTGTTATATTTGCGCCGTTTGAGGTTTTCTGCACCTGCAGCAGCCGACCCAGCACAGCCCGCCGTGCTAGGAAGATGGGATGGCGCAAGGGTGTCGACATATGTTGCATCCCACACTAAAGGCCGACCTAACTTCCAAGGCATTATGGTCATTCCGTCCGGTCTCTTCCCATCGTTGCGTGCCAAGCCATTGGGTTCTAAAACAGCTGGCACTCCGGCGGTGACAAGAGCACGACCGATAATGTCATTGATGCTGGCGTGCCGTGCAATCCGGCCTGCGCTCCTACTGCAGGATAGGCCATGATGTCTGAGGCAGCCGACAACTTCACCGCATTGGCAGCGATGCAGAGTTCAATCAAATAAATAATCTGCAACCGAGAAATAAACTAGTTGTAGTAGAAAATTATAGACATCATACTGTATCTGGTACGCCAAAGATTGCCTTTAAGAGGGCACCGTGTAAATGCTGATTCAAAAAACAGAGGTAACTTTTTAGAAATGATCAACTGTTTGCTAAATACGATTAAACATTTTCCAAAAATTTCAAAAAACATGTAATACAGGGCCTTAAGTCTGCTATTACAATAGTGTCAGAATGGTCTCGCCATTGTGAGTATTTGACAGTGTTTGTATGGCAAATCTGTCAAAAACTCACAATGAAGAGACCATTCTGACACTATTTTAACAGCAGACTTGAGGCCCAGGTTACATGTTTTTCGAAATTTTTGGAAAATGTTTAATCGTATTTAGCAAACAGTTGATCATTTCTAAAAAGTTACCTCTGTTTTTTGAATATTTTGAATATTGAGCGTCGACTCGGTTTCATTGGCCATTGCATGTCAGGGGCCAGGCCCTATGTTAAAGGAAGTTTTCTCATAATCTTTTATTTTTATAATATCTTATTGCTTTCTGTCACTTCTGTTATGTCAATATAATCAATATGAATATTTTCCAATGAATATGTGTTATGATTTTCATCCACAAAAATACCTCTCACCCCCTGGAAAATAGCGCTAGATACGCCAATGGTCAACTACCTTCACCATTTAGACTTGATGAGGGCTCAAAGGCCCCCAAAACTCTGTAGGTACTTGCTATCTGCGGAAAACTCAGTGACATTCAAATTTAAATCTCTACAGCTTCACATTTATCTTCTTTTCTCCGTTTATGTTTAACACTCAGTATAATTGCACTAATCCATACTAATATTATAAATGTGAAAGTAACTCTGTCTGTCTGTCTGTCTGTCTATCTGTCTGTCTGTCTGTCTGTCTGTCTGTATGTTACGTTTTCACGGCTAAACCGCTGAACCGATCGTCATGAAATTTGGCAGAGATATAGCCCGGGATATGGAGAAGGACATAGGCTACTTTTTACGCGATAACCGACATCCACGCGGGCGGAGCCGCGGGCAAATGCTAGTAACTACATAAACGGTAACTATTTACCTAATAGGCGCAGTAAATCGTTCTCGTGCGGGGCGGATCGATATACGATAACAGTCAATTAAAAGCGAACGTCTTCATTAGCCCACTTATGAGCCAATCAGTAGGTACTACTGCTGCAGGCCTGCAGCACAATGGTAGCAATCAGTGTAGGGTAAGCAGGGGCAATAGCGTTCACTGGGTAATGGCGCTCACCCCTGTAACTTGGTCAAAATGGAACATAACAACACGCCGCGTCGCGTGAAGCGCGGGGGGCGAGGGCCTCTAACAGGCAGTGACACGTACGGGCAGTCAGCTCGCGACACGTGACCGTGAAGTGCGTTTCTCCGTATATGGCCGCACTGATCCAATTTCAGTTCGGTGTTTCCGTCAGTAAGTCCAGACTTATAATACTTATTTAATTATTGATTAACTTTTCTGAGTACAAAACTATTCTATTTAATGATAATGTAACCAATTTTGTACAATTGTTTATGAATGTTTTTAAATTTAAAGTTAAATACAAAACAACCGTTTGGGGTTATACCGCTCACCTGATCGCCATTACCCCTTAGTGACTTTTTTTTTTAGATAAAGAAAATATAAAGATTTATAAACTCGATAATAATGAAAAAAAAAATGAAAAATGAAGACGAAAAAAGTAGTCAAAGAAAAGAAGAATAAGAATATGAAACAAAAATTGTACAAACGAAAGATTCTACAAGAAAGTTCTTCAGAGAGTAAAGATGAAGAGCACCTTTGCGACAACAACAGTGATGACAAAATTAATGTGGGTGATTAAGACTACAACAAATGCATTATTGCGGAGAATTTAGAAAGAAATAACGAGATGCAGTATCACTGTACCTCCTGCGGACTGTGGTCTCATGCTATATGTTCTGGATGGGATGCGGCAGATGGATACATCTGTGATTTATGTACCCAACGACAGAATCTTACTATTTCATATTGTGATTATCTCTAATAATAAGTATTAATAATTGAAGTTAATTTAGTATTGAAGATTATACTATATTTTTTTAATTATATAAGGCTGATCTCACGTACAAATAGGGATAATTGATATTAATTTATAATTGTAGAATTTACTTTAATTCTATAAGGTTGATCTCACGCATACTAGTGTAATGAAAATGGATCTTACTAGATATACTTACAAAAAAATTTTTGAGCGTCATTACCCAAAATCAGGGGCAATGGCGCTCAAACCTGATTTTTTTATAATGTTTTCCTAATACTTGTAAGTCAAATACGTTTGGTGTAATAATGTTGATTACTGAATAGTTAAAGAACTTGTTATTTTTTTTAATTTCGAAGTAATATTAATATTTTGATAAAACAGGGTATTTTCCTTAAGTGAGCGCCATTCCCCCTCCCTACCCTACCTACCATTTGGTACAAAGGATTTAGAAATCTTCGTGTCAATTCAAAAAACAGACAGACCGCGGTATTGATCAGCTAATTAACTGTTTATATTGGCTTTGATGTGTTTAGAGTTCAGTAAGCTGGCAGTTTTGAAATAGTGACTGTTTTACTGTGGCAATAGATGTAGAGGTAGTAATTAATGGCATAGGGCGAACATTGGCACATTTGGCGTATGAGGAAGTACGCTCTATCTAGTATTTAAGCTACTATTTATAAAAGCCTGAATTGTTTCAATGTAGGACAAAGACCAATTTCTAATAAGGGCCTGAGTTTCTGGAAGGATCAATCCGCTATCGCTCACTTTCGTGTAGCCGTCCATGCAAACGTTAGTTTGTCAAGAGGAAACGCTTGGTCAAATGGCTTCTGTACCAATATCAAAAACAAATTTTAGCCGACTAGTCCCACCTGCATCGTTACACGACTTCATAAATACGGGACCAATATTATTTTCCGAGTGGTATTTTACTACGAGCCGGTTACAAGGAAATAATTACATACACTCAATAAAACTTAAGTCTGGGACGGAACCTATTCAGTAGACTGTTTTACATAAAATTACAGTTTTTAACATTTCTAAAGAAGAGTGCTAAAAGTAAGTGACGTTATATGCTCCGAAGTTACATATACGAGTAATGTAAGAAAAGTTCTATGATTTTCCAATCTGGTCAAATTTTATTTGAATCTGACAATATAATATACGCAATAGGAAGCTGACTTCACTAGACGTCGAAATAGGTCAGAATGATGAGGAAATTTAATTTCCTTGCTTAGGTACTTTCTCCTCGGAACCCCCTACAGGTTTCCTGCTTTAATGTGAATATCTTCAACAAGATTATTACACTCTATTTAAATAAGTTATGTATATTGTTATTTCCAAGTCCCATGAGTCACGCCGTGACAATGATTTGTGGTGTAATTTCACGCGTTCTGAGCACCAAGCGACAAGCGTACCTACTTATTATTTATATCTTCAGGTACAATGTACCTACTGCGATAATTCAGTAATCTAATTTCCTTAGTAAACTTAAGATTCATGTGAAACCTATTATTGTCTATATTAGATGTAATTCCTGTTCAGAGCACCAATAAGTTTTGGTCTTAGCTGTAACTACCTATTTATTAGATTTTAATCATGACTCAGAAAATAATTTGTATTGGTTTTGTAACCTTCATCTAATAAGGTCTCCAGGTTGTTTGAATTTAATATAAATTAGAAACTTGTTACTCATCTGTTACGTAGAAGTTTCCCAGAAAAGCATTTACAAATCTGAAAAACAGATTGTGTTCAATCATGTTGAGTGACCACAATCCACAATTTATTACTATTATTATTATTATTTTTTAAACTTTGCCCCTCTCTAGGAATTTCTCCTGTATCGTGGGTGCGTTTACAAACATTAAATTCACATACACAAACAGCCAGACCCGGAACAACTACTTGTAGGTCATACAAATATTTGTTCCGTGCGGGAATCGAACCCACGACACGCAGCGCAGCAGTCAATCGCTTAACCACTGCGCCAACCGTGTAATCAATTGAGAGTAATCTGAGCGCATTGTAAGAGAATTTGCGCGAGGATTTATAGATTTGCGATTATTACATTGAGCCAAACAATGTTAGATTGCACAAAGTGATTCTAGTGTGTGAATGAACAATAAAAAACTCGAGATAACTCTTGCATTTTTCTTTGATGCAATCTATTAGCTGTGCAATTTTTTAAATGCCGCTGGTGTAGGGACCGAAGGCAGGCGACAGAAGGCGAAGGGTGGAGCGCGCGAAGAAACACGCGGCGCACGCGCAGCCGACCGAAACGCGGGACTGGCCCTGCGGGGTCACATTGTAGGCTAGGAGATAGGGTGCATAAAGTAAAATTAAATAAAAACACGTATTTTAAGTAATTACGTAGGCCGCCCATTGTATATTTTTTAGTGTTTGAGTTATTTTTTGCTATGTATTTTTGTGGTGTTACAATAAAGTATATGTGTATTTAAATACATAATGAATAAGGCCGGAAACCCGTAAGTTGCACTTGACAACATTAATTTTTAAAGTGGACTAATAATAAGACTCTTATCTCAATGTTGGAAAATTATTTCAGATTCAGATGGAAACGAGCATTCGACTGCTGTAAAACAACAAATCGTTACCAGTAGTTTACCTACATTGTAGATTCTGATTTGTGTTAGACTTTACCTTGGTATTCGAAATTTGTTCAAAGAAAGCAAAACTAAGCCGTACTTAGAGAGTGTCTTCTACACTATGAGGTTCCTATCTCCCCGCGAATGATGGCGCGAGATGTGGTGGCCTCAAACGGCCCGTACAACCCGCCATCGCCAGCGCGTCGCGCCGCGCCGGCCGCCAGTCGCGCCGCGTCCGTGCGCCGTAACTTACGGCTCGTTCGACTGACTGCTTATGGTTCGTACGTCGTAGTACTTACATCGCAGTTGTACGCCGACTCCGTAAATCGTGTTGACTTACATTGTTTGTGTTTTTGTGTGTGACAATGTGTGTGTTTGTGTTTACCTCTTATTGAACACGGATTGGGTTTCCTTTTGCATTTTTTTGGTGAGTTTTTTTGCCATAGTTACATAGATATATTTTTAATTAATTTTGAAATAGTTCCTTGTTTTTAGGGTTCCGTACCCAAAGGGTAAAACGGGACCCTATTACTAAGATTCCGCTGTCTGTCTGTCTGTCCGTCTGTCACTAGGCTATACCTATCTCATGAACCGTGTTCGTTAGACAGTTGAAATTTTCACAGATGATGTATTTCTGTAGCCGCTATAACCGCAAATACAAAAAACAGAATAAAACAAATATTTAAGGGGGCTCCCATACAACAAACGTGATTTTTTTGCTGTTTTTATAGATAACTAGCTTTTGCCCGCGGCTCCGCCTACGGCTCCGCCCACGGGGATGACGGTTATCGCGTAAAAAAGTAGCCTATGTCCTTCTCCATATCCCTGGCTATATCTCTGCCAAATTTCATGACGATCGGTTCAGCTATTCAGGCGTGAAAACGTAACATACAGACAGACAGACAGACAGACAGACAGATAGATAGACAGACAGACAGACAGACAGAGTTACTTTCACATTTATAATATTAGTATGGATGGTACGGAACCCTTCGTGCGCGAGTCCGACTCGCATTTGGCCGGTTTTCTGTGTTGATTGTTTGTAAATTCATATACTAATTAATCGGTAAAAAAAAAAAAATTGTTATTAAGTTTTTTACGTATTATGTGAGGGTTTCAGCATACTTAAATGAATTAACCCATCATGGAACAGAAACAAAATAGGACTCTCTGCCTTCTTCCCCTTTGATCGTAGTGAGAATATTTACACTTATGGTTCCTGATTCCTATTAATATAATAAATCTTACAGCTAACACTCATATAGCAATTTATTATTAAAAGCAATCTTCCGACCTAATGAACTAACATAGTCGAGGAGTTTCGTCGATATTAATTGAGTAACGGTCGTCGGAACGATCGACATTAATATTATACAAAAGTTGTTTATTTTATTATAGATTTTATTGAGAGATGTTTAATACGCCTTTTCGTATGGACAGAGTTTCAAGTAATGAAAAGGTACTACGGCAGTATTTTTATAGTCGATACGATTAAGGAGTTGAAAATGCGGAAGACCAAGTGCGCAACTTTGGATAGACATAACTAGTGATGGACTACAGGTTTGCAAGAGGCGGAGTTGACTGACTGATGAATTGTCATTAAACGGCAATAGTCAATCAAATCAGCCTCTAGCAATAGTTTGGCTTCCTAAATACAGGCATCGTAGTACAATGCCCATCACTTCTTTCTCCCCCTCTTGCAGAATGGCGTACTGATGCTACGAGACCAACAACTTTTTTTGATCTCGTGACGTAATGCCATCAGGCCCTTTTGTATTTAGGAAGCCAGACACCGCAGCCACACCATACCTGGGAATCAAAACCAGCACACCGCTTCGTACCCTCCTCGCCAAACAGCTTTGTTACCTGTCGTAGCGAAAAAATGGGACGAAGTTACTAAGAGTTTGCACAACAGTTTAAACAGGATAGGATTTCACGGCTCACGACCTCTCGACCGCCAGCAACGCCTGAGCAGTTGGCATACGGTTCCATTGTTTAGGACCGATTTCATGTGTACTAAAAACGCCATAATACCAAACGGTGAAAGTAAACATCGCGAGGAGACCCCAAGAACCAAAAAATCGACGACATGTGACATCTAACAACCTGCACTGTGTCCGCGTGTTGGAATACGGTCCACCTCGCGCAGAGTGAGGCTGTACAGGAACTTTATAAATGTTGATTATGCTAAGGATGCCATATTCAGCCTTGGATGCTTACGGGATCTGAAAGTACGAATATTTGGATAGCATCCGATATCACCATCATCTCAATTTCATCAGTTAGTAAGACCGAACAGAGCACATGACTTGAAAAAAAAATCCTTCTATGTCTTCAAATTGAATTGCGCAGAGCCTCTACCTACTACTGATTGACCTACACCTACACTACCACAGTCCCAACCCTGCTGACTAGCGATTCTTTCATCAGATTAGCTCAAGTTCAATAACTGTAAAATGAAACGAAACTTTGTAATCCCTAAACAGTTAACCGTTAATCCATCTATCTCTGACAACCAAACTCTTACCATAACCGGAAAATTTAATGTTTTCTTTACCCAAAATGTGTATTGGGCAGTGTGGGACCGGCCCTCTATCTCACACTTTGTACTACAAATATGCATAACACCTTCATTTTAGTGTATCAACACATACTCGGTTAGAATAAATAGATATTAGGTACTTGAGAAGGATCGTAAGTGGTCTGTTAAAGTGTTGACACAAGTCATCAAACGTGTGAACAGATTCCAATTATGATATTGGGATATTTTTCTTTATCACTTGAACTTCAGCTTCGAAATGGGGAGTCTGATATTCATTTTAGTCGCGGCCACGGACATTTGACCACCGTAAGGCCTATTCCTGTTTGCAGCACTCGGCCGCTATAGTAACCTTTGCCTACGCTCAGCAACCAATAGCATCGCAGCATCCAATTTTTGCTGCGCCCCTTATTTTTGTAAATGGTAAAAAAAAGACCGTTAAAAACCAGCCGAGGTGGTCAGACATCCTGTGATTCATCATTGTAACAGAGCCTGAGAAATTTACTTAAACAAAAGTTTATTTTATTGGTAAAAAGGGGTAAAATTTCCGTGACTACGATAGTAGGTACTATCGTAGTCACGGACATTTGACCACTTTGAAAACAAAATCCCGAGCACACGATGACCACATCTGTTTACCGCCCCTTTTCATCACAATCCTATTTTAGAAAGCAACTGTTAACATCTTTTTGTCACCCTTCATCCAGATAATTCAGGTTCATCATTATCTTACCTTACTTGCCTTTAGGTTGCAAGCTGAAAAATAATTGTTTTAAATGAAAGGCACGCGAAGAATAAACAGAAAATACTTGTACATACATAAGACATGTGAACCGAAACAATTTTTAATGTTATTCTCCCTAACATATCAAGTTATCAGCTATGTCCAGGACAAATCATCCAATAACAGAAGCAAGTTGTGGGAAGACAGGCATCCACCACATGACTTCGTCAAATCCCGGGAACATTTGCCGCCCGGGCGTGATCTGCAGTGGCCTATACGGAAAGCTCTCAAATCGATTGCGTACCCAGGTAGGCCGCTACAAACACAATCTGTCGAAGTGGGGGATTAGTGTCCCATCCAACACCCAGTGCGGGTGCGGTGTTTCTGATCAGACCACGTCCCACTTGCTGGAGTGTCCCAAGAGCCCATTCACTTGCACTAAAGAAGACCTATAATGAACTATTGGGCTCAAACAATATAATAACTAAGTACCATCGTCACGAAAAGAAGAAGATCAGCTATACAAGATACGATCTCGGGTCGAACGGACAACGGACGGACGCGAAGATAATTACTATTATTGATAAAGCACTTTATTTGTTTTTGTCTGTCTTGTGACATAGTTTTTGACGAGTTCTTAATAACTGTGAAGTTTTGTAATGAAAGTAGGTAATGCACCGGTGAACGGGCTAATTATAAGGAAAACGGAAACAGAAAGCAACATCCGATCTTCATGAAAAAATGTTAATATGACATGTATTTATTATGTGTATAATTTAGGAAGAGCCTTGTCTACTTTAACCTGTGCTTTTTAAAAACTCACTTATTCAAATGTAAATACGACACAAAATGTGTGCACATGTAATGATGGATGACAGGTCATGTGGTCGTGCACCATAAACTCGTTTCACTCAGTTATTATTAGCTATTACATTGTTATGTTAATAAACCCGTTCGGACAGATTAATGCAGATAATAAATGCAAGAGCATTATTAAATAAATTACGTGTTTCTGTAACTTATGTGCTGTGGAGGAATATTCATTACATAATGTTGTAATGAAAGATGCGACAGTAGCTCTGCCTATGTGGTTAAATTCTGTATTGATTAACGGGGTACGAGTTCAAATCCCAGCTTTATTGAGTTTGTGGTGCTACTATAAGTTTTTGTACATTCAACATAACATCACGTCTGTATTCTCCAAGAGGGAAGAATTGCGCCCACACTTCTAAAATATGGGTACAGTTCAATATAGCTTAGTTAGCTAGTTCATCTTTTTATTATTCTCTCATATAAATGCTGTACCTATAAACTCCACGCCGGATTATATTATATTGGAACGCGATTATATCCCCTAGTGGGACATAAAGATGTCCGTAGGTGTGTCCGTGGCGCTACTGCAGGCCCTATCAGAATACCAGCGCTACGGTATTATTTTTTTTTAAATATCGCTGCATTATGTTGAGATTTTTTGGCCTCACACAAGTCTTGTTTATTATGTTTTGTTTTTTTGTTGTCCTTAACAACAAAATGGTAAAAAAGAACCTTATGGTGTGACTCTGTCTGTCTGTCTGGATATCTCAAGAACTACCAATGCTATCAACTTGGAATTTGGAATCGTTTTAGATGCCGTTTGCTATTATGCAAATAATTAATTGATTCTAGTTGCCCCTTCCAAAAGGTAGTTACTTATGGAGAAGAATGGGAAAGAAACTCCATACTTACTCTTTTAAAATGTTAAAAATATTTCGTATACATTAATTAATAATTATATGTGAAGACGATGCACTTACCTATAATAAAATTTCTATACCACAAATAGGTAAAAAGAACGAAAATTACAGGCAAATTAATTATGCGATAGATACGTGGTGCTCACATATTTACAAATATAATTGTAAAAGTAGTTGATTTCCCTAAAATTGTAACATTTAATAACATAAGTCAGTGTGTGAGTTAAAGCATATTAATCACAGAAAATAAAATTTATAAATTATACAATTAAATTCGCAACCAGTTTGATTTTGTCTAGATTAAATAAATTGTCCTATGGAGCAGGACCAGCATGTTTCCAAGCATTCTTATCTTGGATACTGCATATTACATATTAGAAGATTAATATATCTAATTTGTAATATGCAAGTTTACAAAGTGTGCTTTTAATATGAATGAATGATTGAATGAAATGCACCGACCCCAGCGTGGTTAAACCAGACTCGATTACTCGAATGAACCCAAAGTTTCGCACTAGCACCTGGAGCCTCATGTTTCATGGTGCTACAGTGACCATTACATATCCAAGAGTAGACCGGGGGGCACGATAATGGTAGGGAAGACGTGCCCATAGGATATGGAAGGATTATTAGAGCTGTAACGGATATGCATCCTTGAGTAGGCAAAGGAATAGTGGAGAGACGAGTGATATTTAATGGTTTCACGTCATCGCTCGCTCCGATCAGGTCCAGCTGCTTCCTCCTTTTAAATTTAAAATTTCTTTCATTTAATTGTAATATATCAGAAGGTATTTTATTGTAACATTTAACACAGTACCCCATAAAAGATGTTATATGTTATGTTAACTTTAGATAATCTGAAAATGGTTGATAAAACGAAACATAAGTTCTACTTAATGATTGTTTATCGTACATTGTATTATGCTAACTTCTTGAGGCACTTAAAACACATCGACCATCCCAAGAATGCAGCTAATGCAAATAAAACTCCATTTTAATATATAATTGCTAATTATCTCGTTCACGCATCGTCTGTAGAAAACGTCCATAATTGTGCAGATGGAGATAAGCAGACGTATTCAAATGAGAGCGAGGGAAAGTGCGCGCGCGCAGACTCACTGAACATTATGCTGACGGTGCTATAATTAGATTGGTGCGGTCGGAATAGCGAAAATACTTTGAGGTTCAGGTTACAGTGGACAGAAGAGAAGATAAATTATATTTATTATCATTTAGTACACAGCTAAATGCAGCAAATTGTGTCTCCTCATGTGCTGTTACTCATGTACTCAGGGTCTCTTTCGTCTGTGTGTTATGTTTAGAGTTATGCAATTAAAATAAATAATTGTAACTGTGTAATGCAATGTACTTTGATATGCATTTAGCAAAAAGCTCTTATTTCGATATTACAAAAATACATTTTATTTATTTGTATGTATAGAAAGATAGGAGGCCTATGTCCAGCAGTGGATGTCTTTCGGCTGTAATGATGATGATGATGTACAGCTGCTTATTATGTTCTTAGCACAAGCACCGTTTTGTCGACGGAAGAATAGACACAATTGATGTTCCATGTAGACAGTACGACGACGGCAAAGTAGAAAGAGTTAACTGCACTTCAGGTGCAAAAACAGTACTGTATCTTTTTTCTTTTCTTTTTATATCTCGAAAATGGTGTGTCCTATCGCAAAAATAATAAAATTTCGACTCCCTTTACAGAACCCATAAACCCCTAAAACTCAACATGTAGGTAATAATTTTTCATAATATTTTCCATACAAAAGTGAAAATTCCATATAAAACACGGCAAGGCTGCCCCCACTGCGCACCTCCGGCTCTAAAAACATTCACGGGGTAGGGCAAACAAGTACCATGTTGCGAAACCAAAAGTAAAAAAAAGAAGAAAAAAAAAAACATGATTTTGCAGATAACCGTAAAGCCGTATAAATATACTCTGTGGCCGTCGAGTAGAAAGTTTTCTACTGTCTTTAGCATGGCGATTACAAAATCAAATTGTCTTCACTACCCTTAGACAACTTTCCGTTGTCAGTGTGGTTTTGACAATTTAGGATAGAAATCTTTCTTCTGAAATAGTCTACGTATAAAAAGGACATAATAATATTAATATTAATAGCCTGCAGTAGGCTTGGCATGACGTTTTCTCTGTCTACGAAGACAAAACACAGCTCTTTCTATAAAAAGTAACATTTCGTTTCTCCATTTTTGACATCGCGCCGTAGAAATTCTTCTACATCTTGTAAGTTTGTCAACGATCAAACTCAAACTCAAATAATTTATTTCAATTAAACCATTTACAGGCACTTTTGAATTGTCAAGGAGTAGGTCAGTAAGAAAAATGAAGCTACATTCCCATTCCAAAGCGTAGGTACCTATGGAGAAGAACGGGCAAGAAACTCCATGGACACTCTTTTAAATTAAATTGTTACAAAAGTATTCGTTACATCTATAATGTTGAATTTATAACTAAATTTGAGAACGATGTAAAAATAAAAATTAAAAACTTACACGTTAAAAGCGTCCAGAGTAGGTACAACAAATAGAAACAAAATAAAAAAATAAAATAACCCGTGGCAGCTAAGAGATGACCAGTCCCAACTGACGGCGCCCGTTCCCGAACATGACGCATGGATTAGCACTATTCAGCTCAACCATTTTGAAGGGAGCTAAATGATCCAACACACACGCCACCATCAGCGAGACATCTAAGTGAGCATGACATACTCTCAGTCGCCAGGGATCTTTGTCTAGGTCCTATTATAATATAGACTATTTCAGAAGAAAGATTTCTATCCCTAACTGTCAAAATCACACTGACAACGGACAATTGTCTACGATCGTGAAGTGGTAGACGGATAGATGGTGCACAAAAAAGACAAGTTATTGCAGTCCTTGTTTAAAATCAGAAACGAAACGTGACTAATAGACTAAAACCAGTTTGTTATTATAAAATTACTGTAATTTAAGTTTTTGTAAACAAAAGGAGAGACGAATAAAAATTATTTCATACTTTTTGACCTCGAGCAGTGAAAATTGTTCTTTTAGTATTTCTTGGTAGTTGGTGTAATAAAAACACTTTTTCCAAAAAAAAAACAACCGACTTCAAAAAAAAAACACATAAAAATGGAAAAATTACTTTAATTTTGTAACTCGGTGTCTTTGGTTCCGTGTTTTCGTTTTTTGCCACCGACTTCCAAAATTAAAGTAATTTTTCCATTTTTATGTGTTTTTTTTTTGAAGTCGGTTGTTTTTTTTTTGGAAAAAGTGTTTTATTTTTCACTTTTTAGTTGTGGTACCTACCCCACACCCATTCGTGTACCACAATAGTGACAGGAAATCTTATAACATCATGAACATATACCGAGTAAATTAAATACCAGATAAATTAAATTAATTAATAAAAAACAGCTGTTCCATAGTAATGTTTACCTAGTGTCCTAAACTGTATGGTACAGCTGTTTATTTTTTCGCGATTTCAAACTGGTCCCATAGTAAAAGTTATTCAGTTCGATGGTCTAAAGCACGTCTGAGGAGCTCGTGGCTAAGTAATAAAAGCCGCACGGGTCGATCCGTCAGGTTAAGCTACGCTTGCCGGGGTTGGTCCGTGGATGGGTGACCATCTTTACATACCGAGACTCCTCCGTGCCTCGGAAAGCACGTTAAGCCGTTGGTCCCGGCTGTCATTCGTGGATCTTTGACAGTCGTTTCGGGTCGTCAGAAGCCCAAAAGTCTGACAGCCAGTCTTACCCAGGGGTATCGTGTTACCCAGTTACTGGGTTGTGGAGTTCAGATAGGCAGTCGCTCCATGTTAAATACTGGTATTCAGCTGCATCCGGTTAGACTGGAAGCCGACCCCAACATAGTTGGGAAAAGGCTAGGCAGATTGATTGGTCGAAAGCACCTCTTAAAGTTTGTAGAGTAAATTTTTTAACACCTTATACATATACACGAATTGAGAACCTCCTCTTTTTTTTTAAATCGGTTAAACATCATTTATTTATAAGCAAGAGTGCATATCATGACAAATCCAATAAGACCAAACACGGCTAGGATACATTGTTTTATTACGGAGTTCCATTGCCTACCTTCCGGCTTCATCATCAGATCAGTTTGATGGTACCATTTTGATCAGCATTTATTTAAATTTGCTTCATCATAGTCGCTTAACTATCTTAATCGAGATATCGCTACCTGTGAAATACGTATCATTGACGAGTTCGGGTGGCCATCTGTGGTCTTCCTCATCAGTTCCGGTTCACCAAATGATACTTTCTGAATGCAAATGCTTGATTTGTTGATGAAAATATAAAAATCGCTATATGAATGCCTATAAAATTTGAGGAGTTCCCTCAATTCCTCATGGATCCCATCATCAGAACTAGATTTTGAAAAAAATGGGACCAATTTGAAAGTATATCCTTTCAAACAAAAAAAGAATTTTCCAAATCAGTTCATAAACGACGGAGTTATGCCCGAACATACATAAAAAAAAAATATAAACATCCGAATTGATAACCTCCTCCTTTTTGAAGTCGGTTAAAAATAGTATTAAATTGAGTAAATATTTGAACAAATTATGTTTGAGCAAATGATGTCGTGTCATTGCACAAACACGAGCCGCCAAGTGCACTTAAGTGCTCAATTTGAGTGCAATTAGGGACACTTGTCATCTTATTTTCCTGAACTCTCCAATAAACGAGGCGCCTTATTTAGAGAAGAATACAGCCTAATTAATGTACGTTTAGATATACAGGTAGGTACACAAAGTTGTATTTATAATATGTTTGTTCTATAACGTGGTTAGGTATTATGTACGGTCGCCAGCCCATCAGGTTATACGAAACTGTCAAATTTCTCGAAACGATTTTAAACCTTAAAATGTTGTTCGTTGAGTTCAAAATCGAATGAGAAAATTTGACAGTTTGTGGTAACTTGATGTGCTGGCGACTGTAGTACATACTTACATACTCACGGAAAACATTATCTTCTTCTGTGGCAGTCGGGTATAAATTTAATTCACTGAAACACAAAAATGCGAAACTTGTCAGAATGCAGACGCCACATCGCTTTAGCCAGTAACTTATCTTACTACAATCAACTTACTTACTGCGAAGTTCTGAAGAATGGTAACTCTAAACACATGTACCTATGCTAGGTATATGTTCCATGAGTGCTGAGTGTGTGAGCGAGCTCAGTACTTAGAAGTTAATGTGGGGAATTGATCCAGCTTGCATAATTAAACGTTAGATCGCACCGAGATAGAGGTTGCGACCAAACTAATGAGTTTTGTTAGTGTAGGCTGCTTTCGCTTTGTTTCTTAACTTGGATGTGTACCTACCATGATTGTATCTAGGTACTTGATATTTAAGCTTGCTAATAACAAACTTATAAAGTAAGTAAATTATTACTGTATAGAATAATGTACTTGCATGTCATCTACTTAGCCCTGAGTTTATTTAGTTGAATGTTGTATGAAACTAGCCTTTAAATCGAAACTCATTATTTCTTAATGTCGCTATTAATATTCATTAATAGCATCAACTACAGACGATGTACTGCGATGTAAAAAATAATTACCATTTTATCGCTAGTTATACAATGAAATACGATTTGAACAAATGCGGACCAATAAAGATCTTACAATACTTCTGACCTATGATGGAGTAAGAAAAGCTCTACAGTTATGAAAATTCAAATTGCTTCGTTTCATTATCTAGTCTACGTTTTTTTTCTTCTAAAATCGTTAATATAGCACATGTCCTATGTTCTCGAAGCATTTAATTCTAAGGCTATCAACGATTTTACGAGGGTTTCGCCGTTACAAAACTTAATTCTCTGCTATCATCTGCAACTGCGACGCACAGCTCGGTCGTTATGTAAGGGTCATAAAAGGCACGCAAATGAACGCTTGTCGCCGCATAGCATCGATACATGTCCACATGTAACGTCTGCCTTCTGTCGAACTTATCCAGTTATTTTCTTAAACTCGGTAAAAGTAATATGTTAGGCACATATGCGAGCTCTCATGGTCTACTATTTCCTATTTTACTACGTTTTTCAAAACAGACATGGTGCTAAGTATTTGTTTCTACGAGATTAAAACTGTCTTGTAGTCTTGATCATTATGAAAGCATTTCACTTATTGCTTTCTCATTGAGAAAATGGCATAATCTACAAACTTTTATATCTCTAATATTTGTCCAATAAACAATACCCATTTTTTGCGACTGCATTAATAGTTGCGTGACATACGAGTAGTTGCATGTGTGCGCCCTTCCTTACCTTACGTTAACGTTGTCTATGGGAAGAGCAGAGAGCTCGAGGAACCTGATCGACGTAATTACGCTAATTATAGATAACATATAATCTTGCTCGTCATCATAAGGGGGAACATGTTTCAAGAATGCTTGATTGAGTACAGAACTGATGAATGCATAAATGTGACATGTGTTGGGGTTATTGAGAGATACTAGAGTGACACGTGCTTTGTCCTGCTTGTTGCGTCCCACGACTAGATCGTAGACTTTCTGTAAGCTTTGAATTTCTGTTCCAGTCTAACGAAGATCTTTGCACTATTTCTTTCGCTACTCCGATGACACAATTAATTAAATACCAAACCTGAACGATCTCATATTAGACAACATTCTATGGACAGACAACATTCTTATACAGATCACAATGTAGAATAACATAAAGAAACAATACGTTAAATCGTAGTTACTATAAAATAGCGGCACAAATCGTAACTTGCACAAAAAACCAGTGTGATTTGAACTGTGAAAAATTTCCTCACAAACAGTTGGGAGATAAAAACCGCGATTAGTTTAGTTATTTAGTATATCGTACTCCGCACGCCACATTCCTTATTTTTTACATGCAATAGTATGGGAAGTGCATTTGTTCTATTGTGGGATTGCGATCGAATCGTTTGTTCGCTCGAACAATCTGTTGCTAATTACAACGAGATCGAAATGCTATGTTTTTAATAGCTTTCTACAGTTCAACGCGATGGTAATTGATTTTTAAAGTTCTTGCTTTAGGTGCTCCGTTTCTGCGCGGTTGCATACAAAACAATTTTGCAAATACTTATTATTTGATACTCATTAGTATTCTTTTCGCTATTTATGAATTAAACTCGTCTGAACTTACATAACTACTAAAACAAAGAAAATGTATTTACTTAATGTGCCGTCGATGACTTACGTTATCTTATATGTGCTTTTTCCACGGACTAAAGACAAGTAGTGGGACTAGCAGATAAATCTGTTTGGAAGCTGTGTACATGGTTTATATTTCTTAGTAAGTAAGTACATAATATTGCAAGGGTTATGTGCTAATAATCAACACAATAGTTTCGTAAACATTGAAACATCGAGAACGCATGAACGCAGGGCATGAGCATGGTACTCGTAGCGGCGCGTTGAAGTCTTTTGTTCTAAAGAACTCAATCGCCCGTAATGCGCCTGAGTTTTGTGAATGTGAGAAAATCTTGTAAGTAATGAATGAATGATCAAACGTAATAACAAATATTACGAAAACGTAGGGATAATACTATTTCATGATGAACATACAAAATATCCCTACAGTTTATCAATAACTAGCTTCTGCCCGCGACTTCGTCCGCGTGAAATTTCTTGCTCCCCCGACCCACCCCGTCGCATCACATTGCCTGCCCGTGATTTTACTTCGTTTTCGCTTAAACGTTCATTAAAAAAAAAAATTGTGTCCTAGTTAATAGGAATGTAATTCTTCCTCAAGAATTGGGCTGTAAAATGCAAAAAGATTTTTTTCAAATTCAACTCTCAGGTTCAGAGATTAGTGCGTTCAAAAACAAAAAAACCTGCCAAGTGCGAGTCGGACTCGCGCACGAAGGGTGCCTTACCATCCATACTATCCATACTAATATTATAAGTGTGAAAGTAACTCTGTCTGTCTGTATGTTACGTTTTCACGCCTAAACCACTGAACCGATCGTCATGAAATTTGGCAGAGATATAGCCTGGGATATTGAGAAGGATATAGGCTACTTTTTTACGCGATAACCGACATCCACGCGGGCGGAGCCGCGGGCAAAAGCTAGTAATATTATAAATGTGAAAATAACTCTGTCTGTCTGTATGTTACGTTTTCACGCCTAAACCGCTGAACCGATCGTCATAAAATTTGGCAGAGATATAGCCTGGGATATGGAGAAGGACATAGGCTACTTTTTACGCGATAACCGACATCCACGCGGGCGGACCCTCGGGCAAAAGCTAGTAATATTATAAATGTGAAAATAACTCTGTCTGTCTGTATGTTACGTTTTCACGCCTAAACCGCTGAACCGATCGTCATAAAATTTGGCAGAGATATAGCCTGGGATATGGAGAAGGACTTAGGCTACTTTTTTACGCGATAACCGACATCCACGCGGGCGGACCCACGGGCAAAAGCTAGTTATCTATAAAAAAGGTAAAAAAATCATGTCCGTTGTATGGGAGCCCCCCTTAAATATTTATTTTTTCTGTTTTTTAGTATTTGTTGTTATAGCGGCAACAGAAATACATCATCTGTGAAAATTTCAACTGTCTAACTATCACGGTTCATGAGATACAGCCTGGTGACAGACGGACAGACAGACAGACAGACGGACAGCGGAGTTTTAGTAATAGGGTCCCATTTTGCCCTTTGGGTACGAAACCCTAAAAACGAACTCTTCAGCTTTAGAATAGACTACCTCGCAGAGTTGATCATTATTTTGCTGAGGAGTTATTATAAAACAGTTATATCTCCTAAGATATTCATTGAAATTAAATGATGTAAGGGCAACTTTGTTCAAAATTTAATACTTGTGATGAATAACGTATTTATTTGGATAAGGATTAATACCATGTTTATGAAAACTCCTTCGCAAATAATGCATTAATTTCGAACAAATTTGATTACCATAAAAAAGGTTATAGTGAGTCAATCTTAAAAGATAGACATATGCTGTCGTGGTCTTTTTTTTAGAACATTTAAAGAGGAACAATTCCATCATACAAGATATTTGTGTAACTTAAACTGTTTACGCAGCGCACGCAACGGAAGCTCTCAAAAAGGAATATTTTATCCCGTTTTTGCAACATTTTTCATTTATGCTCCGCTCCTATTAGTTGTAGCGTGATGTTATATAGTCTATAATATTCCTCAATAAATGGACTATCCAACACAAAAAGAATTTTTCAATTCGAACCAGTAGTTCCTGAGAATAGCGCGTTCAAACAAACAAACAAACTCTTCAGTTTAATAATATTAGTATAGATAACAAAATCAGCCCATACATTGCCCTTGATCCAAATAGTTTATCAATTCAAAACACTCAATAAAAATGTGTTAAAATATTGCTATAAACATATCTTTACAAAATCTAAAATGCAAATATCAGAACCCTAACTTATAAGGGAAAGAATGGGAAAAAACCATCCCAGTAGGGTTGCCCTCGAGTCCTCAACACGCCCCTCGTAACGGATGCTCAGAAACCGTTGATCATATCAAAGAATTACCTACCATTATTTTTATCGTGTTTTACAAATTACCTGCATCTCTTCAAATCCGAACCTTATCTCTCTGTCCTTAAAGTTTAAAATTAAATGATGATGGTTTATAAAAAAATGCTCGAACAGATTTGGTTGGAAGTTTAGCCGCAGGGTGTACACTGTGTACAGGCATCGAGTTACAGAAAGTTATTTGAGCGCATTAGTATTGAATGACAATGAGCCGTATAGTGTAGAGTTACAAGTGCTAGGTAATCAAATACACGCACCTAGGAATGTGGCACGTATGTTTATGCTACCTGTACTTAATACTTACATGATTTTATTTAGGTACTTATAAAAAATTGTTACTCTACTTAAACAACTCTAAAAATAAATTCGGCCTAAAAGCCAGGAAATTAGTAGTCATTTCTATTCTTTTAAAAGAACTAAAAGTCTAGCGAAACAAAGTTTATATCACTCTTAATTAACAACAGATGGTATCTAAGAATATTCAAATTGGCAACCAACGGCACCGGTTAGTCCTCTCACTGAAGACATTCAAGGAGTCGTTTTTATGTGTGTGACCTGAGAACTAAAGAGTTAAATACAATAGCTACACTGCAGAGAGTGTGTGATAAAGTGGACAAGAACATGCATGACAGACACCAACACTCCATCCTAGGCTTAATCCGCAGCGTCATCAAGCTACGACGGTAACAGAAACCAAGTATATTCTTGCGTAATAGTATGTTTTAGCGGATACCTACTTTATTTATTTATTTCTATACGCGCGTGATGCCTGCGGATTATTTTGTGTTTTATTTTTATCTAATAATATTTATTGGTATATCAGGTTGTATAGTTAGATTATATTCTGAGTACTGTTTGTTTTATTTTATCTAGTTGCCTATTTATGTTCATTTCTTTAAACCTGACTTGGTTTCCGTATGTCCTTTCCGGGTAACCACTGAAAATCAGCGCTGTGCTGTGGGTTCCTCATAGCACAGCATCATGCTGAGTGGAAGCCTTCTTGTCACAGTCATGACGTGCAGCTGCCGACTATTTTGTTTTGTTTTGTGCTCGTGATTGGAATGTAGATCTATTTAGTTTTATTTTTTTTTATTTTTCTGTATACCATCTACTCAAGTTAATTATCTTTTTGTATGCACGTGTTTCTGTGACAAATAAACCTATTTTTCTTCTTTCTTTCTTTCTTTCAAGTTACGTCGATAATAGAAGCAAGCTCTGTAGTCTCTTGTTACCCTCGAGCTAGCCTTTGAACATCAGTATTGGAATCTTTGGAAAAAAAATGTAAGAACCTGCTGATGGTATGGTATGTCTTTCCGGGAGATACATAATAATGTCTCTAGTAGTGGATTTTAATAGCCGGTTTAGTATTACTAGGAGTGAGCCTTCTTTGCACTATTATAATATAGTGATCCCCTTCGGCGGTCGGAGGAACAATGGCACTGTTAATGGGTGAGCTCGGTAGCTGCGCCGCCGCGCCGGCGCGGCGCACCGAACAAAGTCCGTGACGCTGCCCAAGGTTGACACCGACAAAAAAGAGGTTTTTTTTGTTCACATTGTTCTGGTGCGGATTATACTTAGAGAGCTTTTACTTAAACCTTTTGAGGCTGCAGTTCTGTATTCAATGGTAATTTTAATGGAACTTAGTTAATGGAGGTAACGTGTGTTAACAATTTACCTCCTATAATGCTTGGTATTGTTCGTGGAGAAATATTATCAGCAGGGGGTGGAACAAGGCTGCCATTAATAATGATGCTTTCCTATGATTCTAACGAATCATCAAAAATGTTGACCTTGAAAAACTGTCGACTTGACAAACATCCATGCATCAAAGCATGACCGCTACTGATGATGCTACAGTCCAAAGTCTTAGACCTAATCTCTCTTCTTTGCTAATTAGTGTAGTAACTCTAAAACACTAGCAGTGCAGCTAGTGCTAAGTGAAGTACTAAGTTTTATATTAAAATATGTATGTTTAGGTTAAGGTATATTTCTATGGGCCTAAGTTGCCTGAAATAAATGGTATTATTATTATTAAAACCAGGAGTTTTACCGTCGGCATCGGTAACCCACGAATGCACGACAACAATAGAGCGGTCCTGCGCACGCGCCCGCGCCGCGGCGCGGCGCCGCCGCCGCTTGCACAAGATCCGATTACTTTCGGGCGATTTCCTCAATTCTGCCGATTGTTTGTTTGTTTGCCCAACGGGAGCAATAGAGAAATACCATACTCAATAGGTAATACAACAACAATGGGGCTTTCTTTAAATCACTGAATTGTGTTTAAATTTGTGCCGGAAATAATTGTTGCTTGTTTTCCTTTGTGTGATTAGTGATTACGTTCATTGGTATCGCCATAGCCGTTTTACTTTGGTCGTATCGTCTACTTTTCACATCGGTTGACGCAAAATCCCTCTTCCCACTTTCGAATAGCCGTGAGGTTTCACGCCCGTAAAAGGGAACGATAGGCTGAAGATCTGTCTGCTACAAATCACATAGTGTGATTACCAGTCCATCTAAAAACAGTAATGCTTAAGAGGAAAGCGGGAATTAGTCAGAAATTGCATTGCGTAATAAACCGTGATGAAAATATAATTGAATCATCGCCATTTGTTCAAGCATCAACACTCGACTACCCTGCTACTACCGCACTACAGCGCGCTACAATTATAACGACCAAATATTCGCAAATCATTGCCTAACAAACACCGTGCGCCGTGCACGGGGCGACAATGCGACCGTAACGCACCTCCGTGCGACAATCGCAGCAGATTGACGTTTACTACCGTTATAAACGTAACAAACGTATTGTGGAGATGCAGTTGTTTGTTGTGATGTAAGATACAAGAGATAGCGATTTTGGTATCATGAATATTTGCTCCTGCTCCTCCATCTCATTAGATCCTATTTCATGTGGCAGTATTTCAATACGTAGTCGTGTGCAGATTTCATTATTAGCTTTGCATTAGTGTTTGTACTCGAAGGTTACTTAGAAATTGTGTCAGAGGATGAGCAGCCCATCATGGGTAAACAAAAACCTGGTCGCGGCGACAGAAAAACCTTGTCCAAGCATTATTCTATACTTACGGAACGATCCTTCCGAGCGTCGAACATCCGTTTCTTATTAGGAGACCCAACTTGAGTAGCACGTTTATCAGCGGTTTGAGAATACTATTTAAACCCGCTCCGCCTCCATTTTACACCACAACCCACCTTCATTCAGCGTTTCCTCGAAGCATTGATTGAAGTATACACATGTTATGGAGAGCACCCTGCTATGCTCAGCGCACGCACGCTCGATCATTCCGAATACTATGACAATACAACTCGACCGCTTTTGATCGCCATTTCAAACGCATGACGTTGAGTTATGACGACTTTACGATTATTGCGAATGAGTTTACAATGTTAGGGATACACGCGATATTTTTGGGGGAATTCGCGATTCAAATGTTAGGGGAATAAGCGAAAATTGTTTGTGAGTGATATTTGAGTGTAGTGGCGCGTGCTACTATTTTGAGTATACAAATATTGTGTTAGGGCTTGAGCATGTTGACTCTTGACAAGAGTACTTTGGTAAATTGATGATTTACGGTATGAGAGGGTCTACTTAACAAAGCTCCGAAACTGGCTCTCAGACCATGAGTCACGTCTAATCTGCTTACGATTTACTGGCAGTTACTCAATATTACCTAATCATCCACCATCAACTACGTTTACACGCATCAATCAAATGCATCGGCTTTAAGCCGGGACCACTGCGCCAATTTATCTAAGAAAACATATTAGTATAAGTTTTTTCTAACAAAAATGTTAGGCCACCACCTCAAATCGGTTAGCTAACAATGTTGTGTTTGTAAAATATGAAAACATGGCGCAGCGGACTCGACTTAATGCATGAAACGACAGATTAGAGGAATACAGATCCACGCAGACGCAACTCTATCTAATCTAATCTGAAACAGCTTTTCAATAGGTATTGTTAAATATACAAAAAAATTACAATTCTGAGCTCAGCTTTGATACAGACATCATAAAATAAACAGAATCTCCTAACAAGACACTTCTGAGTCTGACATAAATAAATGACGTTATTCCAATAAAAATAGCATTTCCCCGGGGACTACGTTAGAAATGTTTAATTCAGAACAGGTTTAGTACAAAGCCGGTCGCGGGCCCCGGCCCACAATGCCATACGCTCATTTATATCACTCACGCCGAACAAATGGGGTAAGCACAATGCTGGCAGGGCTATTTCTCAAACAACCCTTTGTGATACAAACTTTTTCTAATATATTCAAAGTAGGGTCAGTAACCCGATGCTTTGATGCTAGCAATTTATTTGCAACAAATCTTTTTTTCGGAAAACAAATTATAATGTGTGCTCTTTTTTGTCTATGAAATGTTACCTACACGCAGAGGTGCGAACGTTTCGGTTGTTTATTTTTAACGTTTGCTGTTACATATTTTTGCTGGCAATATTTATCGATATGAAACTGTCTGGACGATTATTCCCACGCTCGCGGTCACGACTCGCAATTACCCTTTGCTACGCTAGGAGGGGCTCGAAATTATGGAGAAAAACAACAAAAATACTATCGAGAAACACTTTACTAGACTTACTTTACTGTTATCTTGCTCATTTTGTGAGCTACCTTTTCCAGAACTCCATTATATTACAAGTAGGTAAAATATTCACTTATGAGAACTTGAACTTTTTTTTGTTTTTTTATTTATTCTGGCTTAACGAACATTAACATTTTGTCAGAGAAGGCATTAGTTAACTACTTTATAAAATCACTAGCAGCCCGTCCCGGCTTCGCACGGGGTAGTTTTTCTACACCTTCGGTTACATTGTTCAAATTTTACCAAGGATCCCTAATTTTTTTCAAAATGAAATGTAGCCTATGTCAAATTGGAAGAATGTAGCATTCTATTGGTGAAAGAATTTTTTAAATCGGCCCAGTACTTTTTGAGCCTATTCATTACAAACATACAAACATACAAAAATAGGTACAAATCTTTCCTCTTTATAATATTAATAATAATAATAATATAATATATATATATATAAAATAAAATAAAATAAAATAAAATCATTGAACCTCATTTTACTTAGAGAAAACAAAACAAAATAATAACTTTTAAGAATGAAAACAATAACAACTCAAATAACTATCAAATAACTGTCAACATCCTAACATTATGCCATAGCACGTTTAAGTTAAAGTTCAGTCACGTCTCCACAAACCGTATCAAATAACTAGGCATGAAACCAGTCATCATAATATTATATCGTGTGGAGTGCAAATGTCTTTGAGACGGAAACGAGCGGCGTTAATCCCATGATACCGCAGTGCAGGCGGGCAGTGGTTACGACCCAGTAGGTATAGTGTGTAGCAGAAATGTGTGCTCATATTGAAGGGTGTGGTACAGCCCATCAAAACGCGAGAAAATAATCAGCTGTCCCATACATTTCATTGAAGTTTTGTATGGGACAGTTGATTATTTTTTCGTGATTCCGGTGTTGTTTCTATGAAGAAAGTTATTGAGTTTGATGGTCTGTACCACGCCTTTAAATATGACCACACATTTCTGATACACGCTGTATAAGTTTATAATCTATGGCTACAACTGTCCACGGATTAACTCGTACTCATTTTATAGCTGCGGGATTGCCTGCATGTTGCTGTGGGCTGGAAAACTACTTCGAACTTGGAAGAAGCTTAAATTAGTTGATGTTAATAATCTTGTTTCTTTTTATTGCATATTAATTGTATCAGTCCATTACTGCATAACTGGACCCAAGAGATATCGTTGTAGATAGATCAACTTAACGCCTGACTGTTCACATACATAATACAACAACAAACCTGACGTGACCTGACCTGACTGTTCAACTAATTCTGTTGTAAAAAAAACAGATAATTTGGAAAGAATTTAAATATTTAGTGATAAGGAAAATCTTTAAAGCGCTCTTCCTATCTCCTACTTATTTAAAAAAAGATCTGTACCAGACAGGGACCTTCTTTTTATTAATACTTACCACCTGAATGTGTACATTATGGGTTGCAATAAAGATTAATTGAATTGATTTTTTTTGATTTGATATGTTCATAAAAACTGTCTTCAACTTTCAATCAATATGCACAATAATATGAAACCTGGTTCAAACTACCTTCTTCATCATACAAATGTTTGATTGTGTTAAGTAGTAGTACCGTATTTAAATGATTTGGTGGTTGGCTCCACGGTAGTAAAACTGAACACTAATCCCTACTAATATTATAAATGTAAAAGTAACTCTGTCTGTCTGCTACGTTTTCACGCCTAAATCGCTGAGTCAATCGTCATGAAATTTGGCAAAGATATAGCCTGGGATATGGAGAAGGACATAGGCTACTTTTTTATGCGATAACCGACATCCACGCGGGCGCAGCCGCGGGCAAAAGCTAGTGATTTATAAAACCTTAATGAAATATTCACTAACCTGAAAGATATAACGTTAGTTTTCCAGTAGGTACCTACATATATCTACCTCTACTTAAGATTCGTTTAAAGTATCTACGGAATTCAATTAGTATTTAGTACTCGTATTTACCATAAGAGCAACAAAGTGCTAGAAAACCATTAAATTTGGCAACACTATTAATACCACCAAACAATACTAATCACCATAAAAAATAAAATGATTATAAATACATTAAGGCTGACTACAAACGTTCCTACTGATTAAGTTAAGTGGTTACATGTTAGCGGTTATTGAGTTAATCCCATGGGACTATGTCCTGACCAAAATAAGCAAACGTGCGGAACTTAACTAAATTAGATAGACTGGGTTGAAGCAAAACTACAGCACAAGCACAAAGTTACGTTATTTAATATCACTATACATAATATCGACAGTCGAGACGGATATTTCGTAAAATGTTTCAATGAGACTGAGGTATGATTAGCAGAACGACGATGAAGGCAGAAAAAATTCAGCGAGGTACTGCGATTTTGCTTTAATACTAAAAGATGTATCAGCAACGCGTTATCTGGTATCTTGATGTCAATGATGACATAGCAATACACACTATCAATAAAATTCACTTACAAATTGACGTATTTACATGTACTAGGAGTGAACTCGCAAGGGTACTATTATTTGTGCTATGCTACACATAAGTTGTGATAGGTTAGGCAAAATATGTTTTTGTATTGTATATAAATGTGTAATATTAAGTACCTATTAAATGTTAATCTATACTAATATTATAAAGAGGTAAAGTTTGTAAGTTTGTAAGTATGTACATATGTAGGGGCTAATCTCTGAAACTACTGAACGGATTCAGAAAATTATTTTTGTGTTTGATAGCCCAATTCCTAGGGAAGGTTATAGGCTATTTAACATCACGCTGCGAGCCGGGCAAAAAGAAAAAAAAGTCAGAAAGAACGCTATGTGAAAACGAAGTAATAGCGCGGGTAGGCAACGGGGTGTGACGCGGAGGGTCGGGAGCCGAAATTTCACGGGGACGAAGTCGTGGGACAGAAGCTAGTAAGTTATATAATAGCGGTTCTGTGTTATTATATGTATGAGATTTATATAATTTAGGATAGGTAGTACCTATGTTATAGATGTTCCTTATTAGGTTAATTTAATATTGCAAGTATATAAATACCACACCATCGCATTAGGTTAATCCTGTTATGATAGTTGTAAATAAATAAAGAAATAAATAAAATAGCTGGACTTCGGATAAATCACGGTCGTCAAGCCTGTAGGCAGCCTAACAGCGCGGCGCGTATGCATTGTGCATCCCGCACTCATTAGCGTGCGTGACGTCACCGCTCCTAATGCCGCGCCGCGGCCGGTGCAACACTGTACCGCTCATTCATCGAGCGCTTTAACTTTTTACCGCGTTTGTTCCGCTCGCGAATTAACGATCGAGATAACCATAAGTAGCTCCATTACAGGTTTCACTAGGAAAAAAAGAAAAGTTACTTACCGACTCATAATTGGTACTAGAAAATTGTCGAGCCGTATAGAGCTGTTAATTAGGTACAAACATTTAACTGATTCATAAAAAATATTGATACAACATAAATATAACATTTGATTGCGAAGGAAATGACAATATGAGTAAGATTTATCGTCCGTTTATGGATGTTGAGTTTTTGTTGACATTTTCAATCGTTCTATGGAGATAGATACTGCTATAAATTGTCTTAATCGTTCTCGAAAAATCTCTAAGGTATTTTCTTAATGGAATCTCATCCAATCCAATAACCATCTGGTTTCGCTAACCAGGTGACCCAAAGTGGTCAGATTATCTCGTTCAGCCAGTAGAGCGGATGATGGCGGCAGGTGGAGGAAAGTGGTGGAACGTTCGGAATCGAAAGTTTAGCCACATTCTGCAGTCAAAGTGAAGCATTTGACAGTTTAGTGTTACTGTATAAGTGATGAGCACTCACCCGGAAATCTAGATGAAAGTCGATTAATGTTCCAATAGTTTTTGTCCTAAATGACAATCATCTGTTTTTCTCAGCTGTTCGTACTGTTCATTTGTCCTCTATTCCAACAGTTTAGTCACTGCATAGCAGATGAAATTCAAGATATTTTCTTTGCTGTTTTATTTGTAAAGGAGCCACAGGGAACCAGCAAATAAGCCTTGCCTTGCCTTATAAATGCCTTAAAATTCTGAAAGAAATTATCCCTTTGATGCTGTGTGTAGATATTACCGTTAATGTACCTAGCATTAATAAGAACCAATTAGCTGCTTAGTGAGGTGTTACTTTCTTATTACCTATTCATTATTTATTTACCTTTGTGCAGCTGTATGATGTTTCCAATTTCCTTTCGACCAAACCCGCACGTGCATTTGGAAAAATGCCAGAACTCTAGACTGACTAGAAATTCCCATATGGCACAAGACTTGGTAACCTTAGTAGACACATGATAGAAAGAAACATTTATAAAAACCACAGATATTTTTTGTTTATAATTCTATAAATTGCTAAAGTGCTAAGTAACAATACAGAATTTGATGGATTTTCTATTCTTGTAAAACGGTAAAATACTTCGGTAGTATTTTACCGTTATTTTATCTAATAGTTTTGAAGAAAAATAGAAACAATATCACTGTGCGCTCTCAAGTTCATTAAAAATCAATCAAAGAAGCTCGTAACGTAATAACTAATAACAACTAAATCACAAAAACTCATTCACCTGTCTCAACAGATGTATGGTCGATGACTCATCAGTTCTCTGGCTCGACTTCACGCATGCGCACACCGTTCACCGTGATGGGTGACAATCTGCGCCTGACCACACCCTCGTGGGATTCAGGGCATCCTGAGGTCTATTTGTAATATTGTGGGAACGCTTAGTAACCATGTGAATGTTGTAGGGAAATAGACCAGTGGTTATGTTGTTACACAGTTTAAGTATAGATTACCTAATCTTGTTCAGTTTCGGCACCATGTGATTTTTTTGATGCAATAGGTAAACATGGGGTATATTTCAAAAATGCACCTTACGGATTGAACGTGGACACCAGAACATTTCATATGCTAAGTAAAGTTCAATGTTTCATTTCCATTTTGATAGAATTATCGACCTCACCTTATCGCTCAATTCCAATGTCTACTAAACTAACTACAAATAATGGCTACTATTTTTTTTTTCTTTTAACCTGCTCACACATTCCTGCTCGGGTGTTGTTGCCTGTGAACTCTGCGTCACGGCGCATGCGCGCGCCCTCCGCCCTGAGTGCTCGCGCACCTGTCCGTATCCGTAACGCTCCGCGCGCCACACTTGACCAAATGTTACTGGCCTTAGTTACAAGTGCAATGACTTTAGCTCCGGTTCGTAATTCTATAATAATGTTTAAGTGATTTAACGGAAAATTGGTGCGATTCACGAAATCTTTGAGTTTGAAAAGCCGGGTCCGCTGCGCCAATTTATATAACAAAACATGTTAGTAAAAGTTTTTGCTGACAAAAATGTTAGGCCACGCCCTCAAATCGGTTAGTTGTTATGTTATGTGTTTGTGAAACATGAAAACATGGCGCAGCAGATCCAGCTTTACGCTGATATATTGTTCCTACTCGCGGAATAGGCCTTTTATTGGGAATACTAAAGAATTATATTTATAGGTAGCAACAGATTCGTGCAAAACAAGATTTTGAAACCTTGGATTAAAATTATTCCAATTTAGATTCGAGTGATGAAATTGACAGCACGGTTGGCGCAGTGGTTAAGCGAGTGGCTGCTGTGCTGCGTGTCGTGGGTTCAATTCCCGCACGGAATAAATATTTGTATGACCTAACAGTTGTTGTTCCGGGTCTGGCTGTTTGTGTATGTGAGTTTGAATGATTGTAGACGCACCCACAATACAGGAGAGAAAAAAAACTATGAATATATCGAGGTGAATCAGGCTAAAAATATAAATCGTTTATTTGCTAAATAATGTAAGTAAATGGATTTTCTATAAATAGTCCCGATACATTTTACCATAATGGCACGCAAAATTTTCAAATATTTAAATTGATGATAATATTCTTATTAATAAACGGTAAGCTAATCTAAACATTACAAAAAAATCATACTTAAAGATTTTAACAAATTATCCTCAAGCTATGAAATCTTCTAATGATATTACTGCGAAAGTATTGCGCTTTTCCACCATCACAGTTGCTTGGTGAAATCGCGTCGATCGCCACCACTATCTAACGGCTAATGTGATAGAGTCTTTACGGGATAATTAGCAAGATATCTGTCGGCGGTATCTTGTATAATTAATTAGAGACAAGTGTACCAGTGGCAGCCACTACCTAGGTGTAAGACAGGTACGGTGAAAAAGTTCGCTTTCCAAGGAACTTGTTGCTGTGAGACGTGAGTCATCTCCGTAAATGTTACTGGAATGCCGCAATTGAGGGAGGTTGAAGTTTAATTATCTTTGATAATGTATGTGTGAACGTGGGTCTTCATTAATGGTTTGCACCTACGAGCAGGGCTTGTTAACGTTGCCAAATAACAAAATACTAACCGTTACGTAACGTTAAATTTCAATCTTATACCTACTAACGTTACAAAAATTTAACGATACTTGATAACATTACCAGTAATATAACGTTAATTAACATGATCAAAAATACGATAGCTAACGTTAATTTAGCTACGTTGCCATTCTGTGGAGGCGCGAGGGCGGGTTCCCGCCGCGCCGCACGCCCCAGACCCCACAACTTACATCTCACCCGTTTAAAATAATGATAAAATTAATAGTCGCATAAATAACGTTAAATCGATTACCGTTATTTTAATAATAACGTTAACTCTTCAATACAAGGTAACGTTATGAAAATTTACCGGTATTTAAAGCCCTGCCTACGAGTGCTAAACTATTATTTCACGTTCACGTGTTCACTCACATTCGTAATGCCAATGGCTGAGAAGTTCGTTACAATAATCTGCTTTATGATGGTCGACATTTTTGTAATGTATGTTTCGCTCGTGCTGCCTATAATTTTGTTTTACCTTTGTTTTTCTTCTGAATGAAAGCATTCTTAATTTCATCTGCCAGCCTTTTGGTCAGCTTCCACTCTTGATGTAAATAAATCCAACTAGTTTTTTTTCCTTTTTTTTTTTCGATTTTCTGTATCTCACAATAGAGACGATCAACGCTTCAAAGTTTGTTAGACCCATGCCTCTCATGTTCGCCTTAAATCATACCATAAAGAGAATGACGTCACAATTCTGATTCAATTGAACCCGAACTATAAGCGTAACAACAGTTCATTGGTATCATAACGTGCGTGCCTCATCGATCGGCTGCGCGGGCGCAGGCTCCCGCTGCGAGAGTTAGGTCGCCATCACGCACTTGAGATCTACTGATATTGCGCTATTTCTTGAGAAACCGCTGCAAATGTGCGTAATATATAGCATTCAAATGGGACTGTTTTTAATATTATAGTAGCGGCTTATTTATACTATTTTAATGGCAAAAATATCATTCGAAGTAAAACTGTTTGAGATATTAAAAAGTTGTAAACGCTTGAAATGTTTGTGAAAAGTTTAATAACTATAGTAGGCATACCAAATAAGGTGAAATGAATGAATGTTCGTATTAAACTTTAATTAAAAATCTGTTTTTTCGCCTACGAGTAATACAATTATATTTTTTTGGCTACTTTTAGAACGTTCCACACATTAGTGAAGCAATTTCTAAGTATTTTTACTACAGCTGCGTAATGGTGTCTCTCAGTTCAAGACACCAGAACTCCAAAAAATATCATGGACTCTTCAAGTAAAGAAGCATTGCGTATATTAGTATCCGCATTGCACAAGTTTGGTGACAGCAGAAAGCCTAGTAAAACCTATGTTAAGTAGGTATGTTCACCACAGGATACAGTTATGTTGATGTATGTATGTGTAGAACGGTCCAACAGAACCCCATTCATACAAAACGATAAACAATGTTGTTTACTATGCCTTAATATTTCTTAAGGTACTATTGTTGGTAACAATAAATCTAGTTTTGAACAGAATAATGATAATTATCATTTAACCGGTAACTATCGCTTTTAATGTGAAGTATGATGTAAATATTTAAAGCGTTAATAATAAATCAATCATTCAATAAACTGTCTATGATTTTGAATTAATCGTGGGGTTCAAGATTATTCTACTAATTTTCGAACAGAATAATTTAAACTTATTTGTATAATAGCAGCAAAATGAGATAATTCTGCTAATACGGATATGTCTATTGTTCAACCTAATATTTAACTTTGTTTACATCATTCATGTCATTACAACCTCCAGTCATGCATCAATCAATGAGGAACACCGTTTATGGCGGAAATGTAAAGAGGAAACGATTCGTCGGTAGGAGCATTATGGTCGCTGAAGCGTCACCAATGTCTCCGGTCGCGGGGTGGCGACGTCGCTGGTCGCCGGTTGCTGGTTATTACTACGAGTAACTGCATGGTCCATGAGCCTCACTTCCGTTCATTATGAATGACATTAAATGTTCACTTGTTAAGTCTTCAATTAATTATGAATTACGTCTCAGGTCGAATGGGACGAACGCCTTACCCTTGGCTTTCTTTGAGACACGACATGAGTCCGATTCTTCATATAATTTTCTTGAACGTTGACAGATTGTTAGGTTGTGAACAGGACAGAATGCTAGTTATTAAGTGTAGTGTTTGATTATTAGAAGTGGCGAAGGAAATGTTCACTTAGGAGTTGTCAAAGTTAATTGTAGGGATCCATCATATTATGTAGATGTTAACAAACGTACTCGTATGTGCTAAGACTTTAAGCAGCGCTCTTTCGGTTTTGAATACCAAGGTATTGCTACACTAGACCACTTTCTACGTCAATTCACCTGACGATCCTCAAACAATCGGCTGAAGATCATCTGCCTAGCCTAATCGGCTGGAGATACACTCACTTAAAGAGTCGTGATCATTATTATTCGATTAGGGACCACACAAGTTAATCTATCCAGTATTTCAACATAATATAAGTAAATCAGCGAGTCTTACTAAATCACAATCGATATCGTAGTCGATTAAATTATCGTTCGGAAACACCCACGGCTCGTAACTCCTTTAAGGGAATAAACACAAATGTTTTGTAGTTATCAGTTAGTTTCAAGTAGTTTCTACTGCATTGCCAACTATGTTTATTTATGTGAATAATTCATGAGTTTTAAAACATAATATATTCAGTAGTGATAATGCTCGTTCAGAATTGAGGTACACTGAAAGGCAAGCGATGTTATGGGGATGTTGGGTAAGTTTGATTAGTTGACCTGATGAGATCATGATGACGAGCATGTGACAAGACAAGTGTTAAGTATGTAATGTAAATGGCTGTAAGAAAAGAGCCAATCCAAAGAAACAATAGATGGCTTGCAAACTGAGGCCCATAGAGATGTGTGGAAGATTTTCAGAAGTCTAGATAATTTTTGGGTCATCAATTATCAAAACCAGTTTTCAGACTGTTTATGACGATGGCTCGGCAGCTGTAAATAAAAAATTAAACAAATTGAATTGCACAAAGAAAGTATAACTTTATTGGCGTTATAATGTTGAAACCACACATGCCGCAGTATCATCCTAACTGAGGGCCCCAGAATTATACACAAAAAAGATTAAAAAACATCTTTCTTGTCTGCGGCCGCTTTGCCGACCGGTTTGCTCCGGCGCACTTTTGAATAATTTCTCTTGATACCAGTGACTTGATACCGTACGGACGGAATTATTCCGTTTCGATAGTCCACGTGCTGTTATCTGGAGCGACGTACTCCACAATGTTACAGAAAACACTTTTTGTGTGTGTTTTAGTTCATTTAAGTTGTACAAACTGTGCTGATAGGCTTGGTTCTAAATTGGATGCTAATTAACGTTGGATAGCATGCAATTTGTAAGACTCGGTAGTACCGATAGCGAGAAGAGCTGCTACATGAAGCACTGTGTTTTGGAGTCGTGAACGGTGAATGGTAACTTATTCCTGTTCTAACTGGCTGACTGGATGAATTGCGGATCGTATATACCCAAATAATACCTATGTCGCGATTCTAGAATACCTTTATAAACCGTAATACGTAGTCAAGACTTGCGGGCCATTCATTTTACCTTTTCAAATGAAGAAATAGTGCCTAACATGAGTTTTGTATTTAGGGAGTCTGCTCGCTATTATGAAGCAGTTAAAAAAATTATAAGATGGTGCTTCATCGTTGACAGGAGTTTTTTTAATCTTTTCGGTCAACGGTCACATCATTTTGAATTCTCGACTAATCGCTGGCGGCTTCTACCATATTTCAGATAGTAACAAATCCGATACATCACGCGGATGTCCGCGACGCGACGCGACGAAGAAGTTAATCCTCAGTAATCGAGCGTTTCATGCAATAAACATAGCGGCTGTCGCGGAGTGATTTACGACAGTGGCGCAAGCGCAGCCTCACGCTTGCGAAACTATCAATAACGTACTGAGAAGAACAGTTTCTAGGCTGTTTTATGCAGGTGGAATACCTCTTATTGTTAACCTTCAAAGGTTAGAGGGGCACCGAAGACCTGAAACGGCTTTAGGATCCGAAAGTGCACGCGGAAGGTAGAAAACTGGGTGTTGAGACTCTACTTAGGAGAGCCCTATCTCCAGTAACAATGAGGGTTTTCTAAACTGCCGCTCAAAAAAAGTTATAAGCAAAAAATTGAAAATACTTCGAACTCGCTATACAAATCTCTAAAATGAGACATCGCCGCCATCAGCAAGTTTTGATCAAGATAATTCAGTAGAAATAGCGTATAGTATGGGTGCTACATAGTTTAGGTACACCTCTGACCTGCCTCTCCGCCTAACCGCCTGGCATAACGTCACGACCGTATGTTATGTTATGTTACAGTTAAGGTCTACTTGTGTACTTCAGTGTTTATGATTGTGTGGCTTTGAATAGACAATCAAATCATTGCAAATGACGCAGGTGTTGAGACAGTATCATTATATCAGGAAGGTAGGCTGTAGATACCGTAGGTCCCTTGTTTCCATAGGCAAACTAATGTTGCTTCATTACATTATATTAACATATCAGACGATATCTATGGTGAATCCGTCCACGATATGTTGCATTTATTTCATACTAGCTTGTGTCCATGACTTTGGTCGCCTAGAAGTCGTAAGACACCACAATATTTGATCCATACAAAACGTATGAGAAATTGAATTTCCTTCATATATTTTTTTTTGTGGTTTTTCCGCATGTTTTATAGTTATTCTGCTATTCGGGGCGGAGAAAAATCCAGCAAATCAAACATCATAAAAAACAGTCCAGCCGTTCTTGAGTTATGCATGGTGTAACTAACCCGACTTTGTTTTATAAATATTTCAAAGTCAAACCATTTATTTCAAAAAGGCACATAAACGGCACTTTTGAACGTCAAAATGGTTTGGGCTTCCCTTGCCCCTTGGATCTTGCCCCTAATTGCCTACGTGTATCTACTCACCCCCTTGAATATTAGATACCCCAAATCGCACCCGACTGTTAATAAGTTTTACATAAGTTTGTTAAGTTGCACTCTTAAGATTATTTTTTTTTATTTTTTATTTTTTTTCTTAAAACTTAAATAGTGTCTTCTTGGGTTTTAATGGTGAAGATTGAAATAAAACTGCACATTACAGAAAAATTGATCTAATTCTAGTTGCCCCTTCCAAAAAGTAGTTTCATATCGAGAAGAATGGGCAAGAAAATCCAAAGCTCTTTAAAAAAAATTTGTATACATTCATACTAATATTATAAATGTGAAAGTAACTCTGTCTGTCTGTCTGTCTGTATGTTACTTTTTCACGCTTAAACCGCTGAATCGATCGTCATGAAATTTGGCAGAGATATAGCCTGGGATATGGAGAAGGACATAGGCTACTTTTTTACGCGATAACCGACATCCACGCGGGCGGAGCCGCGGGCAACAGCTAGTTAAATTATATAATTAAGTAGTCGCATATGTGAAGACGATGCACCTAGAATTAAATTACTACATCACAATAGGCAACAAGAATTAAAAAACCGGCCAAGTATGTGTCGGGTCACGCCCAATTAGGGGTTCCGTAGTTGGAATGAATTTATCCCAAGAACAAACTTAACATTGTAGTTGAAAAACAAGTTCTCCCATACATTCCAACTATAAATGTATATTTGTACGCCCAATATTGAGAGATTTACCATGTTATATTAAGACCATAGACTTTTTATAGGTTTTCCTGTAATCTATAAGTAATGAACTATTTTCTGTATTTGTTTTCAACATTTTTGGCTGAGTAGTTTCGGAGATAAGGCCAATTTTCATCTATTTTCTTAAATAACTTTAAAAATATTTATTTAAAAAAAATATTTTTATTTTTTCTAAAATCCTTATAATATTAAGTCCTTTCATTTGATATGTCACACGGTACAGTTTGCATAAAAAAAAAAACAAAAATTCAAAATTCATTTATTTTCGATACATATTCGTGTCTGGGTCACAAAAGTTCATATGTGTACTAAATTTCAACTTCATCGGTCTAGTAGATTCAGAGCAAATGGGCTGTGACAGACGGACAGACAGACAAACAGACGGACGAGTGATCCTTTATGGGTTTAATTTTTTTCCTTTTGGGGTATGGAACCCAAAAAATTAAGCAATGATTGAATAATATTAATTATGATAAATTGTTTAGGTAGACGATAAAAGTGTGACGATCTAAAATCGAATGTCAAGATTTATTTTTTAAAGAGTTGTCAATCCAGATCGAGGAATTCCGTGAACAGTTAAACAAACATGCTTATAAAGGCTACCATACACATTAAATAAAGAATGTATGCATATCATTAAAATATACCGAAGTAGGTGTTAATATAATATCTGAGATTTACGACGAGTATTAATTCAAATAAATTCATAGGAAAATGCTCGTATACTAAACATAATTATATAATTTACTATCTGCCGGTATATAAATAAAGAGCAGCCTTTTTTACGACCTTTCGTGCACATAAGAGTTGTAAATTGTTTATTTATGCAAATATCGCAAGAATATATTTTAGTGATAAATAACTATCGGTGGCAAGCGTGTCTCCAACCAGGAGTCTATAAACATAGGTGGAATCCGCACTGGGCGTGCAGTGAAGAATTCTACATAACATTTATCTTGGGAATCTAAGACGGGGTGTTATGCAGGTTGCACCTGACCTCTCGGAATTCACAATGACCATGTGAATATCTAGAGACTTTCGCGAAGATGTGAACTGTCGATGGCAAGAGGCTAATAACAGTTTATCTTTTTAAATGTGCTTTCCTATTAAGAGTGTTGTCACCGGTCCACTAGCGCCACTCCTCCTTAAAAACATATTATCTCGTGACTGACAAGGAATTATGAAAAACGGCTCAATCAACTATATCGGTAAGTGTGTCTAGAATTTTCTAATACCTTTTATAAAGTTTCATATTGAGACACGAAGCAACAAAATACGATCTAGAGGAATGTGGCCGTTTTTATTTAGATCGAATTTTGTTGCTTCGTGTTCCTGTTACGTTTTCACGCCTAAACTGCTAAACCATGAAATTTGGCAGCGATATAGCCTGGGATATGTAAAAGGACATAGGCTGCTTTTTTACGCGATAACCGACATCCACGCAGGCGGAGCCGCGGCCAAAAGCTAGTTATCTATTGGGGGAACGCTACCCACGATTTTCCGACAAAAAATGCTTGGGATCCTTACTAACTATTCATGTAATTTTTGACGTTCAAAAGTGCATCTTCGTGCCTATTTGAAATAAATTATTTGACTTTGACTTTGACTTTGTATTGGAAATCAGAGTGGGTACTCGTTTTAGTTAAGCTTTTATGGCTATAGTAATCGTCATAATGGCAGAGACGCTGGAACAGTTAGACCACATGCTGCACAGCCTAAATGGAGCTTCACTCGGCGGGTTGGCTTTGGCATGCATTTGGACAAGACGAAAGTCATGTACAATTCTCACGTCCTGCCGAGTCCAATCTACATCGAAGGGTCGCTTCTCAAAGCGGTGAAGGAGTATGTCTACCTTAGGGCAAGTTATCCAGTTCGGTAGACACAACTTTGAGAAGGAAGCCGACAGGAGGATCCGGTTGGGATGGGCTGCGTTTGGAAAACTCCGTCAAGTCTTTTCGTCGCCTATCCCGCAATGTTTGAAGACTAAGGTCTTCAACCAGTGCGTCCTACCCGTTATGCTATATGGTGCCAAAACGTGGACACTGACAGTCGGGCTGGTCCACAAATTCAAGGTCGCTCGGAGTTTCTTCGAAGGATAAAATCAGAAACGAATTTATCCGGAAAAGAACTGGAGTTACCGACATAGCTTGCAGAGTAAGCAAGCTGAAGTGGCAGCGGGCTGGCCATGTTTGTCGAAGTACCGATGGCCGGTGGAGCAGACGAGTCCTGAAGTGCAGACCGCGTATCGGCAAGCGTAGTGTGGGACGCCCCCCAGCTAGATGGACCAACGACCTCAAAAAGGTGGCTGGGACAGACTGGATGCGGAAGGCGGAGGACAGGGTGTTGTGGCACAGCCTGGGAGAGGCCTATGTCCAGCAGTGGATTGCGATAAGCTGAGTTGATGGACTCGTTTTGTAGGTAAACCTGCGGGATGATGGTGGATGGAATCTATGTCCATCACTGGATGGGCATATATTTTCCGCAGTGGCAGCCTTAGTGAAGTGACGCACGGAGGCACTATTAGTCTATTCACTGATAGTGGCATAACAGTGAATCTCATGAATCATGAACACATTTGGATATTTTGGAACGGCACATGTTAGCTTGGCTATACCATCATTTATATTGCCTACACCTTATACAAAGCACGTTTATATCTAGGTATTGTTTTACTAGATGCTTGCCTCGTGTCTCCGCTTGCTTGGGTTTTATACAAAAATATTAGTCAGAATTGTACGGGAAGAGGCTCTTAGTTCTCGTGCATAGACTACAAGTTCTCTAGCTTGATATTATGGCTTGCCATGTACATGTTTTGTAAACCGAAACCTAAATAAACTAAACTGCCTCACAACAGCCGTATACAATCCGCATTAAGGCTCGTACAGACACGCGCGATATCGCGGCCGCGACAGGCACCGACACACAGTGGAACGAATGTATGGGAGCGGTTGGACGTAGACATGTCCGAAAAATAAGAGTAAAATTATGACAAACTAATGATGCCATCTTATTCGATTACTTAATGCCTTCATAAATTGTGGTGATGAATTTCTTCATAACTCCCATATTTCGGGAGTAATTTGAGAAAATGTGAAATTTTACTATGAAAATGAGTGTATCGAGCTCTCTCCCTCCTGATTCCGGGCTTGTTTCAAGTAGCGGTCTCTAATATCATAATGCTATTACTAAGAGCTATATTTAATACTAAGACACATAGTGCGCCAAATGTGCACTTTCTGGGATAAAAGGAAATGAAAATTTAAAAAAAAAAACGTTTTTTCCCCATTTGTATTTACTTTAAACCGCAGACAGACTTATTAAGAGGTCTATAAATATATTATATATATACAGAAATATATATTAACAAAAATATTCACAAGAACTGATGAGAGTATGACTTTTAAGTAAGTTGATAATAAATTACCTAGTTTCATTAAAAGTACAATAAATAATTAAGATGTAAGCTCTAATTTACTAAGTTACACATTTTAAAACAATAACATCATTTAATTATCTTCGTCATCATCATCATCATCAATTAATTCAAATTCAGAATCGATGTCCGCTAAATCATTTATGTTAACAAATTCGATATCACTTTTCTCAGAATCCGTAAGCTCATAAAATTCCTTAAAAGAAGATTTTTTTACAAACTTATTTCCTTTTGGACGGATACTTGTAACAAGTGGATCAGAAGACAGTAAAAGATTGTGCATAATATCTTCATTGCATGAGATACTGCTATGCTTTCGAGAATGCCCCTCTCTATATTTTCTAAAATCTTTATTTCTAGCCTCAGATGCCTCTTCGGATAGAAAACCAATGGGCACAATTGACATGTTCTGAACTATGTCTGGCCCATGCATTAAAATTTTATGAAGTGAAGAAGGCATATAATACCATGGGTATAACTCCACGTAAAGCTTAGCAGTATCAAAGCAGAACTCTCGGAATTTAGTTACGTTGATCTTCTCTCCTGATGAAATACACTGCAAGATCACACAGATTTTTCTTAAAAGCATAGCATCTATTCCGGTCAGTTCAGCAGATTTAGTGTAGTTTTCAAAAAATCTCCTTGCCGAGTTGCCATTGTTGGTGGATCCACTGCCTTGTTTCACAACATCGAGAAGTAAGCCCGTTTCTCTTCTTACAGCCTCTTGAACTCTTTTCTTCCTGTCATCAACTTGCCTTTTTGCTATATCACCCCTTACTTGCCATGATTTTATGTCTAATTTGTAGGAAATGTGTAATAAGCATTCCATTGAGCGAATCCAAGCGTGAAGGGTGCTTAAGCTATATTTATACATGTCCTCGTTTGCGTGTTTATCTTTGATTAACTCTAAATTATTCATTTCTTTAGGACAAGCCTTGCATATGTCACACACTGAAGCTGCTGTATTGGATATAATGGAATGAATTTTACCATCAATCATTGTCAACAGCAGTTGGTGTTTGACACTAATTCCATCAGTGATGGTGGATGGAGTTAAGGCTTCAATCTCTGCTTCGATTTCAGCCATCTCTCTCTGCACATTTTCTTTGGTTTCCTTTATAAACTTAAACAATATTGGCCGGCAAAATGAAGTGGAAGATGGTCGCTCGTTTTCCCAAATTGTTACACCTTTTGAGACGAGCCGCAGTGGTACAAGACTAATCATAAAATTACTAGCAAGATCGATTTGCTCATCTTCACTCGTCCTTTGATGATAAATGCTTTGGCTAGATGATCCGTCAAAACCCCATTTGCTGGTCAATACGAGCTGTTGATTGGGATCAACAGGGGTTTCTAACGACCTAATAAGTCTTCTTGAGGTTAAATCCATCAAGGCTTGTAATTTGATTTTTGCAGAGCTCTCTGTAACTGTGAGATCTTCTTTGGCCGGATAGCACTTAATTTTTTCTTTAACCAACATGTAGTAACTCGGGTATTGAAGAGCTCCTTCTTGAGTGTTGAAATCCCGAAGAGTGTTATAGCGCCATTTCGATAAGTTCATCGATACATAAAGAGCCAATGCCTTCAAAGGGGATATTTCCCGTACCTGAATTGATTTACCTTCAATGAAGGCTTTGATTTTTGAGGCCTCTTCTGGATTCTCCGTCAAGTATTTCATAACATAAGCTGTATCGCTTTGTCCTGCCTTTTGAAGCGCCCTTTCGGCCGAAAACATAATTTCAGCGCTGCTACTGCTGCATGAAAGACTATCTTCAGTGCGTCTTCTTTTTTGCCGGTTACTAAGGTCCTCAAAAGATTTACGAGGACTAGGATGTGTACAAGTTGAAGCATCAGATTTAGCAGGAGAAATTATGGGCTCGATGACGTCACTTATATTTTCTGTAGAAGGTTCCATATTTTCATTCTGTAATTCCGGCCATTGAATTGCAGCCTGTAGCCAAATCTCATGTTTCTTCCGAAACTTATCTGTGCTTCTTCCAGACTGTGTCCATTTTGCATAAATGCGGTAGCAAAATCGACGACACCAGTCTTTTAAACTTGTTTCAGCACTTTCACATAACTGAACACAACTGTTATCTTTTAAAACACTGAACAAATAGTTAAAGTCGCGTAAATCTTTATGTGCGCGTGCGCATAAAGCAACGTGAATATCAAGATTTGTATTAAAATTTGGAAAATACATTGCGAGATTAGCTTGGATACAACGAGGTGTAAATCAACACTGATTTTAAAGTTACTAATAGTGACCTATTTATATAAAATCCAGGTATCCCAGGTATCCTTTGTTAAATATTGCAAGGTAATTAGTTATTGTGATAATTAGTAAATGATGCATGCTAAATTAGTGTATTAAGAGCCATTTAGTAATTAAATAATAGCAATGTTCTTATCAGTAATCATTAGTGCATCAGTTTTATATGTAAACCTTAAGTCCCTAATTATATATCCTAATTAGCTTATATCTTCTCTAATTGGCTGCTCAGAAATGTTATTGTAATAAGGTAAACCTTTAGAAAAACGGTTTTAATCAACAAAATAAACAAAAAATAAAAAAATTGTGTTATAAAATAAACATCACTCTTTATCCCAGAAAGTGCACATTTGGCGCACTATGTGTCTTAGTATTAAATATAGCTCTTAGTATTAGCATTATGATATTAGAGACCGTTACTTGAAACAAGCCCGGAATCAGGAGGGAGAGAGCTCGATACACTCATTTTCATAGTAAAATTTCACATTTTCTCAAATTACTCCCGAAATATGGGAGTTATGAAGAAATTCATCACCACAAGTTATGAAGGCATTAAGTAATCGAATAAGATGGCATCATTAGTTTGGCATAATTTTACTCTTTTTTTCGGACATGTCTACGTCCAACCGCTCCCATACATTCGTTCCACTGTGCGACAAAGAAATTGTGCTATTAGTGTCGCGTTGCGCCCGCGATATCGCGCGAGTCTGTACGAGCCTTTAACACAACAACAGGAGGACAGAGACGTTGTGATATATTATTATTATACGTACTTATACTACAACAGTAATTCCTTTATCTCGTATTTTATAGTAATTTAATATGGCGTCGGTAGTTATTGATGCCTTGTACCTAATCGACTACATATTTAAGCGAGTCGATACGAAAAAGTCGTATTAAATTATTTCCATAAAGGGCTTTAAATGCTGAGGGTGTATCTGATACTTATAATTGTGTAAAGTGCAGTACATGTCCCAACTGGTTGTTACAATACTAATAGGGTAGTAAATTGTGGAGCTGCGTCATGTGCGTTGTCACGATTATGAAGCAAACTGCTCTTGTTTTATTTTTTGGAAGGTGCAAGTACTAATAAAGTAATTAAAGGTCGTGAATGGTGCAGTACCTCTCGCTGTATACGTGTACAGTCAACCACACGACCATGTTAAGAATTTGACATCGCCTTTGTTCGACTCAGAAAGGGTGATTTTAGTAGTTCATGTGTACTACAGACTTGGATTGACCGAACTACAAGCTAGCAGTGGTGAGACCACCGTATAACACGATTCCTACCGACATCCCTTCGAAGGTTCCCATCAGCGACTTTACCGGTATTGAAAAATGGCACGTTCAATTATAATTGAACGTGCCATTTTTCAATACCGGTAAATTTTTTTTTTTATTCCTAGACAGTGTCTAGGAATATTGCACATTTTATTTAGTTTGTTCAACTGTTTTATGTTCGATTCTGTATATTCCTATAATAACTTCAGAATGATAGTACCTAATATAGTTTAGTTTATTTCTGTAAAACATTGAAAGTTTTGTGTCTTTTTGGTTCTGCTATTTGACGATAGATAAAAGGTGTTAAATTCAGTAAAGGAAAGACTTTTATTTTTAAGTTAATAGATTATTTTTTACTTTATTGATAAGTAAGTAAGTAAGTTAAAGCCGGCATCACTTCGGCTTCTCTCTTACAAAAATTGACACCTCGCCGCGCCGGTACAAGTGAGCTAGGTCAACCAAAAGGAAATTTGGTGAACATCGCCTGAACTAATTTAATTATCATTTGTGTCACCGAGGAATTACTCAAGGTCAAATTAAATAAGTTTGCGAAACAAGTAACTACAGCACCTAAGGTCGTTGTCCCAAAACAAATATTCAATAATTTTTATTTTTATTTATTTATTTATATATGCTTTATTGTACATCAGATTACGCATTACAAAAGAAAAGGAAAACATAAACACTATAAAATATACAATGGGCGTATTTTTTTTAAATCCTATTTAGTCAAAGTCAAAGTCAAAGTCAAAAGTCAAAGTCAAATAATTTATTTCAAATAGGCACGAAGATGCACTTTTGAACGTCAAAAATTACATGAATAGTTAATTGATTCTAGTTGCGCCTTCCAAAATGTAGTTATGTATGGAGAAGAATGGGCAAGAAACTCCATACTTACTCTTTTAAAATGTTAACAATAGTTTGTATACATTAATTAATATTTATAGGTGAAGACTATGTACCTAGAATAAAAAAATAAAAAATATAAAACAATTCATCAAAATTACTTACCACAATTGGTAAAAAGAATGAAAAGTGAAGTAATAACAGAAAAATTAATAAATGCGATAGGTACATGGTGCTCACATATTTACAAACATTGTATATGATTTCCCAAAAAAAATAAAAAATAAAAACAACATATAATAAGTCAGTGTGTGAGTTAAAATATTAATCACAGAAAATAAAATTAATATCATAAAAATTATAAATTATACAGTTAAATTAGCAACCAGTTTGATTTTGTCTAGACTCTAAATTGTCCTATGGAGCAGGACCAGCATGTTTCCAAGCATTCTTATCTTGGATATAATCCTCTAATTTGTAATATGCTTGTTTACAAAGTGTACTTTTAATATGAGTTTTAAATTTTCTTTCATTTAATTGTAATATATCAGAAGGTATTTTATTGTAACATTTAACACAGTACCCCATAAAAGATGTATGTACCTTAGATAATCTGAAAAATGGTTGATCTATTTTATCTTTATTTCTAGTATTAAAATTATGCCTATCACTGATTTTATTAAAAATATGTAGATTTTTTCTTACATACATAATATTTTCATAAATGAATTGGCAAGGTACCGTCATTATATTAATCGTTTTAAATAGTTCTCTAAGAGATTCGCGGCGATGTAGATAATAAATGGCTCTGACAGCCCTCTTTTGTAAAATAAAAATGGATTCAATGTCGGCAGCCCGACCCCACAGTAAAATGCCATACGACATAATGCTATGGAAGTAGCTAAAATAAACGATAGTACGATACGATAGTACATAGAACGATTAGTATCGATATACCCATCACATTTGCGGAGTTTTGCTAACTAATTTAATTTGCTCCAGTATAGCTTGTTTCATCTAGAAGTAGCACACTGGAAGTACTCTCGTGTATTTATGTCCATAATATATGAGATCAGCTATCAATAATGTAAATAATCTGCATTATTAAGTGGCCAATTAAGACAGGAGCCGACGGCTCAATTAAGAAGCGCGCTAATTAATTGATTCATATTCCATTCCAGGCTGCAGATATGTAAAAGAGTTACACTTATAAATTGAGATCCTTTTGTCTCATTAAGTTATACGAGGTGGTATTTATTTCACAACAGGCCCCTGTTTACCAGTTGGCAGTCGTTTGCATCTGGTTAGCTAATAGAAAACTAGCTTTTGCCCGTGGGTTCGCTCACGTGGAGGTTAGAAATTATCCCACGGGAACGTACTACAGGGATAAAAATCATCCTATGCCTTAACCCAGGTCATGGCCTACCTGTGTGCCAAATCTGTTCCGTTAAGGCGTGAAAAGGCAACAGACAGACAAAGTTACTTTCGCATTTATAAATATTAAGTATGGATATGGATACTCGTAATTATGTAATTTTGTTAAAAGTTCCCACTAAGCTAGGAAGAAGTATATGCGAACTTCCGACCTCTCGCTTGCCAGTAGGTTCAACGCTAAAGGGGCTACCGATATCTTAAGGCGATACCCCAAGCAAAACGCGTTTTTCAGAGGCTATTAACTCATTAATTAAGAGAAATAAAATACACCTAAAAACACATTATTAATGTACGTCATACTATCATGACATTGCACGTTCTTATTAATTTTTATGTGTTTTAAGTACATTTGTCAAATCTCCGTGTAAAAAAGTACTAAAATTATTGATTGCATGCATCTTTTGCTAAAGTTGACGTTCCATTAATTTGAGAGTTACACTAATGGATAGATAATTTAAAAATCTTAATAACTCACGTTTTATTTAATTTCAAAGATCACTCTTCTTGTTTTATTAAAATAATTCCAAAAATTGTGTGAATTCGGCGTACGCACGGAGCGGGACAGAGCGTCCCCGCTGTGACGGGATAGAGAAGGACCGAACGCTCACGCTAGGGGAAGGGCCATAAGCAAGCAACAAGCAAGTTAAGCAACTGTCACATCTTTTAGTTAGGCTGTTATCAAGGGTTTTGTATCGCATTGTAGCCCATATATGGTGTTTTCTGCTATAGCCCCTTTTATATTACAAAGGAATAAATAGTTCTCCCTATATTCAGACAAAAGATCGGTGACTCACAGTTTCAGTTTAAAAGATACGACGCGAAGTGAGCGAGTGAATTATTGCGCGCGCGCTGTCTCTTTATCCTCTATTTTGTTCATTACTATGAATTTAAGGTAAAATAAAAGTCTTAATTCGTTGTTTATGCCAAGTGTTTCAATGTCGTTTGCTTTTCTGCTCTAGATAGCCCCCAAATTTTTTGTTTTTTTTTGCTATTTTTATGTGAAAATCTTAACGCGGTTCACAGAATACATCTACTTACCAAGTTTCAACAGTATAGTTCTTATAGTTTCGGAAAAAAAGTGCCTGTGACATACGGACGGACGGACAGACAGACAGACATGACGAATCCATAAGGGTTTCGTTTTTTGCCATTTGGCTACGGAACCCTAAAAATATAAATATATATATTAAGATTATTGCGTCAGTTTAAAAAAAGGGTTTAGTAAATGGAGCCTCCTTTTAAGCAAACAATGCCTGTGTTAGGAGACTCCGCTTTTCACATTAAAAAAAAAAAAAAAAGTTACCAGCTTTGCGTTCCATTGAAGAAACTTACGTTTAAATTATCTTTTAAAATCAACAGTGTATCCTAAGTCTTTGAGAAATGCATAATATAATGTTCCAAGCTAAATCATAGGCTCAGTATAGCCGGGCCCGGGACACATATCATATAGGGGCTGAATAGTCGTGGAGCTCCATTAAGTGCTTCCTATTATTATAAGTTTACAAAGACGAACTTACAGCGTCATCTGTCCGATGTTACGCTAGGGCTGCCCAAATTAATAAGGTGGTATTTTCTGTTTATTAAGCTACGTCTCTGAAAGCTTTCCGTTATAAAGTTTGAAAAATGCTAGGATAATTATTATTAAAGTTCACAATACAATAGGTTGTACACTGTACAGCTCACTCATCCTCCATAGACAATGTTGTATACACGTCAGTCGCGCGGTATTAACTCTGCTTGCGCGATTCAGGTTTTATGTGACGTCAGGTCTTTGATGCGTTCTAACGAATATTAACTAACAGAGATGACCACCTCAAAAAAAAGGTTTTAGTTTTTTTCAGAAAGCAGTTTTTTGTAGAAACTTTCATATTCTCTTTTCTAGACACATCCATAATTATATTATAATGGTGATCCAAAGGTTATAAATGATGTTATCATGGGATACTGTTAACTATTAACGTGACATGATCATCATAACTTGCTCCTATTAACGCCTTTCCCTATAAGATCTTATCTGCTACTCAATCTATCAACATTTTTTGTTCCGTATACCACTTGCAACAAAAAGTCTCGATTTGATACTCTGTCCGTGACAACGTGGCGGCCCTGTCACTGACGTATAATTACGTGGTGACTGGTGGGGCCGTGAGCCATCAATCTGCCGTCTGTCCGTTCAAGACGCCATTACTTGCGTTTTCATTATTACCACCCCTAGCGGACATCGTAATATCCAAGGTATCAATCAATATATTGGAAGATATCGATGAATAAAAATACAGTTTATGCTGTGGCAGTAGTGAAGAGTCTTTGTAAGAAGATTGCTATCGGTTTCCTTTTCTATAGATTGTAGACTGTAGTTTTGTGTAGTCTATGAATATTTGCCCATAATTTTGAACCGATTAAAACCAAACTAAAAACCAAACTTTGTAAAAAAGGGTACTATAAAATTTCTGGTTATTTAGAAGACAAAAAGCTTGGGATTGAGCTGCTCGCTCTGGTAAGCCTTGTGATAAAACCTTAAAACGTGACATTTTAATAATTATCACCATTTTATATACAGACTAGCTGACCCGGCAGACTTCGTTCTGTCAAAAAAATGTTAAGGGTGGACAACCCTTATCACTAAGGGGTATGAAAAATAGATGTTGGCCGATTCTCAGACCTACTCAATATGCTCACAAAATTTCATGGGAATCGGTCAAGCCGTTTCGGAGGAGTACGGGAACGAACATTGTGACACGAGAATTTTATATATAAGATTGACATTGCTAATTATCCATACTAATACTAATATATTATAAATGTGAAAGTAACTCTGTCTGTCGGTCTGTCTGTCTGTCTGTATGTTACGTTTTCACGCCTAAACCGCTGAACTGATCGTCATGAAATTTGGCAGAGATATAGCCTGGGATATGGAGAAGGACATAGGCTACTTTTTTACGCGATAACCGACATCCACGCGGGCGGAGCCGCGGGCAAAAGCTAGTTATATATAAAATGACATGAATATTTACTTTAAAAGGTATTACTTATATACTTACGCCTTCTTCCCATGGAGGTGGGCAGAAACTATAAATCGCCTCCTGCTACGCTCCTATCATACTCCTTTTGCTTCGTTTACATTCATACATCTGTTCATACACGCACGCCGGTTGCGAGAAATACTACCTATATTGCTTTTTTTATTACTTACTAGCTGACCCGACTAACGTCGTTCTGTCAAAAGCTATTTGACTGTGCAATTTGTCTACGCGCAAAGGAAATATAGTGTAAACTCCATTTAACGCCACTCGATTTAACGACAAACTCCCTAAAACGTCGAAATTAGTTGACTTTAGTTGGTTTACCTTACTTTAGCCACCTAAACCCATAATCCAATATCTTTGTTTCCATATCCTGCAATAGTCCTGCAGCAACCCGGTTTTATTTGGGTAACGTATAGGTACGTCTAAGACCCCAGGGTCTCGAGAAATGTCAAAGACGTATAATAATAATAATTTTTCAATAATAATGACCCACCTTTAAAACAGTGTTTTTTTTTTTTTTTTTTCATATTGTTGCTTTGTTCCGGGGATTACCCTCCACATATACAAAAACTCACAAAATTCGCTCTCTCTCTATAGAGAATTATTACTAATGACCCGCCCAGTTTTACTGTGTGGCGATGCGCTCCTCGCGATCCTGGTACTTGTCGTCTGAATTAATGTTTTTTTGCATCCGGACTTAGTTGACGAATATCATCATAAATAGCTTTTTGTATAATATTTACATAATATATATGTGTCCATCTGGAATAATGTACCTTTCAAACGATGTTTTTTTTTTTTTTTTTTTCAAATTGGAGCTTGGTTCCGGAAATTGCCCTCCACATATACACAAACTCACAAAATGCACTCTCTCTCTTCATAATATTATTACTAACAACCAGTGGTCCACATTAGCCCTGGATCGAAAGAGCTGGAATTCATAGGGAGAGGCCTTTGCCCAGCAGTGGGATGGTACAGGCTAACTGGATGGTTAGTCTGTAAGCTTTCTTAAAATTGTATAAAAATAAATAAATAACAGTAGGAGTAACAACAGTAACTAACGACCAGCCCCGGCTTTCCTGAGTGGCTATGCGCTCCTGGTACTTTTCGTCCTAATGAATGAATGTTTTTATTGCATCCGACTTAGTGACGAATATTATCATAACTATTGGCTTTATGTATTCCATCGGGAATAATTTGCCCTTCAATCGGTGAAAGAATTTTTCAAATTGAAGCTGTGGTTCCGGAGTTTACCCTCCACATATTATATACAAACTTACAAAGTTCGCTCGCTCTCTCTTTATAATATTATAGCTTCTGCCCACGACTTCGTCCGCATACAAAAATTCTTATTCCCCCGTTCCCCAATCCGTTCACGAGATATCATGAAAAAAGCCGTTCCATACAAAATGTATGAGAAAATTAATTTTCTTCATATATATTTTTTTTAATTATTCACTTGCTATAATAATTATTCTGCTATTCGGGGCGGAGACAAATCCAACAAACCAAAGATAATTTAAATCGGTCTAGCCGTTCTTGAGTTATAATTGGTGTAAATAACCCGACTTTGTTTTATATATTAAGATATTTTGTTTATTTTTAGATTTCCTTTTTTGTCTTTTTCACTTAGTTTTAATGATGGTCTGGCATTTTGAATAGGTACTTACTTTATGCGGCCTACCCAAATGTCCTTTCTTTGGTATTGTTCGTCAAGTCATTGAGCTCCTTAAATCCTGAGTTGAGCTACACGTTTACTGACAAACGCCTGTACTGACAGGACAGGTCCACTCCACATTTGTGTGGTTCTTTCCTCAAAATACCATTTCAGACACGGATCTACATGGTCCTCACATGATCTGACCACGATTATCGCAATAAACGTTTTGACTTTGACTTTGATTCCGATACAGAAACAACACACACACAACAAACAGAATAAACGATTTCATTTCATTTCCGGCTCCTTGTAAGAAAACTTTCACCCTTCGCTATAACCTTCAACTACAACCTCCTCCTCCTCTCCTTCCTTTTATCTACAATAGCATCAAAAAACGTTAAACTGGTAATTAAACAGCAGGCATTGTCTTCGGGTTTGAGCCCCATCTGTTGCTCTATTTTAAGGACAAATTTTACTAGTCATCTTTTAGGGGCCATTCAAGTATTACGTAAGCAGAATTTTAGTAATTTTGAACCCCCACCTCCACCTTGTCAGCAAAAGTAAACAAAGCTCATACCCCCCCTTTGCTTACGTAAACATTGGTATTTTTATTAATCTGTTCAGGTTTCTTTACTGTTATTCATGAGTCTAAAAATAAGGAATTTATAGACTAAAAGTAATTGAATGCCCATTTAAGTAAATTCCCTACTTCGGTTTTTTTCTAACCATAAAAAATCGCGTGAGAGCGAGAAAGCAATATCAATTATTTTGGGGAATCTCTGAACATTGGGTTGCTATCTTTGTTCAAATCAAATTCAATTAAATTTTGCAATTGAATCTAAAAAGTAAATTAATAAATATTGCTGACGTAATCCTACCATCCAGACCCCCATCCCCCATGTCATCAAAAATAATCAAAGCAAAGACCCCCCCACCTCCTTTTGGTGCTTACGTAATAATTGAATGACCCCTTATTCATTTAATAAAGTGAAGTCGAAGAAGTTGAATTACAAGAAAAACCATCAGTTTTTCTTGTAATTCAACATTTACTCGCAGGAAAGACTTATTTACTAGGAATAAAAATTTGGTCGAGTACGACTCAAGGTCGGATATAATTAAAGGGCAGGTATATTGCTGGATTAATTTGATGACATTATTTTATTCTTAAAAAACCACGGTCGCATGTTATAGTCACGGCCGCAGTAAACAAAGATATATAGACATAATAATATACTGAATTCAAAGCTAGCCATGACCTAAGTGTTGAGTGTCATGTTATATCATGTAACACAGTTTCCTAGCAAGGTCCTAGAATGTTAACTATCTTATTATTACACCCATAATAGACATGTGTTGCGAATTTTGCTTTTAGAAAATATTATACCTAGAACAACATTAACATTTACAGCCATATTTAGGTATAGGTACTACGTAGACTAGGTCGCACCACTCTTTTTGCATGTTCTTCGACCAGCGTACAAATCTAAATTCATTTATTGTGGATCACAGATTTATATGATGTTATAATACAATAAGACAGCCGTGCATCAAACAACATTTTCACCATATAAAGTGTAGATCACATAGAGTTCAACGGTAAAGCTAGATACTCGGCTAAACTTGACTGACCATATTCCCAACAATAACAAACACTAAGCACACTACAAGATTCCAAGTATTTCTACAACCTTTTCTTCACAGTTATCACAGTTTTATATTGGCGTGTTAACTAAACGAGCGAGTTCTATCATCGCACTCGACTACTAACTAACGAGAATCAGGCTAATGTGTTTCTCAAGCAATTTATAGCCCGCGCTCCGAATGAGAAAAGTTTAAAAAAAACATAGAGTTTCGTCAGATTATGAGTTGTACATAGATAATGAGCTGCTAAGAGGCCGTGGTGCTTTAGAAATTCATGGAAAAAACAAGATTTGCTTTGAGGAAAACAAATTCGAAGTCGACCTTAATAATGATCGTGTAACGTCGGTATCGTTAACGTTAACTAACTATTATTAGTTTAATATACAGAAAAACAAGCTACATGCATTATACTTAAACCCACTTTATCCAAACACAATTTACTGCTGGAAGTAGCCATCACCTTAATTGTGATAGCTTCTCCACCTGACGCAACCAATTTACCCGAAATATATGTTAAGCTATTCCACCCTTCTGGTTCTTTATCGCCACATTTTCGGGTGTGCAGTTTCAAGCGAAACACTCACCTATTTCCTTGGCCATCATTCCTTCGTCCGACAAGTGCAGCCCACCACCATTTCGAGCTTTTCTACCTATACCATTTACGCACAAATGCAGCATACACCTAACATTACCCGTAGCGGGACGGGGCGATGGCGTGGCGGCGCAATGCCGAGTAAGTCACGGCGCACGCGATACGGTCGCCGTCATCGTCATTACGGCAAACGCCGCGCGCCCTCAGGCCGGCTCGGCCCGTCATTACCAGGCCACGGGTTAGCTAGGGGATAAGGAACTTACAATGTATTTTAGACATGTAATTACGGTGTACAACAGTTATCTGGTTATGTAGGATTTTCCTTGTCAATATTTCAATTGAATACGGCGTGTTATTGTAGTTTTTCAATCTATACTTCTATACTTTTTTAATATATATAGCTGAAGAGTTTGTTTGTTTGTTTGAACGCGCTAATCTCAGGAACTACTGGTTGGAATTGAAAAATTCTTTTTATGTTGGATAGACCATTTATTGAGGAATATTATAGGCTATATAATATCACGCTACAACCAATAAGAGCGGAGCATAAATGAAAAATGTTACAAAAACGGGAAAAATTATTCCTTTTTGAGAGCTTCCGTTGCGTGCGCTGCGTAAACGGTTTAAGTTACGCAAACATCATGTATGATGGAATTGTTTCTCTTTAAAAGTTCTAAAAAAATGTCCGGGACAGCATATGTCTATCTTTTAAGATTGACTCTCTATAACCTTTTTTTATGGTAATCAAACTTTTTCGAAATTAATGCATTATTTGCGAAGGAGTTTTATCAACATAATATTAATCCTTATCCAAATAAATATGTTATTAATCACAAGTATTTAAATTTAAACAAAATTGTCCTTGACATCACTTGATTTCAATCAACATCTTAGGAAATATCATAATTTTAAAATAACTCCGTAACAAAATAAGTAGAAAATTCATTACTTAACCACTCTCACCCTTAGCTGACGCAGACGAAGTTGCGGGGGTCAGCTATATATTATAAAGCTGAAGAGTTTGTTTGTTTGGTTGAACCCGCTAATCTCAGGAACTAGAAAAATATTATTATTAATATAGTTCGAATATAAAAAATATTTTAGTATTGGATAGCCCATTTATCGAGGAAGGCTATATAACATCACGCTATGATCCTTAGGAGCCAAGCGAAAAGAACAAAAGTCAGAAAGAACGCTAAGCGATAACGAAGTTATAGCGCGGGCGAGCGACGGGATGCGACGCGATGGGTGGCCCGAAATTTCACGCGGACGAAGTCGCGGGCAGAAGCTAGTTAGGAATAAAAAAGGACGCACTGTTTCAAAGTACCGGGCCCAAACAGTATAACAAAGATGTACCGTCGATACGAAAAGGAGAAGAAGAAGAATCAGGAATTTGTCAGCAGCAGCCCCAGTACAATCCAGTCAAATCAATTTGTTAGTGGCAATCCATACTATACTCGTATACTATATATACTATATAATATAAACGACGATCGGTTCAGCGGTTTAGGCGTGAAAACGTAACATACAGACAGACAGACAGTCAGAGTTACTTTCACATTTATAATATTAGTATGAATATCTACCCCTTTACATGGGACTTAAAAAAATTACTGCCAAAATGTGGGTGTACTTACCCCTTCTGCCCAGTCCTTCAGTGAATACAGGCGTAATGTTATGTCCGATCGACATATTTTATAGTAAAGTTTCACCGTTTTTAACAGGCTTTTAATTACCTATCATTTTCTGATAGCTATTATAACCAGAGATCGGAATAGGTAGAGCTAATTTACCTAAACTTCGAGGAAGGATGTAACATAAGAGTGGATAAAATAAACTATTAAATTAAAGAGCTTAGCAATTTTAGTATGCAACCCTAAAAATATTTATATGATTTTTCAAATCAATAACTTATAACTATTAGATAAATAAACTCCAATAAGAAATTCGTGGTTTTTAACCCGGGATTTAAACGTCATTATAATTATTCCGGGATTTTAATGGAGGTATCATCCACTCTATGTTACATCCTTCCTCGAAGTTTAGGTAAATTAGTTGTACCTATTCCGATCACTGATTATAACACCTTAGTGATGCAAGTCGTTTTAACGAATATTACCTTCAGACATCTCTCGATCTGACGCGATCGCACATTATGCCGACTATTAAGCTTGCCAATCTAAAAATCAATTTGAGTAACCATTCATTATGTTATCCTTAAAACGACGCGGAATTATGTTGTGCTGGTGTCAGGGTTGTTATAACTGGTGTTTTATAGAGATAGAAATGACGGCTACTACGGGTTTAGTGCCATTATTTCAAAAATAAATGTGTGATTTTATAATATTCTTAACAAGAGTACCTACCTATTCTTAATCGTACTCCAGAGATGATAATTATGACTAAACCTGAACAAATAAAATAAGTCTTAGTCAGCAATCTGGCTTGTCTACTTCCTTCTCAAATGTTAAGAAAACATTTATACAACCCGCTATTAAGATTTGCACACTAGATTCTGGGTAGAATATTACGGAAATTTACTTTGTATATTTGTCAACTAGTTGTACTCGTATTCTTGTAAATAAATAATATTTGCATCCTCCTTATTCTTATATTATACCCCGATAATTCTATGTATCAGTTACTCTACCAATATAGTACATTATGATACATGTGTGCTAAGTTGATCATTACGGCCGCGATAAGGAGCCGAGAGCGTAAGATCAATGCACACTCGTTTCATATGACGTTTTTCAACACACTTGCAAGGAAAAAACAGACTTTTATTTTTATAAACTTTATGGAAAACGTCGCGCTGGTTTTGTTTTTCCGCGCGCCGCGCTAACGATGCGCGCGCTGGTGTAAATGAAGGCACTGGCAAAACCGCTAAAGAGCATATAAAAAAAAAAATGATTTGATTTGATTTTTGATTTGTTATTATGGAATTAGAAAGTATTATTGGCATAGAGAAATATACATTAGTTCCGTGAGAATCCGCAATAATAGAACGCCAGGCAGGGTCTTTTTCATTTAGTTCCGGGAGGGACCACAGACAAATTAAGGTAAATTAAATCAATTTGGGACCAAGAAAATAAACATTGAAATACGGCAATATAGCTCCAGCATTATAGGAGTCTCTGGTGAGACTAAAAAAAGCGCAAATATCCGACTACGAAATAGTTATCTGTGGCGTTACAGCACTAGCCGGTAACATAAAGAAAACGTTTTTAATACACGGCATTATGAACCTAAAAGCGGTTCATTAAGAGCCACTTTACGAACAAGTGTGTTGAAAAAATATTTATATTACAGCTGGGAGCGACAAGAGACTATACATAGTTTACCTGAAACCGACAAAAATAATGACTTAATCTTATTAAGTCATAATCTCAGTTATTCTGTCTCCATAACTGTAATCCCCTACTCCGCACAGCATCCCCGGCATGTCCTGATTAAGTCATAAAACGCTGTGTTTATAATAAATGCACTTGAAATTGAACTGTACGGAGCGTCGAGCGGAGAGGCGATCCGTCCGTAGGTACCTAATTACTGATGGGAACTTCCGCAAGACCATCCCGCGGCGATGCCTGTGTTTTACGAACTATTTCCAACAGTTGATGGTACATAATGACGACGTAACTGACAAGCTTGGGATTTTGGGTTTGGTAGTCTAAAAACATAGGGGTAAAAAGATTTTGGGTGAGATAAGTAGGTAGGATAACGCAAGCGAATTGCTGATGATTTTGTGCGCATTTTCGCGTACTATTCTCGGTTTTACCTCGAGACAAAAATAAAAGAATATTATACAATGCAAGCTTGACTTGGATCGCATTACTAGGATGCGAAGATTAGTGCAAGGTCAGCTCGCAGGCGCTGCATGCAAATTCTTAAATTCGGCACGGCTTCGTGACAAAGAATTGATTTTGAAGAAGCTATGGGTGGTCCGTGTCGAATTCTAAGAAATGTAAGTACTGCAAAAGTTTCATCGGTAGCTTAAATCCATACCTAATACTTATAATAAGTTTGTAACTGGAAGAAAAAATTGTTCGCAAATACAAGTACAAAACACTTTGGCGTGTCCAAAAGACAAATTGAATGGCAAAAAGTGTACTCAGACTTATTTGCACACGAATTTTAGGCTCCTTCAAACAGGCGCGACACGCGACGCCACACAGACACCGCGTGCCGCGCGATGAGCGGTCTTTTTGTGTCGCGTCACGTGTCGCGCCTGTTTTGTAGGAGCCTTTACTCGTTACGAATTGAGAATACACTTCTGTGTTGTGGCGTGTCGTGTCGTGACGCATTGTGTCGTGACGGTGGGTGTGCACACTAATGTGTCGTGTCGGGGCGTGCTCTGACGTTATTTCTGAACAGTGTCAATCGGAATCTTTGCACCGCTTGGACGTTCATCATTTTTAGGGTTCTGTAGTCAACAAGAAACCCTTATAGTTTCGCCATGTCCGTCCGTCCTTCCGTCTGTCCGTCTGTCCGTCCCTAGCTTAGCTCAGAGACTCATGGATGGCATGGATATACATATTAATCACGCCGACAAAGTGGTAAAATAAAATCATGAAAAAAATAGTTATTTAGGGTACCTCCTGGACATGTAAACTGGGGATGTTTTTTTTTCGCCTACCCTATTGTGTGGGGTATTGTTGGATGGGTCAATTTCTCGATTAAGGGATCCGTTTCTGAAATATTAGGCTTTAAAATGATAGTAATTAAGCTATTGCATAGCTTCTATCGCGGGCCTTGAGCGCGGGGTCCGAACCCAGAAATTCCGTAACGAAAAAACCTCACGCTATCGCTGTCTCGCTTTAACATCTATTCGACTCTATCGCACTACGCTACTCAGCCGCCATAGCTACCGGCCGCCATATTCTTGTCTTGTTTGTTGTCAAGAACTTTGTCAACAAAGCGCTGTTTTTGTTTTTATTCTGTGTTTTGTGGATATTTATCGTAAATTAGAGTTATTGTTGTATTTATGTATGTTCGTGTGACGTAATTCAAGTTGCAATGCATTACAAAACGTGTGAAATATGTGTTATAAGATCCGGCCGGTCAGATGGTCAAATGCGAATCTTCATAGCCAAATTTCCTTTGAATGAAGATAGGTAAGCATATATTTTCAATTGTTATGTTACAAAACATTGATAAGCTCTTACAGAAAATAAATTACTTGATTTAAAGTCCAAAATTTACAAAATTACTAAGTAACCTATCAATATGCTAGTGCTTGACGCATGTTACTTTTTTATCGACTGTCGATATTTTTATTATTATAATATTCCTATTTCATTTAATTTTCTCTGTTATTCTATTAATACTGCAAAACCAAAATAACAAAGATATAAGTTTAAATACACTACTATTATAATCATAATAATGTAATAAAATGTTCCAGCTAGATGTAAAAAATGGGTTAAAGTTACGGGAAAGAAGACTTGGTGTATGTACCCATTGAAAAGCTACATTAATTGGAACATATTTGTGGCAGTCATTTTCTACCAAAGGATTTCAATAAAAAGAAGACACAACTAAGAAAAAATGCTACTCCGTCTGTAGAACTTACTGCAGAACCAATGGCAGATGAGCTGTTCGTTAGATTTCCACTACACATCTTCAAAAGTGAGCAAACAGGTAAGACTTTATTTTCCAGTCGTAATTCATCCTAACTCACCCTTTCCGATTACTTTAGTAACTCATGTTCAATTATATTTTGCAGAGTTATCTTCTACTTCGACTACTGCGATTCTTGGACTGGTACATCTAGTAAGTTTTTTTTTTTTTGGGTACTGTACGTCCGAATGAAAAAACGGAACCCTTATGTACCTTCATCTACTGGACCGATTAAGTTGCATTTTGGTACACATGCAAAATGTATCAAGTGACATATGAAATGAAAGGACTTGACAAGAGAACTTTTTTTTAAATTATTTAAAAAAAAATCCTCTTGACAAGTCCTTGCATTTCATTTTACATTTTTAATGAAAATTATTAAAGAAAATAGATGAAAATTTACCATTTCCCCCCTTATCTCCGAAACTGCTGATCCTAACATTAAAAAAAATACAGTGTACAGTTCTATACTTAAAGATTACAGCAAAACCTTTAAGAAGTCTATGGTCTTAAAATAACATGGTAAATTACTCAATATTGTGTGTACTTACATTATTATTATGCAGTTGGAAAGTATGGGTAAACATGTTTTTCAACTACAATGTTAATTCGGTTCTTGGGATTAATTCATCCCAACTACGATACCCTTCATTGTTTTTGGAATTAGAAGTGAATGACTACATTTTGTTTTTATTGCAGTACCTTCAACATCAACTGCTGAACCATTGCCAGTAGAATGATCAATAGAAAGGAAAAGGTGTTCTTATTATTATAAAAAAACTTAAGTCCAAAGTTTTGTTTTATTTTATTATCATCACAGCAAATCTCATCTTATAGTCAAGTTTACCTCGGATTAGATCTAGACTATACAATGGGATTTGTCTCTGAACCCCGCTTACGCCAACGTGGAATCACAGCCGTAGCTGGTTTCTTTTTATAAGAAAATTACCACGTAACCTTAGTTCAAATCGAAAGTTACCGTTGGCCTAAGTGACCTTTGCCTTAAATTTATTAAGAATGAAACCGTAAAAATGTCAGGATCCTAAAACCCGAAATTTTTTACAGCAACATATCGATAAAAATTACGAGTGAGTAGTAGTACATCCCTATCTTGTTATTATGTTGGCAGCTTTATGTCATGTCTGCAGTCCGTGTCATTTCTGTTATGTTGGTATTCATTATTAGCTCACGTTTCATACAAGCGACGTTTTTCATTTTTATCTATGGGACTCCCGTCTCTTAATATTATATACTCTTTGTTTATTTAATAAAATAAAAATTTGTTTTCTTATGGGTCACCACGCTCAAAAAGTGTAACTTGAATTAATATCAAAGAAAAAGAAATACTGCATAAATAAAATAAATAAATAATTATAATTGCATAAGTTGATACAAAATGCTATGCAATAGCTTTACCGCGGCAGTCCCCGAGTGCCACACGTCTTTTTTTTTGTTACAGTCAAGTGTCCTTCCCCCTGCCAGCTATACGGTTAGTTTTGCATAGATGAAAAAATTCACGATAGTAGTTTAAATAACGAAGTTAAAAGGAAAACTATTAAAGCTAAGTAGGCTTTTCAAGTTTACGAGTACGAGTAATAGTCGACCAACTTAAATTTGCAGTTGAAAAACATGTTCCCCCACACAATCTGTATAGGAGAGCATGTTTCTCAACTACAATGTTAAGTTTGTTCTTGGGATAAATTCATCCCAACTACGGAACTATTGTGCGTGGTCCGTCCGACACGCACTTTGCCGGTTTTTTGTTCTGATTCTGAGAATGATTTAGAAGAGGACCTTTAATTTTTACAGTTGATGACACTTTTTGGGAGCAAAAACAAAAAAGAAGGTGCTGGATGCACCCTATAAATTTTCTGAGATAAAATGAAGGTGAATTTCATTGTCTCGTTCAAGAATTAGAGAGTGACGAAAACAGATTCCGTCTGAATCAAGTTCAGAATAAACAAAGCACAATTTGAGGAAGTCCATTCAGTGATTGAAGAATACATTAAAATTCATTTAATAATCCAGCTATTTCTTCCCACGCAGCGATTCTTATAGATAGATCCTTGTAGTCTTTGCACTTCGTATCATACAATAAGTACTTTGGGTCGACGCATAAGTTCGATTAGTTCTTCAAACATTTTTAACAAACGTAACACTGTGAACCTCGCTAGGTAATCACGGATGATGATGCTAGAATACACATTTTTGTTGTGTTGTGTCGCGATCGGGGTCGAACAGTCGGCGCGCGGCGCCACGACAGATCGCGCTGCGACACAAGTACACAACACACTGTAATAATGTGTTCTAACCATACTAAATATATGAAACCGATATGATTCTGATGCGTGCGACACGACACAGTAGTGTGTTTCTACCTTTATACTCTTCATTTCTTCATCTAAAATCAATAATAAACACTGAAACCGTCTCAAATTGGTACTAACAATTACAATAATTCGGAATCATCCGCAACACTTGCCCAATCAAGTGAAAACGTTTGGCTAATCGCCGGCGTCGTCGTGGCGCTGACACAAGCTGTTTTATTGTTAATTGAGTAAGTTATTAGACGCGCCCCTTCACGCTAGTAAACAATGAGGCATGAGCAGAGCCGTGGCCAATTGTGCATGATCATAACAAACGAACTATTGCAATAAAGTGGTATCATCAAACCTTGGCTTTCATCAGGGTTTTCCGGCTTAAAAATTGGTATAATAAAGTGCTCTTTAGTTATTGTTTTAGATAAGTACGTATCTATCTAGTACCTGTACGCACGGCTACAAATCAAGCTATAATTTCCAGTATAAGCTGACCTCTCACTTTACGGAAATCCTATACAATGCGAGATCAGCTTATACTGGAAAATTATATCTTGATTTGTAACCGTGTGTACATAAAATATGAGAATTAATTATCTATTTAAATGATTCATAACAGAGTTTCCAGATAATTAATAACAATAAAGAACAAGTATAGGTAACATGCTTAATATGCATAACTTCGCACTGTTTAACAAAATCAAGACTATTAGTATAGGTATTTCTCAGTGTCTGTTTTGGCTTCTCTAATAAAAAAACTCATTTTTATTTTATTAAAATTATTTTACTTTCAAATCGTTATTTAATTTACTCATAAATATTTTTTTATCGACGAAACAAAATATTGAATGTAATAAATATTGATGCGAAAAGTTAACGACAAGTTTATGCATCCGTTGACATAATTAGTATTACATATAAATGTTAAATTAATTTAAACGAGTAAAGGAACAACGCAAGATAAAAAAAATCTGTATGTCAGACTGTTAACATTCTGACATAAATATTTTATTTTTTACGTATAGGTCTTTTTAATAATTTGTAAGTTTATTAGGACTTGAGAGACTGTTTAACAACATTGCAATAAACCGAAGCAACCCAAGCGGCGCAATAAATAGAGATGTTTTACTATAAAACCACCATACTGTGATCGCCAACCCGCCTGCCAAGCGTGGCGATTATGGCAACCCCCCCCCCCAATTGAGGGAGGCTTATGTCCAACAGTGGACGTCTTTCGGCTGAAATGATGACTATAAAACTGTACGACCTCCACTAAAATGTATCATTCCGACCTCGCCGCCGAGGCCCATCGCGAAACCCGACTAAATAGTCCTCCCCGACCCTTGCCCGTAAGCGAAGCGCCAGCACGCGCTATAGCTGAGCCTGTAGCTTTAAATTCCCCCGATAATAATCAAAACCCTGATTTTATCCAGCCACCCTCGGTCCCTTGCCATCCTCCCTCCGACTCTGCCCTAAGCCGAGGTTCGTACCCCACAGGGGGTGCCCTTAGCGCGCAGTCGTTTAGTTTATAGTTTTTACGCCCTGGCTGGAGGCTTTAAGTTTTTAGGAGCTTAAGGGCGGGTTGTTTCACGTCCACTTGAAGTACGCGTATACGTCATAAATGGCGCTAACTGTCGTCAAACCGTTGTTTCACAAAATTATGCCTTTGACGTTCGTTAAAAAATAACGATTACAGTAACAGGTGTCATACCCACTGGTTAACGTCATTTTATTCTTTTATATTTGAACTTTGACGATCGGTTTTTATGCAGTGAAACAACGCTTTGTTTTTAATGAACGTTAAACATCATATGTAATCGTTATTATTTGACGTATGCATGTTACGTTAACGAACTGTTTGAAACAACCGGCCCTAAGGCAACCACAGGAAAGACCGGTTAAAGAGTCTCAACCTCTCGTGGTTAACTCTGAGATGCCCTAGCAAAAAAAAAAAAAAAAAACTAAAATGTAAGTATATACAAACATTTGAAAAGTGTATGCCATAAGCAGTGGAGGGGCGTGCAATTTTATAGTAAAAGATCTCTACCTAAGTAGAATAGAAAAAAATTGTTATCGAATAACTTGTTGGTTGGTATGGATACCCATCAATTAATCACAATAGACCCCAACCACAGATTAATACAGATGGGACACTCCGCAAAATCATTTAAATAAGAAGCGACTCTTGCTACAACAGAATAAAGTGCAATTCAGGTCGCACAACGCTTAATACCTACAGTTATATTCAGCTACACGTTTCCTCTGTTTCTATTATACCGGCGGCACGCGTCAGTCCTACTGAGGTTGCCAAGTGAGATGGGCCCGCCGCGTACTTGTAGCTTCATACCTAAACTGCGGATTGTCCGATATGTATTAATCTGTGCCCTGACTAAACTGTCCTTAGACCTAAAAGCAATCTCTTTCTACATCATTATATAGTACACAAAAACATATCATAAATAATAAATGGTAAAATAACTTTTTAAAACAAGCTTTTATTTAATTGCCCTAAAAAGAAGAAAATAAACTTTAAATTAAATCAAACCAATCAATTTAGTACATGTATTAAACAATTTACTAAATGTTATAAAAGCTTGTCGCGAGATTTGCATAGTATAAAGGAAACATTTTCTTTCATAGAATTACTTATAATAAGTAGGTATGTATGTCAAGCAAGACTATACCCAAAGTCTCTAATTCAAATCATTTATGTAAACAAAGTAATGTCAAGAAATGTCGCTGTCAAAATAGAAGGACAGTGGTGCAAAACATTTAATCATTAATTCTTTTGTAAATAATCATCGATAAAATTAAAGTGAATTAATTATAAGAACTATGCAAACAAAATACCGTTGCCAAACAATGTTTTGTGTAGTGTGTTGGAGATAAGGCATATGATCGTCATAATCAGCCCTTTTAAGTCTAGTGCCAGACGTAGACCTCCCAAAATCGATTTCCACTCGAAACACTTTACAGCCGTTTTCATCCAAAATGTGGCTCGACATGCTATTTACAATATGAATCTATGAATGAGAGTTGTAATAATAGTGATGTAAAACATTTGAAAATATTTTATACCATAAAATCTCCTTTTTTTAATAACTTTGTTTAAAACCGAAAAATTATAAAAATAACTACGGCATGATTATTTTTTTATTATTATTTCTTAAATCAGTACTTACAAGAAAATGGAACCTCTTTTTTCGCCATTTTATGTGAATTACCATTACAAAGATATTGTTTGCTATGTTATGTCCTTTGTTTACATAAATGATCTGAATTTGAGACTTTGGGTATAGTTAGTTCACAAGTAAATCTCGCGACAAGCTTTTATATCATTTAATAAATTGTGTAATACATGTACTAAATTGATTGGTTTGATTTAATTTAAAGTTTATTTTCTTCTTTTTAGGGCAATTAAATAAAAGCTTGTTTTTAAAATGTTTTTTTTTACCATTAATTTATTTTTTAGTTATAATTGGGAATGTTTCTAAGTCGACGCCTATCTCGCCAAATTACGCAAGTCAAAGTATGAAGTCGACCAAGGCATACTCTTGTTAAAATTCAGCTATTAATGACTTCAGAAAACCAGAAAACATCCTCCGTTATCTTGGAAGTCCCGCCATATTGGATTTATAGTATACATCTTGGATGGTCCCCCATATTTTGCATTTAATGTGACGTTGTATTATCTTTTGTGTTCTCCTTAGCAAGCCCTTTTATTTGATACCCATACTGTGGTAGTGCAGAAAAAATAACTAGTCCGCCATCTTGGATGATCCGCCATATTGAAATTAGAATGACGTCACATAGCTAAACATGCATTGTCATCGAAAATAAGCGTGTATACTAAATTTCAGCTCAATCGGTTAAAGATAACTGATTTAAAATTCAGTTGAAAGATTCCACCTGGACAAATATACATACATTGCAAGTTAAATAAAAGCTTGTAATAAATTAGGTGCGGATAATATAAACGGCTTCATTACATGCGCCGGCCGGCAGGAGCTACAAAAACGTCGCACGATGCGTCTGCGTCTCGGCCGTCGAGGACGCTGTGCTCGACACGCGGGTTTTTATGAAAAGCTGGAAAGTAGAATGTAGAATACAGACACGTCATTATTTTTGGTATGGAAAAACAGCAACACAAAAACTGCCAAATTCTGCAAAATCAAAGTCAAGTTTATGTCAGCCGTCTTTACTTTTCGTGTAGACATACTTCTAAGTTTTTCATAAATCTACGTTGATCTAAATATAAGATCGCTATGGTGATAAACAACCTCTACCTAGAAGTTTTTGAATTCCATATTCAGTTCTAGGCTGTGTAAAATTTGAATAAACCTAACTACAAGAAGCTATTCGCTCACAAAAATAGATGATGTAAGGTTACACTTTGTATAACACCTTATCCTCGCCTCATCTCCATTCAAGTGTAGACCGCGCGCGCGCAGTTTTTGCGGCGTCTCGTTAAGCGCGACATCAGTTCACAATTTGTCACCACGAGTTGTGGCCGACAGGCGTTCTACTTATCCGATATATTTGCATTTATTTATGGGAATACACCTTACATATATACATACAGACAACATGTATAGCAGACGAAAGATTATATGAATTTAGATGGCCATGTTCCTAGTCGTTCATGTGGGTGAGAGTTTTTCTGGCTTTTCCTATTCTGAGAATGTAAAAACGAGGTCCAACCCATATCAGGACTCATTATTTTCCTTGTACTCGTGTAAAAGGCATAAAGCATTGATTTTACCCGTTTTGCTGTGTGGAGTGACGCATATTTTCCCCCAACTTGTTCTTTTTTTGTTTGTGTTTTTTCTTTGCGTCTTGTTTACTTACCGCAAATAAATGTCATCATCATCATCATTTCAGCCGAAAGACGTCCACTGCTGGACATAGGCCTCCCCCAAGCACCGCCACCTCGACTGGTTCCGTGCTTCCCGCATCCAGCGGATTCCTGCGGCTTTCACAAGGTCATCAGTCCACCTTGTGGGAGGCCTTCCTACGCTACGTCTTCCGGTACGCGGTCACCACTCCAGAACCTTTCGGCCCCAACGGCCATCTGTTCTGCGAGCAATGTGCCCTGCTCATTGCCACTTAAGTTTGGCAATGCTATGTCGGTTACCTTGGTTCTTCTGCGGATCTCTTCATTTCTGAATCGATCACGTAGGGAAACTCCAAGCATAGCCCTCTCTATTGCCCTTTTTGTGACTTTGAGTCTTCTAATAAGGCCCATTGTGAGCGACCACGTTTCAGTGCCATAGGTCATCACTGGCAACACAAAGACTTTCGTCTTGAGACACTGCGGTATGTGGGACGAGAAGATATTGCGTAGCTTCCCGAACGCTGCCCAGCCGAGTCGGATTCGACGATTGACCTTTTTCTCGAAGCAAATAAATCTATTCTTTCTTATTTTTACTTGTCCAGCGGTGGACTTCTTTCGGCTGAATGATGATTATGAATTTCTACATTGCTGTTCCCGACAGGGTAGTCGGCCTATGATGGAAGACTCACCAAATTTTCTTTTTGTTCTCAGATCACATGACCACATCAGCCGGCCGCCATGTCTGCGGTGATGAGCACGCTGTCCATGATCAGCGGCACTCGGCGCGCGCATCGCAAGCTTGCGTGCAGGTAATGTACTGTGGTGATACTGGTGATATATACTCATAACCACCAGCCTTGGCTACCGTTGATGCTAGGCTGTCGATGATGGACAACAGTAGCATATCATGGTGGTTCTGTTGTCAATCATCTTCAGATAATCATTGTCAACGCTGGCGACGGAGATCTTCTTTGTCGATTAATGATTTCATTTAGAGCTGAATTTTAATTTTCTTTCAGAGGACCCTAGGCAAGTAGGTATATAATTGTATGTAGGCTATGCCGATAATATACTGTGGCTGAACACATCCCAGCTTCGGTGAAATACAAAATGGTTTCTACCGCAAATGGTAGTTCCCATGTTTCAAAAGCAGCCGTATTTTACCTAAAAATAAAAACTAGAATTTTTTTGGATGACCAAGGCTTAATTAATTGAATGGCTCTCTTTCTCTCGCTAAAGCGTACTATAAAGCTACAAAATTCAGCATGCCTCTGATATGGGTGGCGAGCCGTCTCGGAATGCAGAGTATCGAGCAATTCAATTACCATACCCGAACGGTCATCGTCCACGACTCGACTCGGGTTAGCGTGGGCGCAGCGCAAGCTCATAACCAGCACGCTAATGTTCAGGACCATTTTTCACACTGCTAAAACTCATGTATTTGTTAGACTGTGGCCATGTACTCCAAATACGGACAGCGTTTGATTAATAAGATAATAATCTGGTTTGAGATGTCCAAGAAAAAGTTGTTTTTAAACCTTAATGTGTTTTTCTCCGGTAATGGTGAGTTTCGGAGAATTTTACTCGTATAATGGATTAACTCCTAATGTCACATCTTCAAGATATAAATTGGACTTAATGTAAATTTTATTGAACTTGTTGAAAGCCAACCCAAATTGAGAGAGGTATTTGTTACTCCCCATATAGCGCTTTGTGGTAGCCGTTACGAAATAATTCGACACTATGTGTCCACACTTATTCATTCTAGTAACACTTTTTGGTCGCTGAGTGTACTTAGTTCCGTCGCTACGACTAAAAATGGGGAACAGTCGACACAGTAACATTTCGTTTTAAAGTTACGTTGCTGTGTGGTAACATTGTTCTTAGTCTGCAACCACTTCTCAGAAATCATTCGTTCGTTCATTCGTTTTCGTTCTCTTTTTGTTCTGAGACTGACAAGTTAAAAAATAATAAGAAGAAAACATCGGCCATCACTGTTTATCAAGGTAAATTTTTATTCATATTTTAATTTGTTTATATTGTTCAAATCTATATGGGAAATGAATTTCATTGTGTAATTTGTTCATGTAGTTTGAAATTTTCAATGCGCCACCATAAAATTGTGATTTAACCTGTGTAGTATAATTTAAACAATAGTTTGTAAAAACTATTAATAGTTTTACTAACAAGTTTTTACATTCCCAGAGCTTGGAAGCTTTTGCTGTAATATATTTAATAGTAACTATATGTTATGGAACCAAAAATGAACCACAAAATTGTTAAATAATTCAAAAACGTAATTTTATTTAGAGAAAATATTCTAGTCACAACTGGTCAGGAAGTTACTAGATTATGTCGACATATGTCGACGTGAAACCAGAAGTAGTTACAAAGTTACCGAATTCACAAAATGGTTTATTGCTTCCAGCGATTCTCAAACGTTTGGACAGGCCTGCATATTATCAAATTATGTTTAGTATAGTACTAACTAAAGAGGGCTCGTCTCACCTTATATCGGTTGTGCCTAGTACCTACATGGGTACTGGGCAACAACAAAGACTCTGTCCTGTTTTGGCCAAGGACGAGAAAAAACAGCGACCTTGAACTATTAAGGAGAGATGAAAAAAGTGTGCCTTCGGAGAATTGGAGAAAATTAAAATGTGTCGTGAAACTACAAGGCATAGCTACTTTTGCTGAAGGAATTAGATTAGAGGAACTGTATTCAAATTTTGAGGATACTGAAGATGAGGAGAGGTAAGTTTTACGACGTGTTTTATTCGACAATAATTCGACGACGTGACGCGCCCCACTACCCTATTTTAAAATCTGCGGCCCTGTGTACGGAAAATGCAGTAGTGGGGCGCGCACGGCACGCAAACTTAGAACAAAAAATTTAAACCGTATACTCTATGGTTGGAAGAATAGAACATGACAGGTCTCCTCGCCCCCTTCTATCACTCGTCTCCCCTCTTACACCCGGTGCTAAAACTATAGACAATTTACAAATGTCACTGACAAATTAAGGCGGTTGTCGATTAAGTTTTCTATTTTTTCGCTACCGCCATACCGTAACGCAGTTTTGTTGTTGATCGAGTGAAGTCTGCGTTGATTAATTTTCGTACTTACCTAAACCTATCCTCTCAGTGATTTAAACTGTAATATTTTGCATCGGTAGTGCAAGATGTGCAACAAGTGTTATATCGAAAATTGTGGTGCTAAACGAAAGGACGTTAAAATGCATACGTTTCCTTGTAGTGAGATAAGACTCAAAAAGTGGCTTCTGAGCATTAATAGTGATTATTTGCGTAGCTTAAGCGCACAAGAACTTCAAAAACTATGTGTATGCCAGAAACACTTTGAAAAAAGGTTCATCAGTGAGAAGTATCGGCTCAAAGTTGGTTCTTATCCAACATAGTTTTCGGCTTATAATAAATATGAAACTAAATTAAAAAAATAAAATTTGGATAAGTATTTGTTGTGTTTAATTTACATATTTCTTAGTAGGTAGTTTCCCAGTAATACCGATGAGCTCATCTAAGAGCTCATTGGTTTTATGCTGCTAATAGCAAAAAAAAATTGAAATCTGAATACAGTACCAACGGGGTAATTGAGGCTGTCTGTGAGCCTTTGCCAAAAACTCAACACATAAATTAAAAATAAACGAACTGTCATGTTCTAAACTTCCAACTTTTGACAATCTCTACTAACCATTTTTTCTCTATGGGAGTGGGTCGTCTGATACCTAAGTAGTCTGTGGGGGCGCGTCACTTCAGAAGTTTAGACTGGAAGAGCTCATGGACAATGTTTAATACAACTGAGTGCGCGAAGAGTGAGAAAGAGAGGTATGACCACGAGTCGGTCGGTCGAGTCCGTCTAAGGTCAGTTGAGCTGCGCGCTTCCGAAGGAACGCACGCACGTCATAAGACTGTGGTACCGATAAAGCGATGTAATTTATTACGTTTACTAGACTGAGTGTAGATCAGTGCTTAACTATTGGATTCTATTAATTTCAGGTTATTATGGCGTAAGTACTTTTACACTATAGAAAGAGCATGTAAAATACCACATGTTTGATATAAAATGGTATTTTTAACAGTGTTTTTACGAACTTAGTGATTTTGAGTTTTCTATAATAATTTAAAAATACTTACGCTTTTTTTCAAACTAAACTAGTATTAATAAAGTATTTCATGTCTTGATTACATATATAAGATTGCATTAGAATCAGTCTTCTCATTTTAGACGTTGTTGAATTTAAATTTTGTATAGAGACGTATACGACAGTATGTTTGACATCAGGTAGGTAGGAAGGAGCGCCGCGCGGCGCGTCTTTGCCTTTACCCGGCTGCCTTGCATTTACCTTATCAATCCGGTACCTTTATGACGTCTTTACTCACGACGCTCAGTCACAACGAAAACTTAGGGCCCAGTATATTTTCTTAGTAAAGAAAAATAAAAACTACTTACAGACTAGTAAAGTGATAAATAATAATAATATAGCGTACGTAGAGATAGGTATTGCCAGTAATTTTTCCGCCAAATTTGCTCGGTCACCTTAATCATCCATATTTTGTTCGTTTGGCCATCATATCACCTTTTAAATAATTATTATTTTTACAGATACCACAAAAATCATGAAAATAAAAGAAAACATCCGGCTGAAAAGTTAATTGTGGAAGAATTACAAAATTTTAATACTGATTTTGAAATGATGGAAGATAAAGAAACTAAAAAAGATAACGATAATGTTACGAATAAAACAAAAATGAATGAATACGACTCAAATATATATTTCAATCACGCCAGTACCAGTTATAACACTATTGATGATACCGAAGCGACTGAAACTGATGCTTCAAAAATAATAGCAACGAATGAGAATTTAACAACAATACCCGAAACTGAGAGTCAAACTGGTGAAACTTTAATCAGTTTGAGGTTGATTGAATTCAATCAAATCATAACAGAGAACAGTGGGTTACAAGCAGAAAACAAAATTATCAAAGAATCTAATCTAAAGTTCCAAAATCGTAAGTGATTCCATTCGACGTACTACGCCGGTTTTTTTTGCTTGTAGGTGCGTTTTGCAAATAATATGACTAGACTAGAAAAAATAAATAAATATTAATATTTTTTCTAGTTAAAGAAGAAACCGACAGAGGCTTTAAAGCAATACAAGTACAACTGGACAAATTATATGATATTCTGAAACATAAACAATCTAATATTGAGACTGTTAGTGCTGCTGGTACTTCCGTATCAACAAAGTTTGATGAGGAACTAGCTCAGAGGAATATTGAATTTCCAATTAATTCTATAAAAAACTTAGAATTACTAGAAGATCAACTCATTGACGCGGATTTCGAAAAAGTTTTGGTATGGATATTGTTATTTTAATACTATAAAATATTTATCACGGTTATAATGGGTATAATATTTGTTTTTATTAATATTTCAGGTCAAAATTTTTTCTAGAATATGCGGTACGAGTGGAATGTTAAAAATATCAAAGATTGGATTACAGTTAACGAGATGTTTATTCACGGACGAACTCCTTAACCAGTTAACCTGGAAAGGAATTAAAGGCTGACCCTTTATGAACTACATCAAAACAAGAAACATGTTTTTTTAAATTATACATTTGGCTGACAACTGTTGCTCTGCATAGGATTCTGATGCATTTTTGCAGAACAGTGCGATAAAACATAGTGGCTAAAACATAGAATAAAACATAGAATCTTTTCGGTTCTTTACTCATTTTCAACTGCAATCATTTGATCACTTCTCGAAACAGTTTGAGAAACAGTGTCTTATTGTGACTTTTTTATTCACATTTCAGTAATATATTGTTCAGTAATAATGACGTAACATTACGACACCTCGTGTAAATATAAATTTTAAGTTATTATTCTAGTAACATGGTGACCACACCGCTACCACACATTTTTACTCGATTGTACACATGTTACAAACTAAACACCAAGTGTTTAAAAATAAGTCTACACAAATGTTTACGTTACGTGTGAACACAAAGACTACTTAAAGTTACTGAAATGTTTTGCGGTCAAATTTTGTACGAACTATTAACACACATAGAGACCAAACCCCACACAGTCACCATGTTTCGTAACAGTTACGAAACTGTTGCGACTTGTTACATCTTTAACATATCTGCGACCAAAAAGTGCTATATGGGATCTTCTTAATTTACATTTTCGTAATGTACGTATGTCATTACTTAGGGGTTTATTCATAAATGTTACTTAAGGATAAGTAATATTAGGATTTAAAGTATGAAATTGCCAATGATTTATACTGCAAAATTAATAGTTATTTTCAACACACTTGCTCGTAAAGTGACTCTTAATGAACCGCTTTTAGGTCTGTCGGCTTCCTTATCGCGCTCGCCTACGGCTCGCGCGGATAATACCACCTCGAGCGCAACGATCAACATAGCACATATGTATCATAATGTACTATTTCAACACACTTGCTCGTAAAGTGGCTCTTAATGAACCGCTTTTAGGTCCATAATGCAGTGTATTAAAAACGTGTGCTTTTACTTTACGTTACGTGCGCTAGTGCTGTAACGCCACAGATAACTATTTACTAGTCGGATAATTGCGCTTTTTTTAATCTCATCAAAGAGACTTCCATAATGCCATATTTCACTTTTTTTTTAATAGTCGCTTTTTTTTTTGTCGTCGGAATTATCCTTGGTCCCAAAATGCACTAAAAATTTATCTACATTAAATTGTCTGTGGTCCCTCCCGGAGTCAAACGAAAAAGAGCCTGACTGGCGTTCTATTATTGCGGATTCTCTCTGAACTAATGTATATTTCTCTATGCCAATAGTACTTTCTAATTCCATACTATACCCAAAGTCTCAAATTCAGATAATTTATGTAAACAAAGGGGATAACATAACAAAAAATATCTTCGTAATGGTAATTCACATAAAATTGCGAAAAAAGATGTTCTATTTTCTTTTAAGTACTGATGTTAAGATATAATAATTAAAAAATTATCATACCGTAATTATTTTTATAAATTTTCGGTTTTAAACAAAGTTATTTATAAAAGAAGATTTTCTGGTATAAAATATTTTATGATACTGGTAACAATGCAGGAGTGCGTTGTTACCAGTATCATAAAATATTTTTATTCATTTTTATTTATCCAAACATTTTCAATTTTTTTACTTCTTCAACAACACTAATTTACAACTCTCATAAATAGATTCATATTGTAAGTAGCATATCTAGCCTCATTTTGAATGAAAACGGCTGTAAACTGTTTCGATTGGAAATCGATTTTGGGATGCCTACGTCTAGCACTGGGCTTAAAAGGGCTGATTATGACTGCCATATACCGTGTCTCCGATACACTACAACCACCATTGTTTGGCAACGGTATTTTCTTTGCATAGTTCTTATAATTAATTCACTTTAATTTTATCGATGAATATTTACAAAAACATTTAATGATAAAATGTTTTGCACCACTGTCCTGTCATTTTGACAGTGACATTTCTTGACATTACTTTGTTTACATAAATTATCTGAATTAGAGACTTTGGGTATAACTAAACTACAATTTGACTATGATCAATTTAAACATTATTTTGTTTTTTTTTTTTTCTATAGGCTCTTTAGAGGTTTTGTCAGTGCCTTTATTTACACCTGCGCGCGCATCGGTAACGCGGCGCGCGGAAAAACAAAACCAGCGCCATTTTCCATGAAGTTAATAACAATACAAGTCTGTTTTTTTCCTCGCAAGTGTGTTGAAAAACGTCGTATGAAACGCGTTTGCATTGGTCAATGCGCTCGAGGCGGTATTATTCGCGCGAGCCGTAGGCAAGCGCGATAAGGAAGCCAAGAGTGTATAACACAGCACACATGTATCATAATGTACTATTATGATACTAGTGCGGTAAGTTGGTTTTCATCTTACCATAGTTTCGTGTTTGTAAATACCAATTTCTGCACGTGTGTCATACAATGTTTTTCAAAACATTTACGCGAAAACAGTACTATTGTACTGTTTTCTAAAAATAGTCTAATGAAAAAGTTTGTTTCATTACATATTTGTAATGAAACAAACTTTTTCATTAGACTATTTTTAATAGCAAATAAGAAATTACACAGATAGGTTTAGGAAAAGCGCTTCCCGTTTTCTGCAATTTGCGTCTCATTCAAAATATCAGGTAGAGTAGATTCCCTATTAAAATCAGATTCCTCGCTTGAACTCATATTATTATTTTGTTTATATATTATTTATATACCTAATTTATATTCCGGCGAGTACGGAGGATGGACATATGGTTTCTAACTGCAGCTCCTGTAGAGTTACAACGGCGTCCCATGCAGTGTGAGGTCTTGCGTTATCATGGAGCAATAATGGTGAAGATCGATTCACGAGTCGGGGCTGTTTCACTGCCAGTTTTTTTTTTTTCTTTTTGATTTGATGCAAATGAGTCAATATTATAGGTAAGGTAACGTTAAACCATGCTGCTAATTCGTGGGTAGTTTGACTCGGATTAGCTTCCACCATCTCCTTCAATTCGGCGTTATTCACCTGTATCGTTCTTCCACGTGGTTTGTTCTTCAAGTCGAAGACTACATTACGAAAGCATTTAAACCAAAAACGCACGGTGCGTTCATTAGCAATCTCCTCTCAAAACGCAACATTGATATTGCGTGCCGTTTCTGCCGCGTTAGTTCCGCGTCGGAACTCTTATTCAAAAATTACTCGGATTTTCGAAGTAGGTATCCATCTTTTCCATCTAAGCTGAACAAAAAAACAAATGAAATTCGAAAACCGAATGTTGCACATTTTTTTAAAGAAAAATCTCATAGTTGTAATGTAAAAAAGTTTCACTCGAATATCTCACACCATGAAGGTTTAATGTCAATTCAAAGTATCTATGAGTAGTAAGTGTATATATGTAAGTGGTGCACCACTGACTACCTGCAGTAATGTCTCTCCTTCTACTTTTTGATCCATCCAAAGGTTGTCTGTAAAAGATCGCTTTTAGCGATAAGACCGCCCATTGTGACACCCTATGTAACAGTTCTACATTTTATATCTGTAATTTTTATGGTGTACATAATAAAGAGTATTCTATCTATCTATCTATTACTTTAAACCGACAATTTCATACTTTAACCCCTATTACTTAGCGACTGTTTAATAACCATACATTTTTGGCGTTTAAACGTCTCTTAACTTCATTTAGTAATGTGTCAAAAATCGAACATAGTTAAACGTCTAATTAGGTATAACTTGCAACACAACCGTAAAGTTTTCAATCAATCGTGTGATTTCAATAATTAAACGTAACGTTACCGATATCTATAAATCAAGCCATTCGAATCAAATATGTCTGTTTGTTAAGTTAATCGCCAACTTAGTCGGGATATGTGTAATGTTAATTTAATGATATTGTTATAATTACAACATTTGAATCCTTTGGAAACGTCTTAATGCGAAGTGTGATTGATTAATTGATAATTGAACGAAATCTATACGATTCTGCAACTTTTTTAATTTCCTTTGGTTATTAAAAGCAATTGATCTGTTCAATAATTGATACTAATCAATTTAAATTCGCAATAAATTAGAAACATTATAAATAATTTGTACGTTAGACCTACATTGATTATTATTAATACAATTTTGCGTTTTATACCCTGCAGTGTATCTACACTACAGGGTATAAAACGCATTTTTTTTTACATAATGTGGTAAATATCTATTTACCAAACATAACTCATGCCATATGTCTGTCAGTTCACCACGAATGGCGGGAAACAGTTAAAAGTGAAGCATGCCTGCACGAGAGGCTGGGTGAGGTGATGAGCCAGTGTAGTGATATATTCAGCTTAAATACGGGATCAACAGGAGTCTACATGCCCATTATATCTAAAAGTTGACATTCAATGTCCTTTGTAGCAATTAGAAAATCTAATTAGTCTGAAATAAATAAAAAAGAGTAAGATGTAATCATAAAATGTAACAAATTTTAATGTCAATAAAATTAATGTCAACTGTGGGAAACCTTAGTCTTACCTTTATTAGTTACTAGCTTTTGCCCGCGGCTCCGCCCGCGTGGATGTCGGTTATCGCGTAAAAAAGTAGCATATGTCCTTCTCCACATCCCAGGCTATATCTCTGCCAAATTTCATGACGATCGGTTCAACGGTTTAGGCGTGAAAACGTAACATACAGACAGACAGACAGATAGACAGACAGACAGAGTTACTTTCACATTTATAATATTAGGGATTTCCTAAGCTATATAATCTAAATATATACATAAATTATTATAAAACAAAGTCGGGTTAGTTACATTATTTATAACTCAAAAATGGCTGGATTGATTTGTTGAATGCTTCCGCCCCGAATGCAGAATAACTATTAAAACATGCGAAAAATTCAGGTAAAAAAAAATATGAAGAAAATTCATTTTCTCATCATTTTTTATGGAAAGGTACTCTAATTGTGTAATACACTATCAATCAAAATCTGAATAACTTCGAAGGATATTGCTAATCCATTGCTTCATATGTTCGAATAAATTGCCTGCTCAACAACGTAAATAACGCAATGAATGTTGTTGAACTGTCAAAATGAAACCCATTCCTACTGTGTGTCACGCAATTACCCCGCGGGGGAACAAGAAATTTAACGCGGACGAAGTCGCGGGCAGAAGGCTAGTTGTTATATGTATAAAACCCAGGTTTTTTCAGAATCATTATTTTAAACAATCAAACATACGATATTTGGCAACATAAGTATCAAATTAAAGTAGAACTTGTGTATGGAACCCCATCTACAATAAATATAGTGACCAATTGGAATCAGTGCAACGTAAATATCTTAAGTTTCTTAACTATAAATTGTTTAATAGGTGGTCATCATATCATACTCTTCTAGATAAATTTTCCCTATCAACTCTTAAAGTAAGGAGACTGTATCATGATCAAACGTTCCTTTACAAGATTTGTCACAATAAATTGGATTGTAATAACCTAATTAACCAAATATACCTTCGCATACCTAGTCGTTCCCGTCGTATTCGTGATACTTACACTCACAGTCTATTCGCGCCGAAGCGGTGCAGAACCAACGCAGGAGAGCGAGCTCCTTTACGTCGACTAATGAAAAGTTACAACGATGATTTTGCTGATATTTATATATTTACATTGTCACTTGCACAATTTAAAAATAGTATCTATAAAAAATCCTTTTAATTCCGCATAGTTTTTAGTTGTTATATACATACATACATACATCTAGTTTGTCACACGGTGTTTTATAAAATACTAGCTTTTGCCCGCGGCTTCGCCCGCGTGGATGTCGGTTATCGCATAAAAAAGTACCCTATGTACTACCCTCTCCATATCCCAGGCTATATCTCAAAATTCTAACTTAATATTAATTTTAATGTGACTCACTATGTGTTTATTACCGAGCTGGTAATGAGTTAAACTATCGAACTAATGTGCACACTAATAGGGTTGAAAATAAAACCACAATTGTGTACTGATCTAATCTAAGCTGGTATATTTAATTAAAATTGCGAGACCCCAACCAAATCGCGGTAACGAAACCATAGCGAGATCTATTTCGACGTCAACGCCATCTATCGAGCTTGACATCAAACTTTTGACATTTCACAATAATAACTATGGTTTTATGGTTTCTTCATGAACACTATGTGAATAGAAACCGAAACAAATGATTTAATATAGTAAAAGTACTTATGTTCTGAACGTGAATGAGTCTTTACCTAAAGATAACAAACACAAAATCAAAATACGAAATTTCACTCAAATTCTTAAAGCAATCAATTGTACCAAATACAACACGAAATAAAATTGCGACACAAATAATAATTTTAGAATAATTCACGTAAGTACTAACTTTTCTCAGGGTCACGTTCGCAATTGGGCGAAATATTAGACATTTATTTTGTACTTGCAACACGATCTGGATGTAGAATTCGATTAATCGACTAATAATTGACCGGTTGACATTTTAGCGGGAACACCACTAAACGAACGAAAAAAGAAAACAAAATACGTCTATACTCTGTGGTCGTGTGGCGGTGTGACGCGATGCTTAATGTAAACATTCATCAAGGTTATACTTGCGTAAAGTAATGGATTCAATGAGAAAACGGTTTAATCTTAGAAGAATCTTATACAGAATTACTGAGAAATAAGTGTAGATTTCGTATTGAGTGTTAGTTTATCGAAAAGTGATAAATATGTCAGTGAAAAAGTAACGAAAGTTTTGGAATGCACAAATTTTGATCATAAGGCCGCCGTGTTTAGTAATGTTTTTATGATAAATATTCTTGTATACTGTTTGAAATACACGTAAGTAGCTAGCTTATTTATCTACGAACATAATTTGGCTAATAGCTACTGATATTATAGCGTATTGTTATCGTAATCGTATTTCCAAGAGTAAAATTCGGCAAACAAATACCTACAAAAAGTCAATAAAATGGATATAGTATGTTATCCTTAAGAGATAGACATATGCCATCGCGGACTTTTTTGAAGACCTTTTTATGATACACAATTCCACCATACATTATTTTGTTATATCTCAAAGGGTTTAGACAGCGTTTTCGTTGAAAGCTCCCAGACGGCTTATTTTTTTCCGACACCTCCAACAAATATCGTTAATTCATACAAAAATGCATACAAAAACATAACAAATTATATACTAAAACCTTCCTAGAGAACCAAGCTATCCATTGGTGAAAACAGCATGAGAATCGGTGCAGTAGTATTTGAGTTTATCGCGAACAGACAGACAGACAGACAGACAGACAGACAGACAGACGCGGCGGAGGACTTTGTTTTATAATATGTAGTGACACCATACATTATTTTGTTATATCTCAAAGGGTTTAGACAGCGTTTTCGTTGAAAGCTCCCAGACGGCTTATTTTTTTCCGACACCTCCAACAAATATCGTTAATTCATACAAAAATGCATACAAAAACATAACAAATTATATACTAAAACCTTCCTAGAGAACCAAGCTATCCATTGGTGAAAACAGCATGAGAATCGGTGCAGTAGTATTTGAGTTTATCGCGAACAGACAGACAGACAGACAGACAGACAGACAGACAGACGCGGCGGAGGACTTTGTTTTATAATATGTAGTGATCTGTACCTAAATGTTAAGCATTATTGCGCAATTGTTTGTTATCCTGAAGAAATAAAAATAAAACAATGTCACCATAAATAAACTACATGATTGTATTGTTAGGAAAACAATTTTTTTATTATTTCTTTGTTCTTGGTTCCTATAATATTTTTTTGTATTAAGGTAGAGCTAAACAAGAATTAAATAATGAAACTTGTTTCAATGAAATTAAAATAAACATAATATACTTTAGTAAAATTTATTGAAATGACCCAAGTTACATTTAAGAGACAATAGCCACTAAACGACAACTATCTTAATTATTTTAAAATTATTAAGAAAGTTACTATATTCTTTAATAATTAAATCACACATATAATATATGAAACTCTTTGTGATACTGGACACCTCCTTTGTCTCTGTATGCCATTCATCATAGTAATGTCACTGAGTTAAGTTTCAAGGTTCTCAACCGGAATGAGAGCAAAATGTGATACTTTATAATATGCTTTTAGTTTATATGTCACCTGTTGTTTAGTAGTATATGATAATTTTTTTTTTAATGATATAACTCAAATATTGTGTTGTTGTCTCAACTATTGTTGAAATTGGCGTGTTAAAATTGTGTAAAAATTGTTTCATGTCTGTAGGTAGGTACTTATATTGTGTTTTTTTTTTCTTTGATATAATATTGCTTATACATGCTGTGTCTATCTCTTAATATTGTGGCTTATAATTATGTTATAATAATAATAAATAAGAACATACCTGGGTACTTAACCTATACAGAGTGGGTTTTTTGAAATGGGGCAGTAAGGACAGGTGCCTTAACCGTTGTCGCTACATGAAAACGGTCTTACGAGAGTGTCCTTAACTTTTGAGACATTTAGATTTGCATTGCTAGATTTTGAAAAAAAAAAAAAAAAACATTCAACAAGAAAATGGGCAGTTTTCACAAAAACTTTTTTTGATGTTAATCAATCCTGTTTCTTACAAGGATCCAAAAACTCTACGGGACAAACTGAGGTTTGAGCACTAGAAAAGTCAGAAATCGCAAAAAAATATCCTATACATTTCGTATGCAATGAGACTTCCACTTACTTTTTTATGATAAACTTGTATAACAACACACTTGTATTATAACGTTAAGATAAAATCAATTCTAAATTTAATGCGAATAGAGTGATAATACTACGAAAACAGAATGACACTGTGTAAACAAAACCCAAGGACCCAATTAAGACACAAGGAAGCCAAATAACACAAAAACAAAATAATAATTAATACACAAGAACAAAGAAATCTTGATTTGAAACCGGAACAAAAATACTGTTATTATAAACGATTCGACCTTCAATAATATCCGTTCATGCGAAATTATTCAAATAAAATGTATCTGTGTAATATTATGTACGGTCGGCAGCATAGATATAAGAAATTTTATATTTCTATGGTCGGCAGCAAACCATTACAATCCAACAGGGTGTAATTACTTACCATGGGTTGTTTACTGAAAGTCGTGAGAAAAGTTTTGAGTATGAATGTGAATGTCTAAAAGAGTAGGGGAAGACCAAAGAAACGATGGATGGACTGTGTGAAAGATGATATGGATAGAAAGGGGGTAACTACCGAGATACGACTAATAGAGTAGTGTGGAGAAAAAGCCATGTTGCGCCGACCCGGGTTCAGGGCTAGACCATGACGATGAGTTGTTTACTAAAAGTTAAATTAACAAAGAAAATACATTTATTTCGCATAGACTAAAAGGCAAACATGACACAAAATATTAATCAAACTTTACTGATCAGTGCTGATCCTTACTGTGACATTTAAAAAAAATATTGTTTATTGGTAATTGCATTGGTTGTGGTCAGAAAATCCAGGAAAGTGATAGCTTCCTTGCTTTTTGTTCAGCAACTTTGTTGCGTTGCTGCCAGCGACACGTTTGAAGGCCATGACTACCTTCTTTGTATGATAACATTACTCGTAACTACAGTCAACTAACTGATGTGCACGTTTGTCGGCAGCCGCAAGTCCGGGCAGTTCTCCGACGCGGGGGAGGAGCGCTCGCGCAGCCAGCATGACCTCCACAAGCAGCAGCGGTCGGCCTCGCTGGTGAGTACGACGCTTTAGACATACATACACAGGCTTCATGATTGTACCAACTTAGATATAAGGTTACTGACGTCTAAATGTTGCGCCTTTGGGGATAAAACATGTGCCCTTAAGCACTTTGGCCACGGAAATTGCAAGGTGTTTTCAAACAATGAAATAGAAGAGACAGTGGGTCCATTAGCATTAAAAGATTTCTTACACTGAAAAAATAAAATTATTGTAGCGAAGAACCCTATACCTACCTCCTTTCCATATACTTCCTTCCATTTATTTTACTAGATATACATTAGTTTCCTCCATTTAATTTTAATTTTTAAATTATGTCTGGTATGTTTTAGGACACTGAACTATCAACTTCTCGACATGATTAACCCTAATTGGAATAATAAGAGCAATTTTTATCTGCCTGCCTTTTCCCAACCGTGTTGGGGTCGGATTCCAGTCTTACCAGATGCAACTTACATGGAGCGACTACCTATCTGACCTCTACAATCCAGTTACTGGGTAACACGATACCCTTTGGTAAGACTGGTTGTCAGACTCGGGCTTCTGACGACCCGTAACAACTATCAAAGATCTATAAAAAGAATAATAAGACCAATAATTGCTTTTAGTGATACAATTCCCTTCTTACTGCCAACCAAACCTCAAATAATAAGGCAATGCGTTTCAAGTTCCCTATAATTTGTGCTTCAACCCAGGATCAGTTCCGTTAGCCTAATGAGCATTGTGACACATAAAAAAGGGGAAACAGAAAACCCAAAGTAAACAAAACACAAAACGGATAAACTGGGGGCCAAGTCTACTAATGTACAAACGTTGCAATGGTCTCTTCATTGCGAGTTTTTGACAGATTTGCCATACAAACACTGTCAAATACTCACAATGGCGAGACCATTCTGACACTATTGTAATAGCAGACTTGAGGCCCTGTTGTTATGTTATGATACGATGGATCCCATTCTAAAATGAAAAAAACTCAAAACTCAAAGCATTTATTTCAATTAAACCATTTACAGGCACTTTTGAATTGTCAAAGAGACGGTCAGTTAGTCAGAGTCGGCAAGTTGAAGCTAGATGCCCATTCCAATACGTAGATCACTATGGAGAAGAACGGACAAGAAACTCCAAGGACACTCTTTTAAATCAAGATATTACATAATCCTGGGTACATTATTCTTGTTGCTTCTATATGTGAGACAATGTAAAAACTAATAAAACAATTCAAAATATAAAATTACAAATTAAAAATAAGCCCTGGCAGTCAAGAGATGACCAGTCCCAACTGACGGCGCCCGTTCACGAACATGACGCATGGATCAGCACCATCCAGCTCAACCATTTTGTAGGGAACCGAATGATCCAACACACGCGCCACCATCAGTGAAACATTTAAGTGAGCATGACATACTCTCAACTGCCATGCTCTTTCAAGTCAACATAAATCATAATAACTCCATGGTATTCACATTTACAAAATTGAAAAAAAAATGCTGCTAAATTATACAGAACTATAGTTTGCAATGTATTTGAGAGATTAATAAAAATTTACTACCAAAAAAGAAAATAATTATTATCTATTGGAGTATTCATCAATAAAAACATGCTTAAATAAAAACAAAATAAACATTAAGTTCGTAATGTCAGAAAATAAAATAAAATAAAAAAAGGGGGAAGCAACTTCCAAGTATTCAAATTTTATCTAGTGAGCCCAAGTGGCAGTGGAGCAGGACCAGCATTTAGCCAAGCATTTTTATCTACGATATAATCATCCAACTTATAATATGCTTGTCTGCATAGTGTGCGTTTAATGCACGTTTTAAATTTCTTCTCATTTAGTTGAAGAATATCGAGTGGTATTTTATTATAACATTTTACACAGTACCCCATAAAAGAAGTGTGTACTTTAGACAATCTGAAGCGTGGTTGATCTAATTTGTTCCTATTTCTAGTGTTAAAATTATGCCTGTCACTTATTTTACTAAAAAGATGTAGATTTTTTCGAACATACATAATATTTTCATATATATATTGACAAGGTACCGTCATAATGTTAATTTTTTTAAACAGCTCTCTCAGAGATTCGCGTCTGCGGAGGTTGTAGATAGCTCTGACAGCCCTCTTTTGCAGAATAAAGATGGAATCAACATCTGCAGCTCGTCCCCACAGCAAAATACCGTAAGACATGATGCTATGGAAGTAACTAAAATAGACCAGTCTCGCGGTATCCACGTCTGTTAATTGGCGGATTTTCCAAACAGCGTAAGCGGCTGAACTTAGCCGCCTTGCAAGTGATGTTAAGTGAGGACCCCACTGTAGTTTTGAGTCAAGCGTAATCCCCAGGAAAACCGTATTTTCGACGAATTCTAGTATCTCCTTATTCAATACAACGTGACATTCATTACTTCTAACGTTCGGTAAAGCGAATCTTATGCATTTAGTTTTCTTCTCATTTAATACCAAATTATTTACAGTAAACCAATTATGGACCTTAATCATAGCGTTATTTACGTCGTCAAGGTCCTGGGCATGTCTGTTTACTTTAAAAATCAGTGATGTGTCATCAGCAAATAACACCATTTGGGGTCGGTTTTTCAGTAAATAAGGTAAATCATTTATATATACTAAAAAGAGGAACGGACCCAGTATTGAGCCCTGCGGTACACCCATTTTGACTTTTAAACCCAATGAATTAACACCGTTTATTTGAACTTGCTGCAATCTATTATTCAAATATGATTTTACTAAGCTAAGCGCAAGTTTACCCAGTCCGTAATGTTCAAGTTTCAAGAGCAGTGTGATTGAAACTTTATATATGAATTGAATGATGAATGATTGATGAATGATTGAATGATTATATACAATAGACGACGCAACCAACTATTTACACTAGGTACCTACTAAATTAAAACTAACTAAATATACAAATAAATACAAAAAACAAAAAGACACTTAGGCGTCGAAGTATTCGTCCACATTGCTGTCATCCGGAAACGTGCCCAGAAGACTGGCAGCATTGCCACGTTGAACTAATTCTTTGGCCAAAGAACGAGCCAGCCCTTTGATCACGTGAAGTGCCCTCTAGGCCCGCTTGAACCACAAATTACTAAACAAGTTTAGAATTTTAATCATCGTTCTATTCCTGTCAATCGTTTGAAGATGAACGAAAGATGTTTTAAATACTTTTATTTTTATTTAATTGTAGTGCAAGTGGGTCTTAATATATGGTGCAGCCTATGAAGAACAGCTAAACGGCGCCGGCGGGGTAACCTTAACATCGAGACGAGTTTACATGTTCTGGGTATAGGTTTGGGTTGCATGTTGCATCATAATAACCGCATCTTTTGTATTTGCCTATATTTGAGGGCAGGAGGGTGGTGCTGCATTCTGCATCCAATCCTGGATCTAGTTATTGCGGAATTAAAACGAAATATTTTTACATTACATTTTAATGTCATGGATTTCCGCAAAGTAACGCCTGATTTCATAACTTATGTTTTATGATAGGCTTTGTACTCCAAAGAATGGATATTCTACACTCAGCTATGTAGTGTTCTATTGTGGTTGTGGTGCGTAGGCGCACGGTGCACGCCCCCGGCCGCAGCGCGCGCGCACCTCGATCGCATCGACATAATTGACGGCTCGGACTGCACGGACCGCGGGGCTTTGTGGCTTCAGTACGCTTTAATTCTATAAATGAGGGTATTGTGATTAACAGTCCACGAATTTCCGAAGACAGCGATTCGTGAAAGGTCCTTAACTGCCATCTAAGATTTCCCTAATTTATAAGAGATGGGTATTTAACCTCACTACCTGGTCAACAAAAGTCATGCTCATCGACAGAACTGGTCAACTTTCCAGAACGGGAGAACTCGCAGATCTAGAATTTGTCAGCGAGTTTATATACCTTGGATCGCTACTTACTGATCAGGGAGGAAGCGAAAGAGAGATCAAGAGAAGGACTCAAATGGCCAAAGCTGTGATGAGTAAGCTGACACGTATTTGGCAGGACAGAAAGGTTTTCAATGTCACCAAGATGAGACTAGCCCGGCCACAAGTTTTCTCAATATTCCTTTACGGCTCAGAGTCGTGGACGATTCGGGCAATAGAACGGAGAAAGATAGAAGATTTTAAGATGTGGTGTTAGCGAAGAATGATCCGCATACCATGGACCGCCAAAAGAACGAACAAATATATTCTCGAACAAATAGGCACATAATAAGAGATAGACTATACATGATCTGTTCCCAAAGGATTCTCGGTTATTTTGGTCACATTGCCCGTCGGAAACCAGATAACTTTGAAAAGTTGGTGGTGAGCCCATCACCACCAACTTTTCAAGGTTATCTGGTTCCCGAGGTTGATGGGAAGAGACCTCGTGGCCGGTCACCTAACCACTGGCCAGACCAAGTAACCGCTCTCACTGAACTGTCTGCTACGACCGTCCTTAGAGTAGCAGAGAACCGAACGGAGTGGAAGAACATCATACATAAAGAATATGACCATGTTTCTGAATTTCGTATGAAGCACAAGTGGTTACCAATTCGCCTTCGCTAGAATGCTCATATTCTTTTCCTTTTGTATAATGTGCTCTTTTCCCCTTCCACCCCTCTCTATCTTAAAAAAACGTTTCTAGTTTCTTTGCGACTCCCACACGAAATTATTAAGGTCATCAGATAACTTGAAGCTTAAAATGCCCATGCATTCCACAAGTTTCCTTGAAAAACCCTTTACTGTCCAGGCCGCTCATTTGTGGAACGCATTTCCACATCTAATAAAACGTGCGCAATCGTTGCCTGAGTTTAAAAGACTCGTGAAGGAACATTACTTATCCTTTTGATTTTATTCTCGTTGTTAGCTGTAATAATCTATAGTCTTCATTTATTTTCTTTGCTTATATAGTTAGTATGTATGTATCTATTATATAGCATATACCTGTGTATCTATTATAGGATATTGTACTGTTATACTTTTTATTTGCACCAATGACAACCCCATTTTATGTCTAGAAATTCACTGTCCATGCCAAGGTTGCCTGGAAAAGATCGCAGTATGCGATAAAGCCGCCCATTGTATATTTTATAGTGTATAAGTTTTTCTTTTATTTTGTAATGTGTAATCTGATGTACCATAAAGTATAAATAAATCAATAAAGCCACGAAGGCCTTTCAGGGACACGATCTTCAGTAATGAAGTTCGCGATCAAGAAGAGACCTTGTCAACAGCTGGATGTGAGAAGTCGTGGACTGAGTTGATTGGCTTGCAATTGGAGAGGCCTTTGTCCAGCAAATGCCCGCTATAGCCCGACGATGCTGATCCTTGAAAGCTATTTACAACATTCTGTCATATAAACAAGTAATTCTGCTCTAGTCCTATCTTTATTCTTTACTTTAATCAGAATCAACGTGCATTCATCAAAGCAACATGGCTCGGAACAGAAATAAATCTACTTCAAATAATACCTGTCAGTATAATCAAGATCGTGTATCACCTCTATCAATATACACTACAATTATCCGCCAGTTCTGTCCATCAAGTGAATGTGGCACAATAAACTCCCCTGGGTATTACGAGCGGTTACTAAACGCCATCACTATTGATGGCGTGTAAGGTTACCATCCGTCAGAATTGGTCCGAACACGTCTGGCTTTTTTGGGCCCCCGTTCGGAATTTGTCCAGCCTAGCCATTTGTCAGGACTTTTCGATTTAAGGGAAGAAGTTTTTTTTTTACGAAATAAAAATGATAAGCGAGAACTGAGGAAAAAGTCATTTCCCTTTTAAAAGTAAAACTGCCTCGTTGGTCACGCAGCAGTAGCGCTTACGACCTCTAGTCGAAATCGCTACTGCTGAACATGTGTTCCTGGGTTTTATTCCCGGGTCGCGCAATTTGTTATTGTGTTGTTTCATCTAAAATTTGTCAGTAGCAGCCCGGAGTCCGGATTTGTGATGGCAATAGGCTCGCCCGCTGTTACACGGAACCTAAACATAAGTGGAGGAATTTGGGTGTATTAGGTGCACCTCTGCCTAATCCTTCGGGAAATACAGGCTGTGTGATGTTATGTTATAGGATAAATTTACGGACTTTTTCGTAAATGTCCAGCTTTTTGTCAGGACTTTTAAAATTTCGAAATGGTCACCCTAGGCGTGTGCGACTGGCCGCATAATCGACTCGTAAGGGACTTGAGACAAAGCGTTTTGTAATAGGAATGTATTATATTAAGTGTTCAAGTGATGTGGTAATTTGTTGGGCTGATATTGCAGGTACTATTACTATGTTGTCATACTTAATATTAAATATAGAGAAGAACCTCTCTCTAAGTCTTTCAGTCAATAACTGTCTGCCTGATTTTACATATTGGGCCACTTTTACATCTTTTTACGATTTTCGGAAGAGAACTTATTTTGGTTTTCACCTCACACATCAGTTATTCCCCAACTTCGCTTTTACCATTAGAACTTTGCGTTATTTCGTGGTCGTATCGTATTTCGTATTTAGGTTTAATTATTCCGTTACCTATTGTGTCACTGCGTCTATTATCAAATGATGAATATCATAACAAGCAGATGTTATTAGACTGATTACAGTAAACAAACACGGTTGTCAACATAACAGCAGCAAGCAGTGAATACCTCATTACAATAGTAACAACAGTATGAATGACAACAATGACAAGTCACCGACAATCGTAACATGTGCCGACCGTGATGACACGACGACTTGCGTACGCGCATCATTGTTTCACTTTCATTACTCTTACTTTCAGTCAATAATTGTTGTATTTTTGTTATGGTATGTAATACTGATACGATTGGTTACAAAATGAATTGTATTCTGAGTGAATACGGATAGTATGACTTAAGAAAATGAAGATGTGAAATGACTGATGGACAAGGACATCCTTATTGCGCTAACAAAGATTGAGGTCGCCATAGCCTTCACGACACTAATTACGATTGTTGACACAAATCCCCTTCGGAGACGGGTCTATGGCTTCACACACTAATAGTATCGACAGGATTCACCAGTGGGTTTCACTAATAATCTCTGGCTCCTCCTCCTGAAGATACCACCTGAGGAATATAGTGAGTAAAAATCTCACCCTTAACAACTTCCCGGAAGGCAAGATAGTTTGGAAGGTTTCCCCTTCAAATTAATTCTTGGGAATCCGACTCGAGATACCCAGAGCATAATAAATACTTATTTATTAGCTGTTCTCATTACAACTGGACTAATGAGGCGTCAAAACCCTCGGCGAAATGCTATGTTACTAACAACTGAAATAAATAAATCAGTTCTGAATTCTGACTAGCACTTCAGAAACGCAATAGAAACCCCCTCACACAGCAATGTGCTCGGCTTATTGCTGTAATATTAATAGTATCCGCTGCAATACTTTGTTTGTAATTAATCCTTCGACCAGTGGATGCAATTGTCAGTTGGCACAGATCAAGAAAACATGGTACGTATGGGAGAAGGCCAGCACCCTAACTGCCTAACATACTTTCGACCAGGATCCGACAGATTTTGAAGGATATTGCGAATCCATTGCTACAACGTAAATAACGCAATGAACGTTGTTGAACTGTCAAAACAAAACGCATTGGCATCGTAAATTGTGACGCAATTACCCCGCAGTTATGGCTAGGGTGTTTATAATGGAATAATGCTTGACTGACTTGACACATTATGGGACTGTTATCATGTTGGTTATTCACTATACTGATTATACTACAGGATGCTTGCCAAGCATAAAATACAAAATACATTTCGCGAGCGACCAAAGACCCCACCATTCCCTAGGAACCGAACCTGTCCGAGTCGGGGTGCCCCAAGTTCCGAGTTCCAACACATCTCGCCTTAGTAAGAAGGTAAATACGTACGTATATTTTATTATTTATTTATTTATACATTCCTTTTCTGGGTTTTACGACTAAACAATAAAAAACTTCTCTATCATTTTCTCTATTCCTTTGAACTTCCTACTAATTCTCTTTCACAAAGCCTCCGATCGGTCGGTGATAGGCAATAAAGTACAGAGATTTGTGGCGCCGTACCACTGCGGCACCGGCTGTACCACGGGTTGTTCTGCGAATAGTAATTAAAGCTATCGGCCTTCGGACGGTTATAACAGCTTAACAGCACTAATAGCTTGTTTACACCGTGTAATCATAGAGCGATCGCGGCTGATGCTGAATCCGATGGATAGGGCTGTCACTCGACAGACTAGAGATCCTTAGGCAAGAGATAAAACCGTGTTCATACTAGGGAGGATTGCTCTCTCTCTGTTTGCTTGGCCTATTCACCTAATTAAAATCATTAAAGAACGTGATTCCTTCCTGGTTGAACTTAAGATTTTCTTACAATGAACTACAATGTCGTGTCATTTACCAATTTTTTTTTTCTATTTATTTATTTTCTTATTCATTCTCATTTGTTAAGTAGGAAGTACTTATATTTATGTTCACAGTGTTAAGGTACTTTTGACTAGTAAAATAATGTACGTAAGTCAATAAAAATATATACAGCCCTAGAGAAGATCTGCTAGTCATAATGCTAAGTGCATGTAGCAGCACCCACACTGCTACAACACACCGCTGTACCAGCGCGGGCGCATTGTTGTAATCATGTCAAGATCATACATCATGTCAGTACTAGTGATTAATTTTATATATGCTAGACAACGATATCGTCTGTGATATGAATGGACCACCCTTCATTCGAGTGCGTGGGTGTACCTACTTAAGCATATAAGATGGTATCATCTTATATATACTTTCTGTAAGTTTCTTAATACCAATTACCAAAGGGAAAGGGATATTCCCTGAGCATTAATAACTGATTTTTAACTTAAATAAGATGAACTAGAAACTTCTTAAGTCCACAAAGCACTGTTTATAAAAGTTTATCAGCTCGTGTATTTTATTGAAATTATATTTGGAACCATAAACCATGTCATCAAAATCAGTATTATGATTCTTCTCTGTGGTCTAATCAAATTCTCGAAAAAATTACTAAAATTTAATTTAAAAAACCATTTAGCAGATATACTGAACCCGCTATACCTCGCCTCATTTTGACCACCTTCCTACACTCACTGACCTAGGAGCATGAAGCCCTCATTACACACGAGCAGGGGGCGTGGTCATCGAATCATTACCAAGCACTGCATGTATTTGCCTTAGATCGCAGCTTCCTTCGTTATTACCAGACTATTAAACGGACTAATAGCCTGCTGCCCTGCTGGCGGACAGCGGTAACTGACTAACTAGACTGGGTGTGTATTTTTCTATAACCGCTTCCAGAATTATATGTAATCATGTAATCATATCATAGATATATTAATGAATGCCTTGTAGATATCAATCATGATGAGCATAATTATGCTTTCTCCTTTCTTATAGGTGATTTAATGGCAAAACATCGATGGGAATTATCAATTTACACCAGTTTTGGCGGGTGATGACATGATTGTGTTAGTTAATTGAATGCTCTCTTGAACATAAGTTTTTAATTTTGTATTTGGTCTTATTATGCAGGTACAATTTTATTCCCAGAAGCATATTTATTTCAATTTCCAAGATAATATTTACATATTATTATTAACACGAACGGGATATTTACCATGTTTATTATTTCTTATGAGTTCCCGATATTTCGGCGCTGTTGCAAGCACCACGGATAAACTAAAGTCATTGCGGGTGGGTGTTTATTAGCAGACAAAACGGTCTACCCTCTTTCTTGTTCGTTTTTTGCATTCAGTACCGCTAACACTGTTCGTTCGTGTTAATAATAATATTAGTGACCATGACAGTTTAAAAACGTATAATATTTACATAATTTAAAAGCTGTGCAGTCTTAAAATAATAATAATAAAAAAATGTACAAATATATAAAAAAGAAGATCAGAAGCATCTTTAATATGTTTGCAGACGCCAATTGCACCACGACTTAGCTAATTATCGCATCAAAGACCAGTTCAGCAGCAAGCTATTCTTTGATTGATCGTTAAGTACAAAGTAAACAGACATCGTTAGGCATTTCCCCTGCGCGCACAGATTTCTAAACTCATTAGGTAAGAAAAAAATCCATTACGGATTTAAAAAACACTCTGTTAAGGTCCAAGTACCTATCGTTAAGATCCGGAAGCGTTTGTGATTCTTCAAATGTTTCGAAGAATATCAGGGAAACTGCCACATTACTCCGCTGGACGGCCAATTAACATTCCTCGTGGGATACCAATCTGGTAAAAAAATTCATAAATAGAGTATGTGTCAATTTGTCATTCTACGCTAGCCGTATAGAATCTACTGTAGGATTTTGTTTTTTTTTTTTTTTAAGTAAGTATACTTGCAATTATTTGTTACCAGTCCCTCAAGCATTTTTGACATACGAGTAATGTAACCTACTTCTGGACCGTCAACCATGCCTTTGGGCTGACAAATGCTGACGTAAGCTGACTGGCCAGGGTGTACCGGATGAACTTCCTCATTTGAGGAGACTATTTGAATGCACACCTGAAAACTACAATCTCATAGCCGTCTGCCAAACGCAGAAGCAGTATCTCATTTGAAAATTAATTAATGTGTTACTTGTAAGGTTCAAGAGCAGTGAAGTTTACAGGCTAATATATTGTCATATTACGAAAGATCGCTATCCCTTATTGTCCATATTATAACTGCGGTAAGTTGACAAGACACAAAGTTGCGGTTTACGACACTATAAAAGGTTAATTTACTCTTAGCAAGGACCACACCTGTACAACTTTGCCTCTTGTAACACATAACAGGTAATTTACCCACATTAGCCGTTGTCCGCACAAGTGGCGGTGTCCTAGTAACTATAGTGTAAGAATAATTATCGCTTGTGTTTATTATAGCAAGTGTAACGTGAAACGAATCGCGCTCCACTACTTATGTAGGAAGTGTTTGCATTTGTAATTGGGTATAATGAGTAGGTAGGTACCTCTTCTGAGGATAAAAGAAAACAAACAGACAGACAACGGTCAGTCGGTTTCAGTTAGTACTGATTCCCCCCGAAAGGTATAATAAAAATATCGATTAATTACATTCTCGATTCCCCTGAAAAAGTGCAACCACCGAATTTTATAAGGATTATCTAAGAAACCTAATTTGTAAATATAGCTCGTCGCAACCAAAGAAGCAACTAATTGTAAAATTGACGAAAGCTTTGATTTGATTTGTGATAATGTAGAATAATTTTATCTGAAATAGACATACTTAATAATAATCGCTTAGTGCTTTTTTCTTTGACTGTCCTACCTCGATTTCGTCTGATAAAACGGAATGATAAAGTATATAATTTTTCGGGTAGAAACAAGAACGGGGGGAATCAGTACTAACCCAGAATGTCGCCTCCCACGAATATCGGAATACAAGCTTTCGTGATTTACATCAGGTCATAAACATTTAGTGCTTAACACCTCAAATAACCTGTAAGTTACAATAAACACTCCATAAATCTCTTATCAGTTATCACACTCAGCAGCAAGATTTATTGTCCTGAATTTGATTTCAATTTTAAGTAGGTTAGATGTTTATCGGTATTGTGACCAAAAGTTTAATTGCGTTTAGCAAAAAAACTACTTTGTCCTGCTTCTTAACCTATCTAATAATACACACAAATTAAGTCAAAGCAATGACCGAAATTATTAGAGGTGCTCATTTAATTACGATTAAAAGTGTACATAAACACCTCGTAAGAACAATGAATTGGCAACACAGTGAATAAGCTTTCTAATTATTTACGTAAGCAAACAAAATGTGAACTATGTTCGCAATTACTGTGACTTATTAATCTGCACAATAATTAACAAAGAGAGAGCGCATAATTTCGAAATAACCTTAAAACTTATTCAACCAATAGTTATGATATTCATGATGGTAGAAAGTCTGTGAAGATGTAACATTCTGACAATTAAAGTCAATGAAAAATAATTGAATTAGTGACTTATGTCTCTTTCTTGAATTGGAAGGAAAGAGGAAAAATCGGAAACAATAAGAAAGTTATTGAAATACCATGAAAGTCACACATCAGTCAGTAATACATTCCTACATTGTTTTTACTTTCTTCAATAAATTATGGACATCTGCTGTAAAACAATGTATTAACCCGTTTGAATTATACTACTTTATGTGGTTGTAAAGTTACAACATTGTTTTATAACATTACATCAATATCTGTACAACACATCTTGCTATTGAATTAACATTGTAACAAAATAGTGTAAGCTATAACAATTTACGAATCACATCAAAACAGATTGTCCATTTTACAACATGTCTTCTTCTGATATTAATTTAAACGTTTTTGTTCCTTTATTTAATAGGTTTTTCCTTTCCTTTCTCTATAATTCCTCCAAAAATGTCTAAATCTAAAGAAAACAACAAAAATATCATCTCAACTGAGAAAAGAAACAAGAGGCATTATAACCGCTGTGTGAAGAATGAGGCGGGCAAGAGCCGGTATCTTAGCATTCAGGTGTAGCTATAAAAGGTCTGCCAATAAATAGGACTCCCCTAACGGCAGGCAGTCAGGCACGCCATGACTGAACAATGGGACGCGCCTGCTATTCTGCTAATAACGTGAAATCTGACGGCGATGTGAAATAGAAAGCCGTGGTATGGCATACGCGTGCACTGGCGATGGGTTGGAGGTGGTCTAGGAGTGAGCGAGTAGCGGTCTGAAGTTATTTGGCAAACGCCTGTTTAGCTGTTGACAATAATAATCTAATAAATACAAGCGTTTATATTCGTAAAAGTTTGTATCTTATATCGTTGCTGTAATTTGTTACAGCAACGATATAAGATACAAACTTCTACGAATATAAACACCATGTCCTAGCAAAAATGCTGAAAAAATATAGTTTTTTATTATTTAGCAAGCAGCCTCACACTCGATACACTTCACAAAACTCCCATGAGGCACTTTCGAACATCACAAGAATCTCTTTTTCCTATTCATATTTTTCAGTTTGTAGCAGTACTATTTAGCCCTGAAAACTTACAGTAAACGATAACCCAATTCTTGTGTTAACATTTTGCATCAAACTAATCTGGAGTATTATCTCCGCTACCCACTGTCAGTCTAGCCCCACCTCGTATCGGCTGTCAGGCACTTCGGGCTGATAATCTTCATAATGAAGCGCGTGCGCAGCGGCAGTTTAACATTGATCCAGTTCGCCATGAAACTGGGCCTTGATCATAATTGTGGTAACTATACTAAGGAGGTATAAGTATACTATGAAGGTCAGTAGTAAACAAGAGATGTGGAAACAATATAGGGATAGTTTATCGTATGCCTGCCTTTTTCCAACTTTGTTAAAGTCGGCTTCCAGTCTAACTGCATGCAGCTGAATTCCAGTATTTATTTATTATAGGGATAGTTATTTTTTTTTATAAATAACTCCTCTGGCTGCCTGTCTGATTCATCTATCAGTTACCCTTAAAAAAAACGGGAAATACATATTTTGACTTTGTCACTACACGGTGAATAGTTTTCTCACAGGAAAGCCTGTAAGAAAACTATTCGCCGTGATACCATGGCATAATATTTATTTATTAATTTTATAGCTCAATCTTACTTCCCATTAAAATTAACTTCTTCAAGTCTCATCCGACTACAACATTAAAATCTCTTAACGAGCCGGTTCCACGTTCCACCTTGATGCAACGACACCATAAACTGAACTTTACGGCTTTCCTCTGAGGCAAATAATTCGGCATCACGCCCTCTTCCCGTTAGTCCCCTCCCCGCCCTCTCTCAAGGCGACATGCAAATTATCACCGTTATAACTGAAGTTATACCAATCAATGAATGCAGAAAGTTTACTTCGACAAATAATATGATATGCCATGACTTTAGATTTTTTTTTTTTTTTTTTTTAATCTAAATTTGTTTTGGGGTTTTTATCTAAATAGATATGTCAACCCCATCGTGCCTTTTACCATTGTAACATTAACACTTATAATTAACACAAACTATACTAAACAGTTAAACAATATTATGAAACTCTTTGTGTTATAGATAGAAGTCACCGATTAAGGATTGTTATTAAATGACATAACTTTTTGGCACCTTCTGAAGTTGGTTGGGATAAAATTGATTGTATTAATCCCACGTTAAGCCTATTTAAGTCTAATTCTCTAAAAAGTACCTCCCTCTCGCGCCTGTTGCGGACACAATCCATCAGCAAATGCTGCACGTCCTCAATCTGATTACATTCTCTGCAATTCGGTGAATCAGTTTTTTTCATAAGGAATGCAAACTTCGCTGATGGATAGTGTCCAGAGCGAAGTCTTAAAATTAATTTAACATAATTCCTACTAAGTTGGTCGACATCGAACCAAGGCACACGAGGAGGCTCGCCTTGTATGCTCCTATACCATATACCCTTTTGCTGACTGATTCTATCAAAGTGCTGTTTCCAGGATTTATAACAAATTACTTTATATTTAGATATGTATTCCCAATAATCAGGTAAGTAGTGAAATACTGTACCCTCTACTGCAGCTAATTTAGACAATCGGTCGGCCTCCTCATTACCTCGTAGTCCAATGTGAGCTGGAACCCATTGCAACTTAATTTCTATATTATTCTTAAATAATAAAATAATATTTTCCAGAATATCATATGCTATCGATGCACCTCTGAAACCAGAGGCGCATCGAGCAATATGCTGTAGTGCGCTTTTACTGTCTGAAAGAATAACAACTCTTTTAAAATTCTGATTTCGGCTATAAAAGATCGCTTGATAAATTGCAATGAGTTCCAGTGTCATTATTGATACATTACAGTTTATTTTAAATCCAAGATTAGTTCCTAAGCTTTGATCAAATATTCCTGCACCTAGACCGGAAATACCTTTTGAACCATCTGTAAAAATTTTGTGCCAATTACAATACATATCATTTAATTCAGCCAAAACATCGAACACTAATAAATTTGGATTATAATTGGATTTGGGTACCTTTACACATTCTAGACCAATATTAATTAAATTTTTAGTCTCAACAGCAGTTGTCCAAGTTTCTAAAGCATACATTTTATGAATATCTGTTGAGAGAACATCTATGTGCTTTACATCAATATATATTTTAACTAATAAGGGTACTTTTTTGTTTTCCCAATATTTGATACTACAAAGGGCACTCAGCTCCGCAACCAAGCTAACTGTCATATTGTTTAACCATGACATTATTTTTAAACAATATTTATAAGCTAAATACTGTCTTCTTACAAATAAAGGGGGAATACACAAATCAGATTCCATTACATGGATTGGGGAACTTCTGATATATCCACCTACAATTCTCAGGGCTTGATTCTGTAACTTATCCAGCTTGGAAACATGAGATTTTGCACTACAATCATACATAAAACACCCATAGTCAATTCGACTTCGAATTAGTGAAATGTATAACCTACGTATATGTTTTGTGTGTATTCCCCATGAGCTACCCGTTAGAACTTTTAATAGATTAAGAAATTTTGAACATTTACTAACTGTTTCATTTATATGTTTGCCCCAACGCAGACTTCTATCCAGCCACATACCTAGGTATTTAATGCAATCTGAGAAAACCAAGGTTTGCTCATTTACCTTTAGGGTAGGAAGTATTCTACGCCTGCCCCTACTGTACACACAAAAGGTAGATTTACTTGAAGATAATTCCAAACCAAGTTCATCCAACACCCTTACAACAGAATTCAACGCATTTTGTACATACACTTCACATACTTTAATATCTTTGTGTTTAACATAGAGAACAAAATCGTCTGCATATTGAGAAACAACTACATCAAGCGGAAGCTGACACAGTTCGTATGTTATTAAATTAAAAAGTAATGGAGACAAAGGATCTCCTTGAGCCAACCCTTTATTAGTCCACCTACCTGTTAACTCATCACTATTATCAGATTTGATCTTTAAATATCTTTCACTCAAAAATGCCCATATATAAGAACAAAATTTTGATCCAATTTTAAGCTTATCTAGAATACTAACTGCTACGTCAATCGAAACGTTATTATATGCGTTTTGAATATCTAAGAAGCATGCTAATGTAGGGATATTTCTAGAAAATCCAATTTGTATATAAGTGACCAAACGGGCTAATGAATCGAGACATGAATAAGATCTTCTAAAACCAACAGTGCATGGTGATAATATTTTTTTCCTTTCAGCGTACCATTCTAAACGTTTTACTATCATTAAATGAAAAATTTTACATAAACATGAGATTAAAGATATAGGTCTTAATTTAGGATCAGCATTAGCATTGTTAGTTTTAGGGATTGGAATTATTTGAATATGACGCCACTGTTGCGGTACAATACAAAATTTGAAAATATTGTTGTATATATCAAGCAAATAAGATTTAATAACGACAGGTAGATTAAAGATCATAGAATATGATATACAATCTTCGCCCGGAGATGAATCCTTTTTTTTTAGACAATTTTCAAGTTCCTGAATATTGAATTCGCGTTCTAAGACTTCATTGTTGGAAATAAACACAGGTGTTTGGTTTGCAACATAATCAGGTGTTAATGCATACAGTAATTCTTTTTGTTTCTCAATTGGGGGGTAAGTTCTAGGTTGTTTATAGCCCTTTATCCAACGCATACGTCGCCACATTTCAGAAACCGACGTTACTTCATCGATGGAATCACATAATCTATGCCACCCTACGGACTTTGCTTTTTGGATCAATATTTGAGATTCGCTAGTTTTTTCTTCTAGTTTGGTCAAATTGTCAGGTGTAGGATTGCGTCGAAAATTAGATAAACATAATCTACGCTGTGCTACTATTCTAGATAATTCCGGATTCCAGTATTTTTTTGGTTTAAAATTACTATAGGGTTGACAACTACTTTTAATAAACGGAATATATTTATCTGCAGTATTATTAATTTGAAGTAATAAATAATCGTACATTTCTTGAACATTGTCACTTGGGGGGTTAAAATTTTGAGTAAGGTAATTCTGGTATTCCTTCCAGTTAGCTTTGGAATAGTTTCTTTTTTTTTTTAATAATAAAATCGTTATCTATACTGATTGACATTTTAATAATCATGTGATCGCTACCCAAATTTTCGTTAAACACTTGCCAGTCAAATTTAATCGCAATGTCCGAAGATGTGAATGAAATATCCGGTGAAGTTTCTTGCAAATTTCCACTTACTAGTTTAACCCGTGTAGCCGCACAATTATTAAGAGAAACAAATGAACTTTCAAGTGCCGCGTCCAATATTTGCGTACCTCTCGTATCCGTTTTAACGGACCAGTTGGTGTGATGACCGTTGAAATCACCTGCTATTAAAGTATTCTTTGAGAACAAGGTAAATACCTGTTCCCAGTCTAAAGACTGCGTTGGGACAGAAGATGGGCAATAGATAGCTACAACATTTTCTATCTCTTTACAATTTATCAGTTTAACGCAGACAATTTCTATTCCACTATTTCGAAGTTGAACCGAACATAGGTGAGACCGTATGGATTTATGCACCAAAATTGAGACACCTCCGTAGGAATCATATCTATCCGATCTATAGATGTTATAACCACTAATATGAATATCAGTTTCACTATCTAACCATGTTTCGCTCAGAATTGCTATGTGGACATTTTCCTGATTTAGGAGCGCAGAAAAGGTAATAAGTTTAGGACGGAGGCTTTGAGAGTTCCATTGAAATAAGTTAACTTTTATATTTTTGCGTGTACTATCCATCTAAAATATCTATTAATTTTCCAAAAATCCCTCCACCTAAGAACCTACCTAGTAACATCTCCTTAATTTCTTCATAAATAATTGTAATTACCAATATAACTTTATCCTCAAAAGTACCTTCTGACCTGTGAATATTTTTAAACTTATTAATAAACTTTTTTAGTTCAAACTTATATCGTGATTGTTCGTTTCTTTCCCTGTGTTCATCATTCTGAGTTGTTCTTACTTCTTTTCCGATCGGTTGTTTTAGAGCATTTTGACTTTTCCTAATTTTGTTTTTTTTAGCCCCAACTCCGTTTCTCTGAGCTGTGTGTGTTGTACTCTCTGTGCAATCTTGTTGATCTTGTTGTGATACTTCCATTTCTTCCTCTTCTTCCTGAGCTGACTGTTCGACAAATTCTTCTTGATTTTGTGTTGATCCTGTTTTGTTTGCTGAGACAATACTAGCGCAATTTTCAACTGGGATATCTAAGTTTTTAGGTTGGGTAAGGTTTGTAGAGGTATCATGTGATATAAATTTATTCTTTTGTCGTTTTTCAATAACCTTTTGAAGTGCCATTCGATATGTTAGCTGCTCACTACTCATAATATTCCTAATCTCTTTTTCTTTCAAAAAAAAAGGGCAAGTTTTGTCGATCACAAGGTGATTACCCTTACAATTAAGGCATACGATATTATTAAGATCGCAATTCACATGATCACCCCCGCATTTTGGGCATATTTTCTTCTTCGTAGGGCAATATTTTATAACATGTCCAAATTGCCAGCATCCCGAGCATTGAGTCACAGGGAACACGTAAGATTCCACCTTAAATCGGCACTCATACGCATAGATATGAAGCGGTAAATGTTTACTTTTAAAACCAACTCTCACTGATTCACTGTCAATCCATTTACCCTCCGAATTAACTCGTTTTAATCTTTTAATAGATGCTATTTCCGTGCTAGATTCAAAAATGCCCATGAGCTCCTCCTCGCTTATATCAAGGTCAACCCCTTTTACCACACCATACGATATTGACAACTCATTAATCAATTGGCATCTGCATCCCATTTCCTTAAATTGTATACAATTTAATAGATTTACAGCATCTTCTTTTTCTTTAAATTGAACAAGTACCTTGTTAAAACTTTTGAATTTAATTCTTATAACGTTTTTGATATTCTCAGATCTTAGTAATTTTGCTAATGCCATTTGCTTAGGCATATTTTCAACCGACGTAATACATACTTCAGGTTTATCCAGGAAGTTTACATTTTTTTCCACATCTACCCTCATATTTTCGGTTTCCGATAAAGCGTTTCGAATGACGCGTTTGGGTTTCCTTCTATTAACAGTAATAAAGTCATCATCCTCGTTACTCTCATCTTCTCTTTCTTTTCTTTTCTCAGCTAATCTCTTCTCACTTTCACTTGTTATATCATTTCGCAAATTACTTGGCTCTAACGATTTGTCAACTTGTTGTTGGTTGATAGGTAAACACTCTTCATCACCAGAGTCATTATCTTCTTCTCTACTTCCCATTATATTAACTAAAACTTATTTCACTAACGCGAGGCAGCACTAATCGCGTGACGTGTAAGGACACCAATAATATGGTACACGAGCGCACGCTTCGAATGCGCGCGAGCGACTGTAGATGGCATCGCTAGATCGAAAGCGCGGTAAACGGATGACTCTCTGGCTTTGCCAAAAATTGCCTGATGGACCGATGGCCCTTCTTCTTTTCGAATATATGGTGTTACATTAGTTGATCCCAGTTGGTGACCGGTGATCTGCGATAACTTATCATTTATAGTATTGGTATTGGTGTGTTTTTAAGCACCCAAGATCTACGGACTTAAGGGGACGGTAAGTGGTGACCTTGTGCGACTGGGCGGTGCGTTTCCCTAACCTCGCGCGGCCACGCATACTTGCCAACAATATTTATTTTAGTAACGAAAATATAAAAAAAAACATATAATTACAGATAATTAAAAAATCTGTTCATAATTAAATATGAAAATCCATACTAATATTATAAATGTGAAAGTAACTCTGTCTGTCTGTCTGTTACGTTTTCACGCCTAAACCGCAGAACCGATCGTCATGAAATTTGGCAGAGATATAGCCTGGGATATGGAGAAGGACATAGGCAATTTTTTTTCGCGATAATTGACATCCACCGCTTTTTCCCGCGGCTCCGCGGGGAAAAGCTAGTATTCTAATAAGTTTGGAAGTAATATCGTTTTTATGTTTTGGTTAGACATTATTTCCTGAATTTATTTCATAACGTAATTTACAACAATATTTAAATATTTACATATAGAATTTATGTTTATGCGTTCTAGATTAACATAATTTTTTTGCATAACTTACTTGCATTATTTGAAGGCGTAATAACAGATTTAAAAGTCACTAAAATCATATCTACGTCTTAAGAACGTCCGTTACACTTAGAAGCCAGGCCCACCACTAGCCTTGCTAACTGTCTATTCGTTTGACCACACCACGATAGAAGAAAAAGAATCTTCATATTCTCTGAAACTGCATTCTCAACAGCCATGAGAAGTTGATCTTCTGTATTCATCAGCATGCGGATGCAACGTTTTAGGGCACACGTGCGCCCGCGCATCGATCGTGATCGGTGGAACAGCGTGGCGGCATCATACGCTATACATATGTAAACCTATACATTATACATAGGTGGTTATCAGCCAGCTGTGCGGGGCGCACGACCCACAACTGCATACTAAGTGCTATCTTCAAGTCACTATGTTTGAAGAGTATCTCAAGTCTCAGTAGTAGCTGATTGAAGAACGTAAATCAATCGTTTATTTGCTTAGTAAGTATACTGTACAGTCGAGTTCTAAAATATGTGCACGGACAAAAGTGATCAAAAATATGTGAACACGACTTTATTTTCAAGGGCATAAGGTTGCTGAATGCATATATATTTATGAACTCCACTGTACATAAATAAAGGTGTTAATTTTTTTTCTCTATCCCTGTACAATCTGCCTTAAATTAGGCATGCAAACGTTAATAATTAATTTTAGGGCAAATAAAAAATAAATAAAAAAAATTGAATTTAAAGCGAGCAAATAATAACAATGAAATGCATGATATATGTCAAATATTAAATCTAATCTAGTCAATCAATTTTTTCTCAATTGTCTTCAAGTAAATTAGATCCTACTACGCAGCACCAGAGGTTAGACAACCGTAGACGCCATTGCACTGTTTCCTTTCAACTGCAATAATCTCTGTCTGAGTCAGTACCAAAAAAAACGCTATATAGTTCTCGATGAAACATTTTTTGTCACAATGATAAATGTTCCAAACACTAACAAAAGAAAATATTTGGTATTTTGATTCCTAATCACAAGGTCATACTAGCGCAACCTGAGCATTTTAAGCTCAGAGGCACCCGACGTCGTCATGACCACTTAATTTAATCATGTGTGTTGTTTCAGCAAACTCTGGAGCCGGGCAGCGGCGGGGGCGGGGGCGGCGGCGGGGGCGGGGTCAGCAACCTTGAGAGCCTGGAGGCCAAGGTCAGTGACCTCTCCACTACATTCACACGCCGGATGTTCATATGTAGAGCAACTGATGAGTGGGATTACGTCATTGAAAGTAGAAGACGGTAACAATAAATATACAAACGAAAGAGGAAAATGTCGAATTCGTTTTGTATGTATGGATATTTAGATACACCTTTACACCAGAAAAAAGTAGTATGTTTGTTTAGTATGACAAAGTGTATGTATTGTGTCGGGGTATTCTTTAACGAACGTTAAAGCACTAGACTGATAGCAAATTAATATTCAAATACCCACGAAAATAGTCGTAGTAATCGGAAAACATAAATTTGCCTCTAACTGCATTATATTATTAAATGAGTAATTCCAGTTGCATTAACAATTACTCATTTATAACAGAACAAATAACAGACATCTTTCAGTAATTAAACAATCTTATTCAATGAGAGAAAATAGCTATAATATACCTACACAAATATGCTCATAAAAACCCATAGCGACAACAGAGAAACTATGGTCCATGACTCTATAAAATATAGTAATTACAGCGCCTACTGGACTGAATCAATACCACGAACACTTTCACACATATCTTAGAAAGCTAAACATATGTATACAACTCATACATAACTTAGACATAATGATTAACACTGATTAAATGAAAAGCAGTTAGAACTTTCGTTCAATTTCCGTTCGTAGTACAAAAGACATGAACGCGCAGCACCTTTGAGTACCGACGTGGATATTAACCAAGTGATTAAATAGTTGTAGGATGCATAAATATTATAGATTAAACAAATGTCAAAATGTATAATATACTGCTAAGGGTTCATTGCATCTTGAATTTAGAAAGGGTTTCACTTTGCATGTGTCGGGTAAAGGACTCTACACATTGGAAAATGCTGGGCGTAGACTTTGGATTCAATTAACTTTATGAGAAAATCACGAACTGAAAACATAAATACATGGTCAGATTAATCTGGTATCATAACATTATTCCTGTATTCCTCGAAGGGTAAGGCAGAGGTGGACCTATAATTCACCCACATTTTAATCATTAGTAATAGCAGCACTTCAGGAATCCCCCTTCTTTTGAATCACCTGAATCATTCAAATACATGGTATTCAGTAGTTAGTTTGTTATTCCTACTTTACTTATATACCCGTTGTATCCACAACACATACACCGTAAGGATTGGTGAAAAGGTTCCAGAAAGGTGAACTGAAAATGCCTATAAAGATTAGTGAACCAAGATCGTTTTTTATAACATTATTATTGGCCTATATATAAGTAATGTGAATAAATACATGGAAGTCATACATTAATATTATTAACTCTTAAATTAGGAAGCCAATGACTAAATTATAGCCAAAAATAATCTTATTGTTTTCCTACACTCTTTTTATACCTATTTTAAGTTGAGAAAATGTATTGTTTTATATAAAACTGTTAACGGAACGAAGGAGCCTGGATCTCACAACACAGGGAATCTTAGTGTGAGGTCTAGTAATTCAATCCACCTGAATGTGAACTTAGCGGAAAAAAAAACTTATTATTTTAAGTACAATTGTCCGTTACCGACTTCTCCTAACTAACCCCGACCAATGTGTTGATTCCTCTACAAATAATTGAATCCCCAGCTAGATAACGAAACGTGTTCTGCGCGTAACATCCTGAAGATAAATGCATGGATTAATATTTACTGCGTTTATTTATCGAGTGCCAGGCTTTCGCTGTGATTTCAATTTGATTAGCATTTTGCTTCCCGATATAAGAGCAATGATACTTTGATTCATTTAATATTAAGATTAAGTGCTTAAACATGGCCATCTTAATTTACTGACGTGGTAATGCATATACATAATATACGTATTTATGTAAAGGATTCATTCCGACCTCGCCGCCGAGGCCCTGCGCGAAATCCCCGACTAAATAGTCCTCCCCGACCCTTGCTTGTAAGTGAAGCGCCAGCACGTGCTTTAGCTGAGCAGCCTGTAGCTTTAAATCCCCCGGATAATAATCATAACTCTGATTTGATCCAGCCACCGACGGTCCCTTGCCACCCTCCCTCCGACGCTGCCCTAAGCCGAGGTTCGTACCCCACAGGGGGTGCCCTTAGCGTGCGTTTAGTTTATAAGTTTTTTACGCCCTGACTGGAGGCTTGAAGTTTCGTTAGGAGCTTAAGGCAACCACAGGAAAGTCCGGTTAAAGAGTAGAAACCCCTCGTGGTTATACTCTGAGATGCCCTAGATAAAAAAAATAAAAAAATGTAAAGCATATTAATTCACTTGCACAGTTCGACGTTGATATGAATTTTAGCCAAGAAACTACTTCAAACTTCAAAATCACTTTGAATGTGCCCATTGCCCAACCTTTAAGACTCAATTTTAATCACCATAATCACCGGACCCATAAAATTCGAGAGCAACAAACTCTATCAATTATTAAAAACGTGTATTTGAAATTGATAATGATCGGAATAACAATTTTACTTACAAATTTTTTTTTTACTTGCCTGTCCGTTTTGCTTAAATAAATTCATCTCCCAGTTGTTTCATTTATTTATTTATTTAATTACAAGCTAATCCCTTACATCCAGTTCTTCCCTAACATAAACTAACACCAGTACACTATCTACCGACACAACATGTAGTCCGGCGACAATTTGTCGTCACCTGCGACAGTGCGACGACACACGCGACAGCACACGACACGGGATTTATAGCGATTTCGCGATACTGGACTGTTTGCAGTCGCGGGGAACTGATTAGTGCGTACTAATAAATATGGAATGATTAACACGCACTTAAGTATTATAGAAGACTTTCCTTATTGGTTTAGGGGTGGAAGATTATTTAATTAGTTTTTAGTAGAAATTTCTCTGGATGCTTTTTTTTCCGGTTAACCGTAATCTAATGGAAAATGGTTCGTTCTTACTGGGGCGGGGTTAATTCTTATACGAATAATACCATGATTTCAATTTTGATCACTATAGTAGCAATCCTGTTATGCCGCCCGAACTATTCAAAGCTCAAATACATGGTACCATTCAAAGTGGTAATTTAGTTATTCCTACTTTACTCTACATAAACACATGTTCTATCAACAATATAAAAGTGGAAAACCAGCCCCAGGGAGACAAACACCAACCTATCACGATGAAAGAACCTGTACCATAACTACCATACCACAGCCTACAGGCGGCGCAGGAGTCTTCATAATAATGGTGCATTTACGGAACGAAAGTGAAGCGAGTGTTGAGTCGATAGCTTGCGGCGATTCGTCCATAAGTTATGGATCATTGGTGCAGTAGTTATAAGAATAGCAGCGGAGTATGATATTGTTTCTTTGATTCCCACTATCGATATTCACCTTTAGGAGATCAATATCTGATGAGATAACTAGTGAGTTACTTACACAATATTAAAAGTTTACACGTTGGATAATAACGGATGGTCTATTCTGTAAATAAAATGTGTGTATCTAAAAGGTAAAAATAAACAAAGATCTGACAATTTCCATTATTATAATATAGGCATGGTCGTATCCATATTTAGAACAAACATTCTAATGAATACCTGCATAATGCAACACAATGTTATTGACAGTTTAACACGACTTTATCGTAACACAACATCTTTATTACCCATACCATCCATGTTACAAGCACAACACTACTTTAAAAAAACACACAGCAAGCCTTCAGCAATACTATCTGCCTACATATCATAGTAATCTCACATTACTAAGGGAGCTAAGGCTCGCATGCATATGCAATCACCATGCCGCATATGCAATTACTCGCCAATTTATTGTCAGCAATAGTTTTTGCATTTTATCGCCGGTCAGTGAGAAGCAAATATCCCATCCCTTTCTCTCTGTACAATTTAGCGTCGGAATGAAAGAGATAGATGAGATTTTTGTAGTGAGAGTTCGATATTTCAGTGTGATACAATAAATTGTGCGCGGTAATCTAAATGATCTTTGGGAGTATGGGACTATTTGAGGTTATCAATACAGGGTGAACGATGAACTGGTATCGACTAGCGACTCTCCAACCTGTCTTGTTACTGTTGGCTCTCGCCTCAGTATTTTACGCTTATTATCCTTCTAGAGGTATCAGAAAATCTAACGTTAATGTAGGGCTACAGTGTATGTATGCTTATGTCCTAGCCAGATCGAAGAATTCATCACGATATAAAATAGACAACCATTTCGTGAAATATAGCACTGTTTGTTATCAATACCAGATATGGGTTGACGTCAGTTTTGATTCCCAATTTTCGTTCATGATGTCACTTCAATCCCCTTTAAATGAAAAGAGTTTCCTAAATTTTCTTTTTCCTGTAACTGAATGTTACGAATTTGAGAGTTTAGCATGGAGACAGTTTAGTTTTAGGGAAGTGACAGAGTTTCACGGCACGTCCGTGTGAAGTGTTTCCGCATTTCGATGTCAATCTCTGACAAGCCAACATAAGATAAGATAAGATAATATATTTATTCTGCAAATATGGGTACAAAACACGATGACATAAAAAATATAATTAGCAACAGCCATATTTAACCAGAAGGCATGCAAAAGTACAAGATACACTAGAAATGTTAAAAACATAATAATAACGATACACAATGTCAATATAGAGATTGATTAACTATAGTAACGATTTAATTATGAAGTACTTCAATATTTATTTATATTTTACACAATTCTTCTCAGCCAACTTATTTCATATTGGAATTAAATTAAAATGAAATGTCATATGTTTCTACATAGATACCTACAGTCCTCTTAACCTTAATCTCTGAGGTTCACAGTGGCATGAGATTGGACCGCTTTCAATTATTCAATTTGTTATGCGACGCGCGGCCGGAGCAAGCGCAGCCTTTTGTTCACAATCGATTATGCTCGATTCATTATATTCCAGTATCGATTTCGCGCCCGGCATTTATTGAATTAGTTGTCTTTTTTATTTATTTTTAATGTTAATCTTTTTGTGATGTGCTTACTTTGAGTGTAAGTTATGTAGCGTGTGGCTCGGAATATAATGTATTTATAATTTTTACCAGCTAAAATAAACACTTGAGAGCATTTTAACACAATTGCAAAGATTTCCACTTACAACGGTATTACCGAGCTTTGGGTCCGCAAGTGACTAGCATAGTGCTAGTAAACATTCACAACAAGTCGACTTTAAACCGATTTTGTCAGACATATACCTACCAACTCCCCATAGAGATTTTGCATTGCAAAATACCAACTGGCTGCACTTAACTCGATGGAACGCAGAGCGAAAAGGCTTATAGGCGACGAAACGTTGGTGTCTAGGCTTCACAGCCTTGCTCATCGACGTAATGTTGCTTGCCTGTCGGTCTTCTACAGACTTCTTCTTCTTCGGAGAGTGTGCGCAGGAGCTCCACGACCTGATCCCACCATCGCCCTTTTATTACCGGACTACCGGACGTACTGCAGGATACCATGCGTACTTGGTTCATATCCCGTCCAGTCGTACTCAGCGTTTCTCGTCCACATTTATGTGCACAGCCAAAGTGTGAAAGTCTCTGCCAGCGTCTGTGTTCACTTCCACATATAACCCGTCTGCCTTCAAAGCAAGTGGGAACAAGCATCTTCTGGGCACGCTCGATCCATCATAGAGCTCATCCATCGCTTTCCATCAGGCCAGATCGAGGTCAAGAGCAGGCCCAATCAGTTACAATCAACCCTTCCCAAGGTCATTAACCTACATAAAACAACAGTATTTCCACACTAGAATCCACATATATTCAATCAACAAGTAAAATCTCCTCGTTATCGAAGGCTGTGTATCATATGAGCCGGTAATTTGTGAGAAAAAAGGGCGGCGATAAACTTGCGGTACTACCAACACAATGGGTGGGAACCCAGTGATAGCTGCTATAAATATAACTTGTACTTGGCTGTAAATATAGACACGCATCTAAGGAAGTTGGCGTACTGTGCGGGTTAAATAATCATGTGGACACAAGATTTTAATGTTCGACGTAATTCTAATAAGGTTTCATCATCTGCCTAGCCTTTTCCCAACTACGTAATATATGCTAGAGTCGGCTTCCACTCTAACCGGAGGCAGCTGAATACCTGCAGGTATTTTACATGGAGCGGCTGCTTATCTGACCTCCATAACCCGGTTACTGGGTAATACGATACCCCTTGGTAAGAATGGTTGTCAGACTTTCTGGCTTCTGATTTCCCGTAACGACTGTCAAACATCGACGAATAACAGCCGGGACCAACAGCTTAACGTGCTTTCAGAGGCACGGAGGGGTCTTGGTATGTAAAGATGGTCACCCATCCACGGACCAACCACGGCAAGCGTAGCTTAATCTGATCGATCGACCCGTGCGGCTATTATTACTTAGCGACAACTCCCTTCTTAGGTATCTTTCTTAATTGCAGGACGGAAATGATTTAATGCCGGAAGTATTTGAGTTAAAATAATGTACTTATGCGTCGCATTAGGCAGCCAGACCTGCCACCACCTGTTGTTAGCTGGCTTAATGGCTAGTATTGTTACCACAGCATGAGCTAAGTTCGTAGCGATGCGAAATAAATAAGTAGGTTCAAATCAAAAGTCATTTATTCAAATAAAGGCTCGTACAGACTCGCGCGATATCGCGGGCGCGACAGGCACCGACAAAGAAATTGTGCTACTAGTGTCGCGTCGCGCCCGCGATATCGCACTAGTCTGTACGAGCCTTTAGACTGAGAATCAGCACTTTTCGAACGTCAAAATGACATAAGACACTCAAAACGCCCGCCCTTCACCACTTCCTAGTGCTTTAGCTGGGAAGATGAAGTGGCACAACAATTTCCCCAGCAACTCAAAACGTAAGATGATCAATTCGCTTATTAACAAACTTGGTGGTTATTGGGATTGTTCTCAATTTGAAAAGGCCTTTGTCAAGAAGTATAATCAACGCTCTTTTAATAAACCACTGCGTGTAGCCATCTAAAAGTTACCTTCTATCCTCCACAACGTGGCTTACTTTATGTATGTACACGCAGTGCCTAACACTAATCGGTGCGAGATCGTTCTGCGCATGCGTGGCCATAAACCCGCAGATGCACTAATCTCACGCGTGATCTGCGCACATTCCCACAAGTAGATAATCTTGCGCATCTCATCGCTATAATTATATAAGTAGTTGTAATTACAGCCTCCCGGTACGGATCTAATGCTAACTAAGGGCTAATTGCACAAAATGTTGCGGTGTGGCAACGCAACGAAATATTAGAGTTAAACAACGCAACAATGTCGTGCTGGTCCGGATCGACGGGTAACAGAAAGGATGAAAAGCTAAACCTCCCTTTTTAACCGACTTCTAAAAAAGGATGAGCAAAAAAATACAACCAGTGCCACCGATTTCAAAATTTCAAGTTATTTTGCATTATAAGTGTTTTTTTTAAGTTGGTTATTTAAGATTTATTAATAAACGCGTTTTGTAAAAAACCTTTACCACGTCTTGCAAAGTAGTAACCCAATCTTTATTTCCTGTATATACCCAAAGTCTCTTCTAATTCAGATCATTTATGTAAACAAAGTAATGTCAAGAAATGTCACTGTCAAAATGACAGGACAATGGTACAAAACATTTTATCATTTTTTTTTGGTAAATAGTCAGCGCTAAAATTAAAGTGAACTAATTATAAGAACTATGCAAACAAAATACCGTTTCCAAACAATGATTTGTGTAGTATGTCGGAAACACGGCATGATCGTCATAATCAGCCCTTTTAAATCCAGTGCAAGACGTAGGCCTCCCAAAATCGATTTCCACTCGAAACCATAAGCGAGTTCGAATCGGAACCAAAATCAAACTCGAATCGTTTTCGGGAGTAAGGCCCCAGTTTACAGCCGTTTTCATTCAAAATGTGGCTAGATATGCTACTTACAATATGAATCTATGAATGAGAGTTGTAATGTTAGTGGTGTTGAAGATGTAAAAAATTTGAAAATATTTGGATCTCCTGCATTGTTACCAGTATCATAAAATATTATTAAAAAAAAAAATAGGGTTGATTATTTTTTAATTATTATTTCTTAAAATCAGTACTTAAAAGAAAATGAAACCTCTTTTTTCGCCGTTTTGTGTGAATTACCATTACGAAAATAATTTTTTGTTATGTTTGTTTACATAAATTATCTGAATTTGAGACTTCAGGTAAATAGTCACATGTCTATCTACAATGTCGTATGTATTTATACAGCCAATATTAAAAAAGGTATAGCCAGTAGTAAAAAAACAGAAGGTCCTGTACGAAGCCAAAAGGCTACTAAGGGATAGCCTAAGCTAGGGATGGGGCTGTTTTTTATTTTCTTTTTATATATATATTTTTTAATAATTTTATCATTATGTGTTTAGTTCAGTTAGTGATCTTCCAGTGCGAGTCCGAATAAATACTTTTTCTTTCTTTCTTTCTATAACAAAAATGTAATATTACAATTTTATGTTTATCTGTCTGATTATTCCAGCCTTCCAGCTAATTTCCGAAACGGCTGGACTGGGACTTTCACCGGCGTATAGCTGATGTTATAACTTAGGATACTCTGGATAGGGTGAAGGGTGGCCGTTTTGGGGGACTGTCTCATGTAATTTTGACGTTCGAAAAGTGCTGATTCTCAGCCTAATTTGAATAAATGAATTTCTATATTTGTTTTAATACTTTAGAAAAAGCCACGCGGGCGAAGCCGCGGGCAACAGCTAGTAATATATATGAACTTGCTTAGAAACAAAGCTATACCTGTAACTACTCTACTTTGAAAATAATTGAATACCCATTATCAGTTTAAATTGAACCGTCAAGTGTAGTCTTTGTTTGTCTGTGTACTTGAAATAAGCTCCGCCGTGTGGAACGAAGCGTGCGCCGGCGCAGGAAGTCGCGCAAACAAACAACTTCAACCTTCTTAGTAACCCACATAAAAGTTTTATTAATATAAGAAAACTTATAGAGCTATTTATTTATTTAATACTTTAAGCACACAAAATGTACAGAGCTTAATGCCATAGGCATTTTCTACCAGTCAACTTTCGGCTTTGGGGTTGAATTACAGCATAACTAAAATATTAAGCAGGTATGTTGCGACGACTTACTACCCCTGCCTGTCCACTAAACATTAAGATGATCTCTATCTTTGGTATAACGTACCATTACTAACGTTAATATGAATGTTCGTTAATATTTAATATACAAAAAGCTGTGTGCTGTGTGTGTGTGTGTAATTTACTATCAAATTAAACAATCGTCAAGTTGCCATTATAGTACATAACGACTAAGGAAACCAAGTTATCAAAGCTATGAGAAATTGTTTTTTTTTTTATCACTATATTGCGGATTTCCCAGCATTGATTTCGAAAATACATAAACTTTAAGCTCTGAATAAGAAAACCTCTCAATTAGCATAGATGTACGACTTCCAACTTAAACATAACTTAGACATTCAACTTAAACATAACTTAGCAAGTCCGCCTAATTAAGTTAGTAAAGCTGAATGACGTGAAGTAAGAACATAAAGTTTAGACTGAATGACTGAATGGCTATATACATCCAAGAGACATTTGTTTGGCTGCATGTCGAACCTTCGAGTTATGGCTTTTGAGAGACTTGCAAATTTATGGCAAAGGCTTTACAGGAAGACTTCGGTTGTTTAGATTGAGGATAGATGTGTTCATAGCCAGAAAATAATTGTTTGCGATCTTTACATGCTTTTAAGATTTATCGTCAATTGCCTGCGAAAACAACACAATTTCATTTACACCAACTGTCAAAACAGCTGAAAACTGCCTTGCGTTTTTAAGCATTTTTTCTCTAGGTTGATTAATAACAAAGTCATAAAAATGTTGGTACAGATGGCGAGTATCGAGGTGTCTCTGGCAGGTTCCCGGAGACGCAGCGCAGGCGCACGTGACGTCACTCGCGAGCTAGACGCGCTGCGCACTGCACTCACCGATAAAGACACTCTTATACAAAGGTATTATTGTTAGGGACCTAACTAAGGACTTGAATTATTAAGCAATGGACTGTATTTAAAAGTTAATTTAATCCAATAGATTGTACAATACGATATAACGGTGTTGGTAAATGTATGGAGAGCGCGCGCGTGCCGTCGTCCGAGATCGGTAGTGAAGTGGTCCGACCGCCCGCGTCCCGCACGCCGCCGCCCGCCGCCTTCCGATGTCTCACGACGGCAGCCGAAGATTGCCGGAGGCGCCCGAACATCCTCCCCGGGTTGAAGCATTCAAGTGAGAGGAAGTGGGCAGACGTTATTGTAAGCCCGCACCATCGTTCCTCTCTTCGTCTTCAACTCCACTACCCGTGTGGTCCCGTCGCACCCAGGGAAGACCTTGATGACACGCCCCAGTGGCCACACCAAGGGCGGTTGGCCTTTCTCTTTGATGAGAACCAGTGCTCCCACTGAAAGTTGGCCTGTTGATGCTGTCCATTTAGTTTTTAGCTGGAGCAGAGAAACATATTCTAATTGAAAACGATTCCAAAAATGTTGCTTTATTTGCTCTACTCTTTGGTAGCGCTCCAGTCGCCCGATGTTGAGATCAGTAACCTGTGGATGCGGAACAGATATTAGTGGTCGCCCAATTATGAAATGTCCAGGAGTGAGAACGGAGAAATCTAGAGGATCAGTGGAAAGAGGGGTAAGAGGACGGGAATTTAAGACGGCCTCTATTTGAGTCAAGCACGTGGCCATCTCCTCGTATGTGAAGTGCGTTAAGCTTAAAAGTCTCTTTAGGTGATGTTTAGTCGATTTGACTGCGGCTTCAGCAATGCCGTTAAAGTGGGGGGAGTATGGAGGCGCAAAAGAAAATTTGATGCCTTGTTGAGCAACTTCAGACACGAGATTCGAGTCTTGTAAAAACTTACGTAGCTCATTGCAAGTACCTACAAAGTTTGTCCCATTATCGGACAAGATGCTTTCGGGTTTGCCACGACGAGCCACGAAACGGTTCAAAGCAGCCATGTAGGCTTCTTTCGTAAGATCTGTAACAAGCTCGATGTGAACAGCCTTAACGGCAAGGCAAACAAAAATACACAGGTACGCCTTTATAAGCCTACAACCTCGCCCCTTGCGATCAGCAATCAGCACTGGCCCAGCATAATCTACACTACAATTTAAAAATGGGTGTTCTAAATGTGTCCTTGAAGAGGGCAACTGACCCATTGTAGGTTGCACAGTTTGACACTTGTATTTGAAACATTTGATGCATTTTTTAACAATACACTTAGAAAGATTTCTACCACCAAGAGGCCAATACATTTGGCGTATATTTGCCAAGAGCAGCTGAGGGCCGGCGTGTAAGCAGTCGAGATGATATTTATGAAATAATATTTTAGTTATATGGTGCTTACCACATAATAATACCGGGTGCTTGACATTATAATCATAAGGTGAGTTGTCAAGTCTCCCTCCTACGCGTATGAGACCATTAGAATCTGTAAAAGGACTCAAAGAAATTAGCCTATTCTTTTTTGGTAAAGACTTTCCTGACTTCAGTAAATTATACTCATCATGAAACATATCCATTTGAGCGTGACGTAAAATAAAAATTGCAGAATTTGTAAGCTCTTCACAGGAAAGGGAACCAAGGAATTTATTATGTTTATGTTTTAAATTGTAAATAAATCTTAGTATATAAGCGACAACTCTCTGTAAATGATTATAATTTGAATATTTGTGAATAAGCGATTTAATAAATAAATTATTATTATTATGATGTGACAAATGATTTGAATTTAAATGATTGTATGATTGATGATGGAATGAGTGATCAGTAAAGTGTGATGATACAACTTCAGGTAGATCTTGTTTCAAGTTCTCATTGGGCATTTTTGGCCAATATATAACATCATTTAACAAAAACTGAGGACCTGACCACCATAAGGAACACTCACTGATAAGATCAGCTTTCAGCCCGCGAGAAACAAGATCCGCCGGATTCTCCTTCGACGGCACGTAGCTCCACGTATGCCCTATAGTGCATTCTTGTATCTCATTAATGCGATTACGAACAAAAGGTTTTAATAAATTAGGTGTCATGGAAAGCCAACTTAGAACTATTGTAGAATCGCACCAAAAGTAACATTTACTAACGGGTTTGGTGAAGGAATTCAGTACATTAACACACAGTCTTGCTCCTAATAAAGCTCCACATAATTCAAGCCTAGGGATCGTTGTTGGCTTGATTGGTGCAACACGATTCTTAGAGACCAACAGCTGTACTCTTACCAACCCATCCTTAGTACTAGACTTTATATAAATACATGCACCGTAAGCCTTTTCGGATGCATCTGTAAACACATGAATCTCATTTATAGTTAAATTGTCACATGAAATCCACCGGGGTATTTTAAGGGTGTTTAAACGTGGTAGACTATTCACGAACATTAACCAGGAGGTATGTATATTATCTGGTACTTGCTCGTCCCAGTCACACTTAGCCGTCCATAGACTTTGGATGATAATTTTAGCCTCGATAATGCAAGGACCTACTAGACCTAATGGGTCAAATATTTGACTAATCACTGATAAAATGTGGCGCTTTGTGATTGGTTTGCTGGTATCGATTGATATTGAAAACTCGAGAGAATCAGATTTACATAGCCAATATAGGCCTAACGTTTTAGATGATACGTTTCTGTCCTCAGACAAGTTCAACCTACCAGAATGCCATGATACACCGGCTATTTCTGTTAAAATATCTAAACTATTAGATTGCCACTTTCTCAAATGAAAATTAGCTGACGCTAGAATTGATGCAACTTCTTTGCCCATCTGGACCACCTTGGAAACCGAGTCGCCACCACTCAGATAATCATCGACGTAAAAATCTCGTTCAATGGACGATTTTACAATGTCATTAGATGCGGTTGTTGCTAGACTGACTAAGCTCTTAGTGGCTAAATAAGGCGCGGAAGCTGTACCATAAGTAACAGTATTAAGACTGTACGTTTGAAGTGGTAGCTTAGGGTCAGCACGAAAGATAATTTGTTGTAAGTTACGTTGTGATGGTGTTACCTGAATGGCCCTATACATTTTCTCTATGTCACCAGAAATAACAAACTTGTGCTGACGAAAACGCAGCAATATAGAAAAGAGATCATCTTGGACAGTGGGCCCCACCATTTGGATGTCATTAAACGACACTCCGGAAGTAGTGGCTGCTGATGCATCGAAGACTACCCTGAGCTTAGTTGTGGTACTGGATTCTCGAATGACTCCATGATGTGGCAAAAAATACTCAATTTTGTTACCTGAATGTGGTTTCCTAGTTGAGTTATTCAGAGTCATATGCCCTAAGCTCACGTACTCCTCGATGAATGCAACATATCTTTCCTTAAAGGCAGGATCACGTTGGAAACGACGTTCCAAAGATAAAAAACGACGCTTAGCCATTTCATAAGATTCGCCTAACTCACTGGGATCATTTTTAAGAGGCATTGTAACTATGAAATGCCCGTTTTGATCACGCACAGTGTTAACACGAAAACTTTCTTCGCAAGCTCGTTCTACCTGTGACAAAGAATGCTCAGAAGAAACAGAATCGAGCTCCCAAAACTTATTTAGGCTGTTATTTAAATCGTTCATGGACATATTACAAAAATGTGAATATATATTTTTGGATGGATGTTTTGGAAGAGCCACAGTGCCTGACACTATCCATCCGAGCTTTGTCTCATGTAACTTGGGCTGATTTTTGCCTAAATTAATAGAAGCACTGCCTAAAATATTCCAAAATATCTCAGCACCAACCAGTATGTCAATCTCTGATGGAACGTTGAATGATGGATCGGCCAGATTTAAATCTAATGGTATGGGAATGCTACTTATGTCGACTAAAGTAGACGGCAGTAATTTGGTAATTGTAGGTAATATGAAACAATTGATGTCTGTCTTATAGCTGCCGCTGCACGATTCAATGGTTAGGTTGCAAGACCGTGTACTTAATGTAGTATGACTGTTAATACCTGTCACCGTGGAACTCGTGCTACGTCGAGGAAGTCCTAGCTTATCACATAATTTCTGCGTAATAAAATTAGCTGTGCTACCGTTATCGAGCAGGATCCTGGCGTCACTCTTGATGCCTCGGTGGTTCACCACTCTCACCAACGCTGTGGACAGTAAAATATGAGAGGTAGTATGTTGCGACCGAGCGTCACTGGACAAGGAGATACTTTCTGTGGCGCCATTGCATGGAGCGGCACCTCCAGAAACATCAGTGGGCAATGCTACACTATTGGGAATAGGATCTTGGAACTGAGTAATCTGTTCCACATGTAAAAGGGTATTATGTCTACCTTTACAATATTTACAACGAGCTAATCTACATCGTTTTGTTAGATGACCACTACGTAAACAGTTAAAACAAACTTTAAATTCTTTAACTTTTATTATGCGTTGTTCTACGTTTAACTTTCGGAACCCTTCACAAGTGTATAATAGATGGTTTTGATTACATAAGGGACATTTTGTTGTATATTTTTGATTTGAATTATCGGTTTGATTAGTTGCTAATATTAATGATTCATGTTTGTTTCCTACTTGATTCTTATGGGTGTTAGTATTATTTTCTATATTAAGTGTGATTTTGTTATGTTCTAATGTCTCCAATAAATCAGCTTTTTTACTTAAAAAAGAACAAAATTGAGAAACTGTTGGTTTTGTTGGTATGGTATTACGATGAGTTTCCCATTCCCTGCTGGTGATAGGATCTAATTTAATTGCCATCATATAAATAATCAGCGTATCCCAATTGTCCGTGGGCTCGTTCATTGTATTAAGGGCTCTGATATTTTTATTAATTAGATCAATTAAACGACGCAAAGAAGTGGATGATTCTAGTGTAATACAGTCGACATTGAACAAAGCCTTAACATGGGTATCTACTAAAAGCCTACTATTATCAAAGCGGTCGCATAGTAACTTCCACGCCATTTGATAATTATCACCTTTAAAATCAATATTTTTTATTATTTCCAAAGCATCGCCTTGAAGCGACGCGCGGAGGTAGTGGAACTTACTAATGGCATCTATGCAACTACTGTTATGGATTAGTGACAAATATGTATCTCTATACTCAAGCCAGTACTGATAACCACCATCAAAATTTGGCAAATCGATTTTAGGTAAGCGTATAAAGTTACGTTGTTGGAACGATTCACCTGAGTGTTTTTTCACCGAGCCTGTTACAGACCCGCCATCATCGCTCTCGTTACTGGCAAGCAGGCCGTGCGCCTGCGCTACGAGTGCGTGATAACGGTCCTCGAACTTTGCTCTCTCTGCATACGCCTCGTTAGGATCATCCGAAAGCACCTCGATGTCCACCTGTAAATTGTCGAATTCATCGTATGTAGCCTCAAATTTTTTAAAACGGCTCTCCAACTCTAAGCGTTGAATGTCGGAAATGATTTTGCAACTAAGAAGCACATTCATGTAATTGGTGAAATTTGTAAGCTTTGCCTTAATAGCACTTCGCTTTCTCAACAATAAGTCTAAAGAGGCCATAGCGTAATCCAGTAAGAAAAGCAATAGGTAATATTAACACTTAATTGATTATGTGTAGCAAAGTTTCGTAAAGAAGTCGGCAGTTAATTAGGTTTGAACAAAACACATATAAAATGTGAATGAATAGCCGCGTGACCTTGCTGAATGTCACGGGGACCGCTCAGCTGTTACGATTATATACGCGCACAGCTGATCATGCACTCAACGGTAAATAGCCTGGGGATTTAGCAGTGCACAAAGCAGAGTGAAAGAGATAACTATAATGTCAGCACGTATTGACTCAAATATGAACGTGAAAACGAGAAATATTTTGAATTTAACGGAATAAAAACACTTAGAAGTTTGTTTGAAAAGGATAAAGAAGGAAAAAATTGGAACGAACTCACCCAATACCGAATCTTTATCCACAAGAAACCTGTCCAAAAATTCTTCCAAGCGATGACTCGGCGTAAATCGTAGGTATAATCCAGTCGATGTAATAAGCGCCGGCGTCGTTATCAAGACTTGGTGAAATATATGTATAGTCCAGTTCTTGTTCTTCTTGTGTTCTTCAATCGACTTCAGTAGAAAAAACCGTTGATTCGGTGACGCAGCGTAAAATTTGTTAGGAGTCCAAAGTTCACCAACGTCGAGTCGTAATGCCAGTAGCCGACGAAGTTGGTTCTACCAAAACGCGACTTTATGGAGGCTCGAAGGATCATTTGTTAGGGACCTAACTAAGGACTTGAATTATTAAGCAATGGACTGTATTTAAAAGTTAATTTAATCCAATAGATTGTACAATACGATATAACGGTGTTGGTAAATGTATGGAGAGCGCGCGCGTGCCGTCGTCCGAGATCGGTAGTGAAGTGGTCCGACCGCCCGCGTCCCGCACGCCGCCGCCCGCCGCCTTCCGATGTCTCACGACGGCAGCCGAAGATTGCCGGAGGCGCCCGAACATTATTGTATTCATAGAATAGATTACGTGGCTGTGAGGTTTGATATCTCAGAAAACAAAGCCCCGTTTTCAAGACTAAATTCCAACTAAGATTCGATTATTAAGTCCATACATTTTATGGGATAATTGTCATTCTTTAACCACTTCGTAACATCAGACCGTATTGTCCCCTGCATCGTTCCTGTTAACTATGAATGTAACCACCACCCTTTTTCCAACAGTTTGAAAAAGCAACTAAGCGCGTCCCTAAGCGCAGCCCGACTGGCCTCCCCCACCGCCTCCCGCGCTAGTTCCCACGAGAACCACGCCGCAGCCCTGTCGGCAGACGAGAGACGAGCCCTGGAGGAGCGAGCTAATGCCGTGAGGAATGACCTGGACACGAGGAAGGCTAATATACAAGAGCTGAGGAGGCGGCTTGAGAAGACGCATGTTACTGAGTAAGTTGAAACCTTTTTTTATGATTTGGCACAGATAGAGGGACTATGAAAGACTATCTCATGCCATTCTTTTAAATATTAGGAAAGGTTGTAGAACGCGAACCTGGATTTACCACCTGCGAACTGGATTTGCCTCATGCCATTATGACCAACAAAAGTACGGCTAATTTCTCTAAAGAATAATATTATTATTTTCCCTGGTTAAGGTTAAAAAAGTGCTGAATGTGCTATGTGAATAAAGTTGTCGTTACACCAGTCAATTTTAGATGTCCTCATTTTTGAATTCACAATTTTTGCACCCAGTAACATCGACACGCGCATCCAACAAGCCGAGCTGCAGTACAAGCTGGGCCGCGAGGAGCTGGAGCTGCTGACGCTGAGCGAGCAGGCGCGCGCGCTGGCGCAGCTCATCGAGCAGGCCGACGCCGCCGCCAGCAGGAGCCACCGCGCCACCGTCTACAGGTAACTAACACACGAGACATGGAATAAGAGAGCAGCATTCCTGAGCGAAGATCATGAGAGTTGCCGAGAATCTAGATGAAGAGCGTGCGATTGTAGCAGTGGACTGTTGTAGGCTGATGATGATAATGTTGACTCCTGCACGCTTAAGCTATGGCTCAGCAATCCAAAATGTTTCTTATCTACATGTGAGAATCCACTACTTCCATGATAGTTTCTTGCCAACATACTTCAATTAGTCCTTCTCAAGAATATTTTTATATACTCTTAAATCACTGTGGTCTTTATAAAACCAGGCGACCATGACAACATCTTTGGTTTTTAAATAAAACCAATTACACTTTTACGTGGTAACACCGGTGGGGTTCGAAGTCACGACGACTAGTCTGACTGTCCACTTAGCCTCAATGGTAACGTTTCGGTTCACGAGGTCCATGTTTGGTCACAATGTCTAGATAATATTATGTTGAAAATCATCGAAATCGATTACGGTAAAAGCTAGATGTGTTAGAGCTCAAAACCACTCGTGAAAAGAAAGAGCGAGAACCTTCTTGTTTTTGTTATCTCACTGCTATATCGCGTGCGCACGCGTACCAGATGACATTATATTGTCAGTAGGATGGAACGCGATCTTTTTATCCATGCTTGTTTTTACTTCCTTTCTAGCGTATATAGAAAATTAAAAACTAAATATATGCATAGAGAAACATTTACATTAATTTTTTTTAAGCTATTGCATAGCTTCTATCGCGGGCCTTGAGCGCGGGGACCGAATCCAGAAATTCCGTAACGAAAAAACCTCACGCTCCCCACTCCGACGGTTTTACTACACCAGTACCCTCTAGTGATCTAATAATTTCTGGCAGTTCTTTTTTCTGTGTACTGCGTATTTTATTCTTATAAATATTAGTTTATAAAATTATGATCTTCACAAAAAGTGATTGTTGATAGTGGGGTTTGAACTCTCGACCAGTCGATTACGAGTACATTCAGTTCCCCTGTTGCACCGCAAGGCTACAACGACTTAATTAAAGCTTGCCAAATAGTTGATACCATTCCAGTTGAACAATTTTTAAACTTGACTAGACGGTTGGAAATGACTCATGTACATGGAATTTTTTCGCTGTCAAAACAGTTTGTCACTCTTTTTTTATTTAAAACTAGCTGACCCGACAGACTTCGTTCTGTCAAAAGCTATTTGACTGTGGCAGTTTGTCTACGCGCAAAGGAAACTACCTACCTACCCTACCCTACCTTACCCTATCCTACCCTACCCTATCTACCTATCTACCCTACCCTACCCTACCTACCTACCCTACCCTATTCTACCCTACCCTACCCTACCCTACCCACCTACCTACCCTACCCTACCCTACCCTACCAACCCTACCTACCCTACCCTACCTAACTAAAACCTTCAATTTTTTTTTTTTTTTTATAAATTCTATTCTCAGACCTACCAAATGATGACTGACACGTTATGTCAAACGCCATAAAGTTACATTAGAAGATAGAGTTACCTACTTATTATTACAATAAAAATGTAAATATGGTCGTTTTCTTACAATTTTTTTTTTTAACTTTCTTAAATTTTTCTTACATAAGAACCTTCTCCTGACAATAACAAACACAACAAAAAAATAATTAGCGAAATCGGTCCAGCCGTTCACGCGTGATGCCATGACCAAGGGAAATAGGGATTCATTTTTATATATATAGATTACTTTAGGTTCAACACTTTCGTCTATTTTAAAGTTGTTGTTATGCTTATATTTGAATAGTATTTGACTTTGTTTACGTAGTTATACACTTTTACGACGTTCAGCACTTATTTATTTTGTTTTTAAGCTATTGCATAGCTTCTATCGCGGGCCTTGAGCGCGGGGACCGAATCCAGAAATTCCGTAACGAAAAAAAAAAAATTAATATCAAAGAAAAAGAAATACTGCATAAATAAAATAAATAAATAATTATAATTGCATAAGTTGATACAAAATGCTATGCAATAGCTTTACCGCGGCAGTCCCCGAGTGCCACACGTCTTTTTTTATATTTACGTTTTTTTAATTTTTGACTATTTTGAGGAAAATTTGTTAATTAAAGTCATAGGTATTTATGGGTCCTGAGATAAGGTGGATGCGTTTCAAAATCACTGGCAGCGTAGGCTAGAGGATTTAGTAAGTACTTAGATATGAAGAATACACGTAATAAAATAATAAAAATTGGTCCATATTTGATTTTTTATTGCTGTAAAACTTTCTGCCACTAACGATGAGAACTTGGATACAACAGTGATGATGATCACGTTTTTACGAGTATATTGAAAACTGTCAATATGGCCCCGACCTTCGCGTCGTGTGCTCGTGTGTCGCTCAGCGGATCAGGCACGTGTAAATTGTGTCGCACGCAACGACGCGGAGACGCAACCAAACATGGAACATGATCGGTGTAACATGCTTAGGATCGAGGTGACAAGCTTAGGACAGACACAGGAAATAAGCAAAATGATCTATTTTTATGCTCGTAGCTAGAATTATTAGAGGTCGGACAGGATTTGGCTGAAACTGATAAACAAAGCTTTTGATCTTACACAAATTACAAGTAGTGCAAGAAACCTTAGCTCTTACAATTATACTAGGAAAATTGTTGTGTCCAGTACTTAACTCTTAAAGAATGCAAGTGTTAACGAGTTTCATTTCAAAGAATGCTAATTCACATTAAGTTAATTTATTCCGTAAAAGGGTGAAGTACGAGTAATTGCAAGCACTAAGCACTCACACACAGATAGGATCTATTCAAATCAACTAACCATCGCGCCTGCGTAGACCAGCGCTTCCTGTTTCCACACTAAACGGAAAATTAGCCATCAGATCTGACTGTTACGATCATTACGCCATCCATTGTTCGTCGGGGCGTGTCTTAACAGCATACTTTCTATTGTCAGCGTTCAATGTACCGCAATCGGTGGGAACTATCATCGAATATGGCCGTCAATAGGGAAAGTTCTGGACGCTCTGATTTAGTTATTTGCATGTAGTCATTAGAGAGGCGTTGTAACGCGTGCGAACGTGTTGAATTAAGAGGTGATAGAATTCGCTGGACGATGAGAGGGGGACTGGTTTCTTGGTTAAGTATAGATTTGGTATCTAGATGGAACAGTAAATAAAAAGGCCGGCTATCCGCCACGGATCTTAATATACATAAATCTAATGCATGGAAGCGAAGATTACAGGCTGGAAACAGAACAGGACACAAGTTTGTTGTTTTTTTTTTTTTGCAACAATCAATTCGGAATGTAAATTGTAGAATCAACAATATTCCAAAACCATTCTCGAACAAAAATTAAGACACAAAGAGACTCAAAGACGGCATCTGATGCAAATGCTCGCAATCAAAACCAATAAATCATTTGAGTCACATACAGTGTTATCTATAAGATAGAATCACATTAACATAAAACAATTAGCCAACAAATTGCACCTACTCAACACCTTCGCCTCTCGCTGTAGCAATCTTGATTGTATTGCCGACAGCAAGCAGGTACCCACAAGCACTACACAAGTACAGTCAACCAGAGAGTTAAGTTATCAGGTAATAAATAAACAACTTTCTAATAAGCTGTCAAATATTTTTATATAATATATTATTCTTCCTTTTTACAGACGTTCTCCTGTAAAACTTTTACGCTTAATAGTTCATATCTAAAATCCTATCGAAACTAAGACTTTCAGTTGTTCCCAAATTTGAAAACTTTACCGGAAACTTTTTAATTTTTCTCTCCGTAAGAACCCAACTCGAGATATTACGTATATTTTAGAAAAAAAAATTGCCAAATCGGTCCAGCCGTTCTTAATTTCAATTTTATTTTATAAGATGTAAAGACAATGTATTTCTTACTAGCTTCTGCCTGCGAATGAAATTTCTTGTTCCCTCGTTCCTCAATCCGTTCTCGAGATATTATCAAAAAAGCCGTCTTGTACAAAATGTATGAGAAAGTGAATTTTGTACATATATTTTTTGTTTGTGAATTTTTCGCATGTTTTAAAAGTTATTCTGCTATTCGGGGCGGAGAAAAATCCAACAAATCCAAGGTCATAAAAATCTGTCCAGCCGTTCTTGATTTATAAATGGTGTAAATAACCCGACTTTGTTACGGTTCCGTAGTCATCAAGGAACCCTTATAGTTTCGCCGTGTCCGTCCGTCTGTCCGTCCCCAGCTTAGCTCAGAGACTCTTAGTACTAGAAAGCTATAATTTGGCATGGATATACATTTTAATCACGCCGACAAAGTGGTAAAATAAAATCATGAAAAAAATAGTTATTTAGGGTACCTCCTGTACATGTAAAGTGGGGCTGTTTTTTTTCGCCTACCCTATGGAGTGCCCCCCCCCCTCCCCCCGCCCTTGCCAGCTAAATAATCATCTTTCGTTAACGATAGCTAAATTTTTTTGTACTAATACTTATCAAAATAAGAAATAGGTGTATAATAAAACACGTTTAAGTTTAATTTGCCAAAATTTACGCACTGATTAATAAGTTTTCCTGTATAGATTATACTATTTTCCTAAATGAGTATGGAATCTGGCCAGGATCAGTTTCTGCGCACTGCTGCGCACACCCAGAATACCGATGTCCAAGACTTCAGAACTCAGCACACACGGAACATGTACTAAAAGTAGCTGCCTTCATGTATACTTATCTTTTTTATTGACTGTACAACCGTACTCCCACGAGCAGTGGAGCGCGCGCAAACAATACCCCATTAGGGTACAATCATACGTGAAATATTATTATCGGTATTGGTTTCCCACGGACTCACGGGACGTAGAACAGAGCGGTAGCGAGCTAGCAAAACTTGCGGTTGAGCTCTGGTTCAATCTCCTGGAGAAAGTGTTATTAAAATAGCTCATGTCTTTTTATACATATCAATTTGTTAAAGTCAACAAGACTGGTAGCAGTAGTTTTAACATGTAAATACTTGAAAAGTTGTGCACTACAATATTTTCTTCTTTGGGTTATGTTCATTATACACATGACCTTCGAGTACGTCATAAGATGCCGTTTATCTAACTAATAGAAGTCCTTATACATATCTATAGCCCTAACCCGAACTTGGAAGTTACGAACACATACTAATTTTCAATAACCAAGCTATCCTCGGAACTTAGCGAGCCGTAACAATAATGTAACGTTTCCCACGGCTGTGAAGACTGCGGTGTGACGTGTCGGTGTCGGAGGAGGCTGTGGTCAGCTCGCTGCGTCCTGGTCACTAAGACACTGACCCAAATACGGCTTCGAGTCGAATTACACGGTTAGAAGAAGCTTCTGGGGTTGTGCGAATATGCGTCTTTCCAATCTATACAAGGCCAGAACGCAGCCATAGGAAACTGCTCGCGTATACATTGTAATACTATTTTTAAATCTGCGATTACAATGTATACCTACACGTATTTTGCGTACTGCTCGTGTATAGTTTGTACTGGTTCCAAACTATACTACATCACTTACGCCTGACAAGAGTTCTAAAGATATAGTTTAATAAAATCATTGATTAATATATGGAATGAAATTTAAAGTATATTAGTGTAGGATTAAATAAATAACAATGGCTTTTAAATCATATTTTAATTAAAAAACTAATAGTAAAGTACCTACTTAAAAAATTATATAGGTAAATTAGCGAGCATTATTAATGTTTTGCAAGGTCGTGTTTCCTTTTTCTGTTTTTTTTTATTGTGCTGAAGCTGAGGGTCGGCCTGCTTGAATTCTGTTTTTTGTTCCCTTGATCTTTAAGGTTCGTCTTGATACTGATGTCGGCTGTACACGTATTTTGCGGGATAGACCTTTTTTGAAGTTGTTGAATATAACATTTTGGGCCTGTTGCACACTGTGAAATTTTGCTTCAATTGCGGTCACCTATATTTTATCCCTTCATCCTATAGAACCAGCTAAGAACTAAAACTTCTGGGAAGGAACCATGATTTCATTATGTTTAGTTTTAAAGTTATTTAAAGTTATGCTGACGTCAGCAAAAAACAATTTTTTAATAAAAAAGAAGTTTTAGTTCTTCGCTGGATCTATAAAATATAGGTGACCGCAATTAAAGCAAAATTTCACAGTGTGCAACAGGCCCAAAATGTTATATTCAACAACTTCAAAAAAGGTCTATCCCGCAAAATACGTGTACAGCCGACATCAGTATCAAGACGAACCTTAAAGATCAGCAAAGCAATTGAAGCAAAATTTCACAGTGTGTGTTGGTCTGTAGTGACATTTTTAAGAGAATTATTGAACATACATATGAATGGCTTTCAAATTCAAATTATGCCCCACTCGCACTTGATGATCACTTTAAACTTTACCGAAGATTCAAATTCAAACAGGTCTTGTTTGTATTCACCACATTTTCTTAGTAAAAACTCTGGTAGACAGTCTTTGGTAACCATTTTTCCCATCTAAATTCAGTATTAAAATGTATTAGGCAATTTTTTTATATGTAAATAGATGCACACATTCTTTCCTTTAAATTGAAACATTTAGTTTATTTCCCGTTCTCATAAACACAACAACACCGAAATTAATGTTTAAATAAAATCGCTCTGTTGGATTTTCAACGCTCGACTCAGCGCCGAAAGTTATAATAATAATAATAATAACCCCCACCGCCGCGCGTCGTATCTCTACGTTGACGTCGTGGTGGGGCTTGCGCGCTCCGAACTCTAGGTCTGTGCCGGTAGAGTTTACTTTGCCGGAACATGTCTAGGGTGAGGAGCCAGACCAAGAGAGATACACAAACTCGCAGGGCAGCATGTGGCGAGCTGTTGGACATTTGCAACCCCACGGACCCTATCTCCCGGGAGAAGTCATGTTCCTCATCTCTGGCTTGTCTTTATTGGCCGGCTGGAGTGAACACTGACGAGGAACTGAGCTCCCACCTCATTCTTGCCTTTATTGGCCGGCTTGAGTGGAGATTCGCAAGAGCAAACCTGCTCGGTGGAAGGAAGTATTCCTGTAAGTGCTTGTATGGATCTTGACCATCTTCCGGGCTCTGGGTTTGTTCTGAGAGCCGTGGAATACCTCTCCACTCCTCGAGCACCTCAGGATATGTTGCCCCCTTGTCGCTACGTCACTATGTGCTAGCGACCGTTTCCGGGGGCCCATTAATGAGTGTGCAAGTCACCCCCTGCCATTTTATCCATGTACAATAATACATTGATCAGGCAGGGGCAAGTATAGTCCTTCCATAGTTTTAGGTAACCAGTCCATTTTAACCACCCAAACCCATAGTCCAATATCTTTGTTTCTATATCCTACAATAGTCCTACACCAACCGGGGGTTGTCCTTGGGTGCACTTGCATAGTGCGTACAGGGATAATCGTCGGTTAGTGCCTCATTCCATTTAAAATTGTCTAAGGGGCCTCTGCGAGTTGGCTTCGGCCCCTCGTACGCCTTCCAAAGGTCCGGGACCCCAGGGTCCCGAGATATATAAACGTATATAAAATAATAATAATAATTCTTTATTGGCATTAAAAATGTGTACAAACAAAGTGAAAGCCCTGACTCCTGCGCTAGGTAAAACACCTGTGTTACAGGAGCCAGTGTCTTCTCCCTATCAGTAGGTTCTGGATTTTATGCAATAAATATACATCGCTTGAATTTACTTTAAGACAAACAAACAAAAATTCATACTTAATTAAAATAGCAAAATAGTAGAATTTCATTAAAGTATTACATTCATTATTAAATTTACGATTAAAAACGGGCATAACTCTTCTAAGTGAATAATCTGACAGATCTTTCCGACATCATCGTTCTCTAGATTAAAGACCGCAGGCAGACCAAACTGTTACTTCATAATATTAAATTAAGAAAACGTCTTTTCAGACGACCATGCCAAGGCAGTAAGTACGTCATCCAGGTACTATCTAACATATTAATCATAAACTCAAAATTCAAACTCAAAGCATTTATTTCAATTAAACCATTTACAGGCACTTTTAAATTGTCAAAGAGACGGTCAGTTAGTCAGAAAGTTGAAGCTAGATGCATATCCCTACATCTCATATATATTATATTCCTGTATGATAAAATTTATAAATCAAACTTGATGGAAGGCTTCGTTTCATTCAATAACTTATGGATCTCTACAAGAAACTTGTACATATAAGATATCTAATAAATAATCTAGTAATAAAACACCGCGTCGTTTATGTACCTCTAATATTTAATATGGCACACACGTAACTAAAGACAACAACTTCCTTCTACAGTCAGGCGAGTTTTTGTAAATAAAAATCAATTTAATATCCTGGGTGACACGCATCGTAGAAATAAGAGAGATTGTTTTATTGCCAATGTGATCTTGCAATAAAAATGAGCGTATTAAATACTATCTGTTGCTTGCCTACTGGGCAAAAGTTTCCTCCCTTTATTCCTAAGCCATACTCTTTTTCACTAATGCAGTTTAGCCTCCATCAAATCCTTCGAACCTGACTTGAACTTGCAGCTGAGTTGAACTGCCTTAATAAACTACCAAACTCAGTTCGCTTCCGCCCTTTTTCTCATATGCCCTTGAAAATTGGAACCTATAGGGTGGTGCTTGCTCCAAAGGCTGTGGGCAATATTCGTACTTCGGTTGAGTCGCGATTCCATATTTATTTACCACTAACATCACTTTTCGATGATTCACCATGTGGTTATTCAAACCTTAATCATACGATGCTTATCTTATTGCTGCTAGTCTGTAGTCCGCAACCGGAAAATGAGCTGGTACCACGTAGTGTATCATAAACGGCAATAAAATTGCACTTTTATACGAAATACTGTAGTATGAACTGCTCGGCACTGATAAGATGGGTCGTATAGCCTTCTACGCGAGTCAGTAGTATTTTTGCGACTAACCGCAATTTCCTTATAAAATGAAACCTTTTTAATATTACAGAATACAATTCATTTGTGACATTCATGTTATACCTCATACCTACGAGTACTAGCTTATTTGATTGGGTCAATAACAATTGTGTCTCCTAGTCGTATACTTTCAGCAACGCTGTTATGATCGCTTTCAATCCTTTATTTAAGTTCGCGGAGTTAAACGGTACAGAACATCAAAACAGACGATCCTTAAACACATGCTATTTTCTCCAGACACTCAAACGTCGCAAACCTTTCCAAACACTCAAACGTCTGCATTTAATAACATACAATTGGAGATACTTGAAATTACGCAAATTGCTCGGACCTTCGTTTAAATGCGGCAAATTAGGCACCCTAATACGTTTCCTGGAAAGCGAGTGGAACTGTTACTGTAAACACAGCTTGTGTGCAGCTCTTGGTTAAGCAGAAGAGAACAAGAGAGTAGAAAGTATGAAACCGCCAAAATTGAGAATGTCAGATGGTATCGAAGACGCTAAGTATTAAATCTGTCACAAGTTTATGTGGCTAGTCTTTTTTGCAACAAGTTTGTGATAGACAAAAATATTAAACCTGACTTAAAAAAAAAAAACTTTTTAAATTACAGTTAAGTACTAAACTCACATGATTGTAAAATCGTGCTAAAGCTCTACATACGCGATGCCTTGTGAAAACAGTTTCTGCAACACAAATATGAGATAGAGCGCTCATTTGGTATTGGACTACCAAATGAGCGCTCTTTCTCATATATACATACCCGGAAACATAGTGAGACCATTTTGACGGATTTAAAACACATCATCCGAACCGTGTCATGTCCCGTTTGTTTGATGAACGCAATAACCGACACACACAAATCCAGCGTCACTGAGCTCGAAACGTCCTCTCCTGAATAAAAACTGCGCGCGCGGCTAATTGGTTCACACCTTTGTCAAACTTCACACGGTGTATGACTTTATGATTTCCGCGAACGACGGGATAAGTACTGTAAGTGTCTGCTAATATGTGGTAGATGGTAATAGTGGCCTTATTATTCATGGAAATAAGTTGCATTTTTATCTGAGATTTTCAGAGTATGGTGGAAGTTGTATGTGATTGCTGCTGCGCTACGTTTACGATCAGTTGATAATAAATAAAGAACTGGTAATTACCAACAAAACGTGAATAGGAATGTAACATATAAGTACTTATCCCATCAAAATGTCTTACAAAATTAATTTACGATGTCAGATGATGCGGTAGCAAACCAAAACAAGCGAACTCTCAACTTCTACGAAAGTTGGTAAGCTCACAATGAAATATGTAATCCCCAGCTTACCACGTGTAGTATGTAATCATAATACATAATGACTATATTAAATTCCCAGTCTTTTGAACGGAAGTAAATACCACAATGCCTAATAACGGCCCAAGATCTTGCGTTATCTTGTAAGAAATCATACAAGCACGGTGACTTAATGAAAAGCATATATTATAATACAACAAAGAAATAACCGTCGTCATATATCATACATAACATTAACAAGGCTTTATTTAAGATAGTATAATTTTACATTACTTGTGATTTCTCTCGTGGGAAGACTCACAATAGTGTACAAAATTTCGACTGATTTATGAGTGTGAACATGAATTTGAGTGAAAGTGCTCTGGTTTGCGGACGAGACGTAGATTAGATCAGACCACTGCACATTAGTGCTTAGAAATACACATTAAGATGAAGAGCTGCAGTAGCACATTACGATAATTATCTAAATGCAGTTGTATCTAATACGGTAAAATCAAGAAAATACAAAACACGATCTAAGAAAATAGAATATAATCATAGAAAAATAGAACCATAAAGCAATTTTCAATTAAAAGGGTAGATTGTATTTTTCTGATCAATGATCATCTAGGATTTTAAGAGGACCAGCCGCTGCCACTTTGTTGATAAACCCTGGAAGAACTAGCAATTGGCTTGCTAATGATTATCGAGAACCAGACACCTTAGGTATCCACACTCGAAGTGGTACCTATGAAATAAAGCTTAAAATAAAACGCAACTGGTATTGTTTGTGTAGAGTTCTGCTCTGATTTCCTGCAAGAGAAGACTGCATGACTATCATGTAACCGACTTGTTGTAAAACTACCCTGCGATTAATGTGACACATTCTCATTCCTTATGCGCATAAATGTAAGCTTGTTTATAAGCATATGTATACGTAAATTGTCGCCACACATATAACACGCCTAAAGGAAATTGTTTGGATAATATCGGCTACTAACCAGGAGTCATAATTATATCAATGAACAGCAGTTTACTTTTAAACTGTCATGGTCACTAATATTATTATTAACATAAGCGGGATATTTACCATGTTTATTCATTGTTATGAGTTCCCGATATTTCGGCGCTGTTGCAAGCACCATGATCACGGATAAACTGAAGTCACTGCGGGTGGGTGTTTATGAGCAGACAAAACGGTCTACCCTCTTTCTTGTTCGTTTTTTGCACTCAGTACCGCTACCACTGTCACTCGCAACTCGATTCTGTTCCCGACACACGAAACTCACTGTGTCCGCTCGCGAACTTTTTTCGGCACTTCTTCGGTTTTTACACAGCTGAACCACTGGATTCCAGGCTCTCGACAGTTGAAACCCATCATCCCGGTTAAAGTTCCTATATTTGGTAATCTCAATAGCTTCTCTAACCAGTCTAGGAATATAGTGGCGTTCTGTCGAGATGACCTGAGGGTTATGTAACTCAATCTAGTGGTTCGATCCTGATTCCAAAAGATGTTGAGCTATGGCCGATTTTTGGGTGTCGTTGTTCTTCACCGCCCTGATATGCTCTGATATTCGACAAGCTACCGTACGTTTCGTCTGACCGATATACGACTTGCCGCAACTGCAGTCTACTTTATAAACACCAGGCTTTTCCAGCGGAAAGTTGTCCTTGGGCGAACGCAACATCTGAGACACTTTTTTGAAAGTAGTGAAGATAGTCTTTACGGCGTATTTCCAAAGAATGTTGGCAACCTTATCTGCTCATAAACACCCACCCGCAGTGACTTCAGTTTATCCGTGATCATGGTGCTTGCAACAGCGCCGAAATATCGGGAACTCATAACAATGAATAAACATGGTAAATATCCCGCTTATGTTAATAATAACAGCAGTTTACTGTCGTAAGATTATGTAGGATTCACCATTATTGTTAAACTTCTATAAACGAGGGGGGCTCGTGGCTAAATGTTATCAGTCGCACGGGCCGCTTGAAAGTCGCTACGTTTGCTGCGGTTGGTTCGTGGATGGGTGACATCCATTACATATCGAGATCCCTCCATGTCTCGGTCCCGGCTGTCATTCGTAGATTTTTGACAGTTGTTACGGGTCGTCAGAAGTCCGAAAGTCTATAAACCGTCTTACCGAGGGGTATAATATCGTGTTACTCAGCAACTGGGTTGTGGAGGTCAGATAGGCAGTCGCTCCATGTAAAATACAGCTGCATCCGATTAGACTATTAGCGGACCCGAGCATAGTTGGGACAAGGCTAGGAAAATTGTTTTTCTATAAACACTTTGAAAAATTTCTTCCATTGACTAAGAGAAGACTGAAATCTATGAACAGCAAAAAAATTACTACATAATTATGTCCGGTAAAGCACGTGCTACACTTCCAAGTATTTTTTCCATATTTTCAAGACGCCTTGAAAGCTAAGTGAAAAACCAAACCTCACAGGTATTTACGTTGCGGGCACATAATCACCTAATAGCAGTAATTTTCTTTATATACATGATTGTTATCATGAAAACAGTCGACTAATTCGATAAACTGAGGGACATAGACAGTGTCTTGCCGTGCGTGCGTACTAATGCACGCGGCGACGAACAACGGCTCGTAATGTGGTCATGATTGCCGGACACCCACGCAAACTGATTGTTAGTTTGAAGCTAGAATAATTTTGGTGCAAGATAAAGTCGTTAAGCAATTTCGGGATTTTTTTGTTAAGACTTTTTTGTTTATTTTTCGTTAAAAGTTGAAAAGTCATAGTAAATTTGCATTTGATGGTATTACGGTAAGAGCAAAAGTCTTAAATAAATTGTTGACTTAAAAGCGATCATATTTTCCTAAGTGACATGTTCTCGTCATTGAAAACGCGGCATGCACCTCTAGCCATACTTTGTGATATACCTAAATATTGGAAGAATTTATTAAGCTGTATTCATTTTAATGATAAGTCAGGGTTCTGCCAGGCGGATGGTTTTCCTGACGATGTCTTTCATTTTATCTACGACTGTATGTTACTATAAGTACCTACCCACTAGCCCTGTCTATTAGAACAATGAAGACGGGGCGTAGTTATCTATAACAATAGGTAATAAAACGTAATAATTTAAATTAAGACATTTACTTTTATTAGTAATTAACATGGTTCATCAATTCGCGAATTAAACGAGTCATTTCACTTGGCGTGTGGGAATGGACTCTGACTTTTATTTTTAGACTGTAACGAAATAAAGTAATTAAGAATGTATTAAAAGTGGGAAAATCTTCCACCGTATGACAAGCATCATCATCTGCATAATTATTGTGCCATCAAATAGTGCATTAGGAAATTAAAGAAATCATCATCCCACCAACCTTTTCCCAACTATGTTGAGGGCTGCTTTCAATCTAACCGAATGCAGCCGAATGCCTATCTGACCTCCACAACCCGGTACAGGGTAATACAACTACTGTTGATGGTACCCCGTTTGGCAAGACTGGTTGTCGGACTTTCGAGCTTCTGACTGCCCGTAACGAATGACGAAGATCCACGAGTGACAGCCGGGACCAACAGCTTAACGTGCTTTCCGAGGCATGGAGGAGCATGCTTACCGACCCATCCACGAACCGACCGCGGCAAGCGTCTCAGTGTCTGTTTTAATTAAGTATGTTTGTTTAGCATTTACATCAAGTGCAATTTTATAAAAGGAAATAAAAATGAACAGAAGCCGTAACTAACATGAGTGACGCGCGTGACAGACGCACATTAGCTGAGCGTATCAACATCCGTTGTCAGTCGGGCGGTGCACGTGTGCCGTGGGATGCCTGAACTGGCGCCGCTGTTTTAGTTCACTTTTCTATGAGCTAAATAAACTTGGAGGAGGTAATTATAAGGAATAATCGCTAGGGCCTTGTAGCAAAAATTAGAAACGCCCCATGCCATTATGAATTTGATTAGTAGTAGGTCGCCCTATATGAATGTAAATAATATTTAATTTCGGCTTTTATTTTCTTACTAGCTTTTGCACGCGGTTCCGCCCGCGTAGATGTCGGTTATCGCGCAAAAAGTAGCCTATGTCCTTCTCCATATTCCACGCTATATCTCTGCTAAATTTCATGACGATCGGTTCAGCGGTTTAGGCGTGAAAACTAACATACAGACAGACAGAGTTACTTTCACATTTATAATATTAGTATGGATTAGTATGGATTTGTATCAGCCCTCTCGTCAAAGTTCCACGAGAAGTACCTATCTCAATTTTATGTCTCGTATGCGATACTCACTTTATCTCTAAGCGGAGAGCACACGCTATATATATATATGTGTATATTTCAAATAAGTACCTCATGCTAAATAAAAGACGTATTCTTCGTTCGTGTGCTCGTGTTATAACACAGTTTATGTGTGATAACCTGCGCTGTTACGACAACGTTAAGCGACTTTGTGGATTTTGTGATGGTCGCTATAAATATTGAGCGGACTGGCTTTTATTAGCTTGTGTCAATCGCATAGGAGTTAAGGTGCTTATACCTATAGGGAAGGTTTAATACGCTGTTACAAGTACCTTATAACTTTATTATTTCACAGCTGTTCTTAACTTTAAGAAGATTTTGAAGGAGTTTATTGACCTGGATGTGTCAATGTGTTCCATCGAAAAGTGCGACATTTAGACACGGGATTTCGAGCATAACAAATTGTAAATTCGTTGTAATACCAATCAGAATAACCAATCAAGCGACGAGGCTCTTGTGTAGGTAGTCGTAAAAAATTAAGCCATAATTTCTATAAGGTTTCCATTTTCTTTGATCACTTCTATGTGCCACCATTAACGCAGAATTCCTATAACTCCATAATAGGCTAAAACAGTCTCTAATAAATCGGCTGCTTTACGAGCGGCTCACGTGCTGCCCGGGAGTGCCCGGGCGATAACGGGCGATATTTTATTTATTTGCGCCCTACATGGCGCGCAATCTTACGCTGCGCGTTTCTGAGCGGATTGATTGCAATCGCCTTTTATATTGCCGTCCGTACAATGTATTGGGAATAGGTGAAAACTGGCCAGAAACTATAATCTAAATGTTTCGAACTAAACGTCAATCTTATTGCGATAAGGAATCGGTGATATACACTCATCCTTTTCCTAGCTGTTGTCTACATCAAGTCTAGATCCAGTTTTTAATTCACATGGAAAGCCGTAATTTCCTTTTCACTTCAGTAGCTCAAACATATAGGTTTTGCTGCCTGAAATCAGTGAGCAAAATGCGATTTTGCTCACTGAGTGAGACAAAGTAACGTTTTAATAAAAAAAAAAAAAAATTAAATCGCGAATGTCTTATTCAGCCGTGGGTTAATCATACAATTCGAAACATTCACACTCTATCTCTTTCCCGCCATTAGAAAGAAAGAGAGACAAAGACCAGCCCTTTCGAAGTACCGATTTTGAATTCGACCTCAAAGACAAACACGTTCGGAATTTCGTACTAACTAAAGAAATTTTGCAAAAAGATAATTATGTCTTTTTATGTACCTAATGTATTAATTTTTTTACTTATTGTTGTATTTAAACGAAAATAAGTATTTACTGCAAATAAAACTGATATTTAACCTGTAAATATTTATTATCTCCTAAAGTGTTCTCGCGGTTTGTTCCCACTAGTTCTACTGAGCAGTTCTACGGTAGAACTAATGGGATTTTTTTTCTCACTAGTACTACGATATTAGGTATAACAAAATAGTAGAACTATTGGGATTCTCTATTCCCTCTATTCCCACTTGTTCTACTGAACAGTTCCACGGTAGCACTAATGGGAGTTTTTGTTTTGTTCTCACTAGTAGGTACTACGATATACTATATTACAAAATAATGCAACTAGTGGGAGTCTCTATTTCCCACTTGTTCTACCTGTTCCATCGTTAGAACTAATGGGATATCGCTGCTGAAGTGAAAAGTTGTGTGTGTTACACGAGAGCAAAGTGTTTTGCATCTCGTGCCTTTGAATCCCTCGCCACACTCAGGATTCAACTTTAGATTCAATCGTTGAATCCTTCGCTTGCTCAGGATTCAAAATCAGCACTCGCAGCAAAAAACGACTTTGCTCTCTTGTTGCACAAATAACTATTATCTATGACTAGCTGCTGCCCGCGGCTTCGCCCGTGTGTATTTTTCAAAACAGTAGCGTAAGTTACTTCTTATAACATCAGCTATCTGCCAGTGCTCACGACAAAATCGGTCCAACAGTTTCGGAGATTAGCTAGTACAAACATAGACAGACCGACAGACTGACAGACAAAAATCTATAAACTGTTATTTGTTATAAGTACCGTATATACTTTCATAAGTGGGGAGCTATAGCATTAATAAGTGGTGAAGGGCGAACGTTTTGGGGGACTGCCATGTAATTATGACGTTCGAAAAGTGCTGATTCTTTTCTCGTTTCTCTTGATTTTGATTTAATGAAGCATGAAAGTCCCATAAGTGTCTATTTTCACTCACGATTGAATACTCCTCCCCATCTCCATCTCCTTCTACCTCTTACCTATAAGGATATGCTCTCAGAGATTCAGACATCTCGAAATTATATAGGTAAGTATTCATTGCTCAAAAAGGGTGTAGGTACCTGGAAAGTATTTCCGGGAGTTTTGAAAATTGATGATTTTATTGATTTCGACGTGAAATCATAATCACATTAATGCAGCAAAGGAAAGTGAGCGTCAAATGTGAAATTCTGTGAAAACTGCGTCTTTTCACAGAAGACAAATACAGAAAACCAAATAACACCTTTTAAATTTATTCAATTAAACTGACTTAAAACTCCAGATATAGCAATTTATTATTGCAACGGCAGGTAGTTTAATATAGCTACATATTAAACTCCGGGTTTTCTAGCAAACATGACACACGGAAATGACGTTGACACAGCGATAAATAAATACGTAGGTAATAGAATACTGTGTGCATTAACTACGAGCACATTGTTACACGCACTATCACATAACGTGACCACAATTTTCTCCATGTGGTGACGTGACACATTTAGATCAAATACATATTTAGCAAAAGGACAATGTTACTAACCCTATACATGAGTCTTGGCTCGAATTAAAGATTTTGAATTTTAATGAAATATTAGGTACTTATGTTGTATTTGGGTGATATTTTATCGTGTTATTTAAAAATATATACAGGGTGTTTGGCAGAACGTTGAACATACGAAAATGGTGGATAGGTGGGGTCATCTGCTACTTACTCAGCCCTAATTTATTTGGCCCTGGCCCCCTGAATATAAAAAAAAAAATTTGTTTGCTTTCTTTTAGTTTCACCACTTTCTTAACTTTAAAGTGTATTTTTTTATTAAAAATGGGTAAAACAGGCAATATTTTAGTTTATTTTTTTATCTTTAATATTGGCAGATTCTTATAAAATTATTGCTTTATTCAGATGTTAGCTAGAAAAAAAGTTATGACTCCTCAAACTTACAGAAAGATGTAATAAATAAAAATATTGCCTGTTTTACCCATTTTTAATACAAATTACACTTTAAAGTTAAGAAAGTGGTGAAACTAGAAGAAAGCAAAAAAAAATTTTTTTTAATATCCAGGGGGCCAGGGCCAAATAAATTAGGCCTGAGTAAGTAGCAGATGACCCCACCTATCCACCATTTTCGTATGTTCAACGTTCTGCCAAACACCCTGTATATATATTTTTTAATATTTTATCTCAGATATGACGATCCATACATTAGGTATAACAAAATTACAAGAGAAAAATACTGAAAGTCGACTGGAAGCCGACTTAAACATAGTTGGAAAAAGGCTAGGCAGATTGATTTTTATGCGCACGGTTTTCTTCCAGACTTTCCCTGAAGTTTTCAGAACCAGCAGCGATTTCTGACTTTTCTAGTACTTAAACCTCAGTTGGTCCAATATAACTTTTTGATGCTTATAAGAAACAAGATCGATTGGAATCAAAAAAGTTTTTGTGATAATGGCCCATTTTCTTGCTGACTGTATTATTATGATTTTTTTTTTCAATGTCTAAATTGGGGTCAAAAATTCTCAAAAAAAATATGGACACTCCTGAAACCGTTTTCTGTAACTGCAACGGATAAGGTACCTACCTACCCTTACTATCTCGTCTAAAAAATCGACCCTGTATAATTTGCCAGTGAACTCGAGGTACGAATTCCAGAGTGGACACTAGAGAGCTGATTTCAGGTATGGTATGGTATATGTGTAATGTGTGTGTGATGTGCGTTTGGTGTGTGTGTGTGGCGTGAGTGAGGGTGTGTGCGTGTATGTTTCCATTGTTCTTTGTTTGATTCGGTGTCAGGTCAGGTCTTTATATTAATTGTTCTTAAATATAGCACTACCTACATACAACAACATTTATTACACCTCAAAGTAGACTCTACCTACAACTTGTTAAACCGTCAATGTCTTGTTAAATCGTGTGCAGAATTCAAGCAAGTGCGGTGCTACTCCAACTGTACCAGACACAGCATACACAAACAACAAACTAAATAATTGGTCATAAAACAAAAGTAATAAACTATTTCGCACTTCGAGTAAAAGAAAGTAAAGAAACTCTTTTTTTCTCTCTCATTGCAGTCACTATCAAATTTGAAAAAGTCAGAGAACATGATAGACGTCAAATTGCCGTGTTGCAGCCATTTCATGCAACTGTAAAAGAATGACAGTTTTGATTTGACTATACGGGCAGTTTAAGTTAGAAGTCAATTTGCTTTACAATTAATTTCCCTGACTTTACCGACAGAGGATTGTCAAGATTTCATGAGTATTGGTATTTCCACTTGTCTGTCGGCCTGTACCCTCGCTCTGCTCAACGCTCGTGAACGTTCGACATGTTAGTTTTTTACAACCAGTCCGACCGAGAATTTTATGGGATTCATATTTCACCTCCACGCTAGTAGGTGTAGTTCCTACCGCGACACTAATAACAAGAAGAATGGGAGGTTAGGATATGGGGGAACCTTGCTGAAATCGTGCCGTTTGATCTCAGCAGTGAGTGTTGTTTTAGGACTTACTGGGTTATCCAGTAATAGTAAAAGTTTTCTTAAACTGAATGATGTGTACGCGCAGCTACTTCTGACTGACGCTGATCTCTGTAACCTCTAAATAAAGAACCCAGACTCTACAGTATCAATATATGTTGTTCACATATTATAATATATGCTTTGGCATACACAGGAATATCTTACAGACAAATCTCACAGCAATAAATCTACGAATCGAAACGATATCTTCTTTTCCTATAAGAAATGAGGTCAAATTAACGAGAAAACATGCAGCCAACAATTAAATATTACTCCAACAAGCTTAATTTTAAGATACATATCAGATTGACAAAACAATAGGATATTCGTTGCATTTCTCCATAACAATAATGTATCACAAAAACTTTATATAGCGTGAACTCGAGCGAGATTTCTATCTCTTTATAATGTCGATCTTTTGTCGATAGCTGTATGTCTCGTGTCGTACCTACTGTGAAATATATCTTGTAATTAAACCTTTCTGTCGAACTGTTGTAATCTATTGTAATTTCCATATGGAACTTGGTTTGGCAGAAAAACTGCAAAGTGATGCACGAACAGCCGGGTTTGTTCGAGGAAAAACTGCTACAAATTCGATCTTTCTTGCTTGAGTTTGTAAGTCCGAAATACTAGAATATTTTGAATTACGTCAGGAGACTCACAAAAATCCTTGTGCATCACCAGGTTAGGGATCACCAGTGTCGGATTTACCAGTAGGCTGAGTAGGCTTGACGAGCCTAGGGCGGCAAATTTGGCGACGGTATTTTTTTTTTTCTCTTACAGATATCAAAAAAGATTTATATTAGACGGTTTTCTGATGTCTTGCAGAAGGAACTCTACAAGACATCTTTTCGATGACTCTTCCCTCTTTCCTTTCGTTGTACAATCAACGGTACAGCACTATATAATTCTATGGTAAAACATACAGTTCCCGGCCCCCAGCCATTAAGCGACCTCTGCCCACACTTCATTCATGAGTGACACTGAGCGAAATTGCAGAAAATATACAGGGTGGAAGTGACATCGACGCGCAAACTGTTACCATGATTCTGTTAATGTTTCATGTTTTTTGTCATTATTCAATTTCTGCAAAAATGTAACTAGAAATGCGTACATAAACTCAGAAGACTGTTTTGCCGCCTTTCATTACCCCGCCTTATTACTACTCGTACGCTCGGCTACAAATCAAGCTATACATTCCCAGTATAAGCTGACCTCTGATTGTACGGAAATCCTATACAATGCGAGATCAGCCTAAACTAGAAATGTATAGCTTGATTTGTAGCCGTGTGTACATGATTGAGCTTTGATTAGCTCAGAAATATACCCAATAAAGATTTCTTGTGCAAATCCAAACAAATTTTTGGATTGTAAAAGTAATCTAGAACTGAGATGTACCTAAGGGTGGCAAAAAATTTACAGCCTTTACTTGGAAAATTTGTAAATCCGCCACTGAAATACATAGTTACATAACATAATATCACACCCGCTTTTCCAGAAGTCTTAGGCAGAGATGAACCTAATTATATACATAGGTTGTACACCCACATTAATTACAAATAAAGTTACTTCCCTAATAATCAAACGTTTCGTCGTATAATAACGTGATGAACTCCTCCGGTAGGTATTTTTGATATCCAAAATCATAACAGAACCTTTTGTTCTCAGTGCGGTGCGGGAATGCGGCGGGTGCGCATCGGTGGTGACGGCGGACGCGCGCGAGGGCACGTGGGGTGCGGTCACGCGCGGCGCCGGCATGCTGGTGGACTGGCCCGGGGACAACACAGGGCTTAAGGCTGGAGACAGGTGCGTACATCAAGGCTTACAGCTTTTTTATATAACGAATAACATTTTTATTTTTTTGTAAATATTTCGAGTGTAGACCGTGCGGTCCTTACTGGTAAAACAGCCCAGCTCACAATGTTGAGGAAGAAAATTTTTTGTTGTTGTAAGTTAGGCCGTACTGCCTGAGTGGTCCACAATTCCGCATTATATTTCCAGACATTGCTACAAATCCACGTAGGCGTTCAGATAATTTGCATTTAACTCTGCCTTGGAAATATCAAAGAAGTCACTCAAGAAAAAGACGTCACGGAAACACGTAACCTTAGCCGTCCGACCGTCGCTACATGAAACCATTGAACTCGGAGAAATAGTCATAACATCCATTCACAAAACACCAAAACTCGCATAAAACGCCTTTACGACGCAATCTCCGCAGTCCGCACTCACCACTTTATAGCGCGCAATAACTACGCAAATGCGCGCGCGCATCTACACAGGCGCAGTACCGTGGGTCAGCGGCCCGCAATCACGACCATCGCGATGCTATCTATGCCCATAGATGGGCAACGATGGGCCTCGGACTGTGGGCAAACACTGTCGAAGTAATTTACATTAGTGCATGGAATTTCTTGGCAGTTGTGACGGGGCCACACACCGCGCCAAATAACTGGTTCCTTCGCTAGATATGCGATATCTGGTTTCGCTTTATCTCTTTATTTTGTTTTGGCATAATAGAATATTTGAATGACTTCCATATTTTTACATATTTCTAAGAGAATAGGGCCATGTAGGGCTAAATCATGATCTACTGAGCTACATGACATACATACCTAAAGCCGAAGTCGGACTGGACTCTACTTTCATTTTATCTTTAGTTTCTTAACAATCCATGAAACTGCAGCAACTGAGTTCGTTACTTAAAAATAAAAATGAAATACAGTAGCAAAAGAAAAAGAAATACCTGTGACTTGTGTCGCTAAAGGCATGTGCACAAGTAAGAGGACCCTGTGCCCGCACCGGCGGCGGCGGCGGCGTCAGGTCATCAATACACGTCCATTTAGAATGCTCACAGATAACATTGCCGCCTCACTAAAGAATTTGCAAAATATTTTAAAGCTTAAGCCTCGTCCCCACTAGGAACATTTGTCGAGCGACATGTGTCCCCGGAGACATTGGGCGATGTCGCCCTACATCGCCCCACGTCGCCCGATGTCTTGTCTCCGTCCACATCAGTTCAGTCGAACCTATCATGTCTCCGGAAGAGGTAGTGTTGTACAGTGCGGCTTATATAATGATGAATGCATCAAGAACAAAAAAGAAGAGAAGATGGTGGATTAAACAATACTTGCGAAACAAAACAAGTGTATTTAATGATCTCAGTGTTCTAGACGGCTCATTTCATAATATCACTACTCTCCATCGACTGTACGACAAGGAACAGTTTCAACAATGTCGCGGCGATGTCGTCCGACGTCGCCCGACATCGCCCGATGTCCCCGGGGACACATGTCGCTCGACAAATGTTCCTAGTGGGGACGAGGCTTTACTAGGTACCTACTTACGCTCATGAACTTTATTGGGATACTACATAATTATTACCTACATAGCTTTGTACTTACCTGCAGCTTCATTCGCATAGACAGACCATATATACTATAAGATTATAATATTTAATGCTGAAATGATGATGATTATATGAATGCTGAAATGCAATGATGGAACATCCATACTAACATTTGTACATATTTGTAGTTAAGTCCTGAGAGGAGGACTGTTCCAAGAAATCTGCTGTTCCTACGTTAAACTCTCGTGGAATTATTAAATGATGGTAAACTCTTGGTAATGAGCGCAATACTAGTTGTTATACCTTTGGGACGAAAAAAGCAGAGGAAACCTGAATGAATGCCTTATCGATCTAATCGCAGATCTGTTAATATATCTGGTAAAGGAGCAACTACTCGACATAGTAAGATGATATTCATCTTACTATGTCGAGTAGTTGCTCCTCCTACTATGCTTATCAGTCGACAAGAGGGTTATAATTGACGAGTGGTCGATAGCCAGTTCGAAGCTTCATGATTTTATAAATATTATCAGATTATCAGATATTATAATGTTAGCGGCTTGAATGCTGAGATGATAGGATTTAGATAAATTAAAGGCAACAAGCACGCAGCGTCGAGACACGAGGGTCGCCAGAATTCCATCTTTGTTAAGCATGCCTGCATGGGCATAGAGACTGCAATAACCATTACTGCATTATAATATGTATATTATGTCTACTAACACTAGTTTTTAAGAAAACTGTTACTAACACTATGGGCGTAGCCTGAAATAAATGCTATTATTATTATTATAACTACCTACGCCCATTTAATTTAGGTATTGTTCTTATTTAAAACACCCGAGATCAATATAATCAATCAAGTTTTATTTCTCAGCATCTAACAGCATTTTCAATCCTAGGAAAACCTCAGATAATGTACCCTAGGGCAATAATAACAAATATTTATGTATGTGAATTGCTCTGACGTGACGCAAAAGGACTCGAACGATTAATTCTACACGATTTATCGGTCCTAACAACCGTCCACTCTGGCGCATTTGCCAATCGAAAATTATTCTTGTGTATGCTTTAATAGATCTTATTATCGTTTCGCTTAAAGGCTTTAATAGTTTCATATTGTATACCTAAGTTGTTTATGAGCATAACAATCATTCAGAAACGTTCTAATTAATAAAAATTGCATAGAGATAAACGGTATTTTATTTAAAAAAATCATCAAAAGTCGAAAACTATGAGGCCTAAAGAAAAAAGAAAAAATGTTTGAGAATGTGTAAACAGGGCTCTTTTTATATGAAACCCCACATGCCCTAGTAGCCGCATTTCATTTTTTAGGACCACCTTTCAGTGCCTGTTGCAAAAAAAAAAAATATTGTTTCTTTCTTATTTGCAAAATAGTTAGGCAAACGTCATCTAAAACTATTCTAAATTTCAAGTTGAGCGCATCAGTAGTTCTTGAGATATTCAGCTGTGACAGACAGACAGACAGACAGACTAAGTCACACCATAAGGGTTCCTTTTTACCATTTTGGTACGGAACCCTAAAAATAAGCTAGATGGAGTCGACATTTCCTATCTGACTACCCCTGAGAAGAAATGGCGAGGGGTCAAAGTCTCTTTTAAAGTCCAGACATAATCTTGGTCAGATTATGTGAGGACCATGTAGATCCGTGTTTGAAATGGTCTTTTGAGGAAAGAACCACACAATTTTGAGTGGACCTGTCCAGTCAGTGCAAGCATTTGTCAGTAATCGTGTAGCTCAACTCAGGATTTATGGAGCACAACGACTCGACGAACAATACCAAAGAAAGGACATTTAGGTAGGCCGCATAAAGTACTCAAAATACCAGACCATCATTAAAACAAAGTGAGAAAGAGAAAAAAAAAAGAATCTAAAAGGAAACAAATGACCCACATTGTGCTCACATTCACAATAATTAAAGTAATATACACTCAACAATGTATATGCTCTACTCCTTATTTGGAAAACATTGTACGATGCGTGGTACTTTACTAACTCTATGCTCCTCACATTGTAGGAAAAAACTAGAACGTGCACTACTTACCTGCACATTCCACAGGTACACAGTTAGGAAAATCATAAGTTAGCCGTTAAGCCAGATAGAAATTGCAGCATGAACGTATGGCAACGTGGCAAACGAGTGGCAAAGTGCCCATGGTGGTCTACCATTCAACAGGAATTCTAACAAAGTAATGGACCAATTCGAAAGCTGCTGCTGAATAAATACTTGAACAACATACCGAACCCTTAGGTACATACGCAGTAGAAAGTGTTAATTTAAAAAAATAACTACCTGCCAGTAGGTATACACCTAAGTACGGTTAAATAGAAAGAACAAGAAAGAAAGAAAAAAAAAGACGTGTGGCACTCGGGGACTGCCGCGGTAAAGCTATTGCATAGCATTTTGTATCAACTTATGCAATTATAATTATTTATTTATTTTATTTATGCAGTATTTCTTTTTCTTTGATATTAATTCAAGTTACACTTTTTGAGCGTGGTGACCGATAAGAAAGTAAAGTCAATCCATAATCGGCCCAGAACTTTGGAGAACCGTTTAAAAGTGGTTTTTATAAGCTATGAAGAACGTTAATGTTTAATGTTAATTCTAGCTAGGAGAATCATAAACACGAGTAAAATTATTGATTTATAAATAAATTGCTCACATACCTCAACAACCTTTCAAAAACTTTTGAATTACGATGCCTGCCATCTAGTGGATAAAAACGACAACAAAACACAACTGAGACCACCAACAGAGCAACGCTTGTCTCGATTACGAATCACAAGCCACGCCAATGTCACCTCTATTTAGTTAGTTCTACCTGCGATTACTAGATGGCGTTGCGTTGCGCGGTAAATCCACCACAGAGTTTCGTAGAGTCGTACAATACGTCTAATCGCACGCACACAACGCCGTGTCGAAGACTGCCGAACTGAAACGACGTTAGACGATGCACGGCCTTCAAGCCACACCTCCGTGTCCGTCGGAGTGGGGAGCGTGAGGTTTTTTCGTTACGGAATTTCTGGATTCGGTCCTCGCGCTCAAGGCCCGAGATAGAAGCTATGCAATAGCTTAATAACGTTTATTTGGACACAGTTCGTGAAACACAAAATAAAAAAAAGTAAAATAGTATATTATGCAATTAGTGAATAAAGGACGGATTTAAAGCGAGGGCCATAGATGAATCACGAGCAAGTGAAGGATTCTAACGACGGAATCACGACCGTAGGGAGTGATTCATGATGATTGAATCACGAGTGTAGCGAGTGGTTCAAGTGTTAGAATCCCGAGCGACGCGAGTGCTTCATGGCCCTCGATATAAATCCGTTTTATTCAAGTGTTGCATACTACACTTTATACCATGACTACGAGAAACAGAAAGATTTAAGCGAAAGTAGACATTGAATGAAGAAAAAACGAAAATTTATATCGAGGGCCATGAAGCACTCGCGTCGCTCGGGATTCTAACACTTCAATTACTCGCTACGCTCGTGATTCAATCATCATGAATCACTCCCTACGGTCGTGATTCAGTCGTTACAATCCTTCACTCGCTTGTGATTCATCTATGGCCCTCGCTTTAAATCCGTCCTTTATTCACTAATTGCTTAATATACTATTTAACAACATTTGTATGGGCCAAAAAGGTTCACTTCAGCATGAATGCCAGACGGATGCTGTCTGACGCTGCTTTTCTAATGAACTTTTAGGGCCAAGTGACGGGGAGTACAGTTTTAACATACTCGTACATACATAATTGTCGATAGTTTGCAACTTAAGTATACAATTAACCAATTATAACTAACCAAATGTGTAAATTCGGTGGATACACGCTACTGAGTAGGGAATGTGCAGATTACAGTTACCTACCGTGAAAGTAATTTTCATGGAAATAGAATGTGCGTGTTTCAACAGCAGTGAGGCCATTAATTTTAAGTAATGCGCAATACTTTCTGATGGAAAGTTGTTTAGGTACGTATAGGTAGGTGTTTTCCGTTAAAAAAACTTAACCCATTCGTGATAACGCAATCAGGTAAGTATTGCAAGAATGGATTCGAAACTATCCACCGCAGTGACACAAACTAAAAGCTTATCAGGCACTATTGAATTTTCAAGGAGTCGGTCAGTCGACAGTCGACCATGCCCATTCTAAAGGTTCCTATGGAGAAGAACGGGCAAGAAACTCAATGGACACATTTAAATTTAAATATTGTTACAACAGTATTCTATTCCAAAAACAGACTGACGGCCCCAGAATACTCATAACCTAATAAAAAAATATTTCTTTTAATCCACAGACTAATAGAAGTGAACGGCACATCAGTGCTAGCATGCCGCACCCAGGAGGAGCTGCAGCGCGCCGCGAGTGCCGCCAACCCCGCACGTCTCGTACTCCTGCGCAGCACCGGGCCCGCGCAGGCGCTGCAACCACCTAATGGCTTCACGCAGGTGCGTATTAAGGATGGAATCATTCATAAGAAAAAATAGCAGGCTAGTTGTTTCGGGTTGTAGTGCACTTGTCTTGTGACAATAGTAAAGTCCGTAATTACCATATGAATACACGACAGAAGAAAAAATTACACAAAACAGTACATAACAATACGTGTGACTTAACGTGTGCGTAAAGTTAAATGCCGTGCATTAGACTTACTTACCCTGCGTTCCGAGTTGCGATAATATCGATATTCGCGTGCTAAAACCCGTACCGAATTAGCGTGAGCGCGTTATCGATGTCCCGTGAAACGTCATAGATGACGTCATGACATTCGCCATCTTGCGATAACGCCGACCATGCCTTTTACTAATATCGCCGTGAGCGCTGTCAAAAATGACAGCAGTGTGCTGTTTTGTTTTGAGTCGTATCTTATCGTATCGTGGCATTTTCAAAATTGTTCTTCTGGCTACAGTTGCTACCTAACCTAAGAAGAACAAACTTTTGGTGCATACACAGGGAAATACTCTAATATCGTTTTGACATTGCGTGAGCACCGTGAGCGCGTTCACGAGCGTTCCGAATTGCTGACAGCCCTCGGCTGTCATAATCGTAATATCTAAATCGGAACACATGTGAGACGATGTGAGCGCTGTGAGCGATTATAGCCAATTCGGAAAGCGGCCTTAGTATCGTATACCTAGATATATACTATTATATAGCTCGTGTGACATAAACCCGCCATCTTTTTAACTACTTTTCTTACTTTTCTTTTGAAATACTTGAGACTTCTTTGGTCGATACCCCACACAATTATTTTTCAAGAACGTTGTCAACTGATTATAGCGACTAATATCAATACGGTCATAGGTCAATAGGTACGTATTGCTTGTGCATTTCAACATTGAGTAGGTAGGTAGCCCATAAATACGATGGTGCGTACTTTTTCGAGAGTTAACCAAAGTAGAGACCGTTTAATTAAAAATTCCACGCCTCTCCACTGCTTGTTGCATACACATTTTAAACAATTGTAAGTGTATATATTTTTGTGGATGTGCGTACAATTTTAAATTAAAAGATCTCTACGCCAGTAGGTAACACATATTCACAAAAATAATTAGACTTATTCTCTTTACGCCATTTCTTAAAAGACCATTACTGATAAACAATATTTTAGATTTATTAGGCAACAATTTTACGTTTTTGGCCATTTCTCTAAATTGCTTCTGGGACAATGTCACCACTCTCATCTCCACTTAATTCACTTTCCGAGTACTTAGTTCATATTAAAACCAGTGTTAACACTGAAAAACTATGGTAATACACGAACGACAAACTAACTGAAAACCAAATCTAGAAGTTGCGGTTAGCGTTTCGTCAGAAATTGCGTTGTCACGTTTTCTACAGCATGAAACTGTTTTTAGTTGAAATGTTAACCTATCCCTTTTGACATTTGTACGCTGTGAATTTATCCACCGACTCGCACTGGGACCGCGTGTTGGATTATATGGCCCACTCCCTCTCGCAGAGGCCTGTGCCCAAGCAGTAGAAACATTACAGGCTGATTATGTACTTATGTGCTGTGAATTTCTAAGTGTCAAAGAACATTTAAAAGTATCTTCTTTATTATGCATCTGAGAAATAAGTAGATTCATTTTCGCACGGTGTAAAAATAGACTACCTACTTAAGTCTCACAGTGCTATAATGGATAAATATAGCAAAGTAGGATGGTTGACAGGCCAGTTAACCGTTGATATTATCGCCACCCAGCATAAAGTAGCATTATGCTATTCACACCTACCTATTTGCTTGCCTGCCTGTTGCGCGGCAACTGTATTTTGACGCCTTTCTTGATTTACTATTTTAGAACGAAGCAGCATCATTACGAGCGGAGTTAGGCGCCCTGAGGTCTGCAGCTGATGATGCCGAGAAGGCGAAAGAAGGGCTGCGCTCCGACAACACCAGGCTGACGCACCGCATCTCCTATCTCGAGGAACAGGTTGCCGAACTGCTCAGCAGACATCCGCAGGTTAAAATGGAGACCACATTGCAATTTTTAAGAATACATAATTATTTTTTATCTTTGGTCCCTAGAACATGCTCACTACATAACTAGGTATTCATTAACACTTCTTTTGTTTCTTCGTTTCAGCTACATTCGGTCAGCAGTAACGACAGCTGCATAACAGTGAACAAGACAAAGAAGAACGTCACCAATATCAATATCACGACAGAACCGCATCAGAAGCCCAGTCCCAAGTCTGAGGTGCAGGTGTTCCAGAAGGGGCCAGACATTACTGCCATCGTCGCTAAACTACCGGGACTTGACGGCGTCGAGAACAACCTGCCAATGATAAGACCGAGGTCAAACGCTTCAGGCGCATCTTCCAGAGCAGCTGTCTCCCCCAGAGCATCACCACCCCTGAACCACAGGTCCCACAGCTCCCACAGCCTCGAGCACAAAGCCGAACGAATGCGTCACTCTCTCTCCCATCACTGCATTCATGGAGGGATCGACTACAGCGCCGAGACCGACGCAGCGATACGCATGATCGAGAGGAACCAAAGACACATAGAGAAACAACGAATGAAGAACGAGAGACTGAGCCGGTCCAAGTGTGAGGACTACTTCCGGTCAGATAGCGACTTGGACATCCGGGACACGCACTCCACCGCCAGCGTCGACCCAAGACATTACGAGATAAAAAAAGCAGCTGACAGAATAGAAGAAAGTATCAAGAAGACCAACTGGGCAGAGAGGAAAACACTTTCAATAATTGAGCAGCTAAAGCGGTCTCAGCGTCTAAGAAAAATGAAGAAGAATGACAGCTCAGAAGACATTCAGCTGGAATCTGAAAGACATTACATGTATCACAGAATAGACGGAAAAGTTTTAGAGAACGCTCACAAATCCAGCAGAAGAACATCAAAACTACACTCTCGAAGTGCCAAGTCTTCAGAATTTGAATCAGAGTCAGACTTTCCAAACGGCGACATGTACAGCAGCTCGCCGAGGATAGACTACGGTTCTGAGACTTGTTCCCGGATGAGTCATTATAAGAAGAATGAAGACAGAAAAGACAGCGAAGTGAAGTCAAGACCAACGCCTCCGCGAAAACCTTTGCGGCTGTCTCTTCACAAAGCACGGAGCGCTCATTCATTGATAAACGGCAGTGAATCAGAGACGCCTAGTCGGCCTAATTCTGAGGCAAAGCACACTGACACTGAGTGTAGCAAAAGGCCGGTGAAGAGGACACATGCGGCCGACAAGTGGGCGCGGGAGAGGATCCGCGACGCTGGCCGAGCCACGCCGCGGCCGCAGAGGAAGCACCTCAACGGCCTTACCGCCTGTGAGGCCCCGGCGGCTGATGACCTGTACCCTGAGAACACGCACATGCCTGTTAGGATAAACGGTAGAACTGGCAAATGGTGCTAGCACCTATCCAGTGGAAGGTTCAATAGGCTAATGACTAGAATAAATGGCATACACGAGGCTGAAAATAAAATTAGTCTTACATTTTCATAATCAAACTTAGGTATTTCCATTTGACTTTGATTCTGAATGTCTAACCTCTACAGAGTTACAAATTTACAAGCCAAAATTATTGTATTTTAAGTAAAAATTGCCACAAATGAAACCATAGCAGACAACTTTATCAGCAGTGTACAGAATATTATTAAAATAGAGGATATGTAAATACACGTATGTAAGCACCCACCGCGCAATACTCACCTAACGTAACGTATTTATTTAAGACATAGATGTTAGCAGGCTCAATGTGTGAATGACAATAAACGTATTATGCCTTTAGTTTTGTGAGCTCATTGAAACAGCAACCCTCACACCACACTCCCTAGTCATGTGTTAAAATATCGTATATTTGAATTCACAATCTCAAAAATGATCAAGTTTTGGGAACACAAACTCAATATCATGCATGACAAAGTTCAAATTCCATTGCAACCACACATTTTAAGGACCATTTTTGCAAACGGTCATCCAAAAATCGTAAACTAGAAGTAAATTTTAACATTATATTCTGTTTCTGTTATGGTTAATTACCAATTTTTTTATTAGTACAAATAAAGGGAATCCTAATTACAGCTACTAAATAAAAAAACTCACATCATAATAAAATCATTATAATTACTATTATATTACTAGCAACAAAAACAAATAGTCCGTTCAAGTTAGCCTTTAAATAGGGGTAAGGTTACTTTAATTCGCATAAAGCTGAATCTTGGTTTGACTGTCTAAATCATCAATATAAAAGAAATGTCAAAAGTCCCCACCGATCCCGCATGTCCAAAAAGTTGTTCAAGGTTTTTTGCATTTTTCAGCCAATCGAAAAATTTCAATTTTTTTTTCGATAAATTTTATCATAAAAATACAGTATACAAAAATAGAGAGCATGCAATCATCTACTAAATTGACCATTCACTTTTTTTTCCTAAGTATCACCGTTTTTGAGATATAGCGATTCAAAAGTTGAAGAAGTTGCAATCTGCATTTTATAAACGCGTACGCTGCCTATATACATCACTGGAAAAGTAATACAATTAAAAATATTGGTCTGTGTAACTTATACCTACACATAGTTAACTTAGTACAACTGACATTGATACTACCGAATTATTATAAATTAATTTACGTATTTGGCATAAAACCTCCCATAAATGTATATTTGTACGCCAAATGGCAAAACATAAAGAAACTTTAATATAACAATTATAACATCTTGAACACTATGATAACCTGTGTTTACAAATAAAGACTATTGATTGATTGAGTACAATTCTGAGAATAGGTATAAAGTCAAAAGAAACTCTGTCCTTCATTTTATATGCCTGTATGTATAGCCGTGAGCCTTGATCTGTCCGCTCTTTAATTGTCTGCGTGGCAACGCTTGTATACCTGCTCCTTTTTCAAAGACAAGGTTTATCTGCTTTTGACTGAATGCGAACAGCACATATTATTTACACGCAATAACTGGCAGCGTTACGACATCAGCAATTTTCAGAAGGGGTAAAACAACAGTTTTGAAAATGTCTAAAAAGAAAGATTTAGTTGATTATGCTCAAGTTTTTAAAGAGAGTAAACTCTACCCAACAACGGTAGTCTGTAATCATCAACAAACTTCGGTTCCGTCTGTCTGTATATGCAGCTCCAAATATAATAACCTACTTAGATAGGTTTCGGTACCTATCTGTAGAAAAAAAAAAAATAGTCGTAAGAATAAACAACATCTACTTCGGGTATATTATCAAGTTCAAGTGTGGCTTGGTAATCAACTGAACACAGAAGTCTGGGGTTGGAAGTTAATTGATGATGATACATTAGAACCAATCGAGACTTTAGTTCCACTTGTGCCAGAAAAACTCCTGAATATTTTTTTGCAATTGTAAAAAAGGATGTAATGCGAAAACGGCTGCATAAAATTGTTTTGTTCATCAGCATGTACCAGTCGTCTAGGCCAGTCGTGCTCCAATCTTGAATCACCATCAGAAGAGAATTCTTACGATATCGGTGAGGAGACATCAGATGTATCGCTGTTGAAACTATTCAAGTGTATCCAGCAGGAAGAAGAAAGAGAAGACGAAGACATTGCTTTTGAACTTCCGGTAGATTATGATTCTGACGAATAGTTTTCCCTAATTACGTTTCACACAGCTTCCATCATCTCCAACAGTTCCATTTTTTATTAAAAACAACATTATTTTATTAAACAAGACCACAATAGACCGTGGAATAGGACTATCGGGGAAGCCACCTTAAAAAATAGGCGCGCCGTGTACACTGCACAGGTAGCGTGGAACCATGTGCTTATTATGGAGATTACAACTTTTGAATCGCTGTATCTCAAAAACGGTGATTCTTAGGGGAAAAAAAATTAATAACAATTTAGTAGATAATTGCATGCTCTCTATTTTTGTCTGTTTTTTTTTTATAAAACTTTTCGTTTAACAGAAAAAAATGCAAAAAACCCATTTTACGACCTTTGACCTTGAAAAACTTTTTTGCACATCGATAGTGACTTTTCACATTTCATTTATAATGGTGTTCCAACATTAGTATCAATTTTCAGCTTTATGATAATGAATGTATCCTTGAATGTCTATTTTGACCGGACTAAAAAGACATTATGTACACCAAAATTAATATCGTATAAACATTTATCATAACTTCCCCAAAGCTGGGAACACACTGTACTGATGATACAGTTTTATTTAAAGCATCCTACGACACCTCTATTTCTTACATAATTATAACGACGATATCTAGATAGCATACTGAGATTTTGCTTTAAAATATAACTATAACAGTGGAGTGTGCACCCACCTTAAGTCGATATAAATAATCAAGTTTGGTTGAATCCTACGCTTAATTTTTTTAATAGAGAATTTCATAATAAGCCGATACTATAAGATTATTAAAGAAATTTACATCAACAGCAAACAACGCACTCGATATTGGCAATCAGATGTAGGCAATGCCCGGCAAACAATGAAAGCTCCTATTAACAGCCTGAATGACTGTAGTGTAGTAGTAATTCATGAAACTTAACAAAGTTTCATCCGAATGCTGTAATAACAATAAATTACTCACGCCGAACGAAACAGCAATACATTGATTTAAAAATAAGTATACTTAATTTATATTTGCAATAATGTTTATTATTATAATATAAATTATATACTGTTTTGCACTACTATCCATACCGACAGAACACAAATAAATTACTTATTGAATTAACACAATTCAATAATAACAATAGATACTACAGATAATAGTGTTTAAATTGGTTACGTAACACACTTTATGAAAGTTATTGTGACTAGCAGCCATAGCCTGCTGAGCAGGTGATGTTAATGTCGCAATGATGACTTGATGAAAATCAATTATTGTTCAGTGAGGGTTTTCATAAAAATTCACGCTACCAGTTGGCGCCACTTTGAAAAGAGGCTTCTATTTTGACTGTGAATATAAAATATATGATGACTGAACGAATGAAACGAATGATGAACTCCTTCGTTTCATTCATTCTTTCATCATTCAGTCGCGACTAAAGAAAATACCTTTATTTTCTTTAGACGCTTTGACTCTTTTGACAGGTGCCCGGACCGTACATCTCTATGCTACCACCTCGTGAACGTCATTACAGAAAACCCTCATTGATTTCGAACATTCATTACAACTTTTATACGAAGAAATATTTACCAAGATACGTCAATACTCTATTCTGAACATGAAACAACTAAAATTAACCTTTCTGAACATAAAAAGAATAACCAACAAACACCATTATCTGTGAAATAATTTGAAAACTCGTCTATAGTAACTGCGCAGTATCCGACCAAAGTTGAAGTATTTACTATGACACAATATACTATGCGCTGCGTTCAAATGGTATCGCCGCGGCAACGAGACGAAGGTACTAAACACTGACTAGGTCCGACTTGTCGGATGAAATCACACCAGACAAAATCGCCGTTGTAACAAGATAAATATAGTCTTTGAGTTGGTATCCCTATCTGGTATGTTAACGCATCTAAAACCACTACAATAAATATTTAACAACCCCTTCCTGAGGAGAATGTGAACTGACTACTGGACCAGTTACAGAAGCGCGCACGCAGTGGCTGCGCAAACGCAGTGGATGCGCAAAACGCAAAAGATACGCGAAGCTCAGTAGATAAGCAAAAGAAATAGACGCGCGAATCAAAATAAATGCGCAAAACACAAAAGGTAAATAATAATAATATAATATAAGGTACGCTTAATGTTTAGTTGAAATAAATGAGCCTCAGGTGAGACAAGTTCGCGAAAAGTTCTCTGTGCCGTTCTTCGACCATTTAAACGACAGCGCACCGAATCTTACTTAATAATAAACTAAGCTACGATAACTGCAGTATTCGCCAAGGAACGGCGTAGAAAATTGATAAAGTCTATTTTTCATTGCACTCGGCAGAGACTAGTATGTGCATACAAATTGCAACTTTACTCGCCAGAAGTATTTTTCTTAGATTACATAATTATTTTAAAGGAATTTAATTTTCAAAAGTATTATAAACTTAGTTGTATGGTGATTTTCTATACAGTGAAAATCTTGTACAACATGGCAGCATGTCAGTCTTGGCAAATCGCCTTTATTTGAGGAAGAGATGTTGGGACGTAAGAGCTGTTCTGCTTGTAACAGCATGATTAGATGTCAAGAGATTGTCAATCGACCTCCAGTCTCGGCCGCGTACAACAAGCTGACATAACACCCAGATCTATGGAAGTAGCCGAACTTAAATAACATGAAGGTTATTTACATTTACTAAAAAGGTTACACTCTGAAAGAGAGCGAGCTTGTAATTGGCTTGTAACTTTTTAATATTAGTCATGCTCCTTTTTGCCACTTTGTATTTAATTATGGTAACACTATGTTGTACAGTCAGTGTGATTATTGTTGCCTATGACTTAGAGGGTAACTTACGTGTAAACAAATTAACGAGAAACAAAACTAATATTAAACTGTATATGGCTCTAAAACATTCATAACTTTATAGATAGATTGATAAGATACGGTATACATGAGACAATGGTTCAGTCGCAAAATGTACCTTTCGCAAAATGCACCTTTCTCAAAATGTACCTTTCTCATAATGCACCTTTCTCATAATGTACCTTTATCATAATGCACCTTTCTCAAAATGCACCTTTCGCAAAACGTACCTTTTTTACCTTTATTCCCTTCTGCCCCCTTCGACCTTGCCACCGGGGTGGTGGCTTTTTATTTATATTTTATTTATATATTTTTTACATTATTTTTTATTCGACCTGATTGATTACTGTTGAATAATAAGGCTTAGTCGACGGAGCCCCGCTTAGCGGGGCCCCTATTTCCATCTGCAGGGTTTAAAGGAACCCAACCAAACCGAACCTCGGGGTGCCCGTGACGTCGACCGTCTTCTTCTGGTTCAAAAGCACAAAGGTACGTTTTGCGAAAGGTGCATTATAAGAAAGGTGCATTATGAGAAAGGTATATTATGAGAAAGGTGCATTATGAGAAAGGTACATATTGAGAAATGTACATTTTAAAAAAGGTACATTCTGCGACTGAACTTACTAAACCGGTCTTTAACGCGAACCATGAGAAATAGTTAATCATGGTATAGAGTAAACTAGAAAATGATCATTCTGTAGATACAATCAAATTATTGGAACGAAGAGCTTTAACGCGGCTTGCGGTAGGAGTTGACTGGTATGGCATGAAGTCCGCCTCTGTACATTTCTGTGCTTGAAGTATTAAATAAATCATAAATCGTCACGTAAGGAAAAAGCGTTATGCGACTCCATGCAACTTTCTCTCTCTCTCTTTCTATTATACAAAATAGAAATTGATAGGGAGAGAGAGAAAGTGAATTTAATACGCTCTCTTAGGCTGGTTTTAGAGTCACGCTGACCTCACGCTGACCGTCGGCGCTGACAGCCGAAACGTATGAACTTCTAGGAAGCGTTTTAGAATAGCGCGTAGCTATCAGCGCGTGCGTTTGTCAGCGCTGACGGGTCACCGGCCGTACGCGTCGCGCGTCGGCGCTGCGTAGCCGTCGGCGCTGATCGCCGCACACGCGCCTCTGTCTTCAATGAGCGTTCTAGTGTCGAGCCGAGCGGACGGACGTCGTCAGCGTGAACAGTCATGACGCATTTCGCATTTTTGTGCGTCTGTACTCTACAGTGATCAACACGATACTGAAACGTCTCGCGTTGAACCTCAGCGCTGACAAGTTACGCGCTGAGCTGTCAGCGCTGATGGTCAGCGTGACTCTAAAACCAGCCTTACAGTTACCACAAACTTGTGTGTAGTAACTTTATCGAACGTCGTATAGAACTATACGGTGTCAAGTTTTTGATTTAAATTATGCGTGAGAAGGAACTTCGTTTCTGACTGACACCGCACACGTTTTTTGTTTCTTAATTATTCAGTTGTTCGAATTACAGCACATGACTTTTCGAAATACAGGTTTAATGGTGTTAGTAACTTAATAGGTATAGATGGCAGGGGCGCCGACTCCGTGGGTGCTCGGGGGCTCCAGCACCCACGAGATGTAAATAGTGGGTGCTGAGCACCTATATGAACATTAACATTAAAAGGGATCAGTCAATCGGCTTTAGGCGATATCTCTTTAACATCACTCGCCGCGCGGCAAGATGTCAACTAGGTACTTACATTATTACGTTGGTTGCGTTAAGGCCCGCGCAGACTGGTGCGATATCGCGGGCGCGACAAGGGTCTCGCTGCCTGTCGCGCCCGCGATTTCGCGCCAGTCTGCGCAAGCCTCTATACCTTTTAAATCGGGGTGCTAAATTTTTCGAGGTCACTTCGCTCCTAGTTTTTCTTAATTCATTAGCTTTTCTGCAAAGTATATATTTCTGTACGAATGATAGAAAGAAAATATAGAATTTTCACAATTAAGAGGCAACCCCCCAATTAGCATGAGTATGAGGACCCACTAGGTTTTCTAAAAGTCGGCGCCCCTGATAGATGGCCAGTTATTAAAGTTAAATCTAATACAATTATGCACGACTGTACAATTGACACATCCAGAAGAAACATTCTTGTAAAGCTACTTATTTTAGATTGAAAAGAACTGCGTGAATCTACTTTAAAATGACACCGGCTAGTCGCCCCTGTCCAGATAAGTTTATAATCAACTACGGTGTGCTAATCGATATTAAATCGACAAACACAGGGTTCTTGGTAAACCACTAACAACCTCTCAGGACTATATTACTAACATCATAAACAACAACTTTGTTCTATGATTTTTAATAGTTCATCAGACTTTCATGCAAAAATAAAAATATTTTAATTCAACGCTCTAAATGTATAGAACAACGAAATCTTGAAGGTTTGTTTTTGGTAAATGTATTAGATTTTGTAAAGTCATAGAATAAAAGTTGTTGTTTATGATGTGAGTAATAAAATCCTGCAAAATATTTTCTCATGACAATTTATAATTTAAAGCCTTATTTCAATCAATAAGTACTGTGTCAGTCGTTCAGATAATTTTTGAAATTCAAGTTTTATATGAACACATGATATAGAAAATTATAATTTCTCAGACGAAAACGGTTTATTTTGATTTCTGATTTCGGGCCTTCTGTTCTAGCTGGCAGTGCGTTGTGTTACATGACGATATCGTAAGTGCCCGGTTAAAATCGAATCGAGCGACGCGTGGATCGCTAAGACATCTCTATCAACTTAGAACTCAAAGCAGCGCCCGAGGTTGACGTACTTCTTCAGTGCGTATGGCAACGGCAGCTCCTTAAAGAAATTAAGTAAAATTGATTATACTTCACAAATTCGACATACTTACGAAACAATATTATAATAACGGGTGTAAAAAGGCACCTAACGAAGCCGAAAGTCACTTACTACTATCCGTCATTTTGATATTTTCTTTTATGCCTGGGATCCTTCTGGTTACGAAGATAAAGTTCCAACAGTTTTTTCCTTTTTTTTTTTCACGAAAACCAGTTTTGATCGTTATAAACTTATAATTGAACTCTTTTTTTCTGTTCGGTGTACAGAACGCGTCGATAACGGCTGCGTGATGGGTCTTTTTACACCCTGCTTAGCTAAAAGCCCAGTCTTGGAAGATGGAAAAGTGGCAGTTACCTTGACGCCGCGCTTCATGAGTATGGAGAGGCGCACGCGGCGCGCGTCGGCGCCGCCGCGGCGCGCGCGCGGGCCGGGCCCCGCGCCCGCCGCGTGCGTCTTTTACACCCTGCTTAGCTAAAAGCCCAGTCTTGGAAGATGGAAAAGTGGCAGTTACCTTGACGCCGCGCTTCATGAGTATGGAGAGGCGCACGCGGCGCGCGTCGGCGCCGCCGCGGCGCGCGCGCGGGCCGGGCCCCGCGCCCGCCGCGTGCGTCTTTTACACCCTGCTTAGCTAAAAGCCCAGTCTTGGAAGATGGAAAAGTGGCAGTTACCTTGACGCCGCGCTTCATGAGTATGGAGAGGCGCACGCGGCGCGCGTCGGCGCCGCCGCGGCGCGCGCGCGGGCCGGGCCCCGCGCCCGCCGCGTGCGTCTTTTACACCCTGCTTAGCTAAAAGCCCAGTCTTGGAAGATGGAAAAGTGGCAGTTACCTTGACGCCGCGCTTCATGAGTATGGAGAGGCGCACGCGGCGCGCGTCGGCGCCGCCGCGGCGTGCGCGCGGGCCGGGCCCCGCGCCCGCCGCGCCCCGCGCGCCTCCCGCGCGCCGCTTGCTGCGCCGGCGCCCGCCCGACGACGCCTCGCTGGCCGAGCCCTCCGACGACGAGTCCGCGCGCGCGCGTCGCCGCTTCTGCATGTACCGACCTGACCGCACGCACGCCTCTATTACTCATCAAAACCAAACGAAACCAATGAAGCTATTTGTTGAGTACCTAAAGGTGAGCACGGAATAGTAGTAGTAAAAAAGTAAAATAGTATATTATGCAATTAGTGAATAAAGGACGGATTTAAAGCGAGGGCCATAGATGAATCACGAGCAAGTGAAGGATTCTAACGACGGAATCACGACCGTAGGGAGTGATTCCCTGTGAGAGTGATTCACTGTTTTCAGTGAATAAAATAATCTTTTTAGAGGGGGAATGGTATAGAAAATGTAGTCACATCAATAATATGTTCATCACCTTGAGGGCCGTTTTTATCTGCTCTTGGCACGATAGCAAAGACCGTATTAAAAAGGTGATACTGACACAGTGACAATTAATAAAAATAAACATAAAATGGCCAGGCCATTAAAAAGGTGTTAATTTGATGTCAACGCAACATTGGTCAAATGGTTTTGTTTTGCAAAATGAGTTCTTCAAGTGACAGTGAAATGTAGGTTTTTAGTTGTTTTATTATTAGATACTATTTAATTTCAATTTAGTTGTTACTCTATGTTTTATTAAATAATAATATTACAATAAAATATGAGGCGCCTTTTACTTTCTCATAGTGGGTGATGAAAAGTAGAGTTTATCACTCGGGCGCAAAATAAATTTTTGGTTCGGGCGACGTACTTTGAATCCCTCGCTACGCTCGGGATTCTACTCTAGAATCCATCACTTCGCTCGGGATTCAAAAAAGCGCCCTCGCCGTAAAAATATTATTTTTCTCCCTTATGATACAATCTACTATTTGCTCTTGCATAAATATGCCCGAATATTTAAATTTTAAAAAGAACTCTGCAACCACTTGTAGGTTATTGGCAAGAAAGAAAAGATGTGGCTGGCTCAAGTTTTGCGAGTCCCTGTCTCCACGTTCTCCAGTTTCCCTTGTACGGAAAAAAATTAAAATCTACCGCAGAGCTTGTGACAGCCAGTCTCCCGATATTTCTACCAATGACCACAGTACCTGGTTGGAAGACTTTATATCCAAATTAGCCCCCCCCCCCTTTGTTCCTTACTCCGAATGCCTTCCCACTATAGATCCTCCTCCTCCCACTTCCTCTGATAGATTTGATGACCTTTTCACTTATTCAGAACTTATTTGTGCCTTAGATCATCTCTTTATTTCCAAATCTTCTTCTAACTGTAAACTAATCTTTCTGAACCTAATAAATTCCTTTTTTGTTACTGGCATAGTTCGAGTCTTGGAAATCCCAAATAATCATCCCAATTTTGAAACCTGGGAAAGACCCAAAAGATTCTACTTCCTATCGCCCTCTCTTCTGTCTTGGCTAAAATTATGGAGAATCTCATCAAAAGCCGACTTGAATGGATCTTACAAACTAAAGGCATCTTATCCAGTTCTAAGTTCGGTTTTCGAATAGGTATGGGAACACTAGATAGCCTAAGTGTCTTCATGTCTGATGTTCGCATTGTCTTTTCCAATAATGAAAGTGTTCTCGGTGTTTTGCTAGACATAGCTTCAGCCTATGATAATGTCCAACTTCGTATACTCAGGCAAAAGGTGCTACAGCTCAGTATCCCTGTGAGGATGGTCAACATCACTTGTAGTGTCCTTATGTCCCGTTCTATTTCTGTCCGTCATCAAAATTTCCTCTCCCCATCCCGTCTAGTGTGGAAGGGCCTTCCCCAGGGGTCGGTCTTAAGCCCCATCCTTTATAATATATACACACATGACTTGGAGTCTTCAGTGAGTTGTTTCTGCAAAATCCTACAATATGCCGACGACATTGCTCTCTATAATTAGCTCAGCTTCCCTTTCAGATGCCTCATCTCGCTTAAATTGTGCCCTCTACTACCTAATCCAGTGGCTGACCGATCACGGCTTAAGTTTATCAGTCTCCAAATGCAATGCAGCTGTCTTTTCTATTCTTTTCGAAAACCTAACATCACCTTTATGTTAAAAATGAACCTATTTTGATCCGTGACAAAGTAAAATTTCTTGGCCTCATTCTTAACTCAAAATTATCTAGTCTCTATCATCCAGATTATATGTATTTCAAAGAAATGCGAAAGAGACGTTAATGTCTTACGTGCCCTTTCTGGAGTTTGCTGGGGAGCTCATCCAACTTCCCAGAAAATACTATATAACGCCATAATTCGTAATCACTTTGACTATGGAACCTTTCTGTTAGAACCATGCAACAAAATAGCCCTGGCCAAACTGGAAAGGATTCAATCCAAATGCTTGCGTATTATCACGGGTGCTATGAAATGCTCATCTATTAATGCCCTTCAGGTAGAATGTTTAGAGCAAAATCATCGAACGTTGCCGATAGAGCCAGAACCTTAAAAAAATTGAATTGTATTGAAACATAAAATGGCCAGGCCATTAAAAAGGTTTTAAGTTGATGTCAACGCAACATTGGTCAAAGGTGTATGCTATTCTAATTTTTGTTATAGTACGCGTCAAACTTTTGTGTTAATTTTTTATTGTTTGTTAAGTTTTATGTTTTACTTGATTGTGGTAATTAACATGCTTAAGCGCACAAAAAAAACTGTTTGTGGAGTCAGGCTAGGGAGTCTGTCGTTGGCCTCCGAAACTACTTTGAAAGAGAAAAACAAATTTAAAAATACTGTATACTGTAAACGTCTTTTTCTATAAAAAATATCGACTATCCATCATAGCAATACATCGCATCACTAAACATGCCTATGGCGTTACGATACTAGCACTTTACTTAATTTTTGTTTAAATTTTATTTAATTTTTAGACAATAACAATTTGGCAGGGTAAACTTATTTAATTTACTACAGTTATTACTGATTCCGTATTTTACGATTATGATATTTAGGGTGCAGCTCAAATATTCAGTCATGATTGTAAATCGCAGTGACGTTCAAGAGTGAAAAGGAACGATTCGTCTAATGTGACCCGCACAAAGCTACAACGAAAATACTGTAAATATGGTTTTCTATGCAATAGTCTGCTCAGTACCCTATCTACAAAAGGTATTATGTGTGTGGATAAAGCATTAATATACTAAAAAACCCAAGATACACAATCAGCGTCTCAAAAGCGTCTGCATAAAAAAGGCGCAACATTTAAAATTGTGCGCATATTTCAAATAGTATCGCGTGTAGAGATGGGTAGCACACTCTTTTAAAATGAGGAACGTGCGAGGCACTCTTTTTACAAAGTGTGCTAGCACACTTTGCTACCACGAATGAGGCGAGGCCGCGTGATTGCGGTGGCCTGTGAGCACGTACGTGCTGTTTGAGTGTGTAAGTGACTCGCTGTGGGGTTCGCGTGTATTATGTGGTGTGTAGTGTAGTAACGACCACAGAGCATGCAACGCGGCACGGCACATATACGTAGTAGACTAGGCACACGCGGTGACTAATCGGTTAAACGCGTCACACAGCTCGCACGAGTGAGGATGAGGAAAAGAGAAATGAGAATGGTTAAGTGACGTCGTCAAACGAACAATACGTACAAATCGTATAAAAATGGTCAGTGTAGCTAATCTGTGGTGTGTGCTAGCACATCACAATAAAAAGAGTGAGTGACTCTTTTTATCCAAGTTAGTAGCTACAACTGTGCTAGCACATGTATTGAGTTACCCAACACTAATCGCGTCCGCCGCGTCACTGTACGCACGCTAAAACTGCCGAAGTATTCTTTAAAAATTGTAAAAATATTACGTCAAAAATGTTAAACAAGGATGGGATCTCGAACTTTCGGTAAGTAAAAGAGTTTATTGATTTGTTTTTGTTGTTTATATGACTAATTATGGGGAGCAATATTTGATTTTGATTTAATTTGTCTTAAAACGTCACTCAATGGTCCGAGTATAATACGGCAAATCTTAATGGCTGCTTTTTCAGTGTAAGAACAATGCATTACAATCTCCATTGAATTTAGTTCAATAATACAAACTGACCGGATTGAACCAATTCAGTTGATTTTTTGTTATTGTGTAAAAACAAAATTGTTTTAATGTTATGAATTTTTGTACTTTTTTATATTTCGTTTTTAATTAATATCCATATATTATATATATTTATATAATTATTTATAGTTTTTAACCGACTTCCAAAAGGAGAAGAGATCATCAATTCGACGATAAAAAAAATGTTTGTATTCTGCATTACTTCTTTTATGGGGCTAATTGAGTAATTCTTTTATTTTTTACTTTGTAAGAATATAGTCTCCGATTTAAGTCGAAATTAATGTATTTCCTACTGTGTTATTTGGAATAAATACCTATTGAAATTTGCATTTATGAGTTTTATTTTATTTCTACCATTACACAATTATCAATAATCCACAGTCCCAATATTTACACAACTAAAATAAATACCAGAAACTGCATACAGTTGTACTTATACATTATGTTTTAATCTAAGTAGGTATTTAATCTCGTTATAGGTATTGTTGTTCCAACATTACCTTACACATTTGTACAAAAAATACCAACTCCTAAAATACTTACTCAATGTACAAAAAATAAAAACTATAAAATAATATTCGACTCCACTTCATGCCTTGTCCTACCGGCAAACTTCGGTCATAAAATGTTATTGCTTTTTGTACATTGCTTTGTAAAAACAACTTTAAATCATCGTACACGTAAGGTTTGAATTTGCAAAAAAGTATGTTTATATCATAACTATAACTACTTATGTATAATAATTAGAGATAGTTTTGAGTGTTGCTTTTCTTCGAGACTGTGTATCTTGGGTTTTTATATATCAATGGGATAAAGGAAAGAAATTGAAAGCTGACGAAGATTTAAGAGTTTTGATCGTTAACGACGGGTTAACTCCTTCAACGATCATGACTAAAAATCCGGAGCGAGTCTTACCTCCAACTAGATTAGGGTCGTTCTCCAGGTCACTCAGCGTGATGACGTCGGGCTCCGACACCGCGGACTCGGACTTGGCCGGCGATGAACTGCTCGACGTGGTGGTGCCCTCACCGATGCCGCTGTCCAGCTTCTTCCTCTTCTGCACCTTCGACGTCTCCGTGGTCTCCTCCTCGCTGGAAGACTCCTTCGTCGCAATCACCGTCCCCTCCCAGTCCATGTCGCGCGACGTGCCCGGAACCTCTTTGCCAAGGTATATTTCCACTTCGGCCGGCACTTTGAGAGGGTCCGACTGGACACTGTCGTCCGTCCTGGAGGAGTCGTCAGTGGTGCCGGAGGTGTCGGAGGTGCCGGATGTGGCGGAGGTGCCGGAAGTGGCGCAGGTGCCGGAAGTGGCGCAGGTGCCCGAGGTGCCGGGCGCCAAGGCGGCGGGCGCGACGGAGCGCGCGCTGCTGCGCGGCAGGTTGCGGTGGTCGTCCTGGAACTCGAACGTGAGCAGGCCGCGGCAGGCGCGCGTGGGCTTCATGCTGGGGTCGGGCTCCGGCAGGTGCTCCGTCACGTTGCCGTTGGGGTTGGCGAAGGCCGCGGCGCGCTCCATGCGGATGACTCGCTCGGCGCGCGCGGGCCGCTCCACGCGGAGTGTCCGCACATAGGGCCGCTCCGCGCGCGGAGCACGGGGCGGGCGCGCAGGCCTGTCGCCTCCTCCGTCGCCACTGTCGCCACCACCGCCGCCTCCGCCTCCGCTCCCGCCTCCACCCCCGCCTCCGCCCCCGCCTCCGCCCTCGTCTCCACTTCCACCTCCGTCGCCACCTCCGCCGCCTCCGTCGTTGTCATCGTCGTCGTCTTCGGAGTCTGAGGGTGAGTCAAGCGAGTCAAATCGCAGCGCGCCGGCCACGCGGTTCTGTCCCATACTGAGCACGAGGCTCAACAGCGCGTTCATCTCGTTGGCGCCGTTCACGTGGTCGAGGTCGTGCAGCGCGTTCAGCCCCTCTGTAAGTATATGTAGCCCCTCTGTCATTAGGCGGGAGGAGCATTTTTAGCAAGTAAGAGATATCAGGTGCGCAGGGTTGAGTGAGGTATTACACGCTAGCCATTCCCATATAGTCAACCCCAATACAGTACCGACGTCGCTGTCGTCCTCGATGGGGATGCAGATGCGGCGCGGGCAGGAGCTGGCGGGCTGCGGGCGGCGCGCCGGCGGCTCGCGCAGCTGCGGGTGGCGCGCCAGCAGCGCCGCGCGCATGCAGCGCCGCACCACGCCGCGCGCCAGCTGCTGCAGGCGCGCCGGGCACTGCTCGTCCAGGTTTACTGCGGGACATACACCGCGTCACGAAGGGTCAGGCCCTATGTACCACATTTCGCCAGTTATGTTTAAGCCCTATGTAATAGGGGGCGAGCCTATTGCTATCAACCGGGTACAAATCCAGACTTCTTTCCTTTTTTTTTCTTTTGCTTTCAGACGCCGGGGCTGCTATTGAGAAATTCTTGATAGAAATCCCCAATAACACTTTGCCCGACTTGGGAATTGGACCCAAACGGCAGTCTCCTGCGAAAATATCTCCCCTTGTATACGCCGTCATAGGAGTAAGTAAGCTTAGTGAAGACAAAGAATCCAACAACTCCTCGATCCTCTGAAAGTAACTCACTTGGTCTGGAGAATTCTTTAGGATCCTCCTTGGTGGGCACCCTGAGTGTCGCAAAGGACACGTTGAGCAGGCTGCGGCAGTTCCAGGTGTCCACCGAGGTGCGCTTGATCTGCACCAGGTTGTCATTGAGGGGCATCACCAGGACGCCTCCCACCTTGAGAGGAACGTATCACCACGATAAGCCTTGTATTGACAATGTTTTATTAATAGTTTATGAACGGAGGGTTTTTTGAAAAACTTCTTCTATAACTTTTGCAGGAGGACCTTCATAGTCTTTCTCGATATCCATGATTAATATCGTAAATGTGAAAGGAACTCTGTCTGTCTGTTACGTTTTCACGCCTAAACTGCTGAACTGATCGTCATGAAATTTGACAGAGATATTGCCTGGGATATGCAGAAGGACATAGGCTACTTTTTTATGTGAAAAGCTAGTTGCTCATACAACAATCTCCAGCTTAGTTTACCTAAATGCCATGCAATCACTTTCAAAAATTGTTTGATACCAATATTGTTTTTTTTTTTCTTACAAAAAGGGACCCTTTTTGTTTTTGCAGATGCAATATATTAGGTTGGGGAAAAAGTCTTTTCGCACTATAGTATGTATGAACTTGTAATTAATTCTCTTTGGCTATACTATTTGTATCTGGCTGGTTTTGGTATCATTGAAAGTTTAAATTTTAAAGAACATAATTCCAAATTCAAATTAGGAAAATGTGTGATTTTCATTTGTTTTTCGTACTGTCAAGATGAGTGAATCTAATGAAGAAATTCGATACAATTTAAAATTTTACTACAAAAAAGGTAAAAATGCAACGCAAGCCGCGAAAAAAGTTTGCGATGTTTATGGACCTAGTGCAGTGTCTGTGAGAGTAGCACAAATTTGGTTTAAGCGTTTTCAATCCGGAAATTTTGATGTCAAAGATGCACGTCGCTCTGGTCGCCCTATTACGGATAAAATGGATGCCATTTTTGAAAAAGTGGAGCAAAATCGGCATATCAGTAGTTACGACGTAGCTGAAGAACTGGGAATTGACCACAAAACAGTTTTAACACATTTGAAAAAAACTGGGTACACAAAAAAGCTCGATATTTGGGTACCTCACGAGCTAACTGAAAGAAACCTAATGAACCGTGTACTCATTTGCGATTCTTTATTACGACGTAATGAAACCGAACCATTTTTGAAGAAGCTGATAACTGGTGATGAAAAGTGTATCCCGTACGACAAGAACGTGCGAAAAAGGTTGTGGTCAAAGGCCGGTCAGGCTTCACAGAGTGTGGCTAAACCCGGGTTAACTCGCAACAAGGTGATGCTGTGGGTGGTATTGGAAGGGCATTATTCATTATGAGCTGTTACCACCAGGCAGGACCATCGATTCTAAACTATACTGCGAACAACTGATGAGATTAAAGCAAGAAGTTGAGAGAAAGCGGCCGGAATTATTCAACAGAAGGGGTGTGGTTTTTCATCATGATAACGCTAGACCTCACACATATTTAGCCACTCAGCAAAAATTAAGAGTTTGGCTGGGAGGTGTTAATGCATCCGCCGTATAGTCCTGACCTTGCACCTTCAGATTTCCACCTGTTTCGGTCTCTTCAGAATTCTTTAGGCAGTGTCAGGTTAACATCACGAGAGGACTGCCAAAACCACTTGTCGCGGTATTTTGATCAGAAGTCCCAAAATTTCTATAGCAATGGGATCATGTCCCTACCTACAAGATGGCAAAAAGTTATCGAACAAAATGGTACCTACATACTATAGTTAAATGTAAATAAACTATTTTTTTTTTTTTTTGATTTTTCTTAAAAAATGCGAATAAACTTTTTCCCAACCTATTATAAATATTATATAGGCTATGTCACTCCTACAATTAAGACGAATCTAACGACACCTCATCAGTTAAAAATCCATCAAGCCGTTTATGCTACAGAGCTTGCCAAAAAAATAGACATTCTGACATACTACTCTCGAAAAACATTACCCTCTGTAGACTATAATAAAATTGTATGTTTTAGTTTTTACCCGACTCATTCCTGTCAACTATTTGCAGACAGATACTATGACGACTCTACATGGTATCTGTCTGCAAAGAGTTGACTATATTCGGGATCTCGGCGCAATAGACTCCAAATTGCACTTCAATCTTCATATTGATAGCATCGTTAATAAGGCTTATCGTATATTCGTATGTTTGGTTTTGTCATACGTTCTTCAAATGACTTTACAGACTGTCTACTTTTTTACTTCTACGAGGGCGGCACTGAAAATTTCGGGAATCAAGGAAGAGACACAACATTACTATTTATAAATGTATTTATTGCTTTTCGAAGTATTCTCCGCGAAATTTGACACATTTTTCCATACGATGGAACCAATCATTGAAGCAACCATTCCATTCGGAAGTTGGGGTCTCCAAAACGGCCGTTTTGTAGGCGTCCACAGCTTCTTCAGGTGATGAAAATCTCTGTCCACGCAATTTATTATTTATTTTAGGGAAAGTATAGAAATCATTAGGGCTTAGGTCGGGGCTGTAAGGCGGATGGTCTAATAATTCTATGTTTTCTTGCTCTAAAAACTCTTTTGTTCTGTGCGCGGTGTGAGAACTCGCATAGTCGTGATGGAGGATGATGCGGCGGTTGCAGTTCTCTTTACGGAGTTCAGAAACCACCTGTGGCAAACAAATGCTAGCATACCATTCTCCATTAACCGTTCTTTGTCCCTCAAGAGGAATAGTCGTAACATGGCCGGTTTTGGAGACAAACGTGGCCACCATTTTTTTTGCAACACTCCGTGAACGAACAATTTTTGTTGGCTTTAACTCATTTTCGAACACCCAAACTCGTGACTGGTTTTTTGTTTCGGGTTCGTACGCATATATCCAGGATTCGTCACCTGATACGATGTTGTATACAGCATTTGAGGATCCTGCGTGGAATCTTTCGAGAGTTCTGACGCACCAAGTAACGCGAGCCGCTTTTTGCTCTTCACAGAGCGAATGCGGTATCCATCGGGAAAACAACTTTTTTACACCTAATTGTTCGTGCAAGATTATTTGTATTTGACTCATGCCAATGTCTAAAGTTGCCTGAATTTCGCGGTATGTCACATGTCGATCTTCCTCAATCAGCTTACGCACAGCATTAACGTTTTCTTGGGTGACTGCAGTTTTTGGACGACCTTGACGGGGATCATCACTGAGCTTGACACGTCCACGTTGAAATTCAGCAAACCAGCGATAAATTGTGGTTTTGGATGGGGCTTCATCACCAAATGCAAAAATCATCCGGTCAACACCAGTGAACGTAAATCACTGGTCAACACACTGTTTTTGTGTTAAACCACTTCGAAAGTCATAATAAATCATCGCTCTTGAATTTTCTAGAGTCAATTCCATTTTCTCAACGACTAAAACAAGTTTGACAAAACCTTGTGACAAGACCGAGAATCTTTTTTTAAATAAATAAATGGTATTCGATTTTTAAAACCAAGGAGTTTTCAATTAAAAAGATTTTAATATGACAGGAACAATGGAAATATTCCATTCCCGATACTTTTAGTGCAGCCCTCGTATACAAAGCTTTGGTTCATTCTAAATTGGAATTCGTACCGATTTGGAATCCCAATTTTGATGTTTATCTACAAAGAATTGAAATGGTTAAAAAAAAAATATTTACGTGTTATGCACTACAGATGTCTTAGACTAAGTCTAAACTTCAAACCTTGGATTCAAGCCGCAGCCTACTGATGCCCATGATGCTTCATGGTCTGTGTAATAACAGGTTCAATTGCCCAGATATTACTAATAACCTACATAATATTGCATTGTACCCAGAACCGTGATGCGTCGAGAGGCGCGTGGCCCGGCTGTTCCACACCGCAAGGTGCAAAACTCACGCTGGTGCACGGGCGCTCTCCGACGCATTATAGATACGTAAACACACGCTTCATAGAATTTGATATTTTCGCGCTTACACACTTTAAGTTCAAATAGATGGATTTTGAACCCTACGATTCCAAAAATACGTTTTCGAGTATTTCTTACTTTTCTGTAAAAATCAACGCACGCATTAAACTATCTGTAAGCCATTATTTCGCGGACATTGGTGGGGGCCACACTACATGTTTACCTAGTTTTTAATTTATTGTCACGCTTAAATTGTAATGTGTAGATAACTGTTTTATGCACCTATAAAGTAAAATTTTAATAGAAAGTTATTGGCAAACCGCTCATTCTGTATTACCAACAGAATTTATCTGCAGGCCCCATTGTCCCACCTGCAGGACCCGCAGTGTCCTTACCTAGATCGCGGAGTGTGACAGCCCTGCTAACATGAATAAAATCAAATTAAATCTAATAAGAACTCGAATTGAGAAGCGTAGTCATATTTATACCAAAAGTGCGAAATGAAAGAGTTACATTGGTTTAAAAAAAAAACAAACAAAAGAAATTATACACCACTACATCTCAGCATCTAATAAATGGTTGATTTATTAGAAATGCGATCCTATGCGCTATTATAGAAAGGGATAGTTCGGTGTAAAAAAAAAAAAAATCACGTTAGCAGGTACTAAAGTGGCGATGGCTAGGGCCTACCTTGATGAGTTGTTTGAAATAGTTCTGATACTGCTCGGGGCAGCCGGCGCCGCAGTACAAGCGGTCGTAAGGCGTCGTCAGCGGGGGGATGCTCAGTCCATTACCTCAAATAGAAACAGAATATTACGACCAATTTCACCAATGAAACTGAACGCGATCAGCACATCTAAACCGCGTTCAAGAGCTGTCAGTGTCAATATCCCAATCAAATCTATATACTAATATATAAAGCTAAAGAGTTTGTTTGTTTGTTTGAACGCGCTAATCTCAGGAACTACTGGTTGGAATTGAAAAAATCTTTTTGTGTTAGATAGTCCATTTATTGAGGAATATTATAGGCTATATAACATCACGCTACAACCAAAAGGAGCGGAGCATAAATGAAAAATGTTGCTAAAACGGGAAAAATTATTCCTTTTTGAGAGCTTCTGTTGCGTGCTCTGCGTAAATGGTTTAAGTTACGAAAATATCATGTATGATAGAATTGAACCTCTTTAAATTTTCAAAAAAAAAGTCCGCGACAGCATATGTCTATCTTTTAAGATTGACTCACTATAACCTTTTTTATGGTAATCAAATTTGTTCGAAATTAATGCATTATTTGCGAAGGAGTTTTTATAAACATGGTATTAATCCTTATCCAAATAACTACGTTATTCATCACAAGTATTTAATTTTGAACAAAGTTGCCCTTACATCATTTAATTTCAATGAATATCTTAAGAGATATAACTGTTTTATAATAACTGCGCAGCAAAATTATGATCAACTCTGCGAGGTAGTCTATTCTAAAGCTGAAGAGTTAGTTTTTAGGGTTCCGTACCCAAAGGGTAAAATAGGACCCTATTACTAAAACTCCGCTGTCCGTCTGTCTGTCTGTCTGTCTGTCTGTCCGTCTGTCACTAGGCTCTATCTAGGCTGTATCTCATGAACCGTGATAGTTAAACAGTTAACAGTTTAGGCGTGAAAACGTAACATACAGACAGATAGACAGACAGACATACAGACAGAGCTACTTTCACATTTATAATATTAGTATAGATAGTTTTTGCCCGCGGCTCCGCCCGCGTGGATGTCGGTTATCGCGTAAAAAAGTAGCCTATGTCCTTCTCTATATCCCAGGTCGAAAGGTTTACCGGTTTAGGCGTGAAAACGTAACATACAGACAGATAGACAGACAGACATACAGACAGAGCTACTTTCACATTTATAATATTAGTATAGATAGCTTTTGCCCGCGGCTCCGCCCGCGTGGATGTCGGTTATCGCGTAAAAAAGTAGCCAAGTCCTTCTCCATATCCCAGGCTATATCTTTGCCAAATTTCATGACGATCGGTTCAGCGGTTTAGGCGTGAAAACGTAACATACAGACAGACGGACAGACAAATAGACAGACAGAGTTACTTTCACATTTATAATATTAGTAAGGATAAGGATTTGTATGGATGGTACGGAACCCTTCGTGCGCGAGTCCGACTCGCACTTGGCCGGTTTTTTGTTTTTTGAACGCGCTTATCTCTGGAACTGCGAGTTGGTTTTGAAAAAATCTTTTTGCATTTTACAGCCCAATTCTTGAGGAAGAATTACATTCCTATTAACTAGAACACCTTTTTTTTTTTAATGAAATTTTATGCGAAAACGAAGTAAAAGCACGGGCAGGCAATGTGTTGCGACGGGGTGGGTCGGCGGAACAAGAAATTTAACGCGGACGAAGTCGCGGGCAGAAGCTAGTATAACAATAAAGACAGTGACAGCTCTGGGACGCGGTTTAGATGTGCTGATCGCGTCCAGTTTCACGTGAAATTCGCCCAGGGCCATCGCACACTACGCCATGGCCAGTGACCACAACATCCAAGTAACATATCGCACACCTAGATGAAGGGTGGCACAACTCAAAATAATCCAAAATCGAGTTATTGCGATTATCGGAATCAGTGTTGAAAACTACATTAACTCTAAAGACACCGGTGTACAAACTCTATTCATAAAAGACTAGATTGCGCTGTAAGTCAGTCTTTTTGAGTAGCTCCACGGTCACCCCCATCAACAACTGTAACGCATCACCAGTTACGACATGTCAGCTGCAGGGAAAGATGCTGTCAATACGCTCAAAGAGTAAATTATTTCGACTTAGTTTCGTATTCGTGATTGAATCGGTCTTGTTTCTTGTGTGTTCTTCAAATTATTTCCACTTACCCCAGTATTGTTGACAAATGAAAGTAATTGTTGTTTTACTAAATTAATATAAAAAATATATATATTAATAGCAAATTAATATCTTAGTAAAATAATATACAACATCATACAACAATAATTTAAATCGGTCAAATAGAAAATGAGTAGAACGTTTTTTGCTGTTCCTGAAAAAAGAGGTATTTTGAGTTGTGCTACTCTTTATCTAGGTGTGCGATATCGTAAATTAAGCGGTCGCATGACGTGCCGTCCGACTAGTGGCGGCCAAACTTTGTGTACTTCATTATGAACGGCCGCATTTTGATCTGAACTTCTGCGACCTGGATCTGGATCTGGGGCCTTACTCCCGAAAACGATTCGAGTTTGATTTTGATTCCGATTCCAACTCGCTTCTGGGACCTTACTCCCGACAGCATCGAGTTCTGAATCAATCGAATTGGGTTCGAATTAAATGCCGATCCATACTCTTGAATCCAACACTAGCGCACGATCGTGCGGTGGTTCGAAGCGAAACTAACATCGGTCAGTTTTAAGTTTTAAATCGAGTTCGGATCAGAAACGAAATCGAATCGGAATCAAAATCAAACTCGAATCGTTTTCGGGAGTAAGGCCCCTGGTTGGTTTTTATCCTACTTCATTGGTATCTCCTTCTGGCCTTAACAGATTCGGCCGGAATATCTAGATTCTACACCTTGTAGTCCGTCTTTTGCAACTCCCAAATCTGAAGGATACGGGTCGGAACGGTTATGATTTGTGTGATTTTTTAGAGTTTCGGAGTCAAATATAACGAGTAGCGACTCTCTTATTACAAACAAGCCAATGTTATTCAGAAAAAAGTGTAAAAGTATTTACTACTTACCACCATAAAACCTAGGTTCACAAAATTCAAACTCGTCCAAAGTGGGTGAGTTCTCTATGAACTGTCCGAGTTTCTTGACGGCGTATTCCAGGACATAGGGGTGCACCTCGATGCCGTGGTTGACGCCAGCGGGCCCGATGATCAGCCCCACCAGCGTGCTGAAGTACCCCGTGCCGGAGCCAATGTTCAGGAACGAGAGCCCCGGCCGTAGCTCTAGTCCTTCTAACACTTCACTGTAACAAATATGTCGTTTTAAAATTGACAACATAATTATATATCTTTAAAGAATAGGTATAGTCGAGCTAGTATTTTTTTTTTCTTCTCCTAATTGCTACATCACTTTCGACAATAATCCCTAGTGAATCGAAGCTTCACTAAGGTTAAAACTATCTAAGCCCAGGTACACACGGGAGAATTTTTTACGCGAAAATTCGCCTTGATTTTTAACTCTCGGTGTAAAGCCGAGCATTGAGAATCCAACAGAGCGCATCCCAGCATGTCAAAAAAACGCAATTGAATTTTATTTATTTATGCTTAGTGGATTGTTACATTTGGTTACGCCTCTCATTCAACGACAAAATACGGTGATGCGCGAGAGCATATCACCTCACGAAAGACTGGTTTCTGGCCACTGAAAGACCATACCAAGATTTAAGATTTTCCACAGCAATTTCTGAACAAGCTTATTTCCAGAGTGCATGCAGAGATTTTTATAGACTTATTAATTCAGAGTCGAATTTGCGATTGTGCGTACGCAAATCTGCCATTTTTATGTGACGGACGACCACGTACACTACCTCACCGAACGTCGACTAGCCTCGACTGCGGAAGTGCGGAGTCTGCGGACTTGCGGAATGCGACTGCGGCGTGAAGTCGTGAACACTGAACGCCCAACCGAACGCACAGGCAAATACGCGCAGGCCGGGCTTGCGCAGGCAAAATTTCAAGCAAGTCGAAAAGTGCGCAGGCCGCGCTGTAGGATTGGCGCGTGATACAGTTTTACCAACCACACGCACGGTGTACAAACCGGCCTGCGCAGGCAAAACTGTGGTGAAGCTTGTGCGTGGGCAGCCCCATAAAACTCGGTGTGCCGTATTAACTGCCTTCTGTTTGTGTGTAAGTTGATCATTTTTATCGATAAGAAATCCCATCGGGCACACGGATGGACAATCCGTGTGCCCGATGGGATTTCTTACAAAAATTATAAATGACGTCCGTCTGTTCCCTTTTCAAGCCTTAACGCCTGAACGTATTTCGATGAAATTTTGCACACAACTAGACCATGACTAGTGGGGTAATTGCGTAACACACTTCCAGTAGCAATGGGTTTTATTTTGATAGTTCAACAACATTCATTGCGTAACTGCATAATAGCTACTTTTCAGGAGACACTTTTTTGTGTTTAATTAAATTAAATATGAAAAAATATGTATTGGTGATTTCTTATAATGTGTATTGGTATTTTAAGGTTCGGCTAGGATTATTTTCAATAAATTATCTTTATATTTTATACGCATTTTGTCCTTTAAATCCCAATTTTAATTGTTTTGTTGAACTGGTTATATGTGGTATGATGAGCAGAATTGAATTATGCAATAAAAAAAGAAAGCCCCTATGTTCGTTAGGGCACTATTCGTAGGATACGACGATATGAAGCAATGCATTAGAAATATCCTACAACATCATTCTGATTGTGATGGATAGTGTGTGACGCAATTAGGGTGCTGGGTTAGGAGTTTTACGACAAAGGAAACTTTTTATTCTGGTAGTACGGTCAGCTGCAGAGAAATCTCACAATCTAGCAATGAATAAATACATTGCTAGGGGGTGAGATTTATCTGCAGCTGACTGTACATTATGTTCCCATGGAATAATTTCTGACCTCCACGCGGACGAAGCCGCGAGCAAAAGCTGGTATGATAAATGCATCGGTAAGTATTTTCACGCCTTTACGGCTGAACATATTTCAATGAAATTTTGCACACCTGTAGACCTGGGGCCAGTGTAGTTAGGACATAATAAACTTTTATCCGGGTAATAATTGGCGATCTCCACGCGGGCGAAGCCCCAGACTGAAGCTAATAATATTATAAACCTAGCATCACTCATCATAATAAATAGTGGCTAGGTCAGTACTGATTACACGATCTGAGTGGCACTATTACAAGTAGATCTTATGTCATAACAGAAACTGATATGCATAATCATAAATGTACTAAAACCAGTTATTAATAACTATTATTATGAAGTCGTTATTACAAATTGTGCACTTACGCCTAAGGGTCAGCTCACACCGAGACGCGACGCGACGATATTGGAAGAGGCCAGTGAGCGCGCGCCGCGCGCCGCGAGACGCATCGCAACGTCGCGAGGCGCATAGTAAAATCGTTGGCAACACGTCGCGTCGCGTCGCGTCTCGGTGTGAGCTGACCCTAAGTTACCACGCCACGCCCCGCCCCCTCGCCCTGCCAGCCGTGGCTAATATGTCGCCACTTTTTTAGTTTATTGACGGCAAAACTGGTCGAGTGTGCGCGGACTGTAATCAGCTATAACCGGACACAGCCCTCAGCCAGTGTTTTGGCTTATGGGTTGGCCAACCCATTCGAACCACTAGCGTGCACCAGGTTCTCATAGTTTATTACATAATGTAGGTATGGTTCTGACCGCAGCTTGTGGAGAAGGCAACTAGGTATGGCGCCCGTCGTTGTGTGTTCCTAGATTCTATTTTAGTCTGCAATTTGTTAATTCAGATTCTACATCAACTAAATGACTGTTTTCTATTATGCCATCCTGAACTAGTGTTGTCATTCCACTCAATTACATGTTCTTAAAATAACAATTATGCTAATTATAAATATGTTATCAGCAATCATAAGTTATAGAAAAATAGGTATTTATTATAATAAATTTTATGTATGTTATGTCAATTATAAGTTTATAACCTATTTATGTACTTGATTTGTGATCTTTTTAATATTTTTTATTATTATTATTTTTAAATGTTTACATATCTCGGGACCCTGGGGTCCCGGACCTTTGGAAGGCGTACGAGGGGCCGAAGCCAACTCGCAGAGGCCTGTTAGACGCTTTTTAATTAAATGAGGCACCAACCGACGATTATCCCTGTACGCACTACGCAAGTGCACCCAAGGACAACTCCCGGTTGGTGTAGGACTATTGCAAGATATGGAAACAAAGATATTGGACTATGGGTTTGGGTGGTTAAAATGGACTGGTTACCTAAAACTATGGAAGGACTATGGCCCCTGCCTGATCAATGTTTTTTTACACACGGATTAAATGGCAGGGGGTGACTTGCACACTCAATAATGGGCCCCCGAAAACGGTCGCTAGCACATAGTGACGTAGCGACAAGAGAGCAACATGTCCTGAGGTGTTTGAGGAGTGGAGAGGTATTCCATGGCTCTCAGAACAATCCCAGAGCCCGGAAGATGGTCAAGATCCCTACAAGCACTTACTGGAATACTTCCTTCCTCCGAGCACGTTTGCTCTTGCGAATCTCCACTCAAGCCGGCCAATAAAGGCAAGAATGAGGTGGGAGCTCAGTTCCTCGTCAGTGTTCACTCCAGCCGGCCAATAAAGGCAAGCTAGAGATGAGGAAAATGACTTCTCCCGGGAGATAGGGTCCGTGGGGTCGCAACTGCCCAACAGCTCGCCACATGCTGCCCTGCGGGTTTCTGTATCTCTCTTGGTCTGGCTCCTCACCCTAGACATGTTCCAGTTAAGTAAACTCTACCGGCACAGACCCAGAGTTCGGAGCGCGCAAGCCCCACCACGACGTCAACGTAGAGATACGGCGGTGGGGTTATTATTATTATTATTATCTCCTCTTAAACACAGCACCTGCCATCTTATCTCTTCAACACTCTTGGTTGACTGGTAGAGAATGCCCAATTTTTATTTATTTAAACTATGGCGTCTCGGAGTTGACCTTGAACGGTCGTGACTCCTTAACCGGACTTTCCTGTGGCTGCCTTAAGCGCAAACTCCAACCAGCCAGCCAGGGCATAAAACTTATAAACTAAACGACTGCACGTGGGGTAGGAACCTCTGCTTAGGGCAGCGTCGCACGGTGGGCTGATATGAAATCGTAGAAGACTTAGGAATCACTAAAAACTGATTGGAGTAATTTTTTTTAAAGTACTGCGAAAGTAAATTCTACTATCAAATACAAGATAATAATGTTCTATGGCTGTTTACGTTTTGAGCATTATTTTCAATGTTATAAATATTTAAAGATTTTTTTGTATGAAAAAAAAAACATAACTTCATGAAAATCTCGAAACTCTCAAGTTTTCTCAGTAAACGGTTTAGAGATTTGAATAGTACAAATTATTAGCCTATTTTAGCCTATAATCTGATACTGCGATATTTTTCGATTTTGGAGATATAATTATATTTTTTTAATTCGTCTTTGTTTTTTTTTAACAGTGGTATCGTCAATAGGAATAATCCATTACAGAAAACGTTTTTCGTGCTTAGACGAAGGCATCATTAATTAATTATTCAGAAATTAAATTTATGTTTTCCTGATCATTATCGTCAACAAATGTATCCATAACAATCAACAAAGCTTTTGCCTCTTCTGAGAGGTCTTTGTGTTTTCGCAACAGTTTGTGACGTAGTTTTGAAATAAGTGGAACTAATTAATAAATTATTCAAACCCTTTCTACAGAATTTTCTCGCCTAAAATCCTTATTTCGAGCTTCAGCAGCTTCTTCGGATAATTTTCCAATTGGCACTATACCCAAATTCTCAATTATATCTGCTCCGTGAGCAAGAACTTTATGTACACTTGCAGGCATGTAATACCAATTATACAAATTAATATACAATTTGTAGCTTCACTATAGTCTTTGAACTTAATTACATCTATAGGGTGACCAGAAGAAATTGCCTCTAGTATGGTTTTAAATCGTTTTATTGAATTCTTATCGACTCCTGTGATCGAAGCCGCTATTTCGGAGTTTTCAAAAAATCTTCTAGCGGAATTTCCATCATTGGTCGTACCGTGACCCTGTTTTACGACATCAATATTAAAAGTCCTGTTTGAGATGTAAACGCTTCCTGAATATCTTTCTTTCTACTCTGCATAATAGCCTTGCTTTCACCCTTAACAATCCACGTCTTCAAATCTAATCTATATGCTATATGAAGAATGCATTCCATGAATCGTATCCAAATGTGTAACGACGATAGACCATATTTATATAAGTCGACATCAACTTTTTTTGTCAATATCAATGGCAAGTCATTCATCTCCTTTGGAGTAGCTTTTCATATGTCGCATCTTTGAGATGATGTGTCGCAAAGAATAGCTGTTGCTTTGCCATCTATCATGGTTAATACTAAGTTGTGTGAGATTTTCATTTCTCCAATCTCTGTCTCTACCAAATTATCCTTCTCTGCCTCGATTGCATTTTTCTCCTGTAGAATACTACATTTTTTCTCTTTTACAAATTGGAAAAAGAGTGGACGACACCAATAAGGAGAGTTAGGAGAATCATTTTCCCAAACAAGTCGATCACCAGAAACCAGTTTGATAGGTATCAAACTACCCATAAAAACACTAGAATCATCATAATCAGTCTCTTCTGTAGTATCTAAATTCATTTTTTGCTTATAATTGGCTTGATTAGAAGCACCGTCAAAACCCCATTTACTAATCAGTGTCATTTCTTTGTAGTTCTCATCAATTGGGGTTGATTTAATCAGTCTTTTCACAGTAATGTCCAAAAGATCTTGCAATTCTATTTTAGCTGATGTATCTGTTACTGTAATGGTAGTTTTAGGTGGATAGCATTTTAGTTTTACAGTTTGTAGTGCGTAGTAGGAAGGAAATATGTTAACACTAGCTTCTGCCCGCGACTTCGTCCGCGTGAAATTTCGAGCCACCCATCGCGTCGCATCCCGTCGCTCGCCCGCGCTATAACTTCGTTATCGCTTAGCGTTCTTTCTGACTTTTGTTCATTTCGCTTGACTCCTAAGGATCTCATCATCATCATCATCATTTCAGCCGAAAGACGTCCACTGCTCGACATAGGCCTCCCCTAATTGAGGGGGTTTGCCATAATCGCCACGCTTGGCAGGCGGGTTGGCGATCGCAGTATGGTGTTAAAAATAAATAGAGCACGCTGCTACCCATTCTCTAGTAAATCCCTTAGTCGCCTTTTACGACACCCACGGTAGGAAATGGGATGGAGCTATTCTTTACAACGGCACCACACGGAACTAAGGATCTAACGTGATGTTATATAGCCTTCCTCGATAAATCGGCTATCCAACACTAAAATATTTTTTCTATTCGAACCAGTATCTAGTTCCAGAGATCAGCGCGTTCAACCAAACAAACAAACTCTTTTTTATACTGTACTGTATAGCTTTATAATATAGCTGACCCGCGCAACTTCGCCTGCGTCACCTAAGAGAGAGAGAGAGGGGTTTAAGTAATGAATTTACTACTTATTTTGTTACGGAGTTATATTAAAATTATGATATTTCCTAAGATGTTGATTGAAATCAAGTGATGTCAAGGACAATTTTGTTTACATTTAAATACTTGTGATTAATAACATATTTATTTGGATAAGGATTAATATTATGTTGATAAAACTCCTTCGCAAATAATGCATTAACTTCGAAAAAAATATATTACCATAAAAAAAGGTTAGTGAGTCAATCTTAAAAGATAGACATATGCTGTCGCGGACTTTTTTTTATAACTTTTAAAGAGGATCAATTCCATCATACATGATATTTGCGTAACTTAAACCGTTTACGCAGCGCACGCAACGGAAGCTCTCAAAGAGGAATAATATTTCCCGTTTTTGTAACATTTTTCATTTATGCTCCGCTCCTATTGGTCGTAGCGTGATGTTATATAGCCTATAATATTCCTCAATAAATGGACTATCCAACACAAAAATAATTTTTCATTTCCAACCAGTAGTTCCTGAGATTAGCGCGTTCAAACAAACAAACAAACTATTCAGCTTTATATATTAAAAAAAGAGACCCGCTAGTCGCGCGGCACGCGGTGTCTTTGTGGCACGTTGCGTGTCACGTCGCTTGTCGCGCCTGTTTGTAGGAGCCTTGAGCGCGCGTGGTGATAGAGTTGGCCATTAGATGGAATGGTGGACTTTATTTTTATTTTTAAATGAGCGTCACCTATAATTTAAAATCCGAGATGGCGGCTGCGAAAGTTTCAAATCTTTCATCATGGGTGTCGATTTCGTGGTTTTCGAGGGTGCTAAAACCGATAATGAGGTCAAAATTAAAATCCAAAACGGCGGCTTCGAAAATTTCAAATTTTCCGTCATTGGTGTCGTTTTCATGGTTTTTGAGGGTGCTAAAGCAGATAGTGAGGTCAAATTCAAAATCCAAAACGGCGGCTTCGAAAATTTTCAAATTTTCCATCATGGGTGTCGTTTTCATGGTTTTTGAGGGTGCTTAAGTCGATAGTGAGGTCAAAATTAAAATCCAAAATGGCGGCATCGATAATTTTCAAATTTTCCATCATGGGTGTCGTTTTCATTGTTTTCGAGAGTGCTAAAGCCAATACTGAGGATAAAATTAAAATCCAAAATGGCGGCTTCGAAAATTTTAAAATTTTCCATCATGGGTATCGATTTCATGGTTTTCGAGGGTGCTAAAGCCGATAGTGAGGTCAAAATTAAAATCCAAAATGGCGGCTTCGAAAATTTTAAAATTTTCCATCATGGGTGTCGTTTTCATGGTTTTCGAGGGTGCTAAAACCGATAATGAAGTCAAAATTAAAATCCAAAATGGCGGCTTCGAAAATTTTCAAATTTTCCATCATAGGTGTCGTTTTCATGGTTTTTGAGGGTGCTAAGGCCGATAGTGAGGTCTAAATTAAAATCCAAAATGGCGGCTTCGATTTTCAGGGGTGAATTCTAGACTGTTTTCAGATTCCACTTTTCCTCCTAAGGGGGATATTCAGGGGGGATTTGTGGAATAAGCCGACGACAGCGATGCACTTCGGTGAGAGATGACCGATTTATTGTCACCTCTTCTCTCCGAAATCGACAACTGACCGGCGTAAGACGTCCAGCAGCAGCTCAGAGAAGTTCGAGGGAGGGCTGTCAGCGAGTGGACAGAGAGGCGAAAACTCAAAGAAGCGAACTTGACCCCGAAAAAGCCAGCCACGGGAGCTAAGTTGTCTCCAGCCCACCGACAAGCCAGGCTTCAGTTTGCTCGCGATCACTTAGATTGGGATATCGAGCAATGGAGACGAGTCCTGTTCTCGGACGAATCTAGGATTTGCCTGCATGGTAGCGACCGTCGATAGAGTCTATAGGAGACCGGAAGAGCGATTCGCACAATACTGTTTTGCGAAAACAGTGGCATACGGGGGTGGGTCCTGTATGATGTGGGCGGGGATATATATTGAAGCAAAAACGGAGTTGATATTCGTACCTGGTGGAGGTCGGGGAGGGGGGCTATCCGCAGAAAGATACATCAACGACATTTTGCTAGGCCATGTGCCACACACACCAGGGTTTATTGGCGAAGATTTCCTGCTAATCCCACACTAGACTGGCCAGCGTTCAGCTCTGACTTAAATCCGATTGAACATATGTGGGATGAGCTGAAAAGGCGGGTACGAGGAAGATGTCCAGCTCCGGCGTCAATAGAAGACCTGAAAACTACTTTAGTGGAAGTGGCAGGAAATCCCACAGGATTCCATCAGGAAACTCATTCGGTCAATGAAAAACCGTTTACAGGCAGTCAATATTAAGGGGTAAATAACATAAATTGTAAATAATAATTTTATCTTTTCATATTACTTCCTATTCATTTAGACGTCGACCTATTGCAATAATTCTCTAAATTTAGGTAGAAAATTTAATTAATTTTAAATCTTTTTTATATCATTTAAAAGCTAACAAAATTACCTTTCGGTGATATACTACAATCCACAACTCAGTGGATAGAAATTATAAAAAAATGTCTTGAGCAACGCGCGATGAAGTGTTTCCAGTTTATTGCTCGTGAGTGTACATTAATGTTCATCTACAGCTTTTGTAACAGACAGTCACCTGTAATTAAGTGTCATCATTGTTGGGGAATATTGACGCTCACTGCTCTTGAACACAGTTTTGATGCGCTGATCACATGCAATATTATTGGTGAAATTAGCCCTAAATCTTCATTTTAACTATGTAACATATATGCATTTTAAACGTTCGCCGTTTGCTTTTATTTAATCAATCAATGAAGTTCATGATGATCAGCCACTTCATTAGTTGATGGAAACCAAGTCAAATTGATGCAGTCTTCAGGTCATACAGGACTGCTATGAAGATAAGGTGAAGGTTAAAGGCAGTTGATTTTTTCACTATTTTTAGAAGCCGATGTGGGTAGTTTTTTTATAAAGTGAGTAGAAGTTTTTATTTTTAGCCCAAAAAGTCAATGAATGAGCGATTGTTCATAAAAAAAATATATACTCAAAATGACAGTAAATATAATCATAAAAACCATTGAGCACTTACAAGGGTTCTAGTAGGTAATCGTTAATTGTAACAGTGAGGTGAGTGAGGCTATGCTGGTGGCTACTATAACCAGTAACCAGCAGTTACTGTCTTGTTAGTTGGTACACAAAGACTCAATGACAACTCTGGCAGGTGGCAGGGTACATTTTTAAAGTGGCACTACACCTGGCATACTTGTCTAAATATGTATGATATTCAGGCAAAAAAAATATTGTTTATCTTATAAACTATTATACTACAATTCATACTTTTTTTGTATAAATACACCAAGTGTAGTGTCGCCTTTTGAGTTAAAGCAACATGAACAATCTGAAACTTTTAGCACACATATTTAAATAATAATAAATAATGCATTTCTCGCTAGCTGTTATGTGACAATTCTATTTAGCTTACTGTTTTCATGGTAAGGGATACTGACCCCAAATTTTCTAAATGTAAAGGGTAGATTAATGTTTTACTAAATCCAGTTTTTTATTTACAAATATACCTATTATCCATACTAATCCATACTAATATTATAAATGTGAAAGTAACTCTGTCTGTCTGTCTGTATGTTACGTTTTCACGCCTTAACCGCTGAACCAATCATCATGAAATTTGGCAGAGATATAGCCTGGGATATGGAGAAGGACATAGGCTAATTTTTACGCGATAACCGACATCCACGCGGGCGGAGCCGCGGGTAAAAGCTAGTGTTCAATAAAACACTAATTAAGTAATTCACTGTTTTATTTTGTGGATACCATAAGCACTAGGTAGCCAACTAATGTGTTATTTTTACACATTAGGTACATGTACAAATAGTTAAAAAGATTTCCAAGTACCTTCATTAAAGATACAAAACACACCCTTGAAAAAGGCATGCTATGGTTCTGTTTACAATGTGACTGGGTGTCGAAAACCAAATACAGCTTTGCTAGTCAGAGACCACACAATAGGAATAGAAAGTTAGTCTGGGTCTCTGTTGCTGGATATGGTGAAGAAGATAGAGGATATTGCATAGGTAAAGCCATTCGAAAATATCTACAAACAATACAACATATTGGGTATTTCATAAACATAGCTAGTCAATCTCTACATGTATGATTTAAAAAAAAAACAATAGAATGAAGATATCAGAATAGTCATGTATTCGTTTCATACATGATAATGATGTGTTATAGTCTAAGCATGTTACCAACCTTTGGATGTCAGGCTTTCTGAAAATACTGAGATCTTTGTATGGACCGCACCCCATTGAAGCTGCAGCACCGCCCTAGGATGCTTCTTTGGCTCAGTTTAGTATGTATGCTGCTAGCTTTACAAGGCTCAATGTCAACTGTTGATTTAACCCAATGATGTAGGTGGGTAGGATATGGGTATATTTTTTTACATCTACCCTCATTGCTCGAGCAGTGGAGCCACCCACCTGTAAATACACGGTGCGGACATGTGAAGCGGCCCATTCCGCCAGGCCAGGTCCTTATACGCCTGGTCCCGTGACTCGGGCGTCATGTAGTCGGCGCGGTCGAGCGAGCGGAACACCCGCTCCACCGGCCGAGTACGGATGTAGTTGCCGCCCATCAGATTGTCTATCAGCTCATTGTTGTCGCGCCCCGAGCTCACCGCACCACCCATCTTGTTTGTTTTGCTGAACTTATCGACTTCAACCCTCCCTCTCCACACACCACCTCAGCTGATTGGAAATGTGACGTCACAATTGTTTTTCAACATATTTTAGGACCAGCACTTGCAGTTGGTGATTCCAATCAATCACAATTAACACAAAACCACCAAGAATTCGTAATATAATACGCACATAAGTGAATCGATGCCAATAAAAAATATTCACACAATAATCAGTTCACATCAAACAGGATAAAAACTTGACATTTGTTTTCCATCAGCAAGTCTATTGACTGCGTAAAATATCAAATAATGATCAACGATGATCAGACAAAGAACGGCCAATCACAAAGCAGTAACGGGGCGACAGAAATGTAAAAGAGAACATCGATAAGAGTTGTTTATATACAAATGAAATCGATACTGCGTGTTGTACTGTTTTGAGGCTTTCATTAAGATTGAATGATTTCCCTGATAAATCAAATAAAATTTACTAGATTTCGGGAGTCATCGAATACTCGAAATTTTTTTTTAGCCACGTCTTTATCGACTGATATGTCATAAACTATAGATGCAGTGACAGTTTTCTCTACAGTCTATGACAAAAAAATGACAGATCATCAAACCACGGGATTGGGGATGTGATTTATTTATTTTTATAATTTTCTGTGTGAATACGCTGGGTAGTATTTCAAATTTAACAGTTTCAGGTGATTTTCTTGATATTGTTTTTAATAAAATATGTCAAAAGTGTACAGGAAACCCCGTGAAGTTTTGTCGTGTCACAGTGGGAACGTCATTGGTGGTGATAAGGTTTTATGTTAAATATTTGTGTAATTGACGTGATCAGTTGTGGAGTGTTTTGTCGGACAGACAGGAGCGATGGCAGAGACGAGCGAAGCGAGGGCGAGTGCCTCGGCGCCGGGTGGCGACGCTGGCGGAGAGGAGGACAAACATGACGAGCGTATGTTGGAGTGCAACATCTGCCTAGACACGGCCCGCGACGCCGTCGTCAGCATGTGTGGACACCTATTCTGGTAAGGCCCTCTCAATATATTGTAGAAAACGTATAAATTAAAAAAAGTATAATTAATGTATGGTAATTATACATTCGTAAAAGTAAATGGAATATGTTTTGTGTTCATTCACTGCACTGTATCTGAAATGTATTCAAAACAATAGATAATTCACCTGATTTACTATTTCAAGAGCATTATTACCTTGGTTAAAGCAATTGAAATGCTTCATGAAAAATGTCAAATAACATGAAATTAATCCAGTGTTTTATTGGTATACAATTTATATATTTATCTTACCTATTATTATTAATTTTGTGTCTTGCGCATGCCCTAGTTGAATATCTAAAATGCACGCAGCAGTCTGTCTACACTTATGCTCAAGGTACAGTCAAAGACATGTGCTATTATTCAATTAGATAACAATGACCCTCAATTAATGCCTCAGTAAAATAAATATTAACACTAAATTAAAAGATTTTGGCAGAAAAAAAAATAGTTTCAATGAAAGTGTACTGACCTTATTTAAGAATCATAAATATGTAAAGCAATTAATTAAACTTTAAAAGTACAGAACATGAATCTAAATATATATAAAACAAAGTAGGTACTTGTACACTATTTATAGCTACACTATAACTATACATATATTATAACTAAGAACAGCTGGACCAAGTTTTATGATCTTTGATTTATTGGATTTGTCACCGCCCTGATAAGCAGAATAACTATTAAAACAAGCAAAAATACACAAAAAAAAAAATATGATGAAAATTCATTTCTCATACATTTTGTATAGACAGTGCCGGATTAAGCAAGCGCGGGGCCCGTAGCAAATTCTACCGAGGGGCCCTTGATCTGCTATGGGTTCTCAAGTATAAACAGGTAAAAAATAAAAACAAGATAATGCCATAATAAAGACTGTAAAAATATCAGCCCTTAATATTGATATTTAGAAGTCACGAATCGAAATTTTCCAGGTTCCATTTAATAATATGAGAAAAAATATGTATTTTTCGCCAACGAAAAAATAGTTTACCGATTGTCTGACGTGGATTGTCTTAGTCGGAAAGGGTGTGCCCGCGGCTCCGCCCGCGTGGATGTCGGTTATCGCGTAAAAAAGTAGCCTATGTCCTTCTCCATATCCCAGGCTATATCTCTGCCAAATTTCATGACGATCGGTTCAGCGGTTTAGCCGTGAAAATGTAACATACAGACAGACAGACAGATAGACAGACAGACAGACAGAGTTACTTTTACATTTATAATATTAGTATGGATAAATATTCTACGTCTTAATAAGTTTCACTAAAGAAATTACGTTCAGGCGGAGTTGGCCGGGTTTGGATACGCGAGGCCCCCTTTTGTGCGGGGCCCGTAACAATTGCTACTCTTGCTACGTGGTTAATCCGGCACTGTGTATAGAACAGCTTTTTGATGATATCCTGAGAACAGATTGGGGAACGGGCAAAAGAGAAATTTCTCGCAGGCAGAAGCTAGTTTACAAATAAACCACAGTTTAACAGAAGAATAATTTAAAACAAGAAACTTGTTTATTAAATTGTGCAATATTAAAAAGGTGATGAAAGAGTTAAAAGAGAAAATCCTGCTTGAAGATTGACTGTGTATATCATATTATATATCTAGGGATTGTTTCTAACTATTTTATAGGTTCTAGATTTTTAATAACACTTAAGATAAAAGAATTAACACCAAACAATCAAGTAGTCAATTTTTTTTTCTTAATTGACCAGAAATACTCCCTTGGTGAATTCTGCAACTACACATTATTCAAGTTTTATAATCCTAGTAATAGAATAGATTGTTCTGTCTTTGTTGAATAATAATGTATGATAATTAAAGATAATAATGTATAAGCAGTGGTTTTGTTATGTTTAAATCCACATAGATGTATCACACCATTATTTGTCTAGTTTATTTAGATTAGCATCAAAAGCCTGTGCAATATGGATCTACTCTTTTTAAGCCAAAATATTTTCGAATATCTTTGAATATTGGTGCTTCTCCAATAAATTTATGAAGATAGTTGTTGTATATTTAATGTAGGTACTTGTCAAATCTTATTTTAATAATAAGATTGACTAAGTAGTGGCTAGGTGAGTTTTCTTCAGTTGATTTTTGTACTGTTTTTGCTACTTAGCACAATAAACGTATTTACCGAAATACTGTGATTTAATGGACATAATAATAGTCAAATATTAATAATCAAATCACTACTATGTCCCCAGTTGGCCATGTTTGCACCAGTGGCTAGAGACGCGACCGAGCCGGCAAGTGTGTCCCGTGTGCAAGGCGGCCATCAGCCGAGACAAAGTTATCCCGCTGTACGGCAGGGGCAATACCAAACAAGAGGACCCTAGGAATAAGGTATGACACACAAAACACTCAATTTATAGAAGGCTCCACCAGAGTTCCAGAATAGGAAACCTCTTCTTGAGTCCACCGCCAACCAGTTACAAATGTTTGTAATATGCAGATAAACTTGATAAAGAAAATCAGGCAACTTGCACATGCAGGAGTTAGTAGACAGAACAAAAACGAATTCCTACCAACCAACCCTAATTTTAATACAAATGTTGCCTTGTTTGTAGGTGCCACCGCGGCCAGCGGGGCAGCGCACGGAGCCCGAGAACACTAGCGGCTTCCCCGGCTTTGGCTTCGGCGAGGGCTTCCACATGTCCTTCGGGATTGGCGCCTTCCCCTTCGGGGTGTTTACATCCACATTCAACTTTGGAGATCCGAGACCTAGTGCCGGTATGTACTTGGTAGCTTTGAAAAAGTATTCTTAAATAAAACTCTATTTAGAAAAATTACGACAATTTTATCTAAAAGATATACCAGATTCCTATCTGCTTCCTTTCGGAACAAACACTCTTCTTATAGGGTGCTTACATAAAGAAACGGGAGTTTAAACTTGTCGGTTTCTTACTATTTCTTTATGCTGGTTAACCCTGCACCGATCGGTACCGACCCGCACGGGTTTGTCTGTGCCGGAAACCTGTTTCTCACCCACACACGTAAGCACCCTTAGTGTCTACTATTGCCAAATAATATGGTACACCTGTGTATGTCACTGTGTATCACATGATGGTGCATCCGCATGGATTTAACGATAATTGTAGGTGCGCCACTGATACTGAGATGAAGGCTACAAGAGTTGTATGGTAAAAATGACATTCTGCGCCGACTATACATAAATAAATTGGGATATAGGCAGAACTGATGACGTTAAGTTAATGATCAGCAAGCAGATCTGGTCTATAGAGCCTTTCACTAGCTTCCGCACTAGTCACTAATTAGTCATTTGATTGTATGCGCAGCCCCCCGCGGCACAGCGCAGTACGAGGAGGAGCAGTTCCTGTCGAAGATATTCCTGTGGGTAGCCATCTTGTTTGTGTTGTGGCTTATCTTCGCATGACCGCCGGAAACGACCCCGCAGCTTATGGGCCGCTTCCTGCAGCCTTATTGACTTGCCTCCGACACGCTGTGCTTCGGTATGTTTACACTTTGGTCGCGATCCTTACCAAATTCTCCCCATTTCCTTTCAGTATAGTTTTAAGAATTTTGGTGGATAGGTTTCCACCCTGAAAAGGTGCGAATGTATAAAAATTGGAAGTAATGTGAGGAATCTGGGATGTATGTGGTTATGTTTCATTTAAGATGTTGTGTACCTTACAACGTTGTTGCTTTTCGTTCCTTCAAGTCCTATAGTACAATGTTTGAGTCATAAAGGTAGTAAGGTACACTTGATATTTTGCGATACAATCTTAACTGACACATCAGTGTAATATAGATGTAGGTTGTGTTTGATAAACAACGATCAAATCCGTAACATTTATTAATCTGATAATTGTAACACGACAATCAATGGCCGCTCTTAAGATATTGTAGTTAAGGGCTGGTGGACTGAGGCGCATCCCGAGCGGGATTCCTGGGCGCGTCGATTGTTTTAATGGTTAAGCCAATTTGAACACCCCAATACAAGTTAAGGATGATTTCCACCAAACGGCTCGCATCGCATCGGATCGGAACGGATTTTACAATCTTTAAACGATATTAAATCATGTGTATGTCAAGTTATGTTCAACGAACACGTCACTCCGGGACCGATTGCTGTCAATGGCGGTGCTTTTGAGGTTGTTCGAGAATATGTTTACCTCGGGAAAACTTTGCAGTTTGGTAAGAACAACTTTGAGAGGGAGGCTAACTGAAGAATTCAGCTGGGCTGGGCAGCATTTGGGAAGCTTCGTCGAGTCTTCTCGTCGCGTATTCCACAGAGCCTAAAGACCAAGGTCTTCAATCAGTGCGTCCTGCCTGTTATGACTTACGGAGCCGAAACGTGGACACTCACGGTACGTTTGGTCCATAAATTCAAGGTCGCTCAGCGGGCTATGGAACGGGCTATGCTTGGAGTTTCTCTGAGGGATCGAATCACAAACACAGAATAAGCAAGCTGAAGTGGCAATGGGCCGGCCATATTAGCCGTAGAACCGATGACCGCTGGGGTAGACGTGTTCTTGAGTGGAGACCGCGAATCGGCAAACGTAAGGTAGGACGTCCTCAGGCTAGGTGGAGCGACGATCTCCGCAGGGTGGCTGGTAGGTAGCAGCTGGATGAGAGTTGCCGAGAATCGAGCTGAATGGCGTGCAATTGGAGAGGCCTATGTCCAGCAGTGGACTGCTATAGGCTGATGATGATGATGATTAAAAGTCTATTACTAAGCCGCGCACAGCAGCTTGACCGCGGGTGTTTTCCGCGACACGCAATCGTAGCAGAAAGTATACTGCGACGCGCGATCGGCTCCGTTCACCTGTCGTCGTATCCAATCGGATCCTTTTGGCTGTCGTCACACGTCAACACGGTAGGAAAGAAACTAATTGACTAGGCACAGAAACGGATACGTTCGCAAGCGACAGTACGGAGCCGCTCGAATGCGTCGACATCTTGCCGTACGCGATCGGCTGTCGCCGCATCCGTTCGTATCCTTTCCGATCCCATGAGATGCGAGCCGGTTGGTGGAAATCATCCTTTACATGACACTTGTGGCGCAAAAGAATTTCGTCTCAAATCCCGCGAGCGATTCGCCTCAATTTGACCAGAGCTTAAATCTTTTGATTAACCAACTTAGCAAAAGTCATTGGATTGTCAGGTAATTGTACTTTTACTATTCCATGATGGCTATGAATAATATTCGATCAATCTTAACATGTTCTAGAATATTTTAAGATTTGCCACGACTTGTTGCATAGTGCTCGAATTAACCCAGTCCCTAATCTATAACTTCGAAGATTCCTACATGATTTTTAACTTTAAACACGATTGATGTTCTAAAATCCTTATTTATTCATTAATGTTATCCCTTGTAAAACTAATGACGGCTACTTATTAAAAACATACATGAAAATTGCAAAGGTTACAAAAAATGCCAACAAGCCGCAAATCCCCCTAAAATTAGGCAAAACAATTGCAATATTAAATACGAACGGTATTTTAAATAACAAAACACGCAAAAGTAAAAACACTTAACACTTTCAATGCCGAAAACCCAGCATATGGGTCTAAAAATAATTCTATCGCGTGCCCAAAACCCGCATCCGAGTCGTCGCTGTATGCCCACGACGCGTCATGTACAGAAGTCATCAATAGCTACCTACAGCGACGACTCGGATGCGGGTTTTGGGCACGCGATAGAATTATTTTTAGACCCATATGCTGGGTTTTTGGCATTGAAAGTGTTAAACTGCTCTCCCTGCTACAAAAATAAACTTATTAACTCCTAAAATTATGTTAGAATAATAACTTTAAAAGTTTTTAAGATCTAAGGACTCGTTTAAATGGCTCTAGTCTTTAGTAGAGTGCGAATGTTATGTTGTGGTTGAGTTTACTGGTTTTCTTCACAGTTTGAGTCACAAAATTAGATACCTTGACGCTGCACTCTACTTAAAACTAACAACATTTGAATGACCCTTTAGACCTTTTTCTAAAGTATGTTTTACTAGCTTCTGCCCGTGGCTCTGTCCGCGTGGGTGTAGGTTATCGTGTAAAAAGTAGCCTATGTCCTTCTCCATATCCTAGGCTATACCTCTGCCAAATTTCATGACGATCGGTTCAGCGGTTTAGGCGTGAAAACGTAACATACAGACAGACAGACAGGCAGATAGACAGACAGACAGAGTTACTTTCACATTCATAATATTAGTATAGTATGAATATGAATTTGTAAAGATGTCACGAAAAGCGAACCCACACAACATCCAAAATTAAGTAGACCATCGTCAAGTCGTTACAAAACTTAAATTCTTCGCAAGTGTAAACATATCGTCCCCATAGTTCTTCATATTTATATCTTGTTACAAGCACAGATGAATACAGATGGGACACTCCGCAGTTTTGGTATGAAGCTACAAGTACACGGCGGGCCCATGTCACTGTGCCAATTCGGTAGGACTGCCGCGGGCCGCCGGCATAGGAGTTACGCGATAGAAAGAGAGGCAACTTGTAGGTGAATATAACTGTAGGTAATAAGCGTTGTGCGACCTGAATTGCACTTTAGTGTCGTAGCAAGAGTCGCTTTTTATTTAAATGATTTTGCGCAGTGTCCCATCTGTATTAATCTGTGTTACAAGTTACAATACCACACTGCCCATTACGTCGGTCGATAAAAATTTGTACTGGGGCTGTATGGGACTGGATTAATCATTGTTCTAGTGCGAAATAGGGATGGCGCTATTCGTCTTTTATAGCTCTGTCTCTTTTTTACACTGAAGCAATTGTGTTTTTAACCATTCTCTATACAGACCCAGATGTACCCATCAGCATGACGTTTACATAATAACTTAACAAGCTTACTGCACTTGAAACTACTTATTTATGAAACTTGGTGTTTATCGAATGTCGATATTTGTAGTAATGATCGAATTAGCATAGTAACAGTTAAGTTATGCTTATTCTAGTAAACATTCTCTCAACAAAATGTATCATTGTATATATTATGTTTGTACTGTAAAATTAATGATTTGATGGAATATTACGCACTATAACATTGATAGCTCATTCGATAAATGGCTTGATGAAGAGTATTTTAGCTGACACATGTAGTTGTTTGGGTGTGATGATTAGCAATCATTCCCGTCGTCAAACAAATCAGCTAATAGGTAGTATTATAACCAATTTCAACTGTGTGTTTCATCGAGTTGTTATATCGACTTAATGTGCACTTATATCGATAATTTAACTTCTACGTCGATATAACCACTCGATACTGTTTTTGTCGATAGTTAAATTTATCGAAGTCATTTTATGGATGGACCCAATATATCGTGTTTTGCAGCAGTAAATTAAGATGTCCAATGTTGCTATAAAATGACTTTGATAAATATAAATAATAATAATCTTAGACAATATTCATAGTTTCTAAAACCAATCGCTTCGTTAGATCGATGTGTTCCGACGTGCGATTGGTATTTTTTAACGAATCTTATCTCCTATAGTAATAGCACAGTATAACTACTTACAGTGGCTCAATGGGAACGTTACAGTTTGGACATAAGTAGGTATAAGGGTCAGCGCAGACAGAGCGGCAACTGTTTGAACATGCTACACCCAGTCTCTAATTCAGATCATTTATGTAAACAAAGTAATGTCAAGAAATGTCACTGCCAAAATGACAGGACAGTGGTACAAAACATTATATATATATATTTTTTTTTTTTTTTGGAAATTGTCATCGGTAAAATTAAAGTGAATTAATTTTAAGAACTATGCAAACAAAATACCGTTGCTAAACAATGTTTTGTGTAGTGTGTCGGAGACACGGCCTATGATCGCCATAATCAGCCCTTTTAAGTCCACGGCTAGACGTAAACCTTCCAAAATCGATTTCTTCTCGAAACTGTTTACAGCCGTTTTCATCCAAAATGTGGCTAAATAAGCTACTTACAAAATGAATCTATGAATGAGAGTTGTAATATTATAGTGTTGTTGAAGATGTAAAAAAATTGAAAATGTTTGGATCTCCTGCATTGTTACCAGTATCATAAAATATTTTATACCAGAAAAACTCCTTTATTTCGCCATTTTATGTGAATTACCATTACGAAGAATTTTTTTTGATATGTCGTCATAATCGTAGAACAGTGATGGATTTATGTTGAACTCTGCCGCGCGTGCAATAACAGCAGTAAGTATAATTTTTGTCCAAATTGAGTCAAACATAGATTCGGAATCAGCGCAATGAGCTGATTCCGAATCAATGCTCAACTAAATTTGGACAAAAATTACACTTATACTTACTGCTGTTATTGCATGCGCGACAGAGTTTAACATAAATGTCAGATCCGTCTCTGTTCTACGATTATGACGATGTTATCCCCTTTGTTTACATAAATTATCTGAATTTGAGACTTTGGGTATAGAGATCGAATATTCGGATACATATTTACCAAAGTTATTTTTGGTTATGAAACTATGGAAGCGGTTTTCTAAATATTTTTTTGTTAATATAAATCCCGGGATTCCAAAAAATCCAGGAATGTACAACTAATCGGTTACAAGGTATGGAAACGACTTCTTAAATATGTGGTATTATTTAACTTTACACCATAAGCTAGCATTCGATTCTATAGTCAAAAAGTTGTAAATTTATCAATTCCGGGATCGCGAGATTTTTACAATCGACACAAAAGTGCATTCCATAGTAGCCAACACCTGAACGTAAGTAAATATACATTTGATCCTATAATCAGAATTCTAAATTCGTCGATCCCGGAATCGCGGGATTTTTTCGATACAAAATTGCATTCCATAATATCCAACACCTCAACTTTAGGTAAATATGCATCCGATTATCCGATTTGCTAATAACATACAGAATACTCAAGTATGAACAATTTTAAAACCCTCCTAAAAAAGGTTGGTCTTTGTGAAATATTTACTCATGTGCTGCGACGGCCCGCGTGGCTGCGAGGAATATACGCGCACGCATGCCACACGGAATTACATATTGCACGCTACTTTAATCTCTATTTCAGTTGCAGTAAAGTTCATTATCAAAATAAATAAATAAAAACTGCTCGAGCATTTTGTTGCTCTATATGCGCTGACCCTTATGTACTAAGATATTGAGAAGTGCGGACATTCTTCAGGTCCTGTCAAATGTATGGGCGAAGAAGTGTAAGTAGTTACACAGGTATAGTGAGTGCTACGTAAGCTACTGTGTATATAAACCCGTGTTAACGTTACAGGGGACTTCATTTATAAACGTCATAATGACGGGACCAACTCTTATAATTATTGAAAGATTCTACCACGTATATTTAGTACTATTTTGTAACTGCCCTGAAAGTTTTTGTACCTCACACGGCATAGACAGAATTTCACGATAACACTGGTCCGCCATTATGATGCGTCATAATGACGAGACCATGCCTGTACTCCAAAACTACAACGAATTACATCATTCTGATCATACCAGTATTTGGTACCTCTAAAAATTAACAGTGGGTGACTCTCGTCACGCACTGTTAAATGTCATGTCGTGGAAAATGTCAAAAATGAAAAATTAATTTTGTATCTAATAGAAACTACTAAGATCTCCGTCACCCACTATTGATTTTTGGAGGTACTAAATACTGGTTTGATCAGAATGATGTAATTCGTTGTAGTTATGGAGTACAGGCATGGTCTCGTCATTATGACGCATCATAATGGCGGACCAGTGTTATAGTGAAATTCCGTTTATGCCGTGTGAGGAACAAAAATTTTCAGGACAGGTACAAAATAGTACTAAATATACGTGGTAGAATCTTTCAATTACAAGAGTTGCTCGCGTCATTATGACGTTTATCTTCATTTTACTCCAGTAGCTTGTAGGTTAGTTAAGGCTAGTCTCTTGCGATATTCAGTGCTGTATGCAAAGATCGCCTTATCGCGACGGCGAGGCGCGGGCAGTGTTCGGTACGGAGTTGTATGAGGCTGGCAACACAACGCGTCGCTGTCATATACTCATCCAACTTAACTGTCACTCTGTTTTGATACGATTAACTCAGTTTGTCCTAGCTTCGAAAACAAGTTGTTAAATATCAAGAAGACATCAAGAATTCACAATCCATTGAATGTCATGTTGCACAAGTTTGCCATAATTCGCCACATACCAGTAACATTTATGATCTGTGTAGTTTGTACACAGCCTCAACACTTATTATTATATTCGTACTGTAACGGTTAACCATAAACATAACGCTATTTTGATTGTCGTAAAGATATTAAATTATATTTTATTTTAATATGGTGTGACTACATTTTGTATGATAGTTGTTTGCATAGGCGTTCTGGATACTCGGAAGACGTATATTATATGAATTGGTAGATTTTATGTTAATATTCCTGTAATGATAAGTGTATATATAATTATTATTGTATCAAACTAATTATGTTGTGATGGGAGGGTTTGTTTTAATTGTAAATTTGAAAATAAAGATACATGATGCTGTAAGGAGTGTTCGTTTCTGAAAACCCGAAATGAAAGTAGGTATATGGGATTAATTAAAATATCTTATAAAATTCATTTTTCATTCACCTTTATTCATAAAGAAATGAAATACTTTCACAATTTGTCAGGTCTTACAAAACAATGGTGCCGATTCCCTTGTTCACAAATTAAACTAAATTTAAGTTCAGTGCATCTTTTTCTTTCTATTTCATTAAGAAAAGGACAGAAGATACATTTTAGTTTAGTACTGTCAAATTAATCAGCGCTTGACGTATTTTGACGTAATTTTAGTCGGCAAGTTTTTAATCACGTCTAAACTTGTATGGAGTAGTGACAGGCGCTGATTAATTTGACAGGACTAAACTAAAATTTATCTTCTGTCCTTTTCTTAATGAAATAGAAAGAAAAAGATGCACTGAACTTAAATTTAGTTTAGTTTGTGAACAAGAGAATCGGCAACAATAACCACTCGCTTTTAGGAATATACTTACAATAAGATTTGTCAGCTAAGACCTAACCTAATATAAACTTAAGGAAAACATACTCTTCAAAACTAATTGTGTTTATGATACTAAAGACGCTAGTCAATTATTATTAATGTCAAAATCCAATGTCTATGACAGTATCAGTTATAGTAGGGGAGCCCAAGCGGAGATTTCGGGATTTACCAAAGCGCGACAGATTAATATACAGGGGGATACCTTGTACCCGGTTAAGTACTTCCACCAAATATGAGCCCCATATATATGGCCGCCCGTCAAGGATAAAGGATCAGATTAGTAAAAAAAAATTGATCATCTGAAATTCTCGAGCACACAGATCACATTCTAATAATGGCCACGAGTTTGCGGCACATCCAAATCGTCAGATTATTATATAAGAGCTTTTTTTTACGTTCACTTAACATCGCCTTAGAAAATCTGACGCGCTCGTTTATTTTATTTTTATTTTCAACCCTTACGTACGACCACCCCTATCATAGAAACAATCAGATTAACATACGTACATTTTTTTAAATACGTAGGACATGGATGATATCTATATCTGACGCGCTCGAGTAGGTCCACGTAAGTTTTTTTTTTTTTTACATTTTTGAAAATCTATAGACGCTCCCCCCACCGATGAAAAAGTATAATAGGACATTTTTTTCTTTTTATCATCTAAGCTTCGCAATCCAATAGGTCTCTATGACGCTCGAGTAAATCCCGATTTAGCATCGTGGGCTCCCCTACTAATGTATACCATTTTTTAAATAAATGCCTATATTATTTTGGCGCGACTAAATAGGCCGACATAAAATCTGGCTAGCTTTGGACTTGAGTTCATTTCAAAGCTGTCCTGTGTGTCTTTGATGACATCAGATCTGGGACTACCGCACCTGTTAATTTCAAACAGCAACCTTCTCGTTTTTTATAACGGCGTATAAAAGGTGGATGGTGAGATACCTCCATAACTTATGTGGGACTCACACATCGCAATATGCAACATGCAATGTTACTGGTGTTGCACAATTTATCAATCCGCCCTTAAGCCCGTTGTACCCGGCACTGTTTCTTTACGGTACAGAGCGCTAGTCGCACCGCAAAATAATCATGTACATCAGAATCGCGGGTGTACTTTTCAGACTAGGTGCCTAAATTTATTGCAGTTATTTGGTACCTTCTGTGTACCTGAAAATCTGTGTACCTACACCCGTACAATGATATTTTAAAAATTAGGTACACAGCCATCCTGATGTCAGAACCGCGGGTGTACTGCTAACCTTTGTGTGTAGCTAAGTGCACTCTATGTAGATTTGGTACCTCTTGTGCTCCTGCAGAAACAAGTATTAAATAAACAAATTACTGTAAGGTTGCTGCGAAAAGTAAAAAAAAAAAAAAACGATTTTCTTTCTATGTCGTTGTTATTATTTTATAAAATAATAATCTTCAGTATTAATAACTTAAGTTAAATATTTTAAAAACCTATTAGAAAAACAAACAACAGTTTGCCTATTTTAGAATTGTGAAGGATTTATAGAATTAGGATGTTGATTCCAATATCGTCAAATCGTCGTTAGAGGGTAGGTGTAATATATATTAAAAGTACGTCTACCTGCATTAGAAAATAGTGAGAAACGATAAACCAAGTATGTCAACAACAAAATTATATGCATAAATTATCTGTTATCTATATACTTATGTAAATACTGGTATGTATCTATTTCGGTCTTGGAACTGAATGCAAATAATTTTATTATTATTGATATCAGGATAATCCTATAGGAAACAGGCAACAAGGAAATACACTAACTGCATACTTGCACCAGAGTAATCCAAAAGGAACAAAAAAATAAATTTTTTGACTGCCTCAGTGGTTCAGTGGTCGTAGTATGCGACTGCTGAACACGATGTCGTGGGTTTGATCCCCACATAGAACAACAATTTGCGGATCATACAGTGTTGTCCTGAGTCTGTGTATAATTTGTGTCCAAAAAAAATTCATGTTTCGATTCCCGGAATGGGCACACACTCACACTAATATTATAAAGGCGAAAGTTTGTGAACCGCGGGGCGCAGCTAGTAGTGACTAAATGTTATGCGGAGGTTTTGGATTCGGGATTCCTGGTATGGCCACAATACATGTTTAATGTGGAGGTTCTGGGTTCGATTACCGAAGATTGTTATTTATTCTTTGACGTCGTTACTATTTTATAAAATAGTAAGTAGGTCAAAGAAAGAAAATAGATTTTTTTTTTTTACTTTTCGCTGCAACCTGACAGTATTTTGTTTATTAAATACGTATTTCTGCAGGTACACAAAAGGTACGAAATCTACATATAGTGTACTTAGCTACATATATTGGTTAGCAGTACACCCGCGGTTCTGACATCAGGATGGCGGGTGTACCTACTTTTTAAAATATCATTGTACGGGTGGAGGTACACAGATTTTCAAGAGAGGTACACAGAAGGTACCAAATAACTGCAATAAATTTAGGCAATCTGAAAAATACACCCGCGATTCTGACATACATGAATAATCGTGTGAGCTAGTAAGAATTCGGCAACAGTGCCTTGCCAAAGTGCCGCCGTGTCTGTCTGTTTTCTCTAATAAAAATATTACGAGCAGAGGATATAACATGACATACATTGAATACACCAATTAACAATTAATCGGAGTTAATTCAATCTGTACCTTATTATGTTCGCGCTCAAGGTATCAAAATGGACGATGAATCAACAATGCAAATAACTAAACAAAATAAGTAATTTAATTATAATAATGGCACTACACAAAGGATAATTGACGCCGTATTGCTATTAAACCGGTTGAATGCTGAAATTATAGAATATAAATATATAATATTCGTCTCGCGTCGATCATCGCTGAGTTGGAAATCATAAATGTAGCAGTAATAAACAACCAAAACTATCATCTTTATTTTCGTCAATAATGCTACCTTTGAACCGCGCATAGTGTTACAGTCACTCATCGTTATCGATTGATACCAAAAAATAACTTGAAGTAGTGCTACCCTTCCACCCTACCTATTCTAACCCGTACAGTTTGAGCGTCCTGTCCATGCTCGTGGAGGCGATGTACTGCGCGTTCTTACCGAAGCGCACGCCCGTGGCGGACGCCGTGTGGTCGTTGAACACCTTCAGCTCCTGCCACTGTCGGCACAAGTACACCCTCACGTCCGTACCGGCGATTGCCAGGTATGTACCGCTCTGGTCGAAGCACAACTCCTTGATGGCATACCCTTCCTCAAGCTGGATAGTCTTGAAGTTCTTCAGTTTTCTCAAATCCCATAGCTTAACGCACGAGTCTTCAGCCGCCGTGGCAAGATAGTAACCGTTCTCAGAGAAGGAGATGGATGTGACTGGTCCCACATGGCCAGGGAAGTTGGCCACATTGCTCTGCTCCTTCAGATCCCAGATCTTAACTTGGGAGTTCTCCGTGCCGGTACCGAAGATAAGGCCGTCAGGATGGAACTGCGCGGTGGTGAGGCTGACGCCGGAGAAGTCGCTGACCTTGGTGAGCAGCGTGCCGGTGCGGATGTCGGAGAAGGCCCAGTGCTGGTCCGTGGACGTGGACAGCACGTAGTCGCCGGTCGGGTGCAGCGACAGGCCCGTCACGGGCCCGTCGTGCGAGCGCAGGATCACTGTCGTCTGAGATCTGCAAACAAGTGGTTATTTAATGATAGTGGTCTAAAGATATTAAGTAAAACCGGAACAGATAACACTTTTGCACATCAATTTAGTCTTCCAAACAACATTCTGTAATTGACTTTTCAAATTTTCAGGGGCACTTTTAACTGCTAGATTTAACTACAGTATACTCACGTGGGCACATTCCATACACGAATGGTATGATCCGGAGAAGCAGTGATGACGGTATCCTCATCCGGATGGTAGATGACGCGGGTGACCTTCTTGCTGTGACCCTTGAGGATGGCCACCACCTGCTCCGTGTCCTTGTTGAAGACCGTAGCGTTGCGGTCGTTGCCTCCTGTCAGCAGCTTGCTGTGGTCTGATGGGTTGATGTCCAGAGCCAGGATGCCGGGTACGCTGGCTGAGTGGAGACCCTGGGGGATAGAAATAGGTATTGTAGGAACAGATCCATACCACCAACTGAGACATGAATGTGATAGTAAATCAAAATTCATCACGACACGGAACACCGTCACCACCATCTTTATATAGATACTTTTTATTTAATAACAGGTTCTTAAAATAAAAAAAACAAGTTCGCCTCTGGCAGAACCAGACGTTTTATAAACTCATTGAAAGTAGAATCGGAGGATGTTCTGCTATCGAAGTCGGAATCGAGCACGTGGTTCCAGTTGTTTAGATTTTCACCGTCCAATATGAATGAATACTTCAATAGGTAGTCAGAAACGCAAAAATACTATACTTACGGGATGTGAAGCCAAGGTGAGGAAGGATCGTATCTGGTCCGGCGCGAGTAGTCCCTCGGGCACGGTGCGGCCGCGGCGCTTGCGCTCCTGCGTGAGCGCAGTGGCTCGCTCTTGCAGGCGCGACACCACCTCGCTCGACATGCCCACGGGGGCGGCGCCTCCGCCCGCTGCGCCGGCCTCCGCCTGTAGGACAAACACACTTCATTCCAAGAACAATAAAATGAAGAACCTTCTGTACCTGTGACATTTAACAGCACTGAAAACTGTATGGTCTGATCCTGATCCAAAAGTATCAGATGAAAGTGTAAACAAATGTATACATTTTCATCTTATTCTTATAATACTCTTTCATCACACTTACAAATTGAGTGCTTTTATTTGAATACTTAACCCGAAATTCTAATTTTAATATTGTTGGATAGAGTGGTGAGATATAAAGTTTAAATCAGGGATGGGCAAACTACGGCCCGCGGGCCAACTCCGGCCCGCAAAGGGTTTTTAATTCGGCCCGCCAACGTCTGTGCCAGTGCCAACGCCAGTATATTAGTCTGAAAAATTATGTTCTGGCGTTCGTGTACGTTTAGGGCCATTGAGAACTTTATTAACTAAACATAGCCACTTCAAATTACTGTAACTTAATACATTACACTGCTGACTTGCCTACTACGGGAAAAACTGCTGCAACAGCAGAGGATACAGTCCTACTTCCAATACACACAAATGTAGCTACTGCCTCTCAATATCTACAGCTCCACATTAAGAAACTCGAAGATTGGCTTAAAATTTGGAGAATGAGAGCAAACCAAAGCAAGTCCACGTATGTAACCTTTTCGCTCAGAAAAGATACCTGCCCACCAGCACTGGTTCTGAACAGTGAAGAGATTCCTTAAAATGACAACGCCAAATACCTGGACAGAAGGCTAACATGGCGAAAACACATATGGATTAAGAGAAAGCAGCTGGACGCAACGCTAAGAAACATGTACTGGTTAATAGGACAGCACTCGCAAATGAGGACACAAAATAAGCTAACAGTCTACAAAGCAATTCTCAAACCAATCAGTAGAGCAATTCTGTAAAAATCTCACGGTGGAAACTTAGGTGAAGTGAACTTGAAGTGATTCCACCTGATGCTTGAGATTGACACTGTTGACAACTCACTTTACCTAAGTTTTCACAGTGAGAGGGTTACAGAATAGCACTGCTGGACCTATGGTATCCAGCTTTGTGGTACAACCAGCCAAAGTATGAAATATTGAATATTGGAAAGGATTCAGTCTCAAAGATACTTAGAGTTATCTTTAACATACCTCAATATACAGGCTGTTTGGCGCATGGACCAACACAATTTTTGGGGGGTTGGGAGGGTCATTAGCGAGGTTTCATCCAAAGACCCCATGTCCTAAGTGTCATGGTTATTAAGATATGTTTTTTTTTTTGTTTTTTCCTAAAATTACCCGAAATCTCGCCTTTAAATCGTCATTACTTTTATATTAATGGTTGTAATTGCACGAAATAAATTTTATTGTATTCTGCAATTTATTTTTATTTTAAATAGATCATTATTTGATGCAATTGATCTGTAAAAAAATACTTATGTGCTTCCAAAGTCAATTTTGTTTTTAAATGTGTGAAAAATTGCAACTTCTTCAGTATAAAAAAATTTGAAAGTTCTTTGGATAAAACCTCGCTAATGAACCTCCCAGCCCTCAAATTGTGTCTGTCCATGCGCCAAACACCTTGTATAAGTAACAAAATAATATTAATATCAATTTAAGATTTTGAGTTTTGAGATTTTGCAATTTAAGAGATCGCGTAGCAATAGGAGACAGCGTCCCAACTCTTCTGGTCATCTGTAATGAGAAACATAACCGCGAAGTTATTACCAAGCTCCATATCCTAATAAAAAACCCAGAGAGATATCGGAAAAAGAAGTAGCTTATTGTTGTTGACGACAGATTGCTGTGAGGCAGAAACAAATTAAAAAAGGCCAAGTGCCTGTCGGACCACGCACAATGAAGGGTTCCGTAGTTGGGATTAATTTACCCCAAGAACAAACTTAACATTGGTGCCGATTCCCTTGTTCACAAACTAAACTAAATGTAAGTTCAGTGCATCATTTTATTTTATTTCATTAAGAAAAGGATAGAAGATATTTTTTTTTTTTAAATTATAGTTTAGTCCTGTCAAATTAATCAGCGCTTAACGTAAATTGACGTAATTTTAGGCCTGTGTTCACCAACATTTTAATCAACTGTTTAGATATTTAATCAGTTGTTTACTCAAAATTTCATAGGAAATTTGACATAAATCATCTGTTTAAATACCTAACCGGTGGTTTGACTGTTGGTGAACACAGGCCTTAGTCGGCAAGTTTTTAATCACGTCTAAACTTATACAGAGTAGTAACAGGGTATAATGTATAAATGTAGTATAATGTATATGTAAGGTACAATGTATGGGAGAACATGTTTTTCAACTGTAAATGTAGGTTGGTCGACTATTACTCGGTAACTCGTAAAGCTTACTTAGCAGTGATAGTTTTCCTTTTAACTTTTTTACGAGGGCTGCACTAAAAGTATCGGGAATGGAATATTTCCACTGTTCCTGTCATGTTATAATCTTTTAAATTGAAAACTCCTTGGTTTTAAAAATCGAATACCATTTATTTATTTAAAAAAAGATTCTCGGTCTTGTCACAAGGTTTTGTCAAACTTGTTTAGTCGTTGAGAAAATGGAATTGACTCGAGAAAATTCAAGAGCGATGATTTATTATGACTTTCGAAGTGGTTTAACACAAAAACAGCGTGTTGACCGGATGATTTCTGCATTTGGTGATGAAGCCCCATCCAAAACCACAATTTATCGCTGGTTTGCTGAATTTCAATGTGGACGTGTCAAGCTCAGTGATGATCCCCGTCAAGGTCGTCCAAAAACTGCAGTCACCCAAGAAAACGTTGATGCTGTGCGTAAGCTGATTGAGGAAGATCGACATGTGACATACCGCGAAATTCAGGCAACTTTAGACATTGGCATGAGTCAAATACAAATAATCTTGCATGAACAGTTAGGTGTAAAAAAGTTGTTTTCCCGATGGATACCGCATTCGCTCTGTGAAGAGCAAAAAGCGGCTCGCGTTACTTGGTGCGTCAGAACTCTCGAAAGATTCCACGCAGGATCCTCAAATGCTGTATACAACATCGTATCAGGTGACGAATCCTGTATGCGTACGAACCCGAAACAAAAAACCAGTTACGAGTTTGGGTGTTCGAAAATGAGTTAAAGCCAACAAAAATTGTTCGTTCACGGAGTGCTGCAAAAAAAATGGTGGCCACGTTTGTCTCCAAAACCGGCCATGTTACGACTATTCCTCTTGAGGGACAAAGAACGGTTAATGCAGAATGGTATGCTAGCATTTGTTTGCCACAGGTCGTTTCTGAACTCCGTAAAGAGAACTGCAACCGCCACATCATCCTCCATCACGACAATGCGAGTTCTCACACCGCGCACAGAACAAAAGAGTTTTTAGAGCAAGAAAACATAGAATTATTAGACCATCCGCCGTACAGCCCCGACCTAAGCCCTAATGATTTCTATACTTTCCCTAAAATAAAGAATAAATTGCGTGGACAGAGATTTTCATCACCTGAAGAAGCTGTGGACGTCTACGAAACGGCCATTTTGGAGACCCCAACTTCCGAATGGAATGGTTGCTTCAATGATTGGTTCCATCGTATGGAAAAATGTGTCAAATTTCGCGGAGAATACTTCGAAAAGCAATAAATACATTTTTAAATAGTAATGTTGTGTCTCTTCCTTGATTCCCGAAATTTTCAGTGCCGCCCTCGTATATATAATACTGCTGTGAATTTTTCACGTATCCAAATATAACCATTTAGTTGGCGGGGGGGGGGGGACACTTGACTCTAACAAAAGTTAGCACTTTAAAGCTTAATATTACGCAAACAGATCCCTGAATCGAAAAATGGTTTTCACAAACCCGCAATATTTTTGAACGGCCTATCCAATTTTAACCCACACTATGGGATAGACGAGAAGACAAAATATCATCCCACTTTACGTGTACGGGAGGTACCCAAAATAAATTTTAATTTTTTTTACCACTTTGTCGGCGTGATCAATATGTATACCCATACCAAATTACAGTTTTCTAGTAATATGAGTCTCTGAGCTAAGCCGCGGACAGACAGACAAACGGACATGGCGAAACTATAAAAAAAGCCTTTGTACATTTTTTCATCAGGTATTTTTGAAACAGTTAGTTGTTGTTGTTCCTAGGACACCCTACTCGTGCATAGGGCGCGCCTTCACTAGATGTCGCCTCTTCCCCCATCATAGACCGTCTCCTGTATTGTGGATTACTGATAATCCTATTAAAAAATAAAGTTTGCTACGTATGACGTACGTACCTGGTGCGTCGGCTGTGGTGCGACGATGCCGGCTTGTGGCTTGAGCGTGGCGAGGGCCTCTCTGGCGGCCGTTACCTCTTTAGTGAGACGAGCGATCACACGACACGCAGCGTCGTGTTGGTAGAGAGCGTGACTTAGTTCCTGTAGGACGATAGTGGAATTTAGATTTTATTTACCTCTTAAAAAAGGCATCATCATTCAAAATTATAAATAAACAATAGTGCCGATTCCCTTGTTCACAAACTAAACTAAATTTAAGTTTAATGCATCTTTTTCTTTCAATTTCATTAAGAAAAGGATAGAAGATAAATTTTAGTTTAGTCCTGTCAAATTAATCAGCGCTTGACGTATTTTGACGTAATTTTAGTTGGCAAGTTTTTAATCACGTCTTAACTTGTATGGAGTAGTGACAGGCGCTGATTTTAGTTTAGTTTGTGAACAAGGGAATCGGCACCAATGTCTGTCAAGTGAGTGAAAAAACTAGTGTTCGACAGAAACACGATTTTCAGTCGAAGCCGTAACCGAATCTTCGGCTCCTCTACTAGTTTCGGCCGAAACCGAAACTTATGAAGTTAGGAAAACGTTAGTTACTGACATTATTTTCAGAAAATAATGGTGCCGATTCCCTTGTTCACAAACTAAACTAAATTTAAGTTCAGTGCATCTTTTTCTTTCTATTTAATTAAAAAAAGGACAGAAGATAAATTTTAGTTTAGTCCTGTCAAATTAATCAGCGCCTGTCACTACTCCATACAAGTTTAGACGTGATTAAAAACTTGCCGACTAAAATTACGTCAATTTACGTCAAGCACTGAACGATTTGACAGGACTAAACTAAAATTTATCTTCTGTCCTTTTCTTAATGAAATAGAAAGAAAAAGATGCACTGAACTTAAATTTAGTTTAGTTTGTGAACAAGGGAATCGGCACCAATATCAATTTAACAAACTTTTCAACTTCTTTTATCCAAAAAAATACATATTTTTGCCAGATTTTGAGTGAAAAACTGACAAAATATCAAAATGATGATTGAAAAATAAGCCCTAACTTAATTAGGGCCTTAGCAGGTATGCTACTGTTAGTTTTAGTGATTTAGTCATTTTTCAGATGCTCAATTCTACTTTAAACACCGCATAATTTTAGCATCAACAATCAGTGACTTAATCACTTTTCGGAAGCTAGCGACAATGCTTAATCTCGCCGCCAAATAGCAGTGAAAAGTGTGATTTTGCAATCGTAACGTAGAGTCTCTACGATGCTGTTGCCCTTAGAGCTTGTATGAATCTTCCAGAAAGCGAATAAATCCTTACCTGCTGATACTAAAACCAGCATGTCTGCTAAGAACCCAAATGACTTCTATTTATAAGTAAACACTTATGGGTTATGTACAAAAAAAAGGGTGCAAATGAAACAGATACTACATACAGGCAGCGTAGACTTAGTAATGGTGTCCTTAATAAGTCTATGCTGTCTGTATATTTGTATTCTATCAAAACCGACAGCTCATGGACTAGCGGGGCCGAAGCCTGTTTTTTCGGTCGAAACTAGCCAAAACCGAAACCAGATCCAACCGCAGATCTGGTTTCGGTTTTGGCTAGTTTCAGTAGTTAGACACTACAAAAAACTAACTAGTACTGCTAGAATTTAAAAACTAAGAAAAAGATGAGTAAGCTTTTCTTGTCTTTCATAGCCTACACATCTGCAAGCTACACTATTCCCAAACACACCAACTGCAACTCCTACTACACCAGTTTAGAAACAAGCAGTAAGCTAGCAAGTAACCTGTCGAGCAGTCTGCAGCTGCTGGCGCTGTGTGAAGGCATGCAGCATGAGAGCGTCCCACTCATCCTGCATGCTCTTCAGAGTAGCCGGGATGGATGTAGCACTCGGTGGCTTTGGCTTCACTATCGGTGGAGCTGTGGGACAGAGCGATGTAAACAACTATTACAGGTTAAGTTATAGAAACAAATCTAAATGAAATAAATAAAACTAACATAAGCTTTAGATGAAAAGCAAACATCACAGGCAGGTTTGAATATGAGTTTTATTTATCTAATTTAGAATCAAGCTCAAACTAGGAATTATTGGACTATGTGGGCCATAGTTCTTTTTATTTTTTATCTTAGTTTGTTTTAATGATGGTCTGGCAGTTTGAGCACTTTATGTGGCCTACCCAAATGTCTGTTCTTTGGTATTGTTCTCCGAATCATTGAGGTCCTTAAGTTCTGAGAAAAGCTGCACGATTACTGACAAATGCATGCACTGACTGGACAGGTCTATTCAATCTGTATGGTTCTTTCATCAAATGGCCATTTCAGACACCAATCTACATGGTCTTGATATGGCCTGACCAAGATTATCTCTGGACTTTAAAAGAGACTGACCTCAGAGTTTGTTTCGGCCTTTCATCTAAGAGTAGTTAGGTAGGAAACGGTGGGCATTTCCTCTAGTTTAAAAAACTTAATCATTTATCATTGTTTATCACAAGATGCTCCTACTTAGCATTAATTTGATTAAAGTAGTAAATGTATTATTAATTTCATATTTAGACTGTTCACAACAACAGTAACTGGTTAGGGGAAGATCACAGCTGTTGCAAAGGGAGAGCCTGAACTTACAGCATAAGCAATTTTCTGCTGTTACACTAAGTTATTCACTAGCCTAACTGATATTTTAGTGCTTATTGAATCCCTCGTTTATTGTCAGAAAGTTATAAGTCACTTTTATGTGTGTAATACTCACTTTTTATCTCAATGAGATCCTCAACTCTCAACTCCTTGCCATTGATAGGGTCCACTCCATTCTCTATGATATATTTCTCGATAACGCGTTTCTCAAACACGGCACCCGACGAGGGGGACACCACAGGCAACTCGGGGACCTCATTAGATACTACAATCACAAAGTTAGGTTATAAACACAAAATTTTTGAGTATATTTCGTACATATCACGAAGCTAGGTTTGAAACTACCAAGTTATTAATAAACTGGCACAAACAGACAGTTTCTAACACAAATTATCGTAAAACCAATGTTCGGATTGGTTTCGCCCACCGGTAGACAGGATACGCGCCTTTTTAAAATGTAAGATTCCAGAATAACTTGTGATGTTATAATGGATTAAACACTCACTTGCACAATACAGAGCCATTATAAAAAGATATTTCAGCCAATATTCCCAGAAAACTCATGAAAATCGGCAGCCAAACAAAATGTTAGCAGTTAGCACAGACAACTAAGAAAATCCATAGAGTATACTGCCCATATTATTATTATACTCTTTGATACTGCCTTAGGTGCCAATCGGTGCCATAGACTTCGTTACATTACGTTACCCTTGACATTTTCCGTAGACAGAGAAAACTATAGGCTACTGCTCCGCGTGTCGCTATAAGGGACAGAAAATCAAGGTACAGACACTAGCACATCAAGCTACTACAATCTGTCAAATTTCTTTAATAGATTTTCAACTTTATCTCTACAGTGTAAGGTTCAAAGTTGAATGCGAAAATTTGACAGTTTCGGGTAGCTTGACCTACTGGCGCATAGACTTAGAAAACTATAGACCACTGCTTGGCGTGTCGCTGTAAGGGACAGAAAATCAAGGTACTTGAAACTTTAGGGTTACCCACTTTAAAGTGATTTTACCCCGAATGTTCTTCAATGTTCAGATGTTTTTCAATCTCTATTATCTACTTTGTACAAACGCACAGGGTTTATAAATAGAAACAAAACATCTATACCCAAAGTCAGAAATTCAGATCATTTATGTAAACAAAAGGGATAACATATCAAAAAAAATATCTTCGTAATGGTTATTCATATAAAATGGCGAAAAAAAAGGTGCCATTTTCTTTTAAGTACTGATTTGAAGAAATAATAACTATAAAATAATCATACCGTATTATTTTTATAATTTTTTTAACAAAGTTATTAAAAAAGGAGATTTTCTGGTATAAAATAATTTATGGTACTTGTAACAATGCAGGAGATCCAAATATTTTAAAAAATTTTACATCTTCAACAACACTTTACAACTCTCATTCATAGATTCATATCGTAAGTAGCATATCTTGCCATATTTTGGGTGAAAACTGTTTTGAGTGGAAATCGATTTTGGGAGGCCTACGTCTTGCAGTGGACTTAAAAGGGCTGATTATGGTGCTGATTCCCTTGTTCACAAACTAAACTAAATTTAAGTTCAGTGCATCTTTTTCTTTCTATTTCATTAAGAAAAGGACAGAAGATAAATTTTAGTTTACTCCTGTCAAATTAATCAGCTCTTGACTGTAATTGACGTAATTCTAGTCGGCTAGTTTTTAATCACGTCTAAACTTGTATGGAGTAGTGACAGGCGCGCATAATGCCATGTCTCCGACAAACTACACAAAACATTGTTTGGCAACGGTATTTTGTTTGCATAGTTCTAAATATTATTTCATTTTAATTTTATAGATTTTTTTTTTTTTTTTTTTTTTTTTTTTATTATTCAAAAAAATCTTTTTACATACATTTGTTGAGGTTTAAACATACCACACAAACCATCGCGGGTTTAACAGCGGTATGGCCAGACACGGCAACTCGGTGCCACTAAATATTAATTGTAAATTAATTAACAAGTAGGTAGGTAGGTTGGTACGGTGGCCAGCACATCAGGCCACACGAAACCGTCTAATCTCGCCAAACGACTTCAAACCTTAAACTGATGGTGGTTAAGATCAAAATCGAATGAGAAAACTCGACCGTCTGCGCTAACCTGATGCGCTGGAGACCGTACAATTTATATTTTTATTTTTGTGATAGACACTATCTAGATCACACTGCAATCTAGAAAGTATCTTTTTAATGCCTTTGAGCAGTTCTTCGTATTTATTACATTGCGGATTTCCGTAGGTAAATCATTCATAAACGATGGTAGCAAGCATTCCCACGTCCGCGCACCATAAACATTATTAGATTTAGGTTCGATAAATGTGGGTAAGTAGGTTAAACAACGCAACGACTTTAGCTTTTTAAAGAAAAAAGATAAAATGCTTTGCACTACCGTCCTGTCATTTTGGCAGTGACATTTCTTGACATTACTTTGTTTACATAAATTATCTGAATTAGAGACTTTGGGTATAAGTCGAAATAGTTTATTAGGATAGGAGTTCTTTCACCTGCGGGAAAATGAACATTTAAAGAAAACCTGAGATACAGCATAAAAAAATCTTTTTATCTCCACTTTCATCCATAATTTTCGTGATTCTGGTTTGGCGGGAAATCTGAAAGTTTTTAACACTTTAATACCTACTACAAATACAATATTTTAAACTATAAATACTAACTAAAAGGTAAAGATGTAATATTACGTCCAGTGAAAAGTGGAACAAATTTGCTGCCAGCGCTATACATACACTCTAATATATCATTCATCTGAAATGATTGATGAAGGTAATTTATTTTATCGGCGTACAGTTTTCCCCTGAAATGGGGAAGTATCCGAGTAAAAAGTAGGCAGCACTGAGCTTGGAGGTTATGTGAAGAATAATAAATAATGAAAAAATAATTCAGCTCTCATTTTATCTTGAAACAGCTGTATATTTATTTTAAGAGTTTAAAAACCATATTAGTTGAAAACTTTTTCTGTCTTTCACCGAATAAACTAAAATATTTAGCTACTTACGAATGAAAGGACAATCCGGAAATTTTCTTCTCACTATCGCTTTTGCAACCAAAAACACTGCACCTTACCATTTTGCAGCAATAGCTTAAGTCAATCCTCAACAAAAAACACAAAATAGTTAGTATTTTTCGAAATAATAAATTAAATAATTTAAAATTTCGTCGCAACAACTTTTCGAACGCGTATACAACGTCAAACTTTGTTTAGCAATTGAAGTGCTGTCCTTGAAAAACGCGACACGCGATAAGGGACAGAAAATGTTAGGCTCTGTCTCTTTTCTTTACAAGCATCTTGTATATATTTTTCTTTTTCTTGTGTAAGTGAGATAGAAGATGACCAGCGGTCTATAGTTTTCTCTATCTACGTGCTGGCGTTTGTACCTGAAACTTTAGGGTTACCCGCTTCAAAGTGATTTTACCCCGAATGTTCAGATGTTTTTCAATGAGGAGCTCGTGGCTAAGTAATAACAGCCGCACGGGTCGATCCGTCAGGTTAAGCTACGCTTGCCGGGGTTGGTCAGTGGATGGGTGACCCTCTTTACAAACCGAGACTCCTCCGTGCCTCGGAAAGCACGTTAAGCCGTTAGTCCCGGCTGTCATTCGTGGATCTTTGACAGTCGTTAAGGGTCGTCAGAAGCCCAAAAAGTCTGACAACCAGTCTTACCAAGGGGTATCGTGTTACCCAGTTACTGGGTTGTGGAGGTCAGATAGGCAGTCGCTCCATGTAAAATACTGTTATTCAGCTGCATCCGGTTAGACTGGAAGCCGACCCCAACATAGTTGGGAAAAGGCTAGGCAGATTTGTTCAGATGTTTTTCAATCTCTATTATCTACATTGTACAAACGCACAGGGTTTATAAATAATAAATAATAATAAAGATTTATTGCTCAAATAGGACTAGATTACATGGCAAGGTAACATATAAAGCACAAGCATAAAGTTTCTAAAAATCTAGTTAGTGGGTGGCGTACTGTCTACCTAGATAGGTTACAAAATAACCTGTGTTTAGGAGAAACAGTTCCGATCCCCGTCATAAATGGTTGACTTATAATAGCACCGTGTTATAAGATTATATGTACGAGTATAAAGTAACCATTGCAGCAAAGCTCGAACAAACAACAATAAAAAAAAAAACTAAAACTTTAAATCTAAAAATTGCAATTTCGGTAAACACAAAAACAAAAAAAAAATGTTCAGTGTGTTGGTCTGGTGAGTAATTTGTTAGTGTGGTGAGTGATTCGTTAACTTACGTAGTGTGGAATGCATGTATGTGATTGAGTGATCACTTCTTTAGTAATTCTTCGGTTTGGTCGTAGTTTAGGTTTAGAAAGAAAGAGCGAACAGTCTTTTTGCATTTAAAATTCGATAAACCGTAAATCAAAATTTTTGCGTTAAGTTTATTGTAGAGAGATGGGCCAAGGTAGAGGGCAAACTTTTTTATAAAAGCTGTGTGTGCTGGTGGTATTGAGCAGATTAGGTCTTTGCGGCGTTTGGAGATTATTTTGAAAGGTGTTCGTCGGTGTTGCAGAAGGATTATATGTAAAATAAATTGTTGCCTTACATTAAGTACCCTACATGATTGATAGAGTTCGATAGTTGGAGAGAGTATCGGTCTGAACGTAGCCACTTTTAGAATAGCTCTGTGTGCGACCTCCAGAGGCTTAAGTATGGTCTTTGCAGCACGCCCCAGCATGAGATACAATATATTAGGATGGATTGACAAAGAGCAAAGTAAACGTTTCGGATGATTAACGGGTTGGCTACATAGCGCAGGGTTTTAAAAACGTAAATTAACTTTCGTATGCGACCAGAAAGAGTGTTAATATGGGATTTGAAATTAAGGTTTTTGTCCAGAACTATACCAAGATATTTAACCTGCTTTACTGAGTTTAAGGTAGGACATTGACAATTAAGTTGGGTTTGAGTGGGACAAGAATGAGCTTTTATCGAGATTGAGGTTTTTGGCTGGGAAGTATTGGTTATAGAAAAAGTAATGAAGTTAGTTTTGTCGGCATTGAGAGGAAGAGTATGAGAGGAAAGCCACTTCAAGGCAGAATTAAAGCCGTCTTGTGCAGTACCTTGAAGTTCCGACCATAAGTTTGCGTTGAATGTGATGGCAGTATCGTCTGCAAATGAAACTATTGTGGCATTTGGAATTTGGAGATTGCAGAGGTCATTAATGAACACAAGAAAGAGTGTGGGCCCCAAAATGCTACCCTGGGGTACGCCATATTGAATGGGTAGTTCATCACTCTTGTAATTCTCTATATTGACCAATTGTGAGCGATCAGTAAGATAACTCTTGAAGAGATCAAGTGAAGACCCTCTGACACCTAAAACTTTCAAGCTTGATTAGAAGAATGGAGACGGGAACGGTGTCGAATGCTTTCGCAAGATCTAGAAATATGGTAAGAACCTTATTTTTAGTATTTAAGTTATGTACTATATTGTTAACTAACATATGGGCAGCATCACAAGTGGATTTGTTCCTGCGAAAGCCAAACTGCTGAGGTGATAGCAGTTTGAAGTGTTCGAGGTAGTGGACTAATCTCTTGTTTAAGAGGCGTTCAAGTACCTTAGACAGCGCGCTAAGAACAGCTATTGGGCGATAGTTGTTTGGAAAAGTTCCGTCACCACCCTTGAAGATAGGATGAATAATTATTGATCTTTTAAACGAAGAGGGGAAGATAGCTGTTTGAAAGCACAGATTGAAAATGTGGCATAGAATAGGTGCAAGGTTCCGTGCGTATCTTTTTAGGAAGGTTTGAGATATGCAATCCCAACCAGCAGCAGCATTAACCCTAAGCTGGTTAATCGTTCTTAAAACTTCGTCAGGATAATAGGAAATAGAAATAAAACATCTAAGTCAAAATAATTTATTCATAGAAGGAGTTCTTTCACCTGCGGGAAAAGAACATTTAAAGAAAACCTGAGATACAGCATAAAAAAATCTTTTTATCTCCACTTTCATCCATAATTTTCGTGATTCTGGTTTGGCGGGAAATCTGAAAGTTTTTAACACTTTAATACCTACTACAAATACAATATTTTAAACTATAAATAGATACTAAAAGGTTAAGATGTAATATTACGTTCAGTGAAAAGTGGAACAAATTTGCTGCCAGCGCTATACATACACTCTAATAAAGCATTCATCTGAAATGACTGATGACGGTAATTTATTTTATTGGCGTACTATTTTCCACTGAAATGGGGAAGTATCCGAGTAAAAAGTAGGCAGCACTGAGCTTGGAGGTTATGTAAAGAATAATAAATAATAAAAACATAAGTCAGCACTCATTTTATCTTGAAACAGCTGTATATTTATTTTAAGAGTTTAAAAACCATATTAGTTGAAAACTTCCACTGTCTTTCACCGAATAAACTAAAATATTTAGCTACTTACGAATGAAAGGACAATCCGGCAATTTTCTTCTCACTATCGCTTTTGCAACCAATAACACTGCACCTTACCATTTTGCAGCAATAGCTAAAGTCAACCCTCAACAAAAAAACACAAAACAGTTAGTATGTTTCGAAATAACAAATTAAATAATTTGTAATTTCGTCGCAACCACTTTCGAACGCGTATCAAACGTCAAACTTTGTTTAGCAAAAGAAGTGCTGTCCTTGAAAATCGTGACACGCGATAAGGGACAGAAAATTTTAGGTCCTGTCTCTTTTCTTTACAAGCATCTTGTATATATATATTTTTTTTTTCTTGTGAAGTAAGATAGAAGATGACCAGCAGTCTATAGTTTTCTCTGTCTACGTTATTTTCATAAAAAGAGCTGCGAAAAAAAATCAACCATGTATGCAAGACCCATAAGGGGTACCGTATTACCCTATATACTGGGTTGTCATAAGCAGTCACTCTACGATGTAAAATATAAAATATTGGTATTCAGCTGCATCCCGTTAGACTGGAAGCAGACCCCAAAATAGTTGGGAAAATGCTAGTCAGATGATGATGTATGCAAAATGACCGTTTAAAAATACCATAATAAAGGACAGAGAATGCTACGGGCACATTTTTATTTTTGTTTTGCCTTTTTGCATTCCCCGGATCCACACGTTGTTCCCAAAGTTAGGCGATTCACTGTCGCTAGCGATTTCGAAATCTCACGTCCACAAGGCTACGTATCAAGCTATACTATTATATTTCCAGTATAAGCTGATCTCGCATTGTATATTAATTCCGTATAATGCGTAGACCGAGAAAACTATAGACCACTGCTTGGCGTGTCGCTGAAAGGGACAGAAAATCAAGGTACTTGAAACTTTAGGGTTACCCACTTCAAAGTGATTTTACCCCGAATGTTCAGATGTTTTTCAATCTCTATTATCTACTTTGTACAAACGCACAGGGTTTATAAATAGAAACAAAACATCTATACCCAAAGTCTGAAATTCAGATCGTTTATGTAAACAAAAGGGATAACATATCAAAAAAAATATCTTCGTAATGGTTATTCATATAAAATGGCGAACAAAAAGGTGCCATTTTCTTTTAAGTACTGATTTTAAGAAATAATAACTGTAAAATAATCATACCGTAACTTTTTTTTATAAATTTTCGGTTTTAAAAACAAGGTTATTATAAAAAGTAGATTTTCTGGTATAAAATATTTTATGGTACTGGTAACAATGCAGGCCATCCAAACATTTTCAAATTTTTTACATCTTCAACAACACTAATATTACAACTCTCATTCATAGATCGCTTTTGCAACCAAAAACACTACACCTTACCATTTTGCAGCAATAGCTAAAGTCAATCCTCAACAAAAAACACAAAATAGTTAGTATTTTTCGAAATAACAAAATAAATAATTTAAAATTTCGTCGCAACCACTTTTCGAACGCGTATCAAACGTCAAACTTTGTTTAACAACTGAAGTGCTGTCCTTGAAAAACGCGACACGCGATAAGGGACAGAAAATGTTAGGCTCTGTCTCTTTTCTTTACAAGCATCTTGTATATATTTTTCTTTTTCTTGTGTAAGTGAGATAGAAGATGACCAGCGGTCTCTTGTTTTCTCTGTCTACGGTATAATGAGAGGTTAGCTTATACTGGAAATGTTTAGCTTAATATGTAGCCGTATGTCCATGCATAGATTTTGACATCCCTGGCGACAAATTGGTTGTCATAGCCAGCGAGTCGCCGGTGTGTGTATTTATTTACATTAGGCCTTAGGCGAATAGCCATAAGATAGCCATAGAGGAAAGTACGGTGGCCAGCACATCAAGTTACCAGAAACTGTAAGATTTTAAATTTTTTGGTAATTCATAATTACCATGTTATTTACTTTTGTGATTTCTTAGATTATTTTGGCCTCTATAGTACAAAAAAAAAAAATTGTAAACTAGACTTGGCATACTCATAACTAGGACAGGTACATTGTTTTATTACAGAGTTCTGGTGCCTGCCTTTCGGCTTCATCATCATTCAGTTTGATAGTACCTACCATTTTGATCAGAATCATTTATTTAAATTAGCGTCGTCATAGTCGCTTAACTTATAGGCTATCTTAATCGAGATATCGCCACCGGTGAAATACTTATCATTCAGAAGTTCCGGTGGCCATCTGTGGTCTTCTTCATCAGTTCCACTTCACCAAATGATACTTTCTGATTGCAAATGCTTGACTTGTTGATGAAAAGACAAAAATCGCTATTATGTATGCCTATAAAATTTGAGGAGTTCCCTCAATTCCTCATGGATCCCATCATCAGAATGTGAGTTTAATAAAAATGGGACCAATCTGGAAGTAAGGGCGAATTTCACCAGGGAAACTGAACGCGATCAGCGCATAAACACAGTATAAATATGGACAGTATAGAAACTAGGCCTATTTGTAGAAATAAATAATTACCTGCACTCCATTGGAGCGTTAGGGTTGGCAATCTTAATATTTATTTTGTAAAATTGAAAACTGTTTTATTGGAACGAAGTTCTTTTAAGCGGCTTGCTACAGGAATTGACAGGTAGAAATCGTCGCGCGAAAAAGCGTTCCTACATGTTAAGCGACACCGCCCACCATGCGACTTTCTTTGACCAAAATATAAAAGTAGCGGCTGCGAAAACATATTTTTCATCATGTCGTTTTCATGGTTTTCGGGGGTGCTAAAGCCGATAGTGAGGTGAAAGTGTAAATCCAATTTGTCTTTAACACCCGCGAAAACCATGAAAACGACACCCATGACGAAAAATTTGAAAATTTTCGCAGCCGCCATCTTGGATTTACATTTAAATGTTACTGATGCCGATTCTCTTGTACTAAACTAACTATCACTAAAATTCGATGTCCATTTCAACCACGCGGCCAACTCATAAAAGGGCTATGCCCAATTTTGGTGCCTTTTTGTTTTTGATGGCACACTAACTCCACCTTGTTAGATGTGTAGAGTACTTCCATTGAAACAATAGTTACTATGGCAGTTCAGCTCTAAAGTACATCCGTCTCGAGTTATGCACCCTAATCTATGTCGCGTATTTAATTAGGAAAACTGAAAATATGAGTTACCTTTAAAGGTCCTATACTATTTATTTCATAGTACAAATTCTATTGGACTCAAGGTGCATCATATTGGCGTAAGTGACAGTGTGACATCAAGTTACACTTCACCGTAACAATGTCATGAGTATTTTATTAACAAAACTGAAAATATAAGTGCTTCTTATGCCCTTATCTGGTCTATTTTATAGTTTGAACACTATCTGGACTCAAGTTACGTTACATTTGCGTAGGTGGCATAGTGTGACATCAAGTCACACTTCACTACAGCAATGTTAAGACTATTTTATCAATAAAAATGAAAATATGATTTCTTTTACGGTCTTTTTTATTTCATAGTGTAAAACTATGTGGACTAATGTTGCAACATGTGGGCGTAAGTGGCATAAGAAGAAGAAGAAAAAAGAAGAGCCAAGTCAAGTTTAGATAAATCAGTAAAATTGATGAAATATACGTGCGAACTACGAAAGCCGAATGATCGGTATGAAGATTGCAGCGAACAAGAATGCACCAACGCTGGTAAAACACATAATTCAGCAATTTTATTGGCTATTCTAATAATGCCCTAGAACTAAACAAAGGAGCTTCCCGAAAAAGAAAAGCCGTAAATAACAAAAATAGCTATTCTTCGAAAAATAAGCTAAGACAAGGATAAGGACGCAGCTGCGACTAACAGCGTATGGACAGACGGAAATAAAAGCTAAAGCTAATTGTTGCACAGTTTATCACACACCATGCACTCAAAAAAATTTGATTATACTTTCAAAACTCTTAGAAAAGTTATTCAGATTTTTTTAATACAGATACCAAGACGGTAAGGAGCAATCACACAATCAGTTTTGCAAATAAAGTACTCGTAACATTTCTAATAGTGAAATGTGACTTGTTGTCACATCACACTATGCTACTTACGCCAAAATGATGCAACATGAGTTCAAATAGTGTTTACACCATTGATGTATTAAAAACGTAGATACGGGACTTAGTAACAGCGCCTGGTCCTATCAAACTGAGAGATGGCCCCTATTTGGCACTCAGTCGCGCACGGAATATCGTTGATCAAACAGCTCCATAATTAATTTTTTTTTGTTTGATAAATATGTATCAAAATTACTTCTTGTGCAGCTAAACAGTGTTTTAATAATACAAGAAAGAAAAATAAGACACACGGGATTACTTACCACTCGTAAGTACAGACGCCAGCACATCAAGCTACTACAATCTGTCAAATTTATTTAATCGATTTTCAACTTTATCACTACATTATAAGGTTTAAGGTTGATTGCGAAAATTTTACAGTTTCGGGTAGCTTGACCTGCTGGTGTCTGTACAGCGAAAAATGCTAACTTGTTGAAAGTTATAATAATATTCAATGGTTGCTTCGCCATGTTTGTTCTGCCACATGCAATGTCATTCATAATCGTAAACATTCGGCAGCTAACGCGATTTCGCTCGCACGACAGCGACGTCTCATAACTCTGTTCTTTCTATCGGTAACTGTAGGTTTGAGAATGTGATCACACTGATCACAGATGTGTGAGTTTTGGTGCATGTAGTTGTGCGCCGAGCCCAGGGCCTCAAGTCTGCTATTACAATAGTGTCAGAATGGTCTCGCCATTGTGAGTATTTGACAGTGTTTGTATGGCAAATCTGTCAAAAACTCACAATGAAGAGACCATTCTGACACTATTGTAAAGATAAAGATGAAGATAAATTTATTTGTTCAAACATGTGTAACATGATACATGAATATGCACATAAAGATGGAAAATATTAAGTAAGACCAACATGTTATGCCTCACTTGGCGTACAAAATGTTTATATGATATTAATTAAATTGGCAAATAAAAATTAATTATTAATGCCAGTTTCACACATAAAATTAGAGTTGGTGCAAAATATGGTCTATAATTCAATATACAATCAGAGTCAGTACAAAAAGTAGTCAATATTAATTACAGACAAAATATGTCAATATATTAATCAAAATAAATCAACAATAACATTCAAAATTTATCATTTAAAAAGTCAACAATGTTATAGTAACACTTATCAGTAAGCAGCTTTTTAAGTGTTTTCTTAAATAAATTAAAATTCAATTGCTTAATGTCATTCGGAATTTTATTGTATATTAATGCATGGGGCCATGCATACTACACTTTTACTTAGAAGTGCTGTTTTAGCCGGGTGTGATTGCACCCAAAGTCGATACTTCTCCCGTCTATTTCTATTAGAATTATTTGATAACAGACTTGAGGCCCTGGTTTACTGATTGCGATGTTAGCGCGTAACATATCTTCCTCCTTTTAATATACCAATGGTTTACACTATGAAATAAAGAAGACGTTAAAGAAATCATGTTTTCATTTTTATTGATAAAATAGTTGTAATATTGCTGTAGTGAAGTGTGACTTGATGTCACACTATGTCACCTACGTAAACGTGACGTAATTTGAGTCCAGATAGTGTTTAAACTATAAAATAGACCAGATAAGGGCATAAGAAGCACTAATATTTTCAGTTTTGTTAATAAAATACTCATGACATTGTTACGTTAGAGTCGATTTTAGTTGGCCAAACGAGGTTACGTTACCTGTCGATTAGTACTTTAACTAAGCTTGAACCTATTTTTAATAACGAAATAAACGCCATTGTATTTTAGGCATATTGCCGTCCGAGCGGCCAACTAAAATCGACTCGTAACAAATTATTGAACATATTTTCTAGTAATTTTTCTTGTTTATTGGCTGCAACAAATTAGCAACTAATTGTCCATACACATAAGCCTCCATTTATTTGATATTTATGGTGAGATACCTACCTACCTATAACCTGGAAACTAAATATAGCATAACTTTTTGTATATTTACGTTTTGGTGTTTTTTATTTTTGCAACAATTACAACAAATTAAGACCTTTCTTTTGATGCATCACTTGCCTCTCTGCGTTATATAGTTTGTGTAATCACAGGCGATGACTACGGCAAGTGGCGGTTCTAGCGGCCAACTATTTTTGGTCAAGGTGTATTAATTTTTTTTGCAACAAATTCATGAAAAGAGGGGTGTATAGTAACAAATTACCACTCTAATTCCAGGCAAAGTTTCATCAAATTTTATGAGTTGGCCGCGTGGTTGAAATAGACATAAAATTCATTTCTTTCGTTATAAGAAGAAAAAAAAAGTTCTACTACTGCCAATGATCTTTTAAGGGACTAGATCAGTAATGTACGGCACCAACGCATTACTACGTCGTATATGTCCACAGGCATATCTCACTTCAGTTGTCAATTTGACGTCAAGTGAACGATAGCTTAAGGATAAAAAATGTCAAAATGGTGAAATGTGCGGTTAAAATTTGCATGTCATGGTCTGAAAAGATTAATAAAGCAAGTGGTATTTACATTTCACAAAAAAGTTTGCTAAATTTCCTTCAGATTATCCAAAAAAAAACAATAAAAAACGAATTACATTTCAAAAAAAAAAATTGCCACCAGGGTTACCAGTAAAAACGATTTTGATTTTGCCAGACTGTTGGGAGTTTAGTGAATGACGAATGTATGTTCCTGTAAGTCTAAATTATTAATATAGTCTGTTTGGTTTAAACATACTGTGCAGTACCCAAACACTTACTAAATAGAAAAATAACACCTTCACGTGTATTTCGAAGGTTTTAACTTAATAAATAACCACTTCTTACAATTTATTTTTATTTTTATTAGCAATGAATAACCTTAGACGTAAAGTGAGGTTATATTTTTAAATGAAAAATTCTAGATTATTTGTGATCACATTGTGTTAAATAGTGTTGTGCACTGACTGGACAGGTTCACTCAATCTGTGTGGTTCTTTCATCAAAAGCCCATTTCAGACACCAATCTTCATGGTCTTAGCATGATCTGACCAAGATTATGTCTGGACTTTAAAAGAGACTGTGACCGCTGAGTTTGTTTCGGCTTTTCTTCTCGGAGTAGTCAGATAGAAAACGCCGACCTTATCTAGTTTTAAAAATATGATTGACGTGTAAAAGTGTTTGTACAAACTTACTACAAACTACTACTACACCTTTGGGATGGCTCAGCAAAGTACCAACTGGCTGCGCTTGACTCGGTGGAACGCAGAGCTAAGAGGCCCATTGGCGACGTAAAACTGGTGGATGCCAAGCTTAAGCTTGGCTCATCGCCGCAAGGATGCCTGCTTGTCGGTCTTCTACAGATTGTACTTCGGAGAGTGTGCCCATGAACTCCACGACCCCATTCCACCGGCCCCCTTCTACCATCGGACATCTAGACGCACTGCAAGTTACCACCCCTACCTAGTTGATATTCCACCAACTCGCACTAAGCGTTTTCAAACGTCTTTTATAATGCGCACAGCAAAGAAGTGGAACTCTCTGCCTGCGTCTGTGTTTCCGAACGCATACAGCCCTAATCTATTCAAAGTGAGAGTGAACAGGCTTCTTCTGGGTAAGCTCACTCCATCGTAGACTTTGTCATCCAGACCTAGACTAAAGTCAAGAGCAAAGTCATAGTAGAATTTAAAAAAAACTACTTACAGAAATAAAATCATTTATCATTTGCGGCTCCGCCCGCGTAGATGTTGGTTATCGCGTAAAAGGTAACCTACATATGTCCTTCTCCATCCCAGGCTATATCTCTGCCAAATTTCATGACGATCGGTTCAGCGGTTTAAGCGTGAAAACGTAACATACAGACAGACAGAGTTTCTTTCACATTTATAATATTAGTATGGATAAATGAATGACATAAAAGGACTGGACTTAAAAGGGCTGATTATGGTGCCGATTCCCTTGTTCACAAACTAAACTAAATTTAAGTTCAGTGCATCTTTTTCTTTCTATTTCATTAAGAAAAGGACAGAAGATAAATTTTAGTTTACTCCTGTCAAATTAATCAGCTCTTGACTGTAATTGACGTAATTCTAGTCGGCTAGTTTTTAATCACGTCTAAACTTGTATGGAGTAGTGACAGGCGCGCATAATGCCATGTCTCCGACAAACTACACAAAACATTGTTTGGCAACGGTATTTTGTTTGCATAGTTCTAAATATTATTTCATTTTAATTTTATAGATGATTATTTACAAAAGAAAAAAGATAAAATGCTTTGCACCACTGTCCTGTCATTTTGGCAGTGACATTTCTTGACATTACTTTGTTTACATAAATTATCTGAATTAGAGACTTTGGGTATAAGTCAAAATAGTTTATTAGGATAGGAGTTCTTTCACCTGCGGGAAAAAGAACATTTAAAGAAAACCTGAGATACAGCATAAAAAATATTTTTATCTCCACTTTCATCCATAATTCCCGTGATTTTGGTTTGGCGGGAAATCTGAAAGTTTTTAACACTTTAATACCTACTACAAATACAATATTTTAAAATATAAATAGATACTAAAAGGTAAAGATGTAATATTACGTCCAGTGAAAAGTGGAACAAATTTGCTGCCAGCGCTATACATACACTCTAATAAAGCATTCATCTGAAATGATTGATGAAGGTAATTTATTTTATTGGCATACAATTTTCCCCTGAAATGGGGAAGTATCCGAGTAAAAAGTAGGCAGCACTGAGCTTGGAGGTTATATAAAGAATAATAAATAATAAAAACATAATTCAGCTCTCATTTTATCTTGAAACAGCTGTATATTTATTTTAATAGTTTAAAAACCATATTGTTGAAAACTTCCACTGTCTTTCACCGAATAAACTAAAATATTTAGCTACTTACGAATGAAAGGACGATCCGGCAATTTTCTTCTCACTATCGCTTTTGCAACCAAAAACACTGCACCTTACCATTTTGCAGCAATAGCTAAAGTCAATCCTCAACAAAAAACACAAAATAGTATTTTTCGAAATTAAATAATTTAATATTTCGTCGCATCCACTTTTCGAACGCGTATCAAACGTCAAACTTTGTTTAGCAACTGAAGTGCTGTCCTTGAAAAACGCGACACGCGATAAGGGACAGAAAATGTTAGGCTCTGTCTCTTTTCTTTACAAGCATCTTGTATATATTTTTCTTTTTCTTGTGTAAGTGAGATAGAAGATGACCAGCAGTCTAGTTTTCTCTGTCTACGCGTTTTTCCTTAGAATAATAACTAAAGCATAGAAGGAGGGCTAAAATAGCAACTGAACTCAATATACTTGCTTCATTTTGACTTATGGGTCAGCACTAGGAAATCATGTTATGGGATTTCGATAAGTTTATGTAGAAAACTTAAAGTAATTGCCACGAAAAAATATATCTGGCTAGCTCAAGAGTTTTACTAGTCCATGAAAAAATCGGGTTGGGGATAAACCTTGCAGATGATTGTTAAAAAAATATTGAAAATCACTAAAAACGTGTAAAAAGCACTGCCGTATTTTGATAACTTAAGGCTTAAAACAAGAAGGCACCTATTTAATTTATACATAAATAAAAACAATAAAGAACAGTGAACCCAATGCAATTTTTAGTTTTTCATAATGTTACTTCTGTTTTGCGTAAAAAAATCGCAAACTTTCCCAATTTTGACGCCCGAAATCTCCATACAATTTACTATGGCGACGCGTATTACCCGCTATATGGCAGTGTCCGAGCCGTGGAGCTCAGTCCATAGAGTATAGTAACTGGCTCAGTCGACCGCGCGTCTTCAAGGGACCACGTCGCTCTTAGTAAAAAAATACGCGGCAAATAATGGCCTGTGCGTACACGAGATCCCCCGCAGTGGTCGGAACTCCCGGAGTCAGAACAATAATTTAAACAAGGTAAGTAAGATTTTTACGCTCGATTCTTTCTGCACATATTTTGTATATTGTGTCATTTGTTATTTGTTTTTACTTCTTTCCGGTTCATAATATTATTGTAATAAATGTTTTCAAGTACTTGTTGTGACATAATTTGTTCTAACTACATAATTGTTCTCTGTAACTACACAACATAGCCCCGTCATGTTTAGGCTCGTTAGATTTGTCTTGACAAGTACTACAGACCTAGATGGTGTCCAGGATCTGAAGATGAAGTCGGAAGGTGGCCATAGGAACTCTTTAAGTATACAACATGACCTCGTCGTGTTTGGGCTCGTTAGATTTGTCTTGACAAGTACTGTAGATCTAGATGGTGTCCAGGGTCTGATGATGAAGTTGGAAGGTGGCCATAGGAACTCTTTAAGTATACAAAAAACGAAAAAGGTGAGGAGTGTTCTCACACTCCTCACCTTTTTCGTTTTTAACTCACGCACGCGTTTATGGTTAGTCAAAGACTGTATTTTGGAAAAATACGGCCAAAAGCAAAAAATACCAGGGCTTTTTTGCCAGCCATAAATGCGTGCATTGGAGTAAAAAACGAAAAAGGTGAGGAGTGTGAGAACCTACCTACATTTTCCAAAATACAGTCTTTGACTAACGAAGAGCGTTCCCATTAAATTTACAGAGCTGTCGGTCGGTTTTTTTTTTAATTAATCGTTAACTATTGTACATACTTCATACGTACTTATATTTTTTGTCAGTAACGGGAATATAATTGTATCTATTTATTTGTTTCACGGCTGCATTTGGCAAAATCCAAAATTTTGATAATAATTGTAATACAGAAGTTAGTACCTATTTACGTTTAGTTTGAAACAGTGAGTAAGTGGACAAATGCTTGAGCGAGTGATACAAGTAAATGGGGAAATAAATAGGAGAAAGAAATGAGTCTGTCAGCGATCAGTCGGAGAATGCATAAATTTGTCTGCATTCAGAACTATAAGGAATGTAGTGTATTTTTTTTTTACAGAATCAAGAATGGCCATTGCTGATCGAGCCGGCGGTGCAGCCCGATGAAAAAAAAATAATAAAAAAAACACAAACTTTGTTTTTGAAAATCATAATATAACAGCTGATTGATGCCTACATACTCCCATCCTTCTACTATACTATACTATACTAAGTATTAATGCAATAAAAAGAACAACATAGTATCCACTTCTATTTTTAATATTGTCTTCACGCTCATGCCGCTCGAACCACTATGTAAACATCTATGTGTGCGTGAGCGGGGCGCGCGCGTCTATCGCTGTGTGAGTAGCGCTTCAATACCTAATTTTCTCTCGCGCTCGCAGTGTATCCGACCCTAAGGCTCATTACGCACTGTCGACTTGTCGCCGGCGACTCGATCCCTCGGCGACCAAAACATAAGCAAGCGACCGGCGACCAAGTGCGCAAACACCTATTTAAACTATAGTAAGTCACAGTTGCCGTCGACCGAGTCGCTGACGACTAGTCGACAGTGCGTAATAGCTCTAAGGCTCATTACGCACTGTCGACTTGTCGCCGGCGACTCGATCCCTCGGCGACCAAAATAGTGCGTAATAGCTCTAAGAGCTATTACGCACTGTCGACTAGTCGTCAGCGACTCGGTCGACGGCAACTGTGACTTACTATAGTTTAAATAGGTGTTTGCGCACTTGGTCGCCGGTCGCTTGCTTATGTTTTGGTCGCCGAGGGATCGAGTCGCCGGCGACAAGTCGACAGTGCGTAATGAGCCTTATGGAGCCGCTTCGATGTTAGAGAAGGAAACCTATACAAAAAACGTTTCGAGATTTCGTTGGTTGTCACTCATTTTGTTCAGACTAGTGATGTGACCCACTAAATTTCAACATTGATAGAATTTACAATGCATGTGTGAATGTATTTTTTATGCACATCATTGTAATTTCTAGGTAGGCGGTTATAATTACAATTTATACATGCAACATCTAAATCATTTTTTTGAAGTTCGTTCAGAACGAAACTGTACTTTATTAATAAAATTAGGGATAGTTTCACTTTGAACGAACTTCAAAAAACGAACGATGATTGATGACGACGAACTATCTAGTTCGTACTTAGGTAGGAACTAAATAGTTCGTCATCATCATCACCAAAGTCCTCCTTAGTTCCTTACAGATTTTTATGTATCCAAGTATTAAAACTGACCCGGCTACCCCTGAATGTATTTAATTGCCATAGTGACTGATGAAAACAACGTTGCAGACTTCGGTTTTACGAATGTGTTTAGTAACTCTTGCTTCAAATTACTTTCTCATATTTATTTGGATTTTAGACATTTACATAGTATACAAAGTGGAAATTTATAATAAAAGACAAATAGATGGATGGATACTTTATTGTTTGTACGCCATAAAATACAAACCGACCCACTAAAAACTGAAAAATAAAAAAACGTTTTTACAAAAAAAAAAAAAACTTATAAATAAATCATATTTATTATTATACCATTTCATCTGTTCTATAAATAACGTAGGAACAGCATCTTCTCTAAGTCGTCTCCATTTCGTTTCATTACATACAAATGAATTTAAAGTAAAATGCTTGGAGCTTATGTGACTATGCTTTTTTGGAGTCCAATTTCGTCTACCAATCCAATTTACCCATTCATTTTTTTTTTCACAGCTTTGGGAAATCTGTAAAATAAAAGTATCGACAACATTATATACGTCACTATGTATGATCAAGATAACCTCAAAACAGTTTCCGAATATTCGCTAATAACTTCTATTGGAATAGATATTACGTCTGGTTTCCGCTACAAAGTGATTCAGCAACATTTTTTATGTATTTAAATTCGTTTATCAGTTCACATACAACAAAAACTTGAGCAAAATCTTACCGATGGAAGGTCAATATTTTCTTGTTTATTTTCTTTGCGTGATGAATGGGACTTGCAGCCCCCAACCACACAAGACATTGCTCCATAGCGTCCACACATTCACTATTTGTAGTTAAACAAAGAATTCGTGCAATCTAACAGTACAAATATTACTAAAATGACGCAATAACGTACCCAGATTACAACAAACGCATACATAAACAATGAACACGCGAACAAGTCGAGTAGTTCAATTAACGAACTGTCAGACATTAAAGCAAAGTACTATCAAATTTGGCCGGGTTGAATTAGAAAGAAAGAAAGAAAGAAAGAAAAAACGTTTATTTGCGGTAAACATGACGCAAAAAAAGAACACAACACAAAAAAAAAAAAAATATAGTTTGGGGTAAATATGCGTCACATCCACGCAAAACGGCCATCGCTCAGCATAATGAACCAATATAACCAAATGACAGTTCATCTTGTGACATGCCAAAAAAGTAAAACAAACAGTAAATCATTTATCTCTTTCACACATCCTTTTTCGTGCCATAAGATAGAACGAGTATAAAAGTAGTTACAGAGTTCATTTTTTAGCTTTCCTTCTATGCTTTAGTTATTATTCTAAGCGTTTTTCAGAAATTTTTAGTAGGACGTTGCGCCTCTAGTATAATATAACCTCATTGACTACTGCCGTGTTTGTATATTTTTGAAATAATTATGTATTTTTGATATGAGAAGCTACAATTTGACACTAGCACTGACAGGCCAAATAGCCGAAACGGCATAAAGATAGACTTCGGCTGCCACCAATAAAACTAAAATTATTCAAGAATAACTATATACTGCATGTCGAGTATTATTTACAATCATTTATCTAAGAATTTACCAAATAGTTATATCAAGACTTACTGCTGACAATATTTAAAAAAATACTTTTCAAACTATTATTATTTAAAAGATATTATACCATTAAGGACTATTTAGAAGACAAATCAATAGAATCTGTAATTTGTAACTTTTAATAATTAATATTCCTGGATATAAGATAACTGTCGCTGATTGTCAATACATTTGCACGCCATGGGCAGGATCAGGATAAATGCTGAAACAAATTTACTGTAACACCTTATGCCCCATACGCTAGCAACTAAATATTTTTTAACCGTATACTTACTAAACTTTAGTAAACGCTATAATTCTGCAGGGATAATACAAATACTATGTTTCGAGTTTCACAATTTTTATTAAATTACAGAATAACAATAAAATATTTGGTGCCAAACGAAATGGCACGGTAATATACTAACTAATCTTCATGTAAAAACTTACATCGTACATAGCTCTATGTACAAACGTGGCCGCTATAATAGTCCAGCAGCCTGAAATAATATATTTACAGTCACGAATAAGTAATAAAATCTTAATTACTTAATTTATGATTTTCATTGAAACTTGGGGACATAAGTGAAAATTATAAACTTATTCCAATGAAATCAAATTTCTTTCCTTAATTTTAAAATATAATGGAGCTTCAAAATATTTTCAACATTTCTAGTGTTTACACATTTCCATTTTGTAAATATTTTACATTATTTCTTTGTGATAGATCATCCAAAAGTGGATGTAATTTCCAACTAAATTTATGATTACCTAAGAAGTTACCAATATCATTGTTACTTAACGCATATTTTGTTTTTCTAGTTTAAACACAAATAACTCATAAACAACTTTTACACAAAATAAAATTCCATTCTTACCTTACAACTAATCAAAGAAAAAGTAAACTTCGAGAAAATTTCATAAATTAAGATGCTAACTATTGCCTCTTGACTGTTGAACCAATTCAAATAAAAAATATTTGAACTCAAAACATAAAACACATGTATGGGCATTACAAAATAAAAGTGACAACTTTAAAACTAGATTGCACAAAATCTTGATATTTATAAATACTACATGTGTGTCCTTGTAAGTCAGCCTCAATACTTGCGAAGCTAAAGAACAATTAATATGTGTTAGTCCATAATAGCACTTACAAGCACATATCAACAAACTATTGATGATATGTGGACTAAGGGCAATCCAATATCAGTGTTAAAATGCCTGTGGTTTATTCAACTCTAGGATCCATAAACAGTATGTGGTTAATGTAACACAAGTCTGAGTTTGGATACAGAAATTGTCACTGACTGTATGAGTATCCAATACAACCATAATGCAGAATCGTAGGTTTTGATTCGTTTTTGGCTTTTGTTATCCGAGTACTTAAACAGTCTGCTCTATTATCATGCATCAATAATCATTATACTTAAATAGTTATTTAATTGAAGACAGATTTATAAATGTACACACGATAAGAAATTATGTAAAAGTACTACAATATAAAACCCCAACTATGATTTTGAATAAACCTAAATTTTCGATTTGCAAAAAGATCAGATGACAGATATTCTTGCTATTATTTTTGATTTCCTAAATATTTCTTATTTAGTCACGACACTAAGATTGCATACAATCACAACCGCCTCATTTAAAGCCTTATTTAAATCTTAGTGCGTTTTGTGCTTACAAATATTGCTTGATGCAAACAATAATTACTAGCTTAGTGTTTATATTGCCTGATTTCATAATCTTGGTGAATTTATTATATCGTTGAGAACAGTTTAAATATAAATTAGCTTTACTCAACAAAAACCCTAAATATTACAGTCACAAAAATATACTAACATCAAGCAGTAACTAATACACAATCTAATTTGGCAGATATAGTCAATATGTCTGATTGTCCGTCTCTAAACAAAACACACAAGTCAATCCTCAAATGAGTTAAATGAGCATGAAAAGTTCATAATATTAAACACATTGTCATAATCCCAATTCACTACCGGTAATGAAAATAATACCCATGACGTTAAGACAATGCCAAATACATACATAATTCAGATTCGGAAAATAAATTTCGGAACGCACTACAGTGTAATTTGATATAAAACCTTGTAACACCTCTGAAGAGGACCGTTTCCACTTGATATTGACACTGTATAAAAACAATGGGCATGAGTTTGGCTTTGGAAACACAGTTCAGTATGATACAGTCGATGGCACGTCACTAGAGTTGTCCAGTTCATATGAGCATGAGGATGGCTCTAGCGATGGCGCGCGATCACGTGTAGTTCTCGCGCAGCTGGCGCACGGCGCTGTAGACCTTGACGGCCGGGCCCAGGCGCAGGCGCACGCACTGCACCAGCTCGTCGCGCGACGCCAGCAGCAGCTCGGCGCCCGACAGGCGCGCCGCCGCCGCCGCCGCGCCCGCCGCCGCGCCGGCGATGCGGCCCACGAGCGCGGCCACGTCGCCCTGCAAGCATGCGCTGCTATCTCTGCACTCTCTACTGCCACTGAACACAGCTAAGGAGGACGTACCTGCGACCAGGCCGTCGGGTCATGCGGCAACTGCAGCGCCGTGAGGTGCGCGGCGAGATGCGTGGCGAGGTGCTCGCGCAGCGGCGCGGGCGCGGCGTGCGCGGGCGCGGCCTGCGACGCGCGCGAGTACGTGCGCAGCGTGCGCGCGGCCGAGCGCCAGCGCTTGCCGCCGCCGCTCGACACCGACTCATCGTCCGAGGCCTGCCACAATATATATACAATTCTCAAAAAGAAACCCAACAGTTCTGTCAAAACCTCACGGTGAAGTGAGCTTAAAGTCAACTGTGATTCCACCTGATGCTTGGGATTTACACTACTGACAGCTCACTCCACGTTCACTTCACCTAAGTTTTCACAGTGAGTTGGTTACAGAATAGCACTACAGTTCATTTCATGGAGTTTCTTGCCCGTTCTTCTCCATTGGAAACTACTATGCTTTGGAATAGGCAACTAGCTTTCTCTTTTTGACTGACCAATTTCTTGACAACTCAAAAGTACCTGTAATAAGTTTAATAAAAAAGCGTCTTAATTTCGTAAGGGTGATTTTTTTTCATTTGCGAGCAATTGACTGTACACAAAAAGATAACATTATACTGGTGCCGATTTGTCACAGAATTCTCTAAACTAGACTAAAAATCACCTTTATTCCTGTCAAACGACGATTTCCTATTCTGAAATTGACTAAAGTGACAAAACTTAACCATATTTTAGTTTGACAGCACTAAGATGGTACTGAGTTTTTAATTTAGTGAAAATGCCAATTTTGCTATTCTGAATTTGACGTTTTTAAATTAAAATTTAGATTTTCTAACTAAATCTGAATATTTTTAATCGCGATTAAAAAGGTGTGGAATAAAATTAGTTGTCATGAACTACAATTCACACCAACTTCCCGACCGACTTCTGGTGCAAAAACAGTAATGTATATATATTTTTTTCTTTTCTTTTGCATATCTCGAAAATGGTGCGTCCTATCACAAAAACAATGAAAATTTCGACCCTCTTTTAGAACCTTTAAAATGCGACATGTAGGTAATATTTTTTTGTATTTTCCATACAAAAAGTGAAAAATTCCTTAAAAAAAACAAGTTGAGGCTGCCCCCCCCCCCCACCCCAACTGCGCCTTCTGGCTCAAAAAAAAAAAACTCGAGGTAGGGCAAACAAGTACAACGTTGCGAAGCCAAAAGAAAAAAAAACCACGTGGAGTCACGATTACGCGATTGTCATGATTTAATTGTGTCAAACTTATTTTTAAAGGGTATGCAGTGGAAGTACGCACTTTGCATCGATAAGACATCGAGATCGCTAAGTTTTGCATTTTTATCGATCTTGTTAACGAATTTGGAAGTACGTAACACGTAAAAAGAGTAAGTACGGTACTTACTTTAACGATCGGTAGATAAACTCTAAAATTTTAACGAATTTAACGAAAATGCAAGTACGAAATGACATTTTGACAGTTGAGATCGCCAATTTACGTTGTCGAGCTCGGTAATTTATCAACACCATGTAATAGTACGATAAGCATAGCGATCATTACTAATCATGGCTTTAGGTCTTATGAAGTTATGACTTTATTGCAGGGTGAATCGAATTTGACAATCGCGACTCCACGTGGTATTTTTTTTAGCTTCGCAACGTTGCACTTGTTTGCCCTATCTCATGATTTTTTTTAGAGCTGGAGGTGCGCAGGGGCGAGGCATCCTCAACGTGTTTCATATGGAACTTTTTATATGGAAAAAAAAAAAAATACCTACATGTTGAGTATTACGGGTTTAAGTGTTTCCTAAAGGGTGTCGAAATTTTCATTATTTTCGCGATAGGACGCACATTCGACGCATTTTCGAGATATAAGCAAAAGAAAATATATATATATAGGATGTATCTATTCAAACACGAATCATGGAACCGATTAAAAAGAAACTATAATTTAAAATTACTTGATAAAATATGATGATTAATTATCTAAATTCACCGCGCTCGTGCCGCCATTAGTCGCCGCGTCCGGGCGGGTCATTCATAGAATTAGTAAGTTTTTTTGCAAAATGCCTCAAGCAATTTTAAAATTATAAGCGTAGCTTAAATTACAGTGTAGCTTCTTTCAATTATACCCATGAATATTGTTTACAATCCAAAAATGTATGAAAAAAAAAAAAAAAAAACTAAATATCTCGGACATTAGTCGTGCCACAGAAATCCCACCTTAAATGTTTTGTCTGTGGACGTCCTCAGTATTGCTATTTGACAAGCGATCCTTAACGACTCGCATCGGCCCACGATATCTCGATAAGACATCGAGATCGCTAAGGTTTGCATTTTTATCAATCTTGTTCGTATTAGTACTTAATGATCGCTATGCTTATCGGGCTTTTACAAGGTGTCGATAAATTACCGAGCTTGACAGCGTAAATTGGCGATCTCACCTGTAAAATTGTCGTTTCGTGCATTTTCTTTAAATTCGTTAAAATTTTAGAGTTTATTTACCGATCGTTAAAGTAGAAGTTACATACTTGCGACATCGATTCGATTCGATAAAAACTCATTTTATCGAGAATAATTGTCAAATTTATCGAATCGAGTCCTACGTACTTGCACTGCTGGCCGGATAAGTATGACGAGTCGGCCCCCAAATGGGAACCTATAGCGAAACGAATGTTTTAAGATCGACTTGATGTACAAACACAATTTATGTACATTTCGCGACCAGCTTCAGTTTTGTCCTTGAGATATGGAAAAAAATAACCGTACGCATGACTACTATTCAAAGTAATATATCTCAAAAACTAAGTAAGCTAGAGATTTGAAACCAAAGCGAACCTTTAGGTTCCATTACAGAGTATATTATATATATAATTTTTAAATTTTATGATTAAAAAAAATCATAATAAGGAAAATTAATAAATCTATTTTTTTTATTTCATGTTCTCTAAGAGTTACAATCACGAAAATAATATATGTTATGCTCCTTTATGTGCACTATTACTGATAAAAATGACGTGAAAAAAAATTGGTGCAATACTTAGAAGAAAAAATTATGTGATTCGCGCCTTATAGTGTACTGCAGTACTTTATGGACACCACATTTTTTTTTTTTTAGAAGATTTGTACCAATTTACTTTAGAACATAAATAGCAAAGTCGATGGTAATGATTACAACAGTATTCTCCGTTATTGCTGTGATTGCCTCAATGGCAACCGTACAGAAGGATGCTGTTCTCAATTCTCATACAGCAACTATCATTTATCATTTTTGTAATATGGACGATATTTGTCCAAAATATGCAGTTACTTTATGGTCCACACCATATCACCTTTTTAATAATTTTTTCGAAGTGTTGCACCTATTTGTTTTAGAACATAGGTAATTCTTTTCATAAATTGGAATAATTTTTCAAAATGAGAAGAAAAAACAACCAGTGATCAATATTTATTATTACCACTAGCCTCTGCCCGCGACTTCGTTCGCGTGGAAGTCGTAAAACACCATAATATACTAAAATACCTGCCACATTTTAATAAAACTTCCCTGAACACTACGTTTGTAGTTTTGGTCACAGCAGTCAAAATATACAGAGAGTCAGGACTGGTGACGCGGGAGCATGCGACGTACAGTTCTATGTTCTATGGTAAAGGGTTTGGTTTCCGCACTTAGTCCTTCAGGTGGACCATTGTTCATGGGCCATGGCGGCCATCAGTGGTTATTCCAACCAGCCCACCTCTCTCCAGAAGTTAATTACGTCTCCCGGTATGTTTAGAACATCTGTGAAAGATCAGGGTGCCCAGAGGGGGTCTGTGTTCTAATCTGGGTGACGCCTGTGCATTCAAAGAGCACATGCGCGACGGTTTCCTCAGCCTCCATGCAAGCTCTGCACAGAGGATTCTCCGATATGTCTATTGTGTGGAATTGTTTGTTTAGTGTGCAGTGACCCGTAATGGTCCATGGTGCGGAGCGAGAGTGCATGGGAGGTGGTCACGTCCTTCTGCGAAGCAGTAATGCTTGCGAAGGAGGAGGCGGAATGCGTGAGGGAGAGGTAGTCTGTACGCCCTCACGCCCCTAGTCGCCGCAAAAGACGCCCTGGGCGGCGGGAATCAATTGGCGATTCTCGGCCACCGTAGGCGCGGGCTTGCGGACGGCGAGCAATGGGCAGCTCGCCGTCTGGTAAGGACCAAGCCCAGGTTGACGGCGCGTTGTGTTCTACGCGTGCCACAAAGAGATGTCAGCACCAGCGCCGGCTCTAGTCCATGTAGTGCCCGGGTGCAATCAATACCCTGGGCACCCTCTAGTTGGCGCGCGATCAAACACATTATCCCTAGTGATCGGAAATTTGGGTGAAAATGGTGCAATTACAAATGATGTTGGAAGGCAATAGCCCATTCTCTTCGTTTGCTCCGTGTACGCCCCCGAGGAACCGCGGGTAGACCGGTAGACTCAAGGGTAAAAAGTTAATTTTTTTAGAGGGAGGGCTTATAAGAATAAAATAGCACAATTTTGTCGTTTCAAAAATATTTAATTGCGGCCGGTGCTCGGCGCCCCCTGAGACCTTGCGCCCTTATGCGCTGCATACTCTGCACCATAGGTAAAGCCGGCCCTGGTCAGCACGAACTGTGACGGGGTCCGCTAGGACCAATGCCTGCCAGGGTTGCGGGTTTTTCCGAAAGGGATACCGTGGCCCTGGCACAAAGGCAACTGAAGTAACACAGGTGGGTTTTAGTCAGTAAAAGTCTGACACGCCCTCCCGCTCCCCCCAGAGCGGGAGAAGTTATTTGATAATTTCCCACCCAAAAAAAAAGTCCTATAAAGTTCTTCGAACTATCACAATTACAGTAACAAAATGTAAAAAAACCGATCAAGGGCGAGTCGGACTCACGCACCGAGGGTTCCGTACCATCATAATTGTATAGCTTTATTCGTATTAGTACCTAAATAGTTATGTGCCCAGAAAAAACTACAACTTACTGTGCTTAACCCAAAGCAAGCAAAATGTCCTCCTTCCTACCCTGCGAGTAGGTAGGAAGGAGGACATTTTGGTTGTGAACCGTGAAATGTTTTTAAATTTTCATAGGCGAGGTCAATATTCATTAGAGAATTTTAACACTGCGGTGTACAATATTGCAGTTTTAGTTCAGCGCTATCTCTTGACCGATAATGGAACTAATGTAATTTTTGTTGATGATTTCTGAAAAGTGTGTTATTTAGAGAAATCGTTTTATTTTTCCTGTAATCTTTACATAAACTACTATCACATAAAATAATTTCAGATTTTTTCTATGCAAACAACGGAGAAAAGGGGGGGGGAATGGTTTTTTTTTTTTTGTCAATAGTCGAAAAAATGGGGCCTAAAAAATGTATGAGTATGTGCAAATAGCGCTCTTTCATACGATACCCCACATACCCTAGACGTCCCACTTCGATTTTTTATGTCACCCAGTTAAGTCCCAGTTGCAAAAAAAACTTTCTTATTTGCAACATAGTTGGGCAAACGTCATCTAAAATTATTCAAAATTTCAAGTTTATAACATTAGTAGTTCTTGAGATATCTAGCTGTGACAGACAGACGGACAGACAGACTGAGTCGCACCATAAGGGTCCTTTTTTAACAATTTGGTACGGATCCCTAAAAAGAAGCACATAAATATCAATTCTTTGGAATCGAAATCAGATTTGCATTGCTTTGTTGAAAGTTGACTGAAATAGCATAATATGTCATAATTGACTACTTAGATCCATAAGGTATGATAATTATTTAAAAGATTAGATCTGTAACTATTTGGTACATTCGTTTCCTATTCAACACAGCGAAGTAGTAATGGAATAATTCGACTGTTGTCATACACTAATACATTGTGTTCGTTCTCATCTCAGTTTCACCTACGACTTGTATGGGAAAACTTTTTTCGTTTTCTGACTTTTCTAGTACTCAAACCTCAGTTGGTCCCATAGAGTTTTTTGATCCTCGTAAGAAACAGGATCGATTGGCATCAAAAAACTTTTTGTGAAAATTGCCCATTTTCTTGCTGACTGTACATTTTTTTTCAAAATCTATGAATGCAGATCAATTTTTTTCTAAAAGTTAAGGATAGTTTCTTAAGACCATTTTCTTGTAGCGACCACGGTTAAGGTACCTGCCCTTATGGACCCATCTCAAAACATAATGCAATACTGCTCATTCCCCATAGCAAATAGCGTGATAATTTATACGTAGTAATTTGACCAGACCTATAGGGAATATCTATGCAAAATTTGAACAAAATCTGTCCGGTAGTTTTTGCGTTTAGCTGGAACATACATTCAGACAAACAGATAAACAGACAAAAATTCTAAAAACTATATTTTCGGCATCAGAATCGTTCCCAGACCTCGTAGCAAATACTTTTTTCAAAAATATTCAATGTACAGTTTTGACTTCGCTACGATTTTATTATATGTATAGATAACTTTTATTCCTTTTCATGTTAATCAAAATACATGAAACAAAAATATTAATCATCGTCGCTGTTGTAATTTATTATAACTGGAATACTTTGGGTCGCAAATAATTTTGTTAGGATCTCAGCAGAACGCAAAATTTTGGACAAATATCGTCCATATGACAAATTATAAATGATAGCTGCTATATGAGAACAGCATCCCACTGTACGGTTGCCATTGGGGCAATCACAGCAATAACGGAGAATACTGTTGTAATCATTATCATCGGAAATAATAGTGAATGTAAATACGATAGTCTTTGCTATATATGTTCTAAAACAAATCGGTGCATCACATCGAAAAAAACAAAAGGTGATAAAGGTGATGTGGTGTGGACCATAAAGTACTGCATATTTTGGACAAATATCGTCCATATTACAAATAATAAAAGATAGTAGCTGTATGAGAACAGCATCCTACTGTACGGTTGCCATTGGAGCAATCACAGCAATAACGGAGAATACTGTTGTAAACATTACTATCGGCAATATAGTGAATATAAATACGATAGACTTTGTTCTATAATATTGGTGCAAAACTTCGAAAAAAAAAAATATGTGGTGTGGTGTCAACCATAAAGTACTGCAAATACACTATAAGGTGCGAATCACATTTTTTTTTTTCGAAGTGTTGCACCAACTTTTTTTTCACGTAATTTTTATGAGTAATAGTGCACATAAAGGAACATAACATAATATATATTATTTTCGTGATTGTAACTCTTAGAGAACATGAAATAAAAAAATATGATTTATTTATTTTTCTTATAAAACAGCACAGCGATATATATCCGGCCAGACCCTTTAGAGAATTTTGTTTGCAGAATAGCTTTTAGATTCTCATAGCCAAAAGTAAGGAATTTTAGTGATAGGTTAGTTAATTTAGTTCAGTGTACAAGAGAATCGGCATCAATATTCGATACATTGATTACAGATAAGTTTACATACCGGGTCATTCTTGACGACTTCTTCGACTCGCTTATGTTTAGGCGGCCTGCCTCGTGGTCTGCAAAACATCATCAAACAATAATTTATAGTTTAACGTTTTAAAAGTAGCTAGTGGAATTATTAAAGATAACTATTTCTAGATGTTAATGTTCTATTAAAATCCCTATGTATGTTAACAAGTAAATAATTATCAATTTCTTACCTCTCCTTGGTGTCGCTAGTAGGAGTACTCGCGTGTATTGAGTTCGTCTTCGGCTGTTTGCTGAGCACTCTGAAACAGAAAATATCAATGTTTATTTATTAGAGATAAAACGTTCGACAGGCTTGATATGATTGATTGCAGCATTTTTATTATATACATGCTTTTGCCCGCGGAGCCCGCCGCGCGGCCGAGTGGTGTGGGTGTTACCTGCGCTCCCTGGGCAGCACCTGGTCCGCGTCGCGGGGGGCCCGCCAGGCGATCGAGTGGTGTGGGTGTTACCTGCGCTCCCTGGGCAGCACCTGGTCCGCGTCGCGGGGGGCCCGCCAGGCGATCGAGTGGTGTGGGTGTTACCTGCGCTCCCTGGGCAGCACCTGGTCCGCGTCGCGGGGGGCCCGCCAGGCGATCGAGTGGTGTGGGTGTTACCTACGCTCCCTGGGCAGCACCTGGTCCGCGTCGCGGGGGGCCCGCCAGGCGATCGAGTGGTGTGGGTGTTACCTGCGCTCCCTGGGCAGCACCTGGTCCGCGTCGCGGGGGGCCCGCCAGGCGATCGAGTGGTGTGGGTGTTACCTGCGCTCCCTGGGCAGCACCTGGTCCGCGTCGCGGGGGGCCCGCCAGGCGATCGAGTGGTGTGGGTGTTACCTGCGCTCCCTGGGCAGCACCTGGTCCGCGTCGCGGGGGGCCCGCCAGGCGATCGAGTGGTGTGGGTGTTACCTGCGCTCCCTGGGCAGCACCTGGTCCGCGTCGCGGGGGGCCCGCCAGGCGATCGAGTGGTGTGGGTGTTACCTGCGCTCCCTGGGCAGCACCTGGTCCGCGTCGCGGGGGGCCCGCCAGGCGATCGAGTGGTGTGGGTGTTACCTGCGCTCCCTGGGCAGCACCTGGTCCGCGTCGCGGGGGGCCCGCCAGGCGATCGAGTGGTGTGGGTGTTACCTGCGCTCCCTGGGCAGCACCTGGTCCGCGTCGCGGGGGGCCCGCCAGGCGATCGAGTGGTGTGGGTGTTACCTGCGCTCCCTGGGCAGCACCTGGTCCGCGTCGCGGGGGGCCCGCCAGGCGATCGAGTGGTGTGGGTGTTACCTGCGCTCCCTGGGCAGCACCTGGTCCGCGTCGCGGGGGGCCCGCCAGGCGATCGAGTGGTGTGGGTGTTACCTGCGCTCCCTGGGCAGCACCTGGTCCGCGTCGCGGGGGGCCCGCCAGGCGATCGAGTGGTGTGGGTGTTACCTGCGCTCCCTGGGCAGCACCTGGTCCGCGTCGCGGGGCGGCGCGAGGCGGTCGGGCGCGCGCGGCGGCTGCGCGCGGTAGGGACACGCCGACGCGGCCGAGTGGTGTTTGTGAGCTCCGCCGCGTATAGAACCCAGTCCTCGGCACCCGCCCACGCCGCACGGACCCACCACTCGTAGTTCTTCTGCTGCTGTAGATACAAAAATAAGTTTAAGTTCCTCAAGAAGGCTAATCAATCAAAGGCATTATTGAGAACACGCCGTGTGCCCGATGAGATTTCCATTACACAAAATTCTTCCATTTAAACTTTCATCCCCTATTTAACCTATTTATATTCCGTCCACTGAGAGAATGGAAAAAATAGAATGGAATAAATAAATAAATAAATGGTTTTTTGACACCTGTCAGTTTCATACAAACGAATATGTGTTACGAATATAAACTTTAGTAGTTCCAAATCTTGTACAAGTGACAGGTGTCAAAAGAGTATTCTCTCGGTGGACGAATTGGGGGATGAATTTTCAAAAATCCGTTCCTAGTGCTCACTTCGTTATAATAAGTGGAATAAAAACACAAACTCCAATTTTCATCTAAAGCTACTTACTAAGTGGCGGCTCCAGTGGATGGCCTGTCTTCAGACACCAGCCGACAGGGTGCAGATCTGGGGAATCGTCGTCGAACCAGCAGGCCAGCTCTTCCGGCCAGCCGTCGAATGACACCTGCACTTGGTGGCCTTTCACTGCGATTATTGTCCCCACACGGATCAAGAATGGCACCTGACATGAAAGAGTAGGTATGAGTTATATGGTCTGACTTAGGAGACATGATCAAAAAACCATAGTAATCATGGAGTCATTGACATAAATAACGTCTCATGGTGTTTTATTGCAAAACGGATTGCTTAGTATCGTAAAGTTCCCTGAGATTAAGTAAAAACTATGGTAATGTAGAAAAGTCTAAGCAACACGCATCATACAGAAACTGCATGTTTGATTAATTTATACTTTATTTTTTTCTTTACAAAGTAGATTGGTATACAATCTTTTTGTTCTCGTAAACACATACTGGCTGATTTTAAAAATAGAAACTTTTCGATTGTATTTTGTTTTTGGTTTTTGTTTTCATTAAAATAAAAGCTGATTATTTGTTCCCGATTTCATGTGTTTTCGTTACTTGATTGTTATATAAAAAACCGGCCACATGCGTGTCGGACCACGCACAATGAAGGGTTCCGTACTTGGAAAGAATTTATCCTAAGAATAAACTTAACATTGTAGTTGGTAAACATAATCTCCCATACATTCCAACTGCAAATGTAAGTTTGTGTGTCATGTTATTTTAAGACCATAGACTTCTTATAGATTTTCCTGTAATCTATAAGTATAGGACTATTTTCTGTATTTTTTTCATAATTTTAGGTTCAGTAGTTTCGGAGATAAGGGGGGGAATGGTAAATTTTCAATACTCAATACTTTATTGCATTTCATAAAGTGTACATATAACAGTTGGTATGTTAAAACACCGAATCAATTATGGACCCTGTCGGGCACAGCAAAATTAATTTTTAATAGGAGAGAGGATGATGGCGCTTTTTAGTAAGAAAAAAAAAAAAACATATATACAGCGTGTTACGGAAAGGGTATATACATATCAAAGGCACGGATTCTTTTGGTGATAACAAACTACAGGGCAATATTTTTAATACCTACAAAAATAAAAAAGTTAAGAAACATTTAACTAAAAATCAAACGATTCCAATTGAATTCTACACATCACTAGACCAAGTCAGCTGATCGGTGTCAATAAACTACACACAAAGAAACGGCGGTAACACGTTTGTTATGATTTTAATTTAATAAACTATCGAAAAAAAAAAATATTAAGCATTTTCAAGTTAGTGCTTTTGAGCTGAAATTTTGTACAGAGATTCTGAACCAGATACACTCTTCACCCCATTTGTATGGATATACCCTTTCCGTAACACGCTGTATATAAAATTAAATTGGAATAGTATCATTAAAAAGTATCGTTTGCTTTTATGGTATTCCTATTTTATGTAAGTATTTACATTGTTTTTATTGTTGTTGAAATTTATCGCTAAAATATTCGTTAATAGTGTAGTAGCTTTTGATTATCAGAAATTCTTTAAATTTTTTGATAAAGATATTATTTTTATTTTTGATGTATTCCGGTAACTTATTATATATTTTAATGGACATAACAAATGTACTAGAAGAGTGCATTTTCGTTTATTTTTAAATTATAAAACAATTTATTTTAAAATTATAAAAAAATAATATTTGAGACCCTCACAGTAAGCCCTTTCATTTGATATATCATACGGTACAGTTTGCAGAACTTTTTTTTTAACTTTTCATATTTGACCCCCAAAACTGACACTAATATTCTAAATCCATTTATTTACGGTTCACGTCCGTGTTTGGTTCACTCAAATTGATATGTATACCAAATTTCAACTTAATCGGTCCATTACCATTAAATAAATAAATAAAATAAATAAATATTACATTCGGAGCAAATTGGCTGTGACAGACGGACAGACAGACACACGAGTGATCCTATAAGGGTTCCGTTTTTTCCTTTAGAGGTACGGAACCCAGGCCTGGCGCAAAAAAGGTGTATCTCATGTTTTACATTATAATTAATAGAATATATACACATACATATTTCAACAAACATCAGGGCTATCATGTAAATATAATTATTGCTATGAGTTTTTATTCAGGAAAAATATGTATTTACTTATTTTATCCAAGTGTTTCTTTCGTGATGGGTACAAATTTTACTAAATAGTTTATTTTTTAATAACAGGAGTTAACAAAGTAAATGAATAGTGCTTTTTTTTTAAAACCCAGGGGCTAATATAGTATTACGTTTTTATTGATTGACTTTCAATAGATTTCCTTCATAGGGAATTAAAGGCATTTTGACGTTTACCCCATCGCTTTCTTTACCAACGACTGCGAATGAGATCGTAATATTGGTCTGGAATGAGTTTTGTTTCATACGTCGGAACAACATAAATGCAGTTGTAATAAGTACAAAGGAATTTATATTATGTTAGCCACGACTTTTGGTAATGGTGACCATCCATAATTTATTTACCTAATATGTACTAAATTATGAGATAACCTTCTTTTGCGCCAGGACTGGGTAAATTTTGTATGGGCCGTAACGAGTCTTCTTTGGTATTTGTCTCACTTTTATCATTTAGAGATATAAAGTTTTTGAAAAAATTTAGTGGTGAGTCATTTTTTATGTCATGGAGCGACGCCATTTGAGTGCTGATGAAATGCAGAAAGCTGTAGGAATGCTACAAGCAGCAAGAAGTCAGTCCCAGGTATCTCGGCATTTTAGTGTCAATAGAAGCGTGATTTGTCGCCTTTGGCAGCGTTACGTTAGTACAGGGGATCCTGCTGAGCAGCACCCAGGACGTGCAAGGAGCACAACTGCTCGACAGGACCGATACATACAACTGACTGCAAGACGTCAGCCGATGTTAACCGCATCTGATAACATCTCTTGCGGGGCGGCTAAGCTCGGCCGCGTATGCTGTTCGAAAGATAAGATAGTTAACAGATATAGAAACCGCGCGTTTGGTTTATTTAAGCTACTTCCATAGCATTATGACGTATGGCATTTTACTGTGGGGTCGGGCTGCCTACATTGAATCCATTTTTATTTTACAAAAGAGGGCTGTCAGAGCCATTTATAATCTATATCGCCGCGAATCTCTTAGATAACTATTTAAAACGATTAATATTATGACGGTACCTTGCCAATTCATTTATGAAAATATTATGTATGTAAGAAAAAATCTACAGCTTTTCAATAAAATCAGTGATAGGCATAATTTTAATACTAGAAATAAAGATAAAATAGATCAACCATTTTTCAGATTATCTAAAGTACAACCATCTTGTATGGGTTACTGTGTTAAATGTTACAATAAAATACCTTCTGATATATTACAACTAAATGAAAGAAAATTTAAAACTCATATCGATGCCTAACAGCCAAAAAGGGATAAGCGACATTTTTTTTTTTTGCGAAATCGACTTTTGTTTTATGGTTAGAAACAGCTTTTTTTTCTGCGTCTATTGTTTGTCGATTTCGCAAAATAATGTCGCTTATCCCTTTTTGGCTGTTAGGCATCGATATTAAAAGCACACTTTATAAACAAGCATATTACAAATTAGAGGATTATATCCAAGATAAGAATGCTTGGAAACATGCTGGTCCTGCTCCATAGGACAATTTATGAGTCTAGACAAAATCAAACTGGTTGCTAATTTAACTGTATAATTTATATTTTTTATGATATTAATTTTATTTTCTGTGATTAATATAATTTAACTCACACACTGACTTATTATTATGTAATTTTTTTTGGAAAATCATATACAATGTTTGTAAATATGTGAGCACCATGTACCTATCGCATTTATTAATTTTTCTGTCATTACTTCACTTTTCATTCTTTTTACCAATTGTGGTACGTAATTTTTATTTTTATTCTAGGTACATCGTCTTCACCTATAATTATTAATTAACTAGCTTTTGCCCGCGGCTCCGCCCGCGTGGATGTCGGTTATCGCGTAAAAAAGTAGCCTATGTCCTTCTCCATATCCCAGGCTATATCTCTGCCAAATTTCATGACGATCGGTCCAGCGGTTTAGGCGTGAAAACGTAACAGACAGACAGACAGTTACTTTCACATTTATAATATTAGTATGGATGTATACAAACTATTGTTAACATTTTAAAAGAGTAAGTATGGAGTTTCTTGCCCATTCTTCTCCATACATAACTACCTTTTGGAAGGGTCCACTAGAATCAATTAACTATTTATCTAATTTTGACGTTCAAAAGTGCATCTTACGTGCCTATTTGAAATAAATGATTTGACTTGACTTTGACCGCCCGGGAGATTTTTTTTTGTTGAGTTTATTGAGTTTGAGGTTTAAAGCTACAATTCTCAAGCGGTGTTGTTGTTAGCCACAAAACCATGAGAAATAGGCTGCATGAATACGGCCTACGAGCACGACGCCCAATTAGGGGCCCACCTATACACATGGGAATCGCACCCGCCGAAACAAATGGTTTAGGGAACACTTGACATGGACCCAGGAGCAATGAGATAAAATTTTATTTTGCGATGAGTCCCGGTTTGGATTTAAGCCTTAACGAGTGTATCGTCGTCCCGGAAATGCTGAACGGCTGAGATACGTCCAGGAAGTGCAACCTTAAAGTGGCTCCACAGCGATGGTATGGGCGGGTATTATGAAGAACAGACGAACAGAGCTCGTTTTTGTAGATGGCAATATGAACACTGAAAGTGAAGTTATGTTGAAGATGTCTCCGGGCCTTATGTTCACCCATTTGCACAAAGTCTTGGCTCAGATTTCACGTTGATGCATGACAATGCGCGTTTGCACACAGCTCGGAGGACCAGAAAGTACTTGGCAATAGAAAAAATCCGGGTATTGCCGTGAACTGCACAATCGCCAGACGCCATCGAGCATGTGTGGGACATGCTCCAGAGACGCGTTCTAGAGAATCTGGACGGAGTGTCGACAATCCAACAGCTGAAAGACTTTTTTAAATTCTATTGGTAGCGAATGCCGCAGGATCAGATAAAAAATCTTATAAATTCAATGAAAAATCGTTGCCGACAAGTTTTAAACAACAGAGGTGGCCAGGACACACTTTGTATTAAATAAAAACATTATTTAATTTTGTAAAACATGAAAAGTTTAATTTATTTTTTATTTAATTTTATACTACGTTTGTTACGGTACACATATCGTTAATTATTGTGATGAAATGAACTATTTGATGAAGGCTTTCGTTGCTTTAGTCACTAAAGCATAAAAAAATGCTAAGTTATTATTTATTAAAGAAATATAAATATATTACAATAGTAAAAATCGTTCAAAAGTTAAAAACCGTACATGTTGCTTATACTTTTTTTATGTGTTTGTCCATAGTTTTGATTAAAGCCATAGTGAACATATCACTCATTTCTATTTGCCATAGAGACCTCTTACCTCTCCCCATCCCTCTCTAATCTCGGAAATGCTCTTATTTCAAGAGGTTTAACTCACCCTTTTATCAACGACCTCCAGCTTCATGCCAGGCTTGAATCCATTCGGCGGGCGCGGCTTGAAGGCGCGCGGTGGCGCCGGCGACGCTCCCGTCTCGGCCAGGTAGTTCTCCCACGAAAACGTATCAGGGTCTTTGTAAACTGCGAACAAATATAAAGATGTTTGCACAGTCAACTTAACATTGATAGCGCCTTTATATCGCAGTAGTAAGGGCGGCTTTTTGAGAGCAAGTGACCACTGTCACGCAGTTACAAATGTTGCAATCTGGTATGCAAAGGTGCTGGCTTCATTCCTAGCTCGGTGGCGAGTCACAGGATTAACGCATCTATTGAAACGGAAATGTGCACTATTTAATTATAATATGCCCTGCATGGGTGTCTGAATATACACCGAAAGTAGGTACGATTCCCGTAAGAATAGAAATTACGCTGTATTCTTTCAAGCTTATACCTACTTTAATACTTAGGCGAACCGTGAATGTATTAAAAGAAAACTTTAGGCGTCTTATGAACACAAGTAGAGCTTCAAGAGCATAACGAGCTACGGCGGCCCTGCCGGGGTATTCTAGTCAGCTACGCTGCCAATTTTGCAGAACATCTACTCCCGTGAAGTTCGTAATGACTCGTCAGAAGGATATTCTGGATACTTTTGGAGACGACTGCTCTCAAAAGAAATATAATTTTGGATCAAACATTCGCACAACTTACAGATGTCAGATTTGTGCCTGGATGTGTTTGTATTGGCACCAAGGACATCGAGTGGTGCTCTGAAGCGTTCACACTTACGTTGGTCTGGGGATTAACAAACACACAAGTTTTTAAGTTGCCTCCTACCCAGGAAATGACCATCACCATTACGAGTTAATATTTTGAAGACAGAATAAAAATGAGTATGCATGTATATTAATAGTACGAAGATATAGAAGCAGGATATCAGGCCAATGGTTGGGGACATCATAAGGATTATTATAACAATCGTGTGATAAAAAGGCTATTACCCAATAGTAAGATAATGTGAATAGATAAGTTGCTTATCAACGAGACAAGTCAGAAGAGTATGTTTGTTATTGAGAATTTAATGAACTGAAAATATTAGTAACTTGACTTACCGAAACTTGTCAATAACACTTTATCAGAGGTATTTGGGCTACTTAAATTAACGCTAAATGTTGAGCGACGAGTAAATATGTGACTTTGATAAGAGGTATGCATTTCAATGAGGGGATATACCATTCAGTGGGATCAATTTTGTAATTAGTATGTGTCTTGATAATAATACATTTTCACTTTTAATATTGTTTTTCTGGAGATAAGAGTAGATTTTGTAAAAACATATTTTTTGGTCAGCTAAATACGCGAAACTGGTAACTAAATAATGAAGTTTTTTCCTGAATAATTAATCTCAATTAATTTACAATATCGCATAGGAACACTTAATCGCACAAAATTATCCTTGAAATTAGTTTTATTTCTATGGAATAACAAATATTAATACTGTAGAGAACGACAAATAGAAACTTACTCGTTTTTCCTAAGGCACATATCGAACAATTTGACATTTGTATGTGAACTAAAGTGAGTAAATTAGCAATTTGTCCACGATATATTTGAAAGAGAACAATAGCCACGACATTCACACACAAGCTATATAACATGACTAATTCGTGTTGTTAAAAGAGAAGAGATAACGACGTAACCAAACTACCGGTTATCCTTGTTGCTCAAGTCTGTACTACATTTGAATTTTTAATGAATACTATTAAGAATAATAGCAGAATTCATTTGTGATGTTCAGATATGAATATCTTATTAGCCTATTTATTTTAAGGTTTTTTTTAAGCATCTCAATTCTAATTACTTTATTAAGTACATGAATATTTTCATTCCAATCAATGTAATGAATTCAACTATAGAGGAAACTTTTCAAAAACTTTTAGTGTAAATGTAGAACAAATAATTAGCTATCTCCTTCTAATCTATTTTGTTGATAATAAAAATCATCTTCTCCATCACAATATTATTGCAGAATGATAGACATGGGTTTTATTTAACATCCAATATAAATAAGGTTGGCAAGTAAATATTGTCAGTTTTATTTTGCTTTCCTAATACAAAACCCAAGTAGCAAAATTTTCCTATAGTAATCGACTTATAAGAATAAACGTCATATAGGAATTTAATAGACGTTTTGACTAAGGCAGTGATCTTACAACAGCATTTAAAAGAGGATTTGCGCTACAAGTACATACGAACCTATAACTAATTTTATAAACGTTTACAAGATTACTTTATAAGATTCTTACTAGAACTTGCAGTCTTATAAGCGCATGTTATAAAACTGATTAGGAAAGTGTCGCTTTTCGTCCTATAAACGCATTTAAATACGGTGGCGAAGCAGGTACATCTTGTAGAAGTCTTAACTTTGACTAAGTTGTTTTATAACAGATTTGATAATGCAATATTATGAGACGGGATCCAGATCCTATGGCGGCTTAAATATTTGTTAATTATTATCGAATAAAGTTAATATCAAGTTTAGTTTTGAAGGGGCATGAAGATATGTTTATTATCATCAAACACTTTATCAATAAAATTAATTTCGCAAGTTGAGTAGACATTCTAAACACAACAGTCAAAAGACAAAAGTTCTAACCTATTGTAAATAGATATTAGAATGTGGAATTGAAAATTATTATATTTTACTCTTAAGACACCGCAGCACGTTACCGTTACAAAAAGTGATCGAATGAGTGCTCTAGTAATGGCATCGCGCTGCCAACTGTTGGATCAATTACACCAGTAGCAGCACTCGTCATTTATTTATTTATTTAACAATTTATGTACACACATATAAACAGACAAGAAGAAAGGAACAGAAAAATACGTACAAAGGTGATGCTTATTTCTAATGAAATCTCTTCCAGCATACCTGTACATATGTCATATTGTTAGAGGACGAATCGCGCTTATTCAATGCGTTTACCGGATCTTTATAGGACAATTATATCTTGTAAAAACACCTAATAAGCTAATTATAAAATCGAATTGCACTTTACCGGACCGTAAAAAAAAATTTTTAGGGCATAATGGTCCTATAAACTGCGCCCAAATGCGGTTCTGTAAACGTTTTGAAGATTCCAATAGGACTAAAAAATACATGCTCCTAGGATATTTACATGACCAAATTTTGCTACTTGGGAATATACTATTTAATCATGTTTTTTTTTTCAGGTTTGAAATTCATTAAGTTCAAGGCAGGATACTGCTGCCTATCCTCTTAACAGAGTTAAGCTGGTATTGATATTACGCATTGTATTGTTAGTTACCTGAACAACAACCACTAAATTATCTCTTGGGAATCAAAGAGACGATTTATATTTTGTGATGCCCAATGACCTTGTTCCCTTTTTTTATATATACTTTTATATAATATGTATTTTAGTATTAGCTTGTATATTGTATTTAAGATGACCAGCTATTGATTGAAATAAAAATTGACATTGCTGCTTTGTAAAACCAGGAAATGGTTCATGTACTGAGCAATCAAAACAGGTATTACTGTGTCTGTATTACATTTATTTTTATGTAATTGTTATCATTTATTAGACAAAATTATTTATTTTATATTTATTTGTAATAATAAGCAACAAAGTGCTTTTGAAAACCTTTGAATCTGTTTATTCCTTACTTATGCTATGTTACCAACCTCGATTTATGGGCAGTGCATCAAGATAAAACACAGTTAGTTATCAACTTGTAGCAAGAGGTGTCAAAGGCTCTTTGTTCTTGATTTAAACAACCATGTTTATGACAACAAGTAAAATACGTCTTGAAATCTATCTTGGCCCATTGTTTCTACGAGGAGTATACCAAGATGTTGTTCCCTACAATAACATTCTGACAAAAGTAATATTTTCTTCTATCATTTCTTACACTGCCCGATTCGAACTTTATGGCGGTTCGGAACATGAGGCGAGTCGCTGCGCAGTAACGAATTCATGTGTCAGCGGGGGTGAGAAGTGGTGTTCTGCACAGCGAGCTTCAGAGCCACCATACATTTTGACGCGTACTATATTAAAATACTGGTATTCAGCAGCACGCGTTTGGACTGCAAGCCGACCCAGAAATAGTTGGAAAATGCTAGGCAGATTAATTTTTATAATTTCTTATTCATTATATCTGTGACTCTGTAGTCATACTGCATTTTCCATCCAACTTTGCTTATCAGTGTTTTGTTTCTGAACGATTGCAACTACAACTTTCACCTTCACTGATGAAAAGGAAAAATGAGGGTAAGGGTATAATAGAGGAGTACTCACAGTTAGGCGGTGTCAAAGGTACTCCATTTTCTTCAGCCCAGCCGACAGGGTGTATGTAGGGGGAGGTGGGGTCCACCCAGAAGTCATACATCTCGTCCCAGGAGTCGAAGTTGATCAGCATCCTGTTGTCCAGGACGTCAGATATCGAAGCCACGCACACCAAGTCGTTCTTCCGGTCTTCAGCTTCTAGCTTCATCCCAGTGCGGAAACAGCTTGGTTTGAAGATCTAGGAATAATGTCATTGACGTCCATTATAAAATTGTATTTATTTATTTTATTATTTATGTACAGACGGTAACATACATAAAGATACGACATAATTTGCTTATTTCTTAAGAAATTTCTTCCACCAGACCTGCGAAAGGAGAAGTGAAAAAGAAATGTAGACTATAGTGTGTGAGAACAAGAGGAGAAAAAATATGATTAAAGTGATGTCTTAAACTAAAATATTGAATATCCTACACAGCCTACACTTATCAATCTGCCGAACCTTTTCCCTACTATGTTGGGGTCGGCTTCTGGTCTAAAAGGATGCAGCTGAATACCAGTATTTAACATATAGCCACTGCCTATCTGACCTCCACAACCCATTTACTGGGTAATACTATACCCCTTGGTAAGACTGGTTATCAGACTTTCAGGCTTCTGACGACCCGTAACGACTGTAAAAAATCCACGAATAACAATGGCCTGGACCAACGGCTTAACGTGCTTTCCGAGGCACGGAGGAGACTCGGTGTGTAAAGACCCCGGCAAGCATAGCTTAACCTGATGGAACGACCCGTGCGGCTGTTATATATAAATATCCTACACAAAAAAAAAATATTATAGAGGTAATTATATTAGGGAGTGTATGTGTATACTATGGAGTGATATTGTGAAGAAGTGAGCTTCTATCCATACTAATATTATAAATGTGAAAGTAACTCTGTCTGTCTGTATGTTACGTTCTCACGCCTAAACCGCTGAACCGATCGTCACGACAATTGGCAAAGATAATAGTCTGGGATATGGAGGACATAGGCTACTTTTTTACGCGAAAAATGACATCCACGCGGGCGGAGCCGCGCGCAAAAGCTAGTATTCTATAAATATGTCAGTCTTGAATTTTGTGGCTATCAATATTTACTTCCTGTTTTTTGCTTTGTGGCACTAACGTCGCCTTATGTACCGTACATGAAGTATAAGTAAATAAGAAACATTTTTTTTATTATAACTAAAACATATTTTCAGCAAGCAATTGACACTACTTCAATAAACAATACGAATATTCAAAAAGTTTGCTGTGCTGCAAGCTAAATATGTATCTAAACAAAAGAAATTGGGAATAATTTGGTGGCGAGTCTCTCCCTATAAAACGATTTAAAATAATTAATGTATTCTATTTTCGACATCATTTCTACAAGTAAAAAAAATATACCATAATTATTTAGAAACTTACTGCAGCAGTTACATGTGGAAACAAGTTCCTGGGCGCGGCAACGGCTCTCATTTGCTTCAAGTACAACGGCCACGAAAAGCTCGACGAGGACATGGTGCCGGGCGGCTTGAGGGAGCGGCCGTTCTTCTCGCACCAGCCCGGCGGGAAGATGTCGCCCGAGTCCGCGTTTACCCAATAGTCATACACGTCTGGGTACTCGTCGAAATGCAACCGCATCCGGTAACCCTGCACCTCAGCCACGGACACCACGCAGAATATCGAGGGATGCTGAGGATCTATCGCCTCCAAACGCATCCCAACTTTGAACCCATTTCTGTTGTAAGGAAAAGGATTCTTAAAAAGCTTAACAGGCGCGTCCTTCGCTTTACAAATGTCAAGGTACCGCATCCACGAAAATCCATTCTTCCCACACATCCAAGGGTATTTCTCATTCTCTATTAAATCTTCGTTGATTTTCAACAAAGCTGCCTCTGATAACTGGTCAGATGGCATTGAATCATAATGCTTCAGCGGAACTTTGTCTTTTCCTTCAGATGTAATATCAGAATCAGACAGCTGTTTCCTCATCAACAACTTCTTTATCTTATTTTTTTTCTTAAGCAAATCCACGCGTTCCCTGTCCTTCTTCTTTTGTAAAGCTTTCTGTACTTCAGTCTGACACGCGGCGCTACAGAAGTTGGGTGTTATGAACTCGGCCGCCATGCCGTGGCAGCCGCAACATTCGCACCGATACATGTCTTCTGGAGAATTGGGTTTCTTATTTCTGTCGATGCGTTGCTTCATAGGCGTGTGGTACTTCGCATTGTTCATAGATTCTTCCTGATCACTGCCATCTAGCAAATCTATGAGACCAAATTCATTGGTCTGGAATTGCAAGGAGCTACCTTGTAATCTAGCAACCCCGTTATTCCATATTAACCCTGGAGGATCTTCTTCTAAGACACCTTCCTTGATATCGTTTTTACTGAAATCTTCTATTTTGGTAAAGTATATCTCGTGAGGACTCCTCTCGTCGAGTGTATCAGGCTTGGTATCCTTATAATCTTCAGGATCTGAATCCAAGTGTTTAGCCTCTAAATCTTTGTCCAGCTTCTCATCACAGAACAGCGAGGGCACGCGGTGGTCGTCATTATGGTCGGCCTCAGGCGGATCTTCATTTTTCTCGATCTTATGCGGCAGTGCCAGCCTCGTGTTCCTGTTTGATAAGTTTTCTGCACATAATGAAATGCGTCTCTTCATGCTGGCGTTCGCTATCTTTCTATCACTGTTGTCCGAGTTGGAACGTCTCAAAATCGCGGGCGCAGCGATGGTAACTGTTCCTACATCATGTCTTTCTATCATATTCCTGTTCAGTAAACTTTTTCCCTTCTCTGGTATAGCGAGAGTGAAGGACTTTTCCCTATGAGCACCATCCTCGTCTGCTATCGATACAGTGTAAATGTCGTCATTCATAGCCGCGTTAGTTTCAGGTATCGAGAGTGTATATTCGCCTTGCTCGCCGGTTGGTTCTGCTCGCGACCCAGGTATGGATAACGTAAAGGCTTTCTCGCCTTTAGGGCTTTGAGGTAGATCTCTACCATTTAATAGTTTTCCAAACGGCTGTAAAGGTGGCATATCTTGGGACTCCATCATAGTGTCTCTCATGACTGTAATATTTCCTTGAGGATCATTCTGTATTTGTCCATTAGCTATTTGTAGATTGATGATGGGGCCTTTGGAAGCCATGGTTGCAGGCAAAGTTACAGGTAAAATAAACTTTGTATTTTGAATTTTAGGCATATTCATTGGAGTTATAAATAGCTTCTGATTGTTTGGATTTACATTGGACTGATTGTTTGATATGAGGATAGATTGATTCTCAGATATATTCTTCTGGTTGGGTTTCTTCATTGAGCTGAGGTATGCTATGGCCTGTTTGTTGGGGTTGCCTGGTGCAATGCTGACGGGGACTATCATCTTGTCAGTAGACTTTGGTTTCTGTATGACTATTGGCTGACTAGAGTTGACTGGAGCGAGGATGGAAGACTTGTTCTGAGCAGACACCTTTGGAGCTATGTTGGGTTTGGTGTTTACATTTGATATCAAATGTAGGTTTGAATTGCTGGTTACCTGCAAGGAGTGGAAATAAACTTATGAAATAACTGCAGTTGTGGTGTATCTAATAGAAATATTTGTAGATCTTGTTTGATAGTTTTATACAAAGTCTAAACTGTTCAATAATAGATAGCAATCAACAATGATAATAACCAATTCAATTTATTCTAGTACCAAAAACTCTGTAATTGTTTAGACCTATTCACATTTTATACTTTTAATACATTTGAATTAATTGTGTTTTAAGTGATTGTGCAGGCTTACAATAAATTAATGTTTCTTTATCCTAATAGGTTTGAAACCCCTATTTTCCACTGGTACTATAGGATATTTTATTTTAAGAATTGATGCCCTACTAATATGAAGCTCGTAAGAAATCATTCCATAGATTTTAATTTTTATAAAAGATTATTTTTAAGTAAGATTACTGTTACTACCTTACAAAAATGTTTTCAAAGAAACCTATGTAAGAATATATTTTTTCACTGATAACTACTTATATTTTAAATTAATATACTTAGCTCCTGTCATACTAATTAATTATCTTTTTATAATGTGATATTTGGCCTTGCTAATAATCACAATGAAGGCTATCCTCAAAGAAACAAGTCACTTAACATTATATATAAATTTTAAACCAAAACATGCCATAAATAAAGAATGATTTGTGATTAAACCACCACCATTATTTTTGTTTTTGTGCGAGTGAAAGTGCATTCATTGAGGGTATTGACATTAAATATTTCATTACTTTTATCTTTTTGAGCAAATGAATTTTGATTAATAAACTTGGTAAGCCAATTCATAATCACATTGATTTTTTTCACAATATATTTGAGTCACTATCAACTTTTATTTCCCAACTTGGTAGCTGATTTTCATAAATATATTTATATTTAATATTAAAAAAAAGTCTCACTGTTCCAATTCGACATGAATGCATGTTAATGGTGATGATTCACTTACTGGTCTCCTTACTATGATTTGTGGTGGGTTTCCACTTGTACTTGCTTGGGTGATGACATCGGTGCTGGTGACAGGCTTCAGTCCTGTTGGAGTTTGTATGTAGACCACGTGCGGTACATGGGGCACCTGCCTTGGAGCTCCTCGTATTTGAATAGAATTAGCAGCATTCTGCATTTGTAGCACAGCATTGTTATGAGCAACTTGGTGGACTTGCGGGAGAGGATTGTTAACCTTAACATGTGATATTGATGTATCAGACATCTGCAGGTGAGATGAACTGGACACTGTCATGTCAGAGTTGCAATCCATGCTGTTAGGCCTTGCATTTGAACCCATGTGAACTTGAATAATTGAACTGTGGATGGACTGGTTATGGTTTTGTAAGACTGGCATGGAGGGCAATGTTGGTAGTTGATGATTGGCAGCTGGGATTTGCAGAGGAACGTTTATAGTCTCACCAGCTGGTAACTGAACTGGTACGCTGGTTGTTCCGGAGACTTGAAGGGGCAGACTAACAGGTGTAATCTGCAGTGGCATAGTGTTAGTCCCTGATATTTGAACAGGGACATTAATATTAGAGTTGGAGCCCGGTATCTGTACTGGCACATGCACAGTGGACAATTGCAAGGGGTATGGAGAGTTGTTTGAATGTATTTTTACAGGGGCAATTGAATGGGTAACTAAATTGTGTGTGATAGGCAAGGAGCTCTGTGAGGCCTGCATCGAGGAAACGATCATGCTGCTCGATATTGGCGCCTGAAATTTGACAAATGTGTGTCAATGATGTCAAAGTATAACACAACATCACAATAAAAAATAATCAACTCATTAGAAACTCACGCGTAATGTATTCAGTAGCACATTCTGATGTGGATTATTTTGTGTTATATTAGTGCAGACTGACGTGTTCGCTGATTTTAATAATCTTTTTTTCAATATTTCTGTTTTAGGTTCGTCAAAGTTTTGAAGTGAATTACACTGCTGTCTCTCCATTTCTCAGTACCGAGAACGTGAGTGAGTTCATTACAGACACTCGGTTATCTTTTACAATCCATTATTGATGACCTGCAATGCATTTGAAAATAAAATATCGCGAAATGAATTATCATTCAGACGCACCACTCTCGTGTAATGTTGCTTGTTTGGTGGTAAAGTTTTTGTTTCAAAATAAAAAAATAAACACGTAAAAGTACAATACAACACATTATTTATTAAATTAATACAAAACACGTTACATACATTTTTCTTTTGCGAGTATCGCACTCAACAAATTGTGCAGCTACTTTTACAGAACCACAACCTTCTACAAAAAAGTTCACGAAACAGTGGAATAGAAACTTATTACTTACATTTCTATGTTTCAACAAAGAGATGAGTTCTTCATGTATCTTTCCAACTATTACAACATCGTTATCGTGTTGAAAACCATTAAAGAAAAATAAAATATACTCAATAAAGCGACGATATTTACCTGCCCAGCACAACTGGTAATAAATCTGACAACATTGCCAAAATGTTATAGGTGTTCGTTACGTTGGTACAGACAAAATTTTCCACCAATCGCAGCCACGTAATTTCATGACGAAGCTTTCGCGCCCGATTATTTAGCCAAAAAAAGTCAACAGATAAGTTTATATTTATACAGTTTGTTATGCAAGGATACGCGATGAATATGTGAACATTAGGGGCTTTAAAATTTTGTAAGGTCCAATATTGTCTGTTGATATTGTGTTAAAAATATATAGTTCCTTAAATTTGGTTTTATGTATGTTATATAGAGTTTATCTTTGACATTGTTGTTGCTACGCAAGCATGTACTTATAGTACATACATCAGTCTTATGCAGTCAACATAGCTTACTTACTTTCATTCAAATACAGCACATTTTTGAATGATATGGATGACCTGGAAATATAGAATGTTACAAATACATGAAATAAGCATTAATGTTTCATTTCTTTTACCTTTTTTTTTTAATTTTCTTTTTTAGCACTAGGTTTGTTTTTAATTTTATATTTTTTAGGAAATTTTGCGTTTACCGGAAGCATAAAACGAATTTTCACGTATTATTTCCGCTTTCGGAAAAACAAAAAAAGAGAATGACGGAAGAAAAACTTTTAAACCATGGGCATAGGTAGGTTTATCTAAATAGGTGCGCTCACAGCTACCTTAAATTCAGCTGGCTGAATAATCCTGAGATTGAGGATGATTGAAGGAAGGTGTATAAAAATGGTGCCGATTCCCTTTTTCACAAACTAAACTAAATTTAAGTTCAGTGCATCTTTTTCTTTCTATTTCATTAAGAAAAGGACAGAAGATAAATTTTAGTTTAGTCCTGTCATATTAATCAGCGCTTGACGTATATTGACGTAATTTTAGTCGGCAAGTTTTTAATCACGTCTAAAACTTGTATGGAGTAGTGACAGGCGCTGATTAATTTGACAGGACTAAACTAAAATGTATCTTCTGTCCTTTTCATAATGAAATAGAAAGAAAAAGATGCACTGAACTTAAATTTAGTTTAGTTTGTGAACAAGGGAATCGGCATTTGTTTCATATGAAAACTTAAGATTTCTCGTTTAATAAATATAATTATTTCAATGTGGTGAGGTTGTAAAATAATAACTGCACAGCTACTAAATTATTATAAATCGTTCGCCTGTGTACTGTGTGTCTCGATGTTTAACAATAATCTAATTCCCTCAGTTGACCCTATTAAGAAATATCATAAAGTGCATTCAGCGCATGTGAATGCTAATGCCACGAAATAGTAAGTCAGATTTACGCAAAATATTCACTTAAATGAGTAGAAATGTTCTTAAGTGCAAAATATTTCGATAACAAATAATTAAAAAAATAATTTTGTATCCTAAAATGTCTCAAAAGACTCTGTTACGAAATAGTAGATGGCGAAGTATGTTGAACAGAAAAAAAAAAGAAAAAGATGAATCGTGAATGAATGTTTTTTGTGATGTCAAAATATTGTCAAAATAAATTTCCCCTTTGCGGATTTCGCAATTAATCATTAAAAATAATCTTTTCAAACAAACTACAGCGAACACAGCAATTTGTTTATTCTAGTTCAAGACTGAACTATTGATACTATTTGTAAGCTTGGATTATCCTTTAATGCGTATGTATATGCGAATTTATTTAAAAAATTATGTTTACATAGAACTTAACAACAGAATTACGTATCAGCTCGTATGTTTCTAAATAAGATAATTTATAAAATAAGTAATACTTATTGTTAAGAGCTCATGCCGTATTTTTTGTGATACGTGTGCGTATAAATTATAGTTGTAGATATTTCTTTGTTTTGATAAATCTCTTATTATTTTGAAACTCAAGTTTCTTGAAATATTTTGGAAAGATATATAAAAAAAGTTGTATAATAAGCTTGGCATCTATCTATTGGAGAAAATTTAAACATTCAGTTGGATTAGGAGTAAATAAATTGATGATGCAAATGCAGTGTTGGTTTGTAATCTAAACAATGCAGCTGTCAGTTTTTATCAATTTTTTTACAATGTGTGCAGTGAGTTACTTTTTGTTATGGGGACTCCCCTAAAAACAAACACCACTATAACAGCAGGGTACCACAATATTGTATATAATACATATTATATTCTGATAAGATACTCAGAAAGCACAGTTAAAAGTGGTATTCTTTTTTAGTGGTGTCATAAAGTATATACCTTACGCACTTGTAATACAGAACAATTTAAGGTAATGTGTTTTCATTTGTTAAAGATTAATATAAAGATCAATTATCTGAAATCTGAATGAACCGCCTAAAGCATTGGATAGACCAAGGGGTGTGTGATAATTTATAATATATAACTAACAAATGATACAAATGCAAGATATATATCTAAGTCCAAGCAAGCTTGATACAGGTGATTGTATAGATTCTATACCTAACACAATATGTGAGTACCTACCTATGATCAGAGCAACTCATTTTAGCTGAATTTTGTGTTAAAAAGCTTCTGTAGTATTGCAAGGTCATACAAAAATTACAGGGGTTCATTTTATGTAAGTTGCATGTCCTCATTATACATAGCTAATGAATAGTGATCGCGACGATAGGTCGTGGTGGAGCAAAATGAAAGATAGCGGACTGTTTTTCAGGTACTGCACTACTATTTTATTGTTAGGATAATAATGTAATAAGTAAGGTGCCTTTTAAAGATGACAAGTTTATGAAAAATAGGGGCTAGAATATTCAGAATATGTATTCATGGGTCACCTATATCTCATTGAAATCTTAATGACTTCTAATTTGTATTTATATATAATAAGACGGTAGTCTTAAACTTTTCGGGAAACTAAATGCATATAAATATACATAAATGTATATATCATATGCATTTAGATTCCTGAAAAGTTTAATAATATTATATAATTATGTATATATACAGACGTACCTATAAATCTTATAATGTTTGTTGTTTAGTGTCCTGCAAAGTGTTAAGTAATTCAAAGTTTAGTGCAATTCAAATATCAGAATAACCTCATCATACAGACTTGGACCAATTACTGTACAGCTTACAATTGTAAATTTGCAGCAGACTTGATGCGAACCTGGGACAATGAGTAGCCAGCACCAGTACATGAGCCTCAACAACACACCAAGTGCACGCATTGGCGATATTGAACACATTAGTAAGATCAAACACATTATTTTTTAGGCTTTAAGGTTTCTTTAATGTGTGTATTTTAAGCTAGCTGTAGGAGTAGGAGAGGCTGTGTTTGCCATCATAGTACCTAGTTTATGTTTTCATATCCATATTCATGGTGATTTTTTATCCCATAGCTGCATAGTTATAATTAACATAGAAAAAATTGTATGAACACATGTTTGGCAAGCACAGCTACAAAGTTTGAATTTTTATTAAAACCTGTATTTTTATCATTCTATATGAAAATTTAGGTTTTCGTAAGGGTAACCTTCGCAAGTTAAGTCGGGGTCAAAAAACGACAGTCAGACCTTTGAATAAAGTCAAAGTTAAATCATTTATTTCAAATAGGCACGAAGATGCACTTTTGAACATCAAAAATTACATGAATAGTTAATTGATTCTAGTTGCGGCTTCTAAAAGGTAGTTATGTATGGAGAAGAATGGGCTAGAAACTCCATACTTACTCTTTTAAAATGTTAACAATAGTTTGTATACATTAATTAATAATTATAGGTGAAGACGATGTACCTAGAATAAAAATAAAAATTACTTACCCCAATTGGTAAAAAGAATGAAAAGTGAAGTAATGACAGAAAAAATAATAAATGTGATAGGTACATGGTGCTCACATATTTACAAACATTGTATATGATTTTCCAAAAAAAATAATTAAACATATAATAAGTCAGTGTGTGAGTAAAATTTATATTAATCACAGAAAATAAAATTAATATCATAAAAAAATATATATATATATATACAGTTAAATTACACATACACATACAGTTTGATTTTGTCTAGTTAATATAAATCGCTAGCTTTTGCCCGCGGCTCCGCCCGCGTAGATGTCGGTTATCACGTAAAAAAGTAGCCTAAGTATGTCCTCCATATCCCAGGCTATATCTGTGCTAAAATTCATGACGATCGGTACACAGACATACAGAGTTACTTTCACATTATTCTAAAATATTAGTATGAAAGTATGAATAATCGTTTCAACTTAGAATGTCGTCTGTTTTTTAACTTCTGAATTACTCATAGGATTACGACGATTTACGATTTTAGTTTTTATTTTCATAAATCCTAAAACCATGAATTGGTACTTATCACGACGACAATTTTTAAGTAAAAAAAAAATTCGCGAACACGCTAAATGGGGCAGTTGCGTGCCATTATACATTTACGAATATCAGTTCCGTACACGAATAGGCTCGCTAACCAAATCATAGTACTTTTAACTTTATGAATGAACCGTAAATATTCGCAATAATACTAAATGGAATTGGGTAAAGAGTGTAGGATTTGTCGATGTTCTCTTGATGTACCTAATTCTGAATTCAAGATCGAGAGATAGAATTAGATCTTATCTTGTAGAATAACAATATTCCCTACCTACATACTCGTATATTAACATTTTCATTCGCGTATTCACTATCAGCCTAGTAGGGAACAAGTGTCTCGCGACATGTCATTGTGTATTTGTGTCGCCACTGTCGCTAGAGATCTAGGGCGATGTCGCGCGACATCCCCAGACTTCGTACGACTTACCCGACAGCATCACGGGATTACTGTCTTGGTCATAATTATAATGAGAAATGTGCGAAGTCTGTCAAGGTCGCGCGACATTGGTCGACCCTCTCTTGCGACATCGCCTGACGTCTCGTGTCTTCGGGACACATTATTTTGTCCTCCAGACCAGTGAATATGCGGCTAAACATTATTTTGCTTGGCAAACCGACCATCGCGCAGTCAAGTCTTGACATTAGATATGTTGAAAGTATCGGGAGCGGATATGCGTCGCAATTTGTTTCCTGTCTGCACTTGCGATTGTATGCCTTTAAATTACTAGATTAATGGAACCTTTGTACAAAAATGGAGTGATGGAAGTAACTACTTAGATATTTGCCAACCAACGTGCGTGTAGAATGATCTATAGTAATACATTGAATATAAATAAATAGTATGATTTGCTACCATCCGGCCGGCCAGCAACGCGTACTGACGTAGTTTAATTTTGCATCTATTCGTATTTCGCGACAAAAAAAAACTTAATGTGAAACAAAATCTGACGTAGAATTGTTGACATCGGCACCATTGCCATAAAGAAAAATAGAATAGAAACAAAATCTAGTATCCAATCTACAAAAAATATTGTCGCATTTGAAAAGGGGGCTAGTTTTTCACAAACAAATCTAGTTTCTCTAGAAAAGGTTCAGTAGCATGTCGGGGGCAACACTTTGATCTTGAGTTGGCCTAGCATAGTACAGACCCCACCTCGCATAAATGGTTGAGATTTTTTAGAATTCGAATGGACAGAATTTTATAATTCTTAATTTTATTTAAATACCTATACGAAAACTACCCAAAAACTAGAGAAAATCAAAATCATACGATTTGTTAGTAAAAAAAACCTCAACAATTTGAGTAAAGGGGGGTCAGATAATTGCAGTAACTGACTGTACGTAGTTTCAATATAATAGGCCACCTTATACTGGTTTTATTACCACTGACTGGCGGCCTACTGTACAGAAACATTATCATCACGTACGCGCGGTGTACGCTCACTAAAATCAGGATTATCATTTCTATTACCGTAACCATAAGAGTGTTATTTCCACCAGGCCACCTGTCGGAACACATCGGCTCCCTGTGCCTGTCCTCCGAGTACTCCGATGTGACGCTGGTGGTGGAAGGGCAGCGGATACCGGCGCACAAGGTCATCCTGGCTGCCAGCAGTGACTACTTTAGAGCGCTGCTGTATGGCGGCATGAGGGAGACTAACCAGGTGACCTATGCTTACTTAATAAACAAGTTTTTAACCCACTTTGATTTACTTTTTTTAGGTTTCCGTACCTCATAAGGAAAAACGGAACCCATATAGGATCACTCGTGTGCCTGTCTGTCCGTCTGTCACAGCCAATTTGATCCGAATCTACTGGATCGATTAAGTTTAAATTTAGTACACATTTATGAACTTTCGTGACCCAAACACGGACGTGTAACGAAAATAAATGAATTTTGAATATGGCGATCACTTTTGGGGGTAAACTAGAAAATAAAAATAAAAAGTTTTGCAAACTGTACCGAGTGTTATCAAATATTGAGTCAAATGAAAGGGCTTATTATATGAATTATATATTATATTATATATATTATTTTATAATTCTAAAATAAATACTTTAAAAAGTTATTTAAGAAAAGAAATGAAAATTGAACAAAATATAACTCACTAGCTTTTTCCAGCGGCTCCGCCCGCGTGAGTGTCGGTTATCGCGTAAAAAAGTAGCCTATGTTCTTCTCCATATCCCAGGCTACATCGCTGCCAAATTTCATGACGATCAGTTCAGCGGTTTAGGCGTGAAAACGTAACATACAGACAGACAGACAGACCGACAGACAGACAGACCGACAGACCGACAGACCGACAGACAGACAGACAGACAGACCGACAGACAGACAGACAGACAGACAGACAGACAGACCGACAGACAGACAGACAGACAGAGTTACTTTCGAATTTATAATATTACTAGCTTTTGCCCGCGTGGGTGTCAGTTATATCGCGTAAAAAAGTAGCCTATGTCCTTCTCCGTATCCCAGGCTATATCTCTGCCAAATTTCATGACGATCGGTTCAGCGGTTTAGGCGTGAAAACGTAACATACAGACAGACAGAGAGACAGACAGACAGACAGAGTTACTTTCACATTTATAATATTAGTATGGATATGGATATTATGGATGGATTATGGATGGATGGATATGGATTAGTATGGTGTCCCCTTATTTCGCAGACAGAAATTTCATAGAATTTCGTTTCCCAGAAAATGTTTCACATAATATTTGGTCCTTGTATTTTTAGTTCGAATATTATTGTTTCAAAGACTATTTACTTGAATGAAAAATATTTTACAGAAACACAATTCAATGAATTTTTAATCAAATTTTTTTGTTTAACAAACTTTTCACACAGTAGAATTATTTTTTAACGAATATTGTTTGTTCGGTATAAGTTAGTGACAGAAACGAATCGCTGCAAAACCGACTCCAAGTAGTCTTGTCTGCCCTACCCCTAGAGTGTAATTTAAATCCGTGTAGGCGCGGAGGGGCGAGGCGGCCCGCGTGGGACCGCCGGAGCCCCGCAGCGCCGGAGCCGTGACAGAAACCATACCTGCTGCATGTTGCATGCTTGCTTGCATGCTGCATGCTTGCTTGCATGCTACATGCTTGCTTGCACGCTGCATGCTTGCTTGCATGCTGCAAAATGCAAAAAAAATGCTGTTGAAAAATTTTCAATGGATAAAATGTTATTCTTGGTAATAAGTTTTATATTAAATAAACAATATATGGATAAAGAATATGTGATTTGTTATTCTATGATATGACTATTCTAACATTAAAGTTTATGTGAAACAAAAATCAATGATTTAAAAATCTTCAAAGTAAGTATTCTGCGTATTGATTATTCTATGAAACGAAAATATGAGAAAAAAATTATGTGAAACGAAATTCTATAAAACTATAAGCTATGAAACAACGTACAACCGATTAGTATGGATAACATTTCTACATTTATATCAGTAATTCATACGGTGTACAGAATAACGAGTATTCTATTCTAAGAGAGAACATAGGGTTAACCTTATTACATTGGTGTTCTATTTACTAATGATGGTGCGCATGTGAACTCCCTTCAAAATGGTTGAGCTAAATGGTGCTGATCCATGTGTCATATTCGTGAATGGCCTTCAGTAGGACTGGTCATCTCTTAGCTGCCACGGCTTAGATTCATTATTTATATTTTGAATCGTTTTTTTTTTGTCTATTTGCTGTACTCTGGACGCATTTTTTTACATCGTTCTCGCATCCATACTAATATTATAAATGTGAAAGTAACTCTGTCTGTCTGTCTGTATGTTACGTTTTCACGCCTAAACCGCTGAACTGATCGTCATGAAATTTGGCAGAGATATATTCTGGGATATGGAGAAGGACATAGGCTACTTTTTTACGCGATAACCGACATCCACGCGGGCGGAACCGCGGGCAAAAGCTAGCATAGTTATAAATTCAACATTAAAGATGTAATTAATTTTGTAACAATATAATTTAAAAGAGTGTCCGTGGTTTCTTGCCTGTTCTTCTTTTTAGGTACCTACTACGCTTTACAATGGGCAACTAGCTTCATATTTCTAACTGACCGACTCCTTGACAATTCAATAGTGCAATTGAAATAAATGGTTTTCCTCGTCTTTTGCAGGCGGAAGTGGAACTGCAAGCGCCGCTACAAGCCTTCAAGGCGCTTCTGCGATATGTATACTCAGGTAATTATCGAGGTAATAGCTGATACTGATTCGATAGCATAGCTACAGATTCAGCTACTCCTCTTTATATCTTCTAATTTTAACGCTCTTTTGGCTTCGTCACTAAACAACTATTGCTAGTTTTGAAGATAAAAATAATAATAATAATATAATTTTGAAATAAGCAGTACCTGCTCTTCTATGTTAATATATTTTCCTGTCAAGTATTTTGTGTGTACATAAATCTATATATATAAAAATGAATCCCTATTTCCCTTGGTCACGGCATCACGCGTGAACGGCTGGACCGATTTCGCTAATTTTTTTTTGTTGTGTTTGTTATTGTCAGGAGAAGGTTCTTATGTAAGAAAAATTTAAGAAAGTAAAAAAAAAAAATTGTAAGAAAACGACCATATTTACATTTTTATTGTAATAATAAGTAGGTAACTCTATCTTCTAATGTAACTTTATGGCGTTTGACATAACGTGTCAGTCATCATTAGGTAGGTCTGAGAATAGATTTTATAATAAAAAATAAAAAAAAAATTGAAGGTAGGGTTGGTAGGGTAGGGTAGGGTAGGGTAGGTAGGTGGGTAGGGTAGGGTAGGGTAGAATAGGGTAGGGTAGGTAGGTAGGGTAGGGTAGGGTAGATAGGTAGGTAGGGTAGGGTAGGATAGGGTACGGTAGGGTAGGGTAGGTAGGTAGTTTCCTTTGCGCGTAGACAAACTGCCACAGTCAAATAGCTTTTGACAGAACGAAGTCTGTCGGGTCAGCTAGTGTATATATATATATACATATATATTTTATAAAATAATCAATAGAAAAGGGAGGAAACTTGTGATCATAATCACAAGGTTACTTAAAATTCCTTGGGAGTAGCACAGTAGGTACTCTCCTGGCTGAGCCTGTTATGACGAAGACCGCAGCGGGTGTGCTACGCTACAGACTCCAGCGATGGTAACGATCGGCGGAAGGTCTTTCCCGATCGTACGGAGCTCGACGTGGCCGCGCGGATAAAAAATGTACCCGGCACGGAGCCTGGTGATCTCCGGAGTAGCCGGAAGGTGGTGGGCCGGAACTCAGTGGCCGGATGCCACCGATAAAGGTGGATTAAATACCGGATGATAGTGGAACCGTGGATGGTAAGCCGGAACTTGGAACCCTGGAATTATAACGTCCAGCATGTCACAAGATAGCCAATGGTCATCTCCGCTGACTGTGACACCAAGCATAAGCAAAGCGAGATATACCAGGGATGTGAGCTGTCACAGTCAGTACGGAGTTTACAATGGATTCGGAAGTGAGAAGCACGAAATTACACATTTTGAGTAAATATGAAATACAAAAGGTATATCAAAATGCACAGAGCTAAAAGCAAATAGGTTGCATGAGACAATAATGCAGAAGGCATAATACGCTAAACAAAATAATAGGTACACGCCTAAAATAAGTAGGTAGGTACACACAAAACAAAAGCGACATTGTTCAATACTTATGGGGATTTAACACTGAGTTTAGGTAAAACTCATGATTATTATATACGTAGTCGACAAAAAATTATGACAACGTGGTTGAGGGACAGGCCACTCGTATGAAAGTCGCGCCGCTGTGAAAGAGCTACGAGAATACGTATTTCCGTCTTGCCAGCTAAGGACGGTGTGTCTCCTGCCCCCAGCCCCTGCGACAATGCTCAGGGCTCCAGCCTGGGTCTGCCGCTTGGGGTGAGAGGGAATAGGTGAAGGCGGGTCGCTAATCAAACGAGTTCTCCTTCGGCGACTCACGGTCGCGCTACTAGAATAATGAACGGTGGCAATTTGGTTTTATAAAAGCAAACAACCTATCATAAATGCTCGAAAGAAGCGTATTTTAATGTTTTATTTATTATTATTTGTAAATATTAGTATAAAAAAGATACGGAACGTTACAACGTTACAAGATATAGGTATACAAATCCTTGACTACAATGAATGGTTGTATCGAAGCTGTATTGCCTAATACTGGCGTGCTTATTGGCGTCATTATCTCATTATCAAAATAACGTCAAAAGGTAGGTACATGCCTAATGCTATGTCCACACTAGCTTTCAATACTTGATTTTCAAGAATTTTCTCTTCGTAGCATTGTATTGTGGAAACCCGACTAGACCAAGACCTGTCCACCAAACCTATATTATGTCCACACTTTCTTTCAATACTTGGTTTTCAAGAATTTGCTCTTCGTACCTTTGTATTGTAGGAACACGACAAGACCAAGATCAGTCCACCACCATCAAGACCCAAAGACAAATTCCAATGCAGGTTTAACTTATAAACTGGCCTTCTCAGGTATAAGAAATAACTTGCTTGTTTTAGTTAAACTAAATTTGGGTATCACAATTTCATCTTTACGAATATTTGTATTATGGAAATCGCTTCTTATTTTGTCCTAAGTTTTTGCGAACATACAAAATAATTTCTAAGATATCAAGAGAAGGCAGAGTTAGTATGTATATCAATTTCTTTGAATTTGTTTCTAAGGGACTCACGAGGACCCATTTTATAAAACGCGCGGACAGCCCTCTTTAAAAAAATGAAATTTTATTTACGTCGACTGCCGATCCCCACAGCAGAACGCCGTAAGACATAATACTCTGGAAATAAGCAAAGTAGATTAACCTCTGTGTGGCTATGGCTATATCAGTCAACAGCCTTATTTTTCTTACTGCATATGCAGTTGAAATCTAACTGAAAGAGCTCTAATGTGCCCGGCGCCTCATTGCAATTTATAATCTAGAGTAATTCCAGTTAGGAAATACAGTTTCCATAATAGCATGTAGTTTCATGCCATCAAGTTTTATATTAAGATCCACTTGGGGTACATTTGGTAATGAGAACGTAAGACATTTGGTTTTGTTCGTATTAAATAAAAGATCATTAGCGGCGAACCATTTCGAAAGAACAGCCAGACTATCGTTCAAATGTAAGACATTCGTATCTTTTCTATCTATTTAAAAAATAAGAGAAGTGTCATCAGCGCATAGAATTATATCCGATAAGTTAGCCATCTTGTAAGGAAGGTCATTAATATAAACTAGAAATAGGAAAGGGCCGAGAATTGAACCTTGAGGCACGCCCATCTTAACTAGAGACCTCGAGGACGTCCCTGCTTTAACGTTTAAGTTTTACTGCCTGTTTATTAGATAGGAAAAAACAAGATCAGCAGCTTGTCCACGAACGAATTCCGTAGTGGTGCAATATAAATCTACAGATCAGAGTATTGTGTTCAACGCAGTTAAACGCTCTTGAGAGGTCACAGAAAATACCCATTGCATCCTGGAACTTCTCCAAGGATTCCAAAAATGTGACTGATGAGTTTTACTCCAGCGTCAGTCCTCGACCTATCTTTCGTGAAACCAAACTGGCGACTATGTAAAACCCCGTTTGAATTAAAATGTGATAACATCTGTTTTAGCATGATTACTTCATATATTTTACTCAAAGCCAGTAGCACACATATAGGTCTATACTTAGAGGGATCACTCTTACCACTCGATTTGAAAATTTGTACTACTTTACTATATTTCATTAAATCAGGAAACGTACCGCTGTCTTAACATTGATTAAACATGCCTGTTAGGACAGAGGAAATTGTGTCAATGATATCGATACCTCCCACGCAAAAATTCGTAACATGTTTTTAGTAAAATTAGATTTTAGTACTATAATGTAATATTATATCTCCAAGAACCTTAACGGAAATCCCCCGTGAGTCTTTAGTGTTTTTTTTATGTTAAAGACTTTTTAATGCTTCTTTAATTGACTATATCGATGTATTATTATTATTCTGTTATTATTATTATTAATCTTATAATACTCAATAGCATTAAGTATCTATCTATGGCTCAGCTTTCTGGTAACCAGGAGGAGCAAGACCTGCACCCTAATTGCGTAACGCTCTTTTAATCACAATCTGTAGGATTTTAAAGGAAATTTCTAGTTCATTGCCTCACATGCTTCGTGTACCTAGACGAAATAATAAACAATTTTCTACTAATGTATTTTGTATGGCAGCCAAAGTTTATAATAAACAATCAGGTTTTTTTAAAACTCTTAGCTTTACGATGTTTAAATGTAAATTATTCAATTATCTCTTAAGTAAATGCTACTGGTCGACTAATAATTTTATGAATGAAAGTTGATTTGAATACTTATTACCTCTTTGACTTCATACATAATATTTGCCTAATTTGTAAATATGAATGTTATCCAAATTTGTTTAATTAAATGTTATAACTAATCATCTAACCAAAACCTTGAAAATGTATTTGTACGCCGGAAACGGCAGAATGTTATGAACTTTTTAAACTATGTAACAACTCTGTAACAATATTCTGACAAATAAATAGACTGTTACTATTACATAATTATGTTTGAAAAGTACGTTTGCTCAACAAGGTAAATAATAACGCAATGAATGTGGTTTAACTTTCAATATGGAATGTTGCCATTGTACGTTTTACGCAATTATTTGCCTCATCCCAGGTCACATGGGTCTCTCCCTGCTACGCGAAGACACAGTGCTGGACATGCTTGGCCTGGCGCACCAGTTCAACTTCCAGGAGTTGGAGACAGCCATATCTGACTACCTGAGGCAGGTGCTCGCGCTCAGGAATGTGTGTTCTGTGCTTGATGCCGCCAGGTATGGAATATTGTCTAACTTTCTTTCTAAACTGACTGCCTCATTGGTCTAGTGGTCACGGGCACAACTGCTGAGCATGAGGTCTTGAGTTCGATTCTCAGGTCTGGCATAGTGTTATTGGGTTTTGTCCATCTTAAATTTTTCAGTAACAGCCTTGGATTTTTGCCCGGATGATGGCAAAAGGCTCGCCCTTATTACATGTGACTTAAACATAACTTTCAAAGTGTGGGTGTACTTTAAGTACACCTCTGCCTGACTCTTCGGGGAATACAGGCGTGATGTTATGAGTTTATTTATTTATTGAATACTTTACCACACAAATGTACAGAGGCAGACTTAAGAGCGTTGTCACCGGTCCACTAGCACCACTCCTTTAAAACATATTATCTCGTGACTGAGAAGGAATTATGAAAAACGGCTTAATAAACTATATCGGTGTGTCCAGAAAATTTTCTAATACCTTTTATAAAGTTTCACATTGAGACACGAAGCAACAAAATACGATCTAGAGGAATGTGGCCGTTTTTATTTATATCGAATTTTGTTGCTTATCAGTCACGAGATAATGTTTTTAAAGGAGTGGCGCTAGTGGACCGGTGACAACCCTCTTACATTTTCTAGCAGTCAACCTTTGGGTGATGCAGAGACAAACAGTGGTAGGTGCAATAAAGAAAATTGTGGAATAATTTTTATTTAAATATAAGGATATATGTATACCTTAACTATAAATATAATATACCTAATTATAGATAAGAACAAATAAATACACGAATATACTAAAACAAATAAGACAAACAATGGGATAACATTACCGTTGTGTTGATACTGCCAGCTTCTTACGAATGTGCTCGTGAACTTTAATGTCATCTTCTTTGAATCTTCTACTTACTGTTATGTTTCTTTCTAAAATCCGTAAATTCTCAGATTTTACAAATAAGACGATTTTGTTATACTCACAATCTTAAATAATTTACACTCCATCTTAAAAATCAACTTAAGGCTGCAGTCTTGCAAAATTCACTCGCGGTGAGTTATTTGCGCAACTTTGTATTACATACATTAAAAGTACAAAGTTGTGCAAATAACTCACCGCGAGTGAATTTTGAAAGACTGCAGCCTTAAGGCGCTATTATCGATCGGCTCGAGCCGATTTGAGGAAGTGAGGTGCGGGGCACCGCCCGCGCTTCCTGCTCGTCGAGTACGTTAGCGCGCCATTAAAAGTTCGGGCGGCGACCATAATACAGGGTCATAGTACAGCGATATCAGTATGACAGTATTTGAACAGAAAGAAAGATAATACAAATACAAAAATAAGTATTTCTATAAAAAAGTGTTTTGTAGACAGTTGGTGATTGGATCCTACTTTTAATTTAATTGGTACAATTATTTAAACTAACAAAATATGATTACCGATTCTTCTCTCTCCTACTAATTTAATATCAGCTAGTTTACAGTTAAATAATCCATTATATTGTGTTTTTTCTTGAAGCTGGGTAAGTAGGTGATTGATATCAATTATCCTTCGCCCTTGAACTGGATACTGGTAATAGTCTGAAAATAAGTTTAAAGATGATATGACTTGACTATTGATATTTTTTCAAAAACATAAAAAGAGAAATGGTGTTGGTTAATGGATTCGAAAATAAAATATAAATATTTGACTGAACCTACTTATCACCCGTACACCCATTGTGTGCGTTTGTCAGTTGGCTGAAAATAAACAAAAATTTTGTAACCTGTACCTAGTGACGTGCCGGTGGCAATATTGCCACTGCCGGCAATATCAAATCAAATCAAAAAACTTTATTTCGAGCCAAGACTCATAAAGGGTTAGTAACAATGCAGCAATATTAGCATCAATATTGCCGGTGAATTTCTTATTTGCCAGCCGATATTGCCATTGGCAACTTTTAAGGTTTCCTTTGAATTTAGTTGTAGTATAAATAGATTTAGACCTCATTTTTAGGGTTAGGTTAGGAAGCGGACCCCAAACCAGGACCCGAGATGGCAGCGCGTAGTGTTCAGCGCGCCTCTCTAAGACGTAACAGGGGGGTTCAATACCCCCTATGGGACGAGGACCGCAGCGCGTGGGCCGTCACCAGCCCGGGGCAGCGGAAGACACATCCGCACCCGCAGCCCCCTGACTCAAGTGTACGAGGGAACACCGGGACGGTTTTAGTCAGTAAGAGTCGGACAGACCCCTCTTGCCGGCCCAGGGCGGAGGGAATCCATGAGGATTTCCACACCGACAAAAAAAGATAGCGGACCCTTCCGTGGTGCTCGGTCGTAGGCCCGCTCCTGTGGAACATCGGGTACGACTGGGTGCCGAGCGGCGAACTCCAACCGGGCGTATACCTAACGTGCTACGCGGACGACACGCTGGTTATGGTCCGGGGGAGTTCGTAGGGACGCAGCGTTGCTGGCGACGTTGATTGGTTCGTTGGTTGGCGCTGGTGGCGGTGGTGAGCCGCATATGGCGCCTAGGCCTGGAGGTGGCCCACAACAAGTCGGGGGCTATGATATTTCATGATCCCCGGTGTCTATCTACTTATATCTATCTACCTTATATATTTATCTTACAATTTTTTTTTTTTTTTTTCAATGGAATTAGCTGAGGTATTTTTTTAATTATGTCGGTACAGATTTTTGAAACGTAACATGAAACTTAAAATTTCAATATCAGCTTCCCTTCTCTTTTCTTCTTTTTTCTTTGCTTATGTTACAGCTGTTAACAAGGATACATAAAAATAAAAAATAAACCAGGTTCTTCCAACTCCCCAAACATTCTCTAGTCTATCCTCTTGCTAGTGATGTGCCACATGCCATAAAAATCTTTTAACAATTTTGTGAATTCGCTAGAATTGTGAATCGAGTCACGTAAGATTAAATTCCAAATTACAATGAAAACAATCTTTTTGCGTAACTGTTACTTGAGAAACAGGTAAAATTTAATCATTCAAGTCGATAAAAAAAAAATCTACAGGGCATGGGGGTCTGAAAGGATAGCAGATGACCCCTTCAGTTGACCATTTCAATTTGGCACACGATGCACCAAACTCCCTGAATAAAGACTTTAGTCCCAAGCGCGAATACTTGTAGGAACCTGGTTTCGATTCCCGAATCAATGGACTGGGACTTGAATTTGACTGGTGAAATGTGGGTGACCTAGCTTTTCACTGTTGCAGGCTATACGGCCTGAAGGCGCTTATGGACTACTGCTACAACTTCCTGGACAGGAATGCTATAGAAGTGCTGCAGCATGACACTTTCCTGCAACTGTCCGTGGTAAGTTCACCGTACACTTGTTTTCGTACATTTTTTTAGCACAGACTAATAGGCACACAACACACTCAAAAAAATAAAAATAAAAGTGTATTCCGTTGTAAGAAAAAACCGGCCAAGTGCGTGTCGGACCACGCACAATGAAGGGTTTTGTAGTTGGGATGAATTTATCCCAAGAACAAACTTATCATGTAGTTGAAAAACATGTTTTCCTATACAGAATGTATGGGAGAACATTTTATTCAACTGTAAATCAAACTCAAAACTCAAACTCAAATAATTTATTTCAATTAAACCATTTACAGGCACTTTTGAATTGTCAAGGAGTCGGTCAGTAAGAAAAATTAAGCTACATTCCCATTCCAAAGCGTAGGTACCTATGGAGAAGAACGGGCAAGAAACTCCATGGACACTCTTTTAAATTAAATTGTTACAAAAGTATTCGTTACATCCATAATTTTGAATTTATAACTAAAAGTGAGAACGATGTAAAAATAAAAATAATAAAAACTTACACGTTAAAAGCGTCAAGCGTAGGTACAACAAATAGAAACAAAATAAAATAAAATAACCCGTGGCAGCTAAGAGATGACCAGTCCCAACTGACGGCGCCCGTTCACGAACATGACGCATGGATTAGCACCATTCAGCTCAACCATTTTGAAGGGAGCTAAATGATCCAACACACACGCCACCATCAGCGAGACATTTAAGTGAGCATGACATACTCTCAACCGCCAGGGCACATTCAAGTCAATGAAAGACATATTACCCGGTCAATGGTAGCTCTATAGTACATAGGACTCACACCTGTGCTATGCATTTATATAATACCAAGGAGATTGAGTTTATACAATGCAAAGATAGTCTTACATTCTTCAGCAGCTCCAACATGATTGTCAAATGTTAATCAACTAGCTGAGGTTGTGGAGCAGGACCAGCATTCAGCCAAGCATTTTTATCAGCGATGTAATCCCCCAACTTATAATATGCCTGCCTGCATAGTGTGCGTTTTAAACAAGATTTAAATTTAGTCTCATTCAGTTGAAGTGTGTGGGGAGGAATTTTATTGTAACATTTTAAACAGTACCCCATGAAAGATGAGTCTACTTTAGCCAGTCTGAAACCTGGTTGAGCTAATAGGTCCCTATTTCTAGTACTATAATTATGTCTTTCACCTCTTTTTCTAAAAATATGTAAATTTTTCCTTACGTACATGATGTTTTCGTAGATATATTGACAAGGTACCGTCATGATGTTAATATTCTTAAACAGGGGGCCAAGTCTACTAATGTACAAACGTTGCAATGGTCTCTTCATTGTGAGTTTTTGACAGATTTGCCATACAAACACTGTCAAATACTCACAATGGCGAGACCATTCTGACACTAATTGTAATAGCAGACTTGAGGCCCTGTTCCCTTAGAGAATCGCGCCTGCGGAGTAAGTTGGTCGCCAATTACTCGGTAAATTTTAAAACCTACTTAGCTGTGATAGTTTACCTTTTAACTTCGTTATATATAGGTACTACTGCCGTGACATTTGAATTTCTAACTACAACCGTTTGGTTGGTAGAAGGGGGGGACACTTGACTCTAACGAAAATTGGTACTTTAAAGCTTGATAAGTCACGAATGGTTTACTTAATCAAAAAACGGTCTTCCCAAACCCCTAATATTTTTGAAAGACCTATCCAACAATATCCCACACTATGGGAAGGACAAAAAAAAAATATCATCCCCACTTTACATGTAGGGGACTCCTAGAGGTACCCTATATAACTGTTTTTTTTTTTAATTACCACTTTTTTGGCGTCATTAACGTGTATATTCATGCCAAATTACAGCTTTCTAGTACCAATATTTTTTGAGCTAAACCGCGGACAGACAGACAGACGGCGAAATTATAAGGGTTCCTTGCTGACTACGGAATCCTAAAATAGCAGGTATGTGTGCCTCAGGGCTGCGCCAAATAGACCCAGTTCAGCGAAAATGCTAGACAACTAGTGCCTGATGCTGATTTTTAACTGGACCTGTTATGTATATGGATATGTAATACGTATTGTAACGTAAATGGTTAATGGTTGTTAGGCTAGGAAGAGCGGCGATCTTCAGATACTGGCAGACCGTGTGGCTGTGTTTTTCCTGCGCCACGTATTCCTAGAAATAACTAAGAGGACGTGAAGATTGTTTTGGGGTAGTTTTTTCAAACTCAGAACTCATTCTCAAAGTATTGATTTCAATTAAACCAGAAAGATGAAGCTAGTTGCACAAAGCGTAGTTGAATCCTATACACTCTTTTAAATTGTTTAATTACAAAATATTAAATACATTTCTAACTTATGAAGTTCAAAAAGTGCTGATTCTAAGCCTAATATGAATAAAATAAGATTTTTGATAGTTCGTTTTGGTTGTAGGAAGCGCTGCAAGGTCTCCTGGAACGCGACTCGTTCTTCGCGCCCGAAGCAGACATATTCAAGGCAGTATGTAACTGGTTCAACGCGAACCAGATGTGGGTCAAGTCCGAGGCGGGGCAGGCGCAAGTTGTAAGTAAAAGCAACGAAATAAAAGTTTATTTGATCCTGATTGAGGCACACAAAAAAACAGAAAAAACTCATTTATTATAACAGTCTTGTTAAGGGTGGCGTGGAAAAAGCGTGCCTAGAAGGACTTTGGGAGGCCTTTTTCAGTATTTTTTTTGTTGAAGATAGCGTGCGCGATCAGTGCGGTCACTGAAACTTTCACCCCATAGATAATTTCTTCTAGGCACACTCGTTCCATCGTAGACATCACCCATCGCTTTCCATCAGGCGAGATCAAGGTCAAGAGCAGGAACTTATCGCAATAAAACACATTTGTTGTGCTTCTAATAGGAAAAAATATTGAGATGCGTGCGTCTAACGCTGATGACGCTCGACGAGCTACTGACGGTGGTGCGTCCGTTCTCTCTGGTCACGCCCGACATGCTGCTCGACGCCATTCAGGAGAAGACGCAGACCAAGAGCACCGAGCTCAGGCATAGAGGCTTGCTATGTAAGTACTGGCATGTATTTAATCGAACCTCAAGTAATTTTAGGGTTCCGTACCTCAAAAGGAAAAAACGGAACCCTTATAGGATCACTCGTGTGTCTGTCTGTCTGTCCGTCTGTCACAGCCAATTTGTTCCGAATGTAATGGACCGATTAAGTTGATATTTGGTATACATATCAATTAGAGTGATCCAAACACGGACGTGAACCGTAAATAAATGAATTTAGAATATCAGGGGTCAGTTTTGGGGGCAACAAGAAAAAAAAAAAAAAGTTTTGCAAACTGTACCGTGTGACATATGAAATGAAAGAGCTTACTGTGAGAGTCTCAACAATTTTTTTAATAATTTTAAAATATATTTTTTTAACGTTATAAGTAAAAATAGACGAAAATTTACCAAAACTTTGAAAAAAAAAAAAATACAGAAAATAGTTCTATACTTATAGATTACAGGAAAATCTATAAGAAGTCTATGGTCTTAAAATAACATGGTAAATCTCTCGATATTGTGCGTACAAACTTTTGGCGTTGAAATGTATGGGAGATTACGTTTACCAACTACAATGTTAAGTTTGTTCATAGGATAAATTCTTTCCAAGTACGGAACCCTTCACTGTGCGTGGTCCGACACGCACTTGGCCGGTTTTTTGCTTTCTTAAATATTATTGAACACGCTAATATAATGATTGCGCCTCTTTTTGCTAACCCAAAGAATACTAGCGCTACCGTGGTACCGCTCGCTTTACTCGCTCGGCTTGCACGCGGTTGGTCGCAGTTCTAACCTAACCTAATTCATTTGGTCGGGGTGCCGTAACTTAGTATGAGAAAAGACCAAAAGTTAAAAAGATGCTCATTTATTAAAAAAAAGTGTGGATGACCTATTTAGGGGATCAGTAAATAAAAAGATTTCCCTTTCATAAAATGGCCCAAGGTTTATTACATAATGCTTAGTGCCGTCCCATGAGTAAGGCCTCCGGGCCGTCTTTGCGGAATAGTGCCGGAAGAGAACGTGGCGACGCCGAAGCGCGGCGCGCGCGTCATGTCGGGCGACATGCGCTCGGCGCTGCTGGACGGCGACACGGACGCGTACGACATGGAGCGCGGCTACACGCGCCACACCATCAACGACGCGCCCGACAACCCCGGCATCACCGTGCGCCTGGCCACGTCCACCATCATCAACCACATCCGGCTGCTGCTGTGGGACAGGGACAACAGGTATGCCCAGAAATTACATTATGTTGCGGATTCTCATGCGAAATAATTACTGCCTATATTTTTTTTAAAGTAACAGTTCGGCTTTCTCGAGCGTCGTCTCGTTCACACTTACGAGTACCTATGTGAGTCTCTTTCTAAAGCTCGATGTGTCTTTGAACCTCCGAGTTCTGTAACATGGACATTGTAATTTCTGCTCGCTGACGATAGTATCTTGTTCGCAGATCATACGCATACTACATTGAGGTATCAGTGGACCAGAAGGACTGGGTCCGCGTGATCGACCACAGCAACTACTTCTGCCGCTCTTGGCAGAACCTGTACTTCGAGCCCAGGGTCGTGCAGTACATCAAGTTGGTCGGCACCAGCAATACTGTCAATAAGGTGCTGTTTCGAAGACCAATAGAAGAGTTAAAGTTTAGTCAGACGTCACACGCGGTAGTCAAACGTGGGAGCAAGATGACTACGAGACTCAGTATAGAATCCTTAGAAATCCCGTTCTAAATATTCTCCATCCAATTCAAACGTTTTATGATCGAAACTGCCATGAGTCTTGGCACAGTCAGAGGAAGAAATAAAAAAAGAGCGAGCCTTACAGTAGTCGCATATGATGAGTAACATCTTACATCTCACCTTGGTAATAAGCAACATTAACTTTATATCCTTAAAAAAAAAAAACGTATTATTTGAAATGATTTTTCGTAACGATTGATCTGATAATTCATTAAAAAGGGCGCTATGAAGGATTTGAAAATGTTCTCAAACGCTATCTTGGGTTTATATTTTGTTTGACCTCACTATCGGCTCTAGCACCTTCGAAAACCATGAATACGACACTCATGATGAAAATTTTTGCAGGCGCCATCTTGTTTTTTTTTTTAAACGGTGCCTCACATTAGGAATTTCTCCTGTATCGTGGGTGCGTTTACAAACATTTAAACTCCCATACACAAACAGCCAGACCTGGAACAACTACTTATAGGTCATACAAATATTTGTTCCGTGCGGGAATCGAATCCATGACACGCAGCGCCGCAGTCAATCGCTTAACCACTGCGCCAACCGTGTTTTCAATTAATAGGTGGTAAATCCATTTTTTTTGACGCGCGTTTAAAAATAAAGTCAAATAAAAAATGGGTTGGTACCATCTGACGGCCAAGTCTACCACCGCGCTCGCTCATTGGTCAAATCAATAGCGCGCGCTTCCCCGGCTTCCTGTTACACACTTCCGTCCCTTTTCACGAAATCTCTCCCACAGATTGCAGGAAAGCGACAAGAAAGATGTTACACATCAAAAAATTCCAGACAGATGAGAGTTATTGTCAGTGTTTTTATTATTGATGTATTTGTAAGAGAAGCCATGCTAATAAAGAAATACTGAAGTCCGATAACACTTCCTCACTCAATACGCTTTTGCAGCTGACATGATATTTGACGTGTTCATGCCTGTAGGTGTTCCACGCGGTCGCGCTAGAGGCGCGCCACACGAGCCGCGTGCCGCCGCTGCGCGACGGGCTCGTGGAGCCCGTGCACAACGTGGCCACGGTGGACCTGTCCGCAGTCGTCATCGAAGGCATCAGGTCAGGCTCCCAACTGAAGGCTCATTATCATCTTCATCATCAAAGAACTAGCTTTTGCCCGCGGCTCCGCCCGCGTGGATGTCGGTTATCGCGTAAAAAAGTAGCCTATGTCCGTCTCCATATCCCAGGCTATATCTTTGCCAAATTTCATGACGATCGGTTCAGCGGTTTAGGCGTGAAAACGTAACATACAGACAGAGTTACTTTCACATTTATAATATTAGTATGGATACATAATTTCACTCCGCACATAAAACTTTGTCACAATACCAATTTATCTCGTCTGCTTGACGTCCGTATGTCACTGCAGGGATCCAGCGAAATATCGGCGTCAGGTATATTTGCCTGGCATATGCTGAGCTGGACTTCCATTTGGTGCTACCTTGAGACGCATAACGCACCTTGTATATTAGATTAGTCATTTATTAGAATGATATCATAGTGTCACTCTATTTCCTTAAGTATGTTTTTTGTTTTTGTATATTGGCACTTGTGTTTATATTCATGTAATTCATGTAAGTTTTTATCATTTAATTGTGCTTTTGTGTGTTGTGCTAAGTCTTTCGCGTGCATTGAATAAATGTTTTATTTATATATCTGAAAGACGAGACGTCCAAAGCTATACAATTGAAAAAGCAGCACGTAACAGCAGTAGTTGCGATTGCAGCGCGTCTAAGAATGCTGTGTGCAATGTGCGTAGGCCCTTACTGTACTAAAAGCATGCTGTGCCCGCAGCCGCTCCCGCAACGCGCTCATCAACGGCGACACGGAGCACTACGACTGGGACCAGGGCTACACGTGCCACCAGCTGGGCTCGGGCGCCATCGTGGTGCAGCTGGCGCAGCCCTACCTGCTGGCTTCCATCCGCCTGCTGCTGTGGGACTGCGACTACCGCCACTACTCCTACTACGTCGAGACCTCGCTCAACTACTGGGACTGGGAGATGGTGTGCGACCGGACCAGGGAGTCGTGCAGGTAATAATGAATTTCATATCGAAAAGGTAGTTTTTGGTGTGGAATTGTTAGATGAAAGAGAACGTTTAAATAAAAACTTAAAAAAACGCCAAGGAGGGCTGCATTTCGGAGTCAACAAAAACTGCCTTTTCATTTTGTTCATCTGGGTTGGTAATAAAAAAATCGCACAAGTCGTGCCCTGAGGGTTCCGTTTCAAAGCTGTGCCCGGCTGCTCGCGGCTTTACTCAAGTGATACAGCCTATAAAACATGCACAAAAGGTTTTCCTGTAATCTCACTCAATATCAGAATGTATGTATGTAGATGTATCATTTCTAGTAAAGAACTATTTTCTGCTTTTCAAAGTTGTATGCTCATTAGGTTCGGAGATAAGGCGAGAAATAAATTCGTAACGCGACCGTGTTTGTGTCACAGAAATGCATATGTGTACCACATACACATCTTCACACATGCACACACACCCTTGTTTGTACAGACACCCTTATGAGGACCTTGTTAGTTCTTGAACGAACCGAGGACCCTCCAAAATACTGGTTTATATACCTCGTTGGCCTTTTTACATAAGATAGAAAGAGACAGGTGAGTAAATCTATAGTGATGAGGTTATTGGGATAATGCTATCTCAACATTTTTTCGTATGAATTGCGGCTAACATACCGAGGACGTGAAATACACATCTAAATGTGACTAGCGATGCACATACGAGGACTTTGTGTAGGCCAACCGAGGACCCCTTATATAAGCCCTGCGACGCCCTTCCGAGGACGTATTTTTACACAATATTTCTTATATCTTGAACAAAGTGCGGACGCTGTGTTAGACTTTATACTACCAAACCGAGGACAGTTTTTCGCGTAGAACTTGTACAAAGCGAGGACATGGAAAATCTACTGAATTCATTTTACGTGTAAGATAACTGATTAATGCAAGCAGAATGTTCCAATGAATTCTTACACACATTTTCTAAAATGAAGTACCAAGCGAGGATCTATCTCTCTGTTGCTTTTAACGTAAACAGTGGGAGAAAAAATATTATCCAATATATCCATACTAATACTAATATTATAAAAGTGAAAGTAACTCTGTCTTTCTGTCTGTCTGTCTGTCTGTATGTTACGTTTTCACGCCTAAACCGCTGAACTCATCATCATGAAATTTGGCAGAGATATAGCATGGGTTATGGAGAAGGACATAGGCTACTTTTTTACGCGATAACCGACATCCACGCGGACGGAGCCGCGGGCAAAAGCTAGTGTAGGTATATAGCCGTATTACTCACAAAATAATAAAAGTGAAGCGTTGAGCACACGTTATTATTTCCATGATATTGTAATACCTAGCAACGTCCGGACCGCGAATAAGAAAGGTGTAATCACTGTGAAGAAGAAGTAAGTTTGTGCTGATGCTGCAGCCAGGGTCGTTTCTTATTGAGGGAACTCCTCAACAGTTAATAGCATCGTCTTCAAATTTGGCATATGCGTTAGGTTTATATAGCAAAATTAAGACAATACCAGCTTGTGCTGATGCTGCACCCAGGGTCGTTTCTTTATGAGAGAACTTCTCAACAGTTAATAGCATCGTCTTCAAATTTAACATATGCGTTAGGTATATATATTAAAATTAAGATAATTATCAGTTCGTGCTGATGCTGCAGCCAGGGTCGTCTCTTCATGAGGGAACTCCTCAACAGTTGATAGCATCATCTTCAAATTATGCATACGCGTTAGGTTTATATAGTAAAATTAAGATAATAACCAGTTTGTGCTGATGCTGCAGCCAGGGTTGTTTTTCATGAGGGAACTCCTCAACAGTTAATAGCTTCGTCTTAAAATTTAGCATACGCGTTAGTTTTATATAATAAAATTAAGATAATAACCAGTTTCTACTGATGCTGCAGCCAGGGTCGTTTCTTCATGAGGGAACTCCTCAACAGTTAATAGCATTGTCTTCAAATTTAGGATACGCGTTAGTATTATATAGTAAAATTAAGTTAGTAGCCAGTTTGTGCTGATGCTGCAGCCAGGGTCGTTTCTTCATGAGGGAACTCCTCAACAGTTGATAGCATCATCTTTCAATTTTACATACGCGTTAGGTTTATATGGCAAAATTAAGGTAATACCAGTTTGTGCTGATGCTGCACCCAGGGTCGTTTCTTCATGAGGGAACTCCTCAACAGTTAATAGCATCGTCTTCAAGTTTGGCATACGCGTTAGGTTTATATAGCAAAATTAAGACAATACCAGTTTGTGCTGATGCTGCACCCAAGGTCGTTTCTTCATGAGGAAACTCCTCAACAGTACATAGCATCGTCTTCAAATTTAACATATGCGTTAGGTTTATATAGTAAAATTAAGATAATAACCAGTTTGTGCTGATGCTGCAGCTAGAGTTGTGTTTCGTGAGGAAACTCCTCAACAGTTAATAGCTTCGTCTTAAAATTTAGCGTACGCGTTAGTTTTATATAGTAAAATTAAGATAATAACCAGTTTCTACTGATGCTGCATCCAGGGTCGTTTCTTCATGAGGGAACTCCTCAACAGTTAATAGCATTGTCTTAAAATTTGGCATATGCGTTAGGTTCATATAGCAAAATTAAGACAATACCAGCTTGTGCTGATGCTGCACCCAGGGTCGTTTCTTTATGAGGGAACTTCTCAACAGTTAATAGCATCGTCTTCAAATTTAACATATGCGTTAGGTTTATATATTAAAATTAAGATAATTATCAGTTCGTGCTGATGCTGCAGCCAGGGTCGTCTCTTCATGAGGGAACTCCTCAACAGTTGATAGCATCATCTTCAAATTATGCATACGCGTTAGGTTTATATAGTAAAATTAAGATAATAACCAGTTTGTGCAGATGCTGCAGCCAGGGTTGTTTTTCATGAGGGAACTCCTCAACAGTTAATAGCATTGTCTTCAAATTTAGGATACGCGTTAGTATTATATAGTAAAATTAAGTTAGTAGCCAGTTTGTGCTGATGCTGCAGCCAGGGTCGTTTCTTCACGAGGGAACTCCTCAACAGTTGATAGCATCATCTTCCAATTTTACATACGCGTTAGGTTTATATGGCAAAATTAAGGTAATACCAGTTTGTGCTGATGCTGCACCCAGGGTCGTTTCTTCATGAGGGAACTCCTTAACAGTACATAGCATCGTCTTCAAATTTAACATATGCGTTAGGTTTATATAGCAAAATTAAGACAATACCAGCTTGTGCTGATGCTGCACCCAGGGTCGTTTCTTCATGAGGAAACTCCTCAACAGTACATAGCATCGTCTTCAAATTTAACATATGCGTTAGGTTTATATAGCAAAATTAAGACAATACCAGCTTGTGCTGATGCTGCACCCAGGGTCGTTTCTTTATGAGGGAACTTCTCAACAGTTAATAGCATCGTCTTCAAATTTAACATATGCGTTAGGTTTATATATTAAAATTAAGACAATACCAGTTTGTGCTGATGCTGCACCCAAGGTCGTTTCTTCATGAGGAAACTCCTCAACAGTACATAGCATCGTCTTCAAATTTAGCATATGCGTTAGGTTTATATAGTAAAATTAAGATAATAACCAGTTTGTGCTGATGCTGCAGCTAGAGTTGTGTTTCGTGAGGAAACTCCTCAACAGTTAATAACTTCGTCTTAAAATTTAGCATACGCGTTAGTTTTATATAGTAAAATTAAGATAATAACCAGTTTGTGCTGATGCTGCAGCCAGGGTCGTTTCTTCATAAGGGAACTCCTCAACAGTTGATAGCATCGTCTTCAAATTTGGCATACGCGTTAGATTTATATATTAAAATTAAGATAATAACCAGTTTGTGCTGATGCTGCAGCCAGGGTCGTTTCTTCGTGAGGGAACTCCTCAACAGTTGATAGCATCGTCTTCAAATTTGGCATACGCATAAGGTTTATATAGCAAAATTAGATAATACCAGTTTGTGCTGATGCTGCAGCCAGGGTCGTATCTTCGTGAGGGAACTACTCAACAGTTGATAGCATCGTCTTCAAATTTGGCATACGCGTTAGGTTTATATATTAAAATTAAGATAATAACCAGTTTGTGCTGATGCTGTTTACTGATTGACAGTTGTACAATGTTTCCGTTTTTGTGATAAAGATCGTTTACCTTGACTTAAAATTAAATAACTTAAAAAAAGTAAAACCAGAATTGAGGTTTAAAATAAAAAAAATTTGGTCAGGATGAATTAGGTAACTACTTATAAAGTTTTAACATTTAGAAATTCACAAATGGAGTATTAGCATTTATAAATTAACACATAGCATGTTTGTATACTGCCTTCTAACCGTGTCGTGTTATATTGACAGATGATTTATTAAAAAGATGCATATTTGATTTTACAAAGACAGCTTTAGAGGTATGAGGAACAGGGTGTAAAGTTCACTCATACTCTATAGTAAAGGGAGGATCCTCCGACCAGACGGGTATTGTGTTTGGTGGGCAACTGACCAGCGGTTGATGTCGGGATGTTGTATATATGCTAGTCGCGCGGTAAACTGATAGCACGATACAGGATTTGTGACGTCAAGTCTTTGATGCGTAATTCGCATGTGGCTTTGTTGATACCGCCACATTACTCCCCTCCGGAGACCGGAGGACGATAGTGGACTGAGTCAGTGCATCCTATGATGCTTGCCAGGGCCAGCTGTGATTCCAGTGAGTCGGAACCGGGTGCCGCATAGTTCACGGTGAGTCGGAACTGTCTGCGGTGATTCCCCAGTGAGTCGGGGTGGCGCTGCGTTTGTCGATCCAGTGAGTCGGACGCCGTACAGCGCCAGGTTGAGGCTGACTGCTGGCGTCAACCAGGAGAGCGTTGAAGGGCTCTGCTTGTGGACCGGCCGAAAGTGCAGTGTGCTGTGCGAAGGTTGCTGATGAGGCTGAGGGTGAAGACCAGGTATGCGCGTTCGCTGCATGCTGGTGGTCAGGATACCTGTTCTAGCCGTGGGTGATGGCTGGCTGTGTGACTCGTCGCTCGAAAGCTTGAGGAAGTGATGGATGACGTCACGCTGAAGTAGTTGCACGAAGGCTGCGCTAATGTCCATGTTCGGGATCACCAATTTAGAGGTATGACGAACAGGGTGTAAAGTTCAGTCATCCTCTATTGAAAAGGGAGTATCCTCCGACCAGACGGGTATTGTGTCTGGTGGGAAACTGCCCAACGGTTGATGTCAGGATGTTGTATATATGCTAGTCGCGCGGTAAACTGATACCGCAATGCAGGATTTGTGACGTCATGTCTTTGATGCGTAGTTCGCATGTGGCGTTGTTGCCACACACAAAAAAACACAATTCCAAAATGTAAAGTGATGGGAATGTTAGCAAATTTAGAGACAGTTATGCAAATATGTGTTACTTTCATGTTACACATTGCCCTTATGCATCGTTTTTGAGTCTTGAATACCTGTTCTCTCAGACTAAAATTTTAATGACGCCACCAAACCATGGTAAGCAACTAATCTGGTGGGCATATTAACTTCCCTGGATAGATTAAAATGCACAAAAGCTGCTGTACTTAATTTTTTGCATACTTCTTCTGCGTTCTAACTAACCATTGTGTTAAGTAATGTAATGTTAAATTTTTCGACCAAATTATGTCGATCTCTTTTAATTATAATTTCTATAAGTCGTTTTGTTTAAGTTGTTTTATAATAATTGTTATAAAAGTTTTCTTATCATGCTTCTCAAATATGTTGCTGCAACTTGGTTATCATTTCAATGGTAAAAGTTAGAACAATTTAAATTAAATTAAATTAAATTAATAAAAATTATTTTTTTTGATCGTTGGTAAAAGTTTAGTTAGTTAAATAATTCGTTTCATTTTAAAATAGACCAACTTCTATTTCAGTAAAGTTTATGTTGTTTTCTTTACAACGGTGTTATGTACGTGCAAATCATAATGTTGTGTCTCTCTATCTAAGCAGGATACTTAGCACATACTGCAGAAAAAGCCTACTTAATCCTCTTGCACCTAGTAGCTACAAAGGTTTTGGTTAATGATTCAGTCTACCTTCGATTTTCTCCTCCATAATTTTATTTAAACGATAGCACGTAAGTCATGTTCTACACATAAGGAAAACTGTCGAAACGAGGACTAGAAAACACACTGTTTGGAAAATCTAGCAAACCGAGGTCTTAAATACACATTGTCTGGAAAAGCTAGCTAACCGAGGACTTTTGTGTTAAAGTTAACACATAGGTCCTCGGATAATACAACGAACGTGAAATGAGTGTAAAGAGGCTGTGTATGAGGCGACAGTGACGCCACCTGGTGGATACACAATGTTTGTGTAAGATTATGAATAATCTTGATCAAACCGAGGTTCAGACAACTTTTTCTTATTAAGTATACAGAAAGACTCAAAATCGCTTGCAGAATACGAATCTTTGGTCAAGTCGAACCGAGGACCCTCGAAAAGGTCCTCGCTTTGAAAAGGTCCTCGGTCGTGCCTTGTGTATTCATATGCACGTCCTCGGATGGTACTTAAAACAAACACACACACACGAGTGATCCTATGAGGGTTCCGTTTTTACATTCGGATGTACGGAATCTTAAAAACTCACCCTGAATTAATATTGTGTGAATTTTCTCACGTCTAGCGTCTGTGTGTGATTACATTTCTGTAATAAGATCATTTTTCTAGGTCATGGCAAGTGATATATTTCAAGCCGCGGCCGGTCTCGATCATTCGCATCGTCGGCACCAATAATTCTGTTAATGAGGTACAGTACAAACTCTTTCTGACATAATAAAAGCTTTTGCTCATAATTTCAACCCTGATACAACCACTCAGTTTATATAATATTGAAATATCCCTGTTTGGTATCATAATCAAAAGTCTTCCTAGTTTGAATGAATCAGCACTTTGTAACGTCAAAATGATATTGCTTATTAGTTTATTAGACTAGATTGTAATCAATTATTGAGAAGTTTAAATGTTATTAACAGGAAAAAAGATTCATCTGTCATTATGCTAAAATAGCAAGAAAACATGCCTCGTCTACCTCTACTATCTCTTATATATGCATGCGTGGTTTGTACATCAGGTGTTCCACCTGGTGCACCTGGAGTGCCCGGCGCAGCTGGACGAGCCGCGCGAGGACCCCGCCGCCAAGAAGCTGCGCCCCGCGCACGACAACGCGCTCAACCCGCCCGCCAGCGGTACGCGCATTGCAACCCATCTCCGGCAGGCTTTACACCCATTGAGACCATGGGCCACTTGGCACATATTTCGTTTCTAAATAATATACTAGTTTGAAGCGTGGCAGTGCATTGTGTTTACGATCTTAAATTGTAAAATTGCTTCCAAACTTTCATTTGCAAGGCGGTTTCGATTTTTTTGTTTTTCTTATTATTCAATACCGAAAAAATTTGTTCACATATATAAGTAGAACTAAATAAGCTGGCGCATTTCAGGGCATTTGTGCGCAATTCTTTGTACATAGATTTATCGATGCAGCGGTAAAAGTTCAGTTACATTTCTGACAGTACGCATCATGCATCGCACAGCGAGCGCACTTAGTAACGCGCGCGATTCAAATTTATATTATTTGTAAACCTCAGCAATATTTTTCCTTCAAATGTACGATGGAATATTATTGCTGGCGGGTCACTGTCATATTGCCGGGGGGCCGCGGTGCGTCCCTGCGTGTAAAAACACCCATCGTCAATCAATGACTGCCTCGTGATGGGTCTTTAAGGAACTCAGTTTGATGTACAGAGTCTGTACATCAAACTAAGTTCCTTTGTGCAAAAATATTGCTGGGAAACTACTTTTTTTGCTGGTGTGAAAATTCTTTATTTATGGTAGTGAGAAATGTAACAGTATAGGGATTGTGGGTGCATTTAAAGTTATAACATTTCAAACTTGTTTTTGTAAAATCGACCAAAAAAAGTTGGAACTTTGACCTTCAATATCCCCGAAACCAGAAGGTATCATCCAGTACAAAAAAAAAGCGGCCAAGTGCGAGTCAGACTCGGCCATGAAGGCTTCCGTAGCAGCAAGGGCGGTTTACGATTTATGACGTATTAAAAAAATACTACTTACTAGATCTCGTTTAAACCAATTTTCGGTGGTAAGGTACATCATATTTTTTTTAGTTTTTTCATTCTCTTATTTTAGAAGTTACAGGGACACACATTTTACCACTTTGGAAGTGTCTCTCACGCAAACTATTCAGTTTAGAAAAAATGATATTAGAAACTTCAATATCATTTTTGAAGACCTATCCATAGATACCCCACACGTATGGGTTCGATGAAAAAAAAGTTAAGTTTCAGTTCTAAGTATGGGGAACCCCCAAAATTTATTGTTTTTTTTTTCTAATTTTGTGTGAAAATCTTAATGTGGTTCACAGAATACATCTACTTACCAAGTTTCAACAGTATAGTTCTTATAGTTTCGGAAAAAAGTGGCTGTGACATATGGACGGACAGACAGACAGACAGACATGATGAATCCATAAGAGTTCCGTTTTTTGTCATTTGGCTACGGAACCCTAAAAAGGGAAGAACAAGTGACTCTCGTCTTCGTTAAGGCGAAAGCGTCAGGGTAGCCCACTAAATTAAAAAAAAATACGTTTTTTGTACTTATCAGGTTGTATGTTGATCTAAATACGATTCTTGGGCTATAATACGGTACACATTTCTCTCAGCCCATCAATAAGTGTACGTCTGACGGTAGGCTCGAGGTCGGAGTCGCCGGGCGCCGCGCCCGCCAGCCCCGCGCGCCCGCGCCCGCTGCCGCCCGCCGAGACGGCCACCGAGGCCGAGGAGCGCTACGAGGACTGAGCCCGCTCGCGGCGCTGCAGGTGCTCTCGCCAGGCCATCTTTCTAAATACATTTCGTACTTTCTTGTGCCATCTCGCGTCCACTTTTTGACCGCGACTGGCACGAACCTTGGCTTATAACTACACTCATTTTACCCATGTTGTGTAAATGTACTATGTACTCAAAATAATATTGTGAGAATCATCCAGAAAAAGTTATGCTATAGCTATAAAGTGCGTGTTTACAGTGAGGATTGTCCTGATATGTTAATGCATATCATGCCCCATAGGCAAACATAACGTGATTGGAAAGGCAGTTTAAGTATATAAAACATCGCCATTTTGGAATTGTTATGTATCCCTATTAATCAACTTTCACGATTAAATCGACTATTTGTATAGACTGTACGCAATCTTAGCAATAAAATAATTTTTCGTATTGTACTGTGCGCACGATTATTTTACGATTATTTTCTTTGTTCAACGAATTAATTAACTGAAATTAATTTAAGGATGTTCTTACAACGATTCTTTATTTGTGTTCCATCTATATTGTTTTATTGGGAAATGTATGTTTGATTGATTGATAATAATTCTAATAGTGGTATGTAATAAAATTGTAGCAAAATACAAAACACTTTTGAAAAAGTAGCAATTCTTATAGATTGTGTTGCTGATTTACAGATATTTATTTAAGACATAAAATCAGACAACTTTTTTCTAAAATAGCAATTAGATTCGATCAGTCTTCGTTGCTGGTTACTAACGTAGCCAATATTAAGAAGTATCCTAAATGCATGCTCCTTTTGTAATAATGCGTATAATAATATATCTTTGTATTACAAATGTAATGAATAAGTGTCAGCGCTGACAATCGGAGTTTGGACCAAGCGGACGCGATGTAATAAAACCAAGAGTACTCGACTCTTGGTTAACTCATGACTAATCACGTTATCTCAGAAACTATAAAGTCTACAAACATGCAAATTGGCATGAAGGTTCTTCCTGGTATGTAAGCAACCCTAAAAAAAGGGTTTTACTTAAATCCTCTCCTAAAGGAGTGAAATGTGGCTTGGCAGTTTGTATGAAGTTCTGAATTTTTTAAATTAGAGACATTAAAATCGATAGTAAATAAATTGGGTTATTGGCAGAAGGATAGTGATATAATTTTTCGAAACTATTCTTAAGGGGGTATACGATTTTGATGTTTGTGGGGGAAAACTTATGGCGCGCCCTGATTAACTTGCAACTGCGTATTATGTATTTTTTTAAAATAAAGAGTTGCTTCTTCTAGTGTTTTATAAATTAATAACCCCTTAAGTGTAAAAAGAGGTGATAAAGTTTATAGTTAAGGATTTTACTGCGTGGCTTAATTAGCTCGATATTTGCCAAATAAATTATATGTAACTCAAAAATCAATCTGCCTAACCTTTTCTCAACTATGTTGGGGTCGGCTTCCAGTCTAACCGGATGCAGCTGAATACCAGTATTTTACATGGAGCGACTGTCTATCTGACCTCCACAACCCAGTAACTGGGTAACACGATACCCCTTGGTAAGACTGGCTGTCAGACTTTTGGGCTTCTGACGACCCGTAACGACTGTCAAAGATCCACGAATGACAGCCGGGACCAAAGGCTTAACGTGCTTTCCGAGGCACGGAGGAGTCTCCGGTATGTAAAGATGGTCACCCATCCACGGATCAACCCCGGCAAGCGTAGCTTAACCTGGCGGATCGACCCGTGCGGCTGTTATTACTTAGCCACGAGCTCCTCAAATTATATGTAACTCAAATAACTCTAATATCAAGACATGCAGTTTAAGTTTCTACCAAAATTATACACAAATGGGGTTTGATGGGGTCGGTAGGTTAAGGGGAGAATTATATTATTTCGCTTAAGGGGCGGAAAACGAGGTTAGTAGTTTGTATAGAGTTCTCATTTTTTCAAGTGGTGCAATGTGGTTTTTATATTAGTGTGAGAAAACCCGAAATCTACATGAGGCAAAGTGCTAGTTTATAAAAGCTATCGAATTGTTTTTGCTTTTGTTTTTTTTTAAACGTTGCCCCACACTAGTAATTTCCCCTGTATTGTGGGTGCGTTTACAAACATTTAAACTCACATACACAAACAGCCAGACCCGGAATAACTACTTGTAGGTCATACAAATATTTGTTCCGTGCGGGAATCGAACCCGCGACACGCAGCACAGCAGTCAATCGCTTAACCACTGCGACAACCGTGTCGAAATTATTATTCGCTTCGATGTCACTCCGATGGTCTGCGTTGACCCCTTTGCAGCATATTGAAAGTTAAAACCTTCATAATAGAAACCTGTTTAGTTATTTAGTGTGTAAGCTTATGTTTCTAGTCTGTTCTCTATCATCGCCCTTTGGCTACGGTTGATGCAAACATTACAAATGAAAAGAAAAGTAGGTAGGTACTTATAGACTTTTAAATACATTTTTGCATGAATACATTTGGCGTATTTAATAATTATAGGGACTAAAGCGCTCGATGTTTTAAGTGCACTTTTTCATACAGCATGGTTATTTTTGAATCACGCTCACTTTTCGCTTATTTTTGTGCCTTATGGCGTATTGCCAATAATACGCGTACCAAACGTAAGGGAGTAGGAATAAGAATTCAGGCTTAGACTAACACTAGGAGTTCTCCTTAGAATCTCCAATAGCTGTTGACGTTTTATCAAGTATTTCAAGAATATGTATGGGATTACTTACCAAACTTCACGCGTAAAAGTCTATGCTAAATTAGTCTCTATTTTCTAGCTTTATTGTAGGCGATGTGTAAAAATCGACTGTTTGCATCTTCCCTGCCATGTTTTTAATATTCTTACATATTTTATTTTTTATACCGTATATTGTAAGCAGTCTTCATTTTCACAAAATTATCTAAGGTGAATTGTAAGTTTTGTGACTAGAATAGATTGGGAATAAGCAAAAATATTATAAACCCAAATTATATTCATAGGAAGAATAGCGGTAATTCTCTTCATGTTATAAGTATTGTTGATGTCATTTCCTTTCTTTACTTCCTCGTATATTGTAAACTTTTAATCACGTTTTCTGCGGTCACGACATAGTATTCTATCGTTGTATGCACATGTAGACACTGAAGGAATAAGTCCGTAACTGCTACACTTGATGAATATATTTGCCAAACAGCAAGGTGATAGCGCAGGTGAATGCCCAGGTTACGTCGACGTAGGTACAATTAAGTACCTCAAGTATCCTGGAATCAATTTTGAAATTTATTTATTATGATTCAGTTCTTGCGTATCTTGGCCGCAGCCGCGTAGTACCTGTTACTCTTAATCGTGACACTGTTACCGCGTTAACCCATCTTATGTTTCTGTCCACGCCTCCACTCATGGCAGTCGCGGTCATGAAACGTGCGAGTAGGATGGTGAATAAGAGGTATACCTGAGTCTCGTGTCGTCTCGCTCCCACGTTTTATGACCGTGCCTGCCACTAACGCTGGAATTTAGAATAAGATAAAACCTACAACTTTATATTTTTCGTACTTTTTGTAACAATTTCATCCACATGTAAGGAGTTGGATAATTTTGTAATCTGTACATTATTAAACTGAATGGTTTATTGTATTTTATATCTAAGAGTAATGTCAGTGTTATATGATATGGTTTGGATGTTGTTACTGGCTAACAAAGTGGGGATGAGATTTATATACCTGATAGTGATGTGATACTGATAACAAGACTCAATCAATTGTTTTTGCTTATTCACTTAAGTAAGATTGTGACATCACCTTTGTTGTAAGTAAGGGTTGGGAAGCGATTCTCAAAATTGCATTTGCCCAAACAGGCAATCAACATTGAAGTACCATAATAATTTTATGTAAACAAAAACATATTTCAAATTCTATCTCTAGTTTGTTAGTTATGGTAATTTATGAATCACTGTGATAAAGATTTGAACCAATTGGTTTGAAAGTGTCTAGGCTAGGGCGGATTGGCAAGTTAAGAGTAATAAATTTTGATAGTGATTGTAGTTTGTAAGGCAGAGAACACTTACGGAGCTTATAATATGTTTAATAAAAATAAAAAAAACAAATATATTTTGGGTTTTATTCTTTTTAGATTAAGCAAACTATGTAATAACAGTTTTTATTCAACACTAGCAATGTATTAATTTAAAGTCGTTTACAATAAAGTGAGACAACAAATTATATCACAGAATTTATTGTTTATTATTCATTTACACTTATTAAGTAACTTTGGATCCTCTTTCTCTTACAATAGATTTTGACTGTTTGAATAATTTACTTGGATGCACTATGTTGGGGTCAGTCTCATCTGCTAAGTCATCCAGTCTCTTCCTCAACAGCTGCTTCAAGTCTTCTATACCCTGACCTCTTCTTAGTGCAGATATACCAATTATATCATCAAAGCATATTACATTTTCTGGTCTGACTTCTTCAGGCATTGTGTCAAGCACTAAATTTATATTTCTGTATGCTTCTTTTATATTTTCTAGTGTCTCTTCAGTGCCTGGCAAATCCATCTTATTTACTGCCAGTATGGCAGGCTTTTGCAGCAGTTCAGCATCATAAAGTTCTAACTCCTTGTTAAGTAACAACACTGTCTCGAGACATGACCTCATTGGATGTTTAGGGCTGAGCTGGAAACCTTGTACATCAGCTATGAAAAGCAGTATCTTTGTCCTCTCCACATGTTTCAAAAAGCTATGCCCAAGTCCAACATTAATATGAGCACCTTCAATAAGTCCAGGTAAGTCAGCTATAGATATCTGCCGGAGATCTTTGTAACCAATGATGCCTTTGTTAGGCTTTATTGTAGTAAATGGGTAGTTTGCAATTTTAGGCTGAGCTCTTGATATAGCTTTTAATAATGAGCTTTTACCAGCATTCGGGAAACCAACAAGTCCAATATCAGCAATTAATTTTAAGTCCAATCTTATGTGATGTGTTTGTCCAAAGTGACCCAGAAAATTAGTTTCTGGAGTGCCCCCAGGCCCACCCCTTGCTAATATCACTGTTTCGCCTTCTTTGTCAACAGATCCTAGAACTTTTCCATCTTCTCTATACACAGTAACGCCAAGAGGAACTTCAAGTCTTACGTCTGAGCCTGGATTACCGACTATTTTTGTTTTTCGACTGTCTTCTCCGTGTCCTGCACCGACTGTCTTACCGCGATGTTTGCCCATAATGCTCCTGAGGTTTGCATCCTCTTTCCCGACACAGTAAACACACCCTCCCTGGCCTCCTAAGCCACCAAACTTTGGGAGGCCAGTCCCACCCGTACCACCTTTTACATGAAGCCTGACGGAATCCAGGAATTTACTGCGAAGATAACTCCGTGGTTTCTTTAGTTCTCTTGCAGCAAATAAAGTTCTGAATATGAACACCATTTTAGCAAGTACTGTTCAATTCTTCCTTGTTATTATTTAAATATTCATAACATTTTTAGGTTATGCCTACTTGTTTTCGTTTCGACTGACTGACAGATTCACAGAGTGACAGCTTAGCACATTTTTTTAAATTTTATGACTTGGTAACTGGACCTTCAGGTCACAGATTAGCACAGAACACAGGTCGCATTCCGTATTACACTGTAATCACAGAGAAAACTCGTTTTTTTTTCGCTATAACGACTTCCCGTGTATCGTCATAGATGATGTCATGCAAAGAGTAATAATAATATGGGAGATGTCATGACATGCGCCATCTTGCGAAAACTCCGCCCGTATCGTAGACAGAGAAAACTATAGACTGCTGGTCATCTTCTATCTTACTTACACAAGAAAAAGAGAAATCTATACAAGATGCTTGTAAAAAAAGAAACAGCCTAACATTTTCTGTCCCTTATCGCGTGTCACGTTTTTCATATGCTAAACAAAGTTTGACGTTTGATAGGTACGCGTTCGAAAGTGGTTGCGACGAAATTTTAAATTATTTCATTTGTATTTTTTTTTTTTTAAACTTTGCCCCACACTAGGAATTTCTCCTGTATCGTGGGTGCGTTTACAAACATTTAAACTCACATACACAAACAGCCAGACCCGGAACAACTACTTGTAGATCATACAAATATTTGTTCCGTGCGGGGATCGAACCCGCGACACGCAGCGCAGCAGTCAATCGCTTAACCACTGCGCCAACCGTGCAGTCCAACACCAATTTCGAAAAATACCAAATATTTTGTGTTTATTGTTGAGGATTGACTTTAGCTATTGCTGCAAAATGGTAAAGTGCAGTGTTCTTGGTTGCAAAAGTGATAATGAGAAGAAAATTGCCGGATTATCCTTTCATTCATAACTAGCTAAATATTTTAGTTTATTCGGTGAAAGACAGTGGAAGTTTTCAACTAATATGGTTTTTAAACTCTTAAAATACATATACAGCTGTTTCAAGATAAAATGAGTGCTGAATTATGTTTTTATTATTTTTTATTTTTTAAGCTCAGTGCTGCCTACTTTATACTCGGACACTTCCCCATTTCAGGGGAAAATAGTACACCAATAAAATAAATTATCTTCTTTAATCATTTCAGATGAATGCTTTATTAGAGTGTATGTATAGCGCTGGCAGCAAATTTATTCCACTTTTCACTGGAAGTAATATTACATCTTTACCTTTTAGTACCTATTTATAGTTTAAAATATTGTATTTGTAGTAGGTATTAAGTGTTAAAAACTTTAAGATTTCCCGCCAAACCAGATTCACGGGAAATATGGATGAAAGTGGAGATAAAAAAAATTGGGTGTCTGTAAATTTGGTTTACGGACGATAGTTTAACGTGACAACGCCATAACAAAACAACCAGTTTTTTATGCTGTATCTCAGGTTTTCTTTAAATGTTCTTTTTCCCGCAGGTGAAAGAACTCCTACTATGAATAAACTATTTTGACTTAGATTTTTTGTTTATATTTATAAACCCTGTGCGTTTGTATAAAGTAGATAATAGAGATTGAAAAACATCTGAACATTTGGGGTAAAATCGCTGTGAAGTGGGTAACCCTAAAGTTTCAGTACCTTGATTTTCTGTCCCTTACAGCGACACGCCAAGCAGTAGTCTATAGTGTTCTCTGTCTACGGACCGTATCCTCTTGGCTGCATTCCGAATTGCACTGTAATTGATTTGAGCGAGCTTATACGCGTATCGAATTGGCGAGAGCGCGATAACGATGTCCGTGAATCGTCATAGATGACGTCATGACACGCGCTATCTTGCGATAACGCCGACCATACCCTATAATAATATTACCGTCAGCGCTGTCAAACAGCTCTCAGCTGTCATAATCGTGATATTCTAAATTGGAATGCAAATTATCGATGTGAGTGCTATGAGCTATAAGGGATTAAATCGGAATGTAGCCACAAATTATCACCGTGAGCGCTGTTAAACAGCTCTCAGCTGTCATAATCGTGATATTCTAAATTGGAACGTAAAATATTACACTGATCAACAAAATTTTGTAACAAGAAAAGTAAGCAGTAATTTCGAAATATCTACCTAACCTCTCCACAAAATCATATCGCACCTTTAGAATTATAGAGACCTAATGTCTTCAGAACTTCTCTATAATTCTAAAGGTGCGAATTCAGTCTACGTCAGATCGCAAAAGCGAACGGTCGCGTATTGTTAACGAGAAAATAATTATACTTCTACCTTCATTCCCTAATATGGTACTTAAAAGGTGTGTTAAATGCAAAAAAAATATTACCAAGAAAGTGCCAGGACTGGAGTGCAGTAGGTGTGACAAAGTTGTACATGCTGATCCCGTGTGCTCAAAGCTGTCAAATAAGCAGCTGAACACCCTCAAGAATTCGCCTGGTATAGAATGGAGCTGTGAAGAGTGTCTTAGGAATCTCTCGCGAAGGTCTTCCTTCGTAATCCCTGAAGAGGACGAGGATGAAAACGACTACGAAGACCCTAAATGTACGGAGATGGCTCCTGTGGTCGATGCCAATAAACTGGTGCAGGATATCAGTCGAGAAGTGAAGAAGGCTTTTCGCGAGGAATTTAGAGGTCTCGAGAACTCGCTAGAGTTCCTCAGTGAGCAACTGACATCAATGGAGCAGGCTATTAAAAAACAAGACAGCAAAATCAAGGACCTTGAAAACAAAAACTACGACCTCCAAAACAAAAACAAGAACCTAGAACTACGCATTAATGTCTTGGAGCAAGGGTTCCAAGAGGTTGAGCAGCAGTCCCTCGCAACAGCCGTGGAAATAGCTGGGCTGCCTGAGATGCTCCCCAATGGCATAGGGAAGGTGATGGATATCGTAGCCGTCAAATTGAATGTGGCTGATGGGGAAATTCATTCTACGCGACGACTACCAGGAAGCAAGGATAAACCGGGACCCATCCTCGTGGAGCTAAAGTCGAAGACGGTCCAGCAACAATGGATAGGCGCTAGCAAGGAAAATTGTATTACCGTGGGTCAACTGGTGCCGGACGTCCCGAAGGAAAAAGCTGACGATCGCGTCTACATAAGGGAGGCTCTCACCAAGTACCAAAAAACACTACTGTATAATGCAAAAACCCAATTATTAAATAAATCTTGTCAGTATGTATGGTGTAAGAATGGCAAAGTGCAGGCTAGGAAGATCAAGGATAGCAAAATTTATTATATCCGTACATTGCAGGATATAAAACAAGTAGAAAAGCTATTTTCCACTCAACCCGGGAAACAAACAGAAGGATCAACTCCACTATAAATTCTTTATATCTTTCTCTGTCCCTCAATTAGCACTTTTGTTTTATTTATTTCTGTTTACAAGATCAAGTTAGTGTGTTATAACTATGGACATAAAAGTACAAGAAATCTTCCATTGCAATTCCACTAATCACTTTTTCAAACAAATACCTCCAAAAACCAGTATAAATTTATCATGTATACATTTTAATATCAGATCGCTCATTAAAAACTTTACGAAATTGCAACAAACCATTCATACATGTAATTATCCACTAGACCTTATAATTTTGACAGAAGTGGGTATCTCAGACAACATAGTTAACTTGTATAACTTACCTGGCTATAAATTGTACTCACAACTGCGTCCAAGCCGAAAAGGCGGCGGTATTGTCATGTATGTACGGAATCATATTAAGTTTACATTAATTGATCAAAAATCTAAGACCTTTGAAAACCTTACAGGCTACCTAAAAATGGACTTACATAATAACGCAGTTGTCTCTGCAATCTATAGGCCACCGTCTACAAATAAAAGTTTATTTGTTGCAGAGCTTGCTAACCACATTAATAAGTTTGATTTAAAACAAAACTTACTCCTTATTGGTGATACGAACATTAATCTGAAAGAAAGCTCAGCATACAGGGATTCATATCTAAGAACACTTAGCGAACATGGATTATTGTGTGGAATAACGGATTACACCCGAATTGAAACTAAAAAAGATTTAATCACTAAGTCGTGTATTGACCACATATTTGCACGTTTTCCCACACTACATCCGTTCGCGGCGGTGCTCGATGTCGTACTAGCTGATCATCGTGGCATTATCTTTACCTGCGGTGACGAGTCGTTTGTAAGTCCGAGGTGTATACAGGTCGTTCCAAAAAAATCTATTAATTACGATAGTTTTTACAAGGAACTTCAAAATGTTGACTGGAAAAAAACAACAAGTATGAATTCCCCGAACGACATTTTAAGTTTTATTTATGAATCGTTTGATAATGCAGACAAGTCAGCAATTAATAATAAAGCAAGTATATTGACTGGCAAGTACTCGAAACGCTTTACTATACCTTGGATTGATGACAATATTGTCCGGCTTTGTGATAAAAGAGACAAATTACATAGTGATTGGAAAAATAATTTAAAAAATTCAAAAATAAAATTAGAATATAATAAAATTAGAAATAAAATTCATAAAATATTAGAAAACAGAAGAAACAATTATTATATGCAATATATTAGTGATAATTTTAAAAACGTTAAAAAAATGTACAATATTTTAAATCAAATGTTAGGGAGAGTGACCTTGTCACTTGACACGGCTATTCTTAGGGCTTTTGATGCACAAGGAATCACTAGCAAAACCATTGCTGACAACTTTGCAAATTGTTTTGACAGAGCGGTTAAAGACATAGTTCCTAAATGTAACTTAAAATTAACAGACCCTAAAGCAACACGTATACCCCTGGATTCTAGTATGCTGTTTAAAAAAGCCTCGGCTAGCAGCGTACATAAAATCATCAAACAACTTAACTCAAGAAAAGCCCCAGGTCCAGATAATATCAAAGTTTCCGATATTAAAATGATAGGTGACAGTATATCCAACCCTATTGCTGACTTAATTAATCGAAGTATTGAAAGTGGTATATACCCAGATGATCTAAAGGTAGGTTGCATAAGGCCAGTCCATAAAAGGGGTAAAAAAAACGATTATACAAACTATCGTCCAATAACATTGCTCTCATCTATTGATAAAATAGTTGAAAAATATGTTTGTGAACAAATTCACGCATTTTATAAGCAGCACGATGTAATTGACCGGTACCAATTTGGCTTTCAGGCTGGCAAAAGCACCACGAACCTCTTGTCAAACTTCACCGATGAAGTCAATAAGCACCTAAATGATAAACAATATGTTCTTGCTCTCTTTATTGACTTCTCACGTGCCTTTGACACATTAATTCATAATCAGCTAGTTGATAAATTAGACGACTGCGGAGTACGTGGTCCATTGCTCAACTGGTGTAAAAATTATTTTAAAAATCGTACCTTTACTGTAAAAATTGATAACATCTGTAGTGATCGCATGGCTATAACTCAGGGAACAGCCCAGGGCTCAGTATTAGGCCCCCTACATTTTTTGTCGTATGTAAATGATATGAGTAATTGCATCGCGAACAGTAAATGCTACCAGTTTGCGGATGACACTTGCCTTGTTATTGCTAATAGAAATCCTCAAATAGCATGCGAACGCTTACAACTCGACCTGGATGCTCTAACAAGGTGGTGTCACGATGCTGGCTTAGTACTTAATGCAAGCAAAACTAAACTATTGGTTATTAAATCTCCATATATTAGAAAATTGCCCTTACGGAACTTAATAGCCCATGACCATGACTGCTTGCATACGGTCAATGCGATTAATTGTAATTGTCCACAAATAGATGTTGTCAGTAAGCAAACATATCTTGGAGTTATTATAGACGATAAGTTTAACTGGAGTTATCACATAGAACGTGTTTGCGATAAACTTCGGCAATTTCTCGCTATTATAACCATATTAAAAAACCGCCTGCCCTTCAAAGTGAAGATAATGCTTTATTACGCAATGGCTGAATCTTACATCCAGTATGGCCTTAGTAGCTATGGTCGTACCTATAAAACCTACCTTGATAGTATTTTTAAACTTCAACTTCGGATTTTAAAAACAATAGTATCTCCTAAAATTAGAAATCAATTTTACGACAATTTAAATGGTCTCTTTAAACACTGTAATGTCTTACCAGTTCATATACAATTGAATTTTTTGTTATTGAAAGAACAATTTTTCAATGAATCTTTAAGAAACAAAATCGAACATCCTGTATGCACTCGGGCAGTTTCTGAGAATAAGCTTCGTACACAGCCCGCCAACAATACGTATGGCGAGCGAACTACCGGTTATATTATACCGAGACTTATTAATAGTCTACCCTCAGAAATAAACAAATGTATTACACATAAAAATATCAAATGTAAACTTAAGCAATATTATTTAAGTATTATGTAGGAATGATTGTAACTATTTATATAAAGATATTATTAATTGTATCGGCAATAACGCGTACATATGAAATGCTTCATTGTATAGTTAGATATTGAGATAGACTCATGATAGCACAAGTTTAAACCTTAGTGGTTTTTGGTTGCTATTTATTAATAAATCCTGTGTTCTTTTGTATAAATGATAAATAAAAAAAAAAAAAAAAAAAAAAAAAAAAAAAAATGTATATTTTGATTAGGACTAGTTTCCGTGTTCCGGTACTTGTCAGTAAAATTTAATATTAATTGTTTTTTCCTTATTATTTTAATTCAGTGGTTTATTTTTCAGAAAAGTGGCTGTGTTTTGTGTTTGCTAAGTGAAGTGATTCTTAAAAAATTTCAAGAAAGTATATGTAAAAATGTTCCTGACAAGTTCTGTTACATTTGTGGTGAAATTACTTTTGTATCTCAACGAAGTTTAACACCTTTAAGAATTATGAAAGTTATTTCGGTTTTCCTGTTGGACAGAAAGATGTGTAGGACTTCTTATGGGATGGGAAAAAAGATCTCGATCTATGCCTTTCGGAATTCCGATGATTTTTGGAAAAAAATATTTTTGGAACCGACAGACCATTCAACTAATTGTTAATTTTTTTTTAATGACTAATACAAAAGTCATTACAATCAAAATTAAAAAACAAGTTAAGTATCGTGATGTGACATCTGCTAAAAAACCGATTCCTCACAGTTAAGAACTACCTATACCAGAACCACCTCAACGCTCTGATCTTTCAACTGAATCAGAGGAAACAGATAATAAAAGTATCCAACTATGCTGGCAGATTATTGCTGGGGATTACAGAGAGACGTTCCTGACGCAAAATACAGGAGAAAATCATAAAAAAAACTACTTATTTAATATTATTACATTGATAATAATTTAATTTTTGTTAAAATAATATGTAATTTAAAAGAAAAGTAAAAAAAAAAAAATTATTACAAAACTATTTGTATCTAAAATTTTAGACTACTAATTCTACTCTACTTGACCTTATTCCTAACAGAATCAGCCAAAAATTTTCTTGTTACACAGAAAAAAAGTTTTTTTGTTGATCAGTGTTATTAACATAGACATAGAAAACTATAGACCACTGCTTGGCGTGTCGTTGTAAGGGACAGAAAATCAAGGTACTTGAAACTTTAGGGTTACCCACTTTAAAGTGATTGTACCCCGAATGTTCTTCAATGTTCAGATGTTTTTCAATCTCTATTATCTACTTTGTACAAACGCACAGGGTTTATAAATATAAACAAAACATCTATACCCAAAGTCTGAAATTCAGATCATTTATTTAAACAAAAGGGATAACATATCAAGAAAAATATCTTCGTAATGGTTATTCATATAAAATGGCGAAAAAAAAAGGTGCCATTTTCTTTTAAGTACTGATTTTAAGAAATAATAACTATAAAATAATCATTTTTATAATTTTTTTAACAAAGTTATTAAAAACAGGAGATTTTCTGGTATAAAATATTTTATGGTACTGGTAACAATGCAGGAGATCCAAATATTTTCAAATTTTTTACATCTTCAACAACACTAATAGTACAACTCTCATTCATAGATTCATATCGTAAGTGAAATGAAAACTGTTTTGAGTGGAAATCGATTTTGGGAGGCCTACGTCTAGCAGTGGACTTAAAAGGACTGATTATGGTGCCGATTCCCTTGTTCACAAACTAAACTAAATTTAAGTTCAGTGCATCTTTTTCTTTCTATTTCATTAAGAAAAGGACAGAAGAAAAATTTTAGTTTAGTCCTGTCAAATTAATCAGCTCTTGACGTAAATTGACGTAATTTTAGTCGGCAAGTTTTTAATCACGTCTAAACTTGTATGGAGTAGTGACAGGCGCTGATTAATTTGACAGGACTAAACTAAAATTTATCTTCTGTCAAACTCAAACTCAACTCAAACTCAAACTCAAACTCAAAGCATTTATTTCAAATAAACCAATTACAGGTACTTTTGAATTGTCAAGCAAGGGGTCGGTCAGTCAGAAAGATGAAGCTAGTTGCCCATTCCAAAGCGTAGTAGGTTCCTAATTTCCTATGGAGAAGAACGGACAAGAAACTCCATGGACACTCTTTTAAAATATTGTTACAAAATATGGGTTACATCATTCATGTTGAAGTTATACATGTGAGAACAATGTAGAAAGACGTGCACGTTAGAAGCGTCCGTAATAGAAACAATTCACAAAAATTAAAATAAGCCGTGGCAGCTAAGAGATGACCAGTCCCAACTGACTTGAACTGACGGCGCCCGTTCACGAACATGACGCATGGATCAGCACCATTTAGCTCAACCATTTTGAAGGGAACTTAATGATCCAACACACACGCCACCACCAGCGAGACATTTGAGTGAGCATGACATACTCTCAGCCGCCAGGGCACATTCAAGTCAATAAAAGACATATTACCCGGTAAATGGTAGCTCTGTCCTTTTCTTAATGAAATAGAAAGAAAAAGAAGCACTGAACTTAAATTTAGTTTAGTTTGTGAACAAGGTAATCGGCACCTATGACGATCATAATGCCATGTCTCCGACAAACTACACAAAACATTGTTTGGCAACGGTATTTTGTTTGCATAGTTCTAAAAATTATTATTTTTTAATTTTATAGATGATTATTTAAAAAAAAAAAGATAAAATGCTTTGCACCACTGTCCTGTCATTTTGGCAGTGACATTTCTTGACATTACTTTGTTTACATAAATTATCTGAATTAGAGACTTTGGGTATAAGTCAAAATAGTTTATTAGGATAGGAGTTCACCTGCGGGAAAAAGAACATTTAAAGAAAACCTGAGAAACAGCATAAAAAATATTTTTATCTCAACTTTCATTCATAATTCCCGTGATTTTGGTTTGACGGGAAATCTGAAAGTTTTTAACACTTTAATACCTACTACAAATACAATATTTTAAACTATAAATAGATACTAAAAGGTAAAGATGTAATATTACGTCCAGTGAAAAGTGGAACAAATTTGCTGCCATCGCTATACATACACTCTTATAAAGCATTCATCTGAAATGATTGATGAAGGTAATTTATTTTAATGGTGTACAATTTTCCCCTGAAATGGGGAAGTATCCGAGTAAAACGTAGGCAGCACTGAGCTTGGAGGTTATGTAAAGAATAATAAATAATAAAAACATAATTCAGCTCTCATTTTATCTTGAAACAGCTGTATATTTATTTTAATAGTTTAAAAACCATATTAGTTGAAAACTTCCACTGTCTTTCACCGAATAAACTAAAATATTTAGCTACTTACGAATGAAAGGACAATCCGGCAATTTTCTTCTCACTATCCCTTTTGCAACCAAAAACACTGCACCTTACCATTTTGCAGCAATAGCTAAAGTCAATCCTCAACAAAAAAAGACGTGTGGCACTCGGGGACTGCCGCGGTAAAGCTATTGCATAGCATTTTGTATCAACTTATGCAATTATAATTATTTATTTATTTTATTTATGCAGTATTTCTTTTTCTTTGATATACTTTCTATATACTTTCTTTGATATGCGGTATTCTGGATTCGGTCCCCGCGCTCAAGGCCCGCGATAGAAGCTATGCAATAGCTTAAAAACAAAATAAATAAGTGCTGAACGTCGTAAAAGTGTATAACTACGTAAACAAAGTCAAATACTATTCAAATATAAGCATAATAACAACTTTAAAATAGACGAAAGTGTTGAACCTAAAGTAATTTTAAATAAAAAAAGAGTGACAAACTGTTTTGACAGCGAAAAAATTCCATGTACATGAGTAATTTCCAACCGTCTAGTCCAGTTTAAAAATTGTTCAACTGGAATGGTATCACTATTTGGCAAGCTTTAATTAAGTCATTGTAGCCTTGCGGTGCAACAGGGGAACTGAATGTACTCGTAATCGACTGGTCGTGAGTTCAAACCCCACTAATAACAATCGCTTTTTGTGAATATCATAATTTTATAAACTAATATTTATAAGAATAAAATACGCAGTACACAGAAAAAAGAACTGCCAGAAATTATTAGATCACTAGAGGGTACTGGTGTAGTAAAATAACCGTCGGAGTGGGGAGCGTGAGGTTTTTTCGTTACGGAATTTCTGGATTCGGTCCCCGCGCTCAAGGCCCGCGATAGAAGCTATGCAATAGCTTAAAAACACAAAATAGTTAGTATTTTTCGAAATAACAAATTAAATAATTTAAAATTTCGTCGCAACCACTTTTCGAACGCGTATCAAACGTCAAACTTTGTTTAGCAACTGAAGTGCTGTCCTTGAAAAACGCGACACGCGATAAGGGACAGAAAATGTTAGGCTCTGTCTCTTTTCTTTACAAGCATCTTGTATATATTTTTCTTTTTCTTGTGTAAGTGAGATAGAAGATGACCAGCGGTCTATAGTTTTCTCTGTCTACGGTTATTAATGTGAGTGCTATGAGCAATTACGGCTTAACTCGGAATGTAGCCTTATACTACTGCAGGGGTGCGTTTAAGTCAATTATCCAGTTTAAAATTTAAACTGACTAAACGTCAAACACCCCGTTCAAGCACACAGCGAGGTGAAAAATTAAACTGACTAAAATTTAATCTGCCCCGTTCACGGTCGTCCGCCGGTATAAGTTTTCGCCTGACTAGGATAAATTTTAGCGACCTTTTTACCTCGCTAAATTTTATTCTGCTGTCAGATTGATGTTGACATTGAGCTGTTTGTTGTTTTATTTGCTCGATTCGCGCCTTAAAAACGAATATTTCAAACGAGTACTAAATTCCTCATCTCCGTCAATTTTATTTGGGGATCATCATGGATAATAATTTCAGCGTGCCACATTTTTTGGAGGTTTTGCATCGCCAACTGAAATATTATACCGCTAAATTGATTTCTCATGTTCCGATCCATTTTTACTGTGTAATAATTTCGAGATCACAAGCAAAATCGAGATTACAATTTGAGTTGAATTGATAGTTGTTACTACTTTTGTTTGACAAGCTGAGCTGTCAATTGAATTTGACAGTTAACATTGATTTAGACCTATGACTCCGTACCCTTGCTAGTTTAATTTTTATCCGGCGAAAATTTCGCCGGCTTACTTAAACGCACCCCAGATTCTGGTCTGTGTGCAGATTAGTTTCATTTTAATGTACACAATTTTCAATGATTTGTAGTTGTGTGAAAAATAGTAAAAATGTATTGTTAAGGTAAAAAACTCTCTCCTTTATTTGGAAGGCAAATACAAATTTTAGGAATGGAAATAAAACGTGATTATTGAAACTTCTTGTAAGTGTCAAAATCACTGTCAAAATCTTAATCAAGTCAACATACTATTGACGTCTTGTTTTGAAACCTCTTCTTCAGCCGAAATATTGAAATCGATTTGTTTTTCGTATCAGTTCGGGGTCGTATTAAAATAGAGACGAGGCGAGATGTAAAGCCAATAATGCCCTAGCGTTGCTGTTTTATTTATCCCTTTAGGTAATAAACAAATAAATCCTTTACGTAGACGGTAGAAGTAATAAACAAAGTTCCAAAAGATGCAACTAGCTTTTATCGCAGTCACACTGGTGTGTGGATTACTTACTCCCGCATCATGCAGCCTTGGAGACAACTCTGGAGTATATGCGGATTGCTTGAATAAAATTGAAAGAGAAAATTGTATCAACAGTGAGTGTTTATATTTCCTTGTTCAGCCCCATTATTTCTGACCATAGAATACATTAGTAAGAATAGGTTCTGGGCTGCACTACGCATTACCAGTAGTTTAATATAAGGCCTCTGGAATCAGTTCTTAGGGCTGTTTAAACCACATGCAATACAAAAATGCCAACAAGTACATAATCAATAATTAAAAACCACTTACAGATGGTGAATCATTTAAACCTGAAGCTGCGCTGCAGCAGGACTTCTGGACCAGCCTGTTACGATGGTCCTGCAGAGAAGAGTGTCGCTACCACTGCATGTGGATCACCGTGAGAAGGTTCCATAAAGCTGAGAGAGAAACCCCCAAGTTCCATGGCAGGGTAGGTAGGCAACTCATTGTGCATGTCATAAGTGCCCATGTAGGTTTATGTGAAATAAAATAATTTTAATTGAATTGGTTATTATAGGTTACACAAAGCCTCCATGAGGTGGAAGGTGTAATTTGATTGTGGTTAATAAATGTAAACCCTTCAATATTTTATTCCACAAAATACAATAGATAACCTTTATGATAAGAGACTGAACATAATCATTCTCCACAGTGGCCATTCATACGAGTCCTGGGCATGCAGGAACCCGCATCAGCCTTTGCATCCGTGCTTAACTTTGCAGCCAATGCTTACATGTTCAAGCAGATACGACGAATCCCAGTGTCAAAAGGCCCTGCTACGCCTTTTATTAAGTTCTGGTGTGGTTTTGCTATGGTAAGTTTTATCAGAATTTTTGTTCAGCATGTTACGAAACATTTATGATAACAGAGACTATTGTAATAGGTATATTTGCTTGATGTTCATGCCAGAAGTAAAATGTGGTAGTAAAATTTGTCTACAGTAGCCAGCCAGCCGCTAATATCTTGATGACTGGCTAAATTGTCGCGCGAGCGTATATTATGACAGACACGCGCTTCCGCGACTTGATTGATTCCCCGATCAATCAAGTTGCGTAAGCGCGTATTCACGCGACGGTCGCTTTCGGTTAGAATGCTGGGTCAGGGAATAAAATGTTTGTCATGTTACCAGCCAGAGCAGCTGTGGTCATTATATTTCGCCCCCCTAGGTATGCATGAATGCGTGGATGTGGTCCACCATTTTCCACATGCGGGACACGTGGTTCACCGAGTTCATGGACTATGCGTGTGCGCTATCCATGGTCATGGGTCTGTTCGTCGCTGCTATCGTCAGGTATATTTATGAAATAATAACTGTTCTCTTAAAATATTATCTCTTTTACCTATTCTCACTAAGACGTACCCTGAACACGTCCTGACTCAGGATCCCATCACATCAAGGATGGGAACAAAATAGCTTATCCAGTCCTGCCCACAGTATTCGACCCTAGACGGTCCTAAGCCCGAAAGGGCCTGAGCCGAAACTGTGTGCAAATCTTTTGCCGAATCATATTAGGATCTCTAGCGCCTATTGTACAGTCTATACTAGTTTATTCTTGTAACTTGCAGAGTATTCTACAAGAAGGCGAAGCTGATGACGTTCGTCCTACTGTCAGTCCCGCTGTTCTACTTCGTGACACACGTGCGCTACCTATACTCCGGCGTCATAAACTATGACTACAATATGAAGGTCAACGTTTTCTTCGGTAAGTTGTCGAGTAAAGGTATTTGAATGCTGTTGCCTAGAAATAAAGTACACTAGCGCAGTGTCTCCAACTCTATTTGTCAAAATTACGGTATTGCCAGTCTAAAAATACGGCTTATGGCGGAAAATTATGGGAGATCAAAAATTAATATGGTAATTTTACGGTAACTTTATTTCACAATTAAACATTAAGTTTCAGGCTTTTTGTACATGGAAACATTAATACTTTTAATCATTTTATCGGTAGGATGGAAATCTACGCAGTTTTTGTCTATTCTCTTAATGAATTGCTAAATAGATTCCCAACAATCGATTTTGTTGACTATTGGTTCCTTTTTTTTTTGTTTTCAAGTCGGTAATGTGTCTACTCCCGAACTATATTAAATAACTTCGTAATTTGGTCGCTTAAGTTTCGTCACAGAAGTTGATAGTGGCGTATTTTAAGATTCAGCGCCCCGGGCCTGTAAGGTATCCCCATAAATTAACAGAAAAGAGCAAAACATTTAGTCATTAAAAAAAGTATCCAGCAGTGTGTTGATGTGGGCTGAGAATGATGATAATGAATGCAAAAATTAAAAAGACCATACAAAGCAATAAACACCATTTATTAAATATATTTTTTTTTCCGATGGACAAATTGGTTAACAATTTCTTCAATGACACTGTCATAATTAACGGATTTGTCAAGTCAGCTCTCTAATAAGAATAGCTAAACTGTCGGATATGATGGAATTGGATGACGGACCATAAAGTACTGCATATTTTGGACAAATATCGTCCATTTATGACAAATTATAAATGGTAGCTGCTATAATTATGAGAACAGCATCCCACTGTACGGTTGCCATTGGGGCAATCACAGCAATAACGGAAAATACTGTTGTAATCATTACCATCGGAAATATAGTGAACATAAATACGATAGACTTTGCTATTTATGTTCTAAAATAAATTGAAGCAAAACTTCGAAAAAAAAAAAAATGTGATGTGGTGTCGATCATAAAGTACTGCAGTACACTATAAGGCGCGAATCACATTTTTTTTTTTTCGTAATGTTGTACCAATTTTTTTTCACGTAATTTTTATGAGTAATAGTGCACATAAAGGAGCATAACATATATTATTTTCGTGATTGTAACTCTTAGAGAACATGAAATAAAAAACTATGATTTATTTGTTTTTCTTATTGTTAATTGAAAAAAATATCTATTATATAAATTTAAAATATATATATACAGGTTGAAATTTAAAACATGCGACAAACCGAAATGGGAGATTGTACTCATCATTATGAACATATTTTATTAAGGGACCAAAGCTGTAATCGCGAAAAAATAATCAGCTGTACCCTACATTTATGCTCGCATAACTCGTCAAAATGTAGGGAACAGCTGATATTTTTTTCGCGATGGCAGCTTTGGTCACATAGTAAAAGTTGTTCATAATGATAAGTACAATCTCCCATTTCGGTTTGTCGCATGTTTTCAATTTCAACCTGTATATATATATTTTAAATTTAATTTTAATTATAAATATATATAATGTACTCTGTAATGAAACCTAAAGGTTCGCTTTGGTTTCACTTCTCTAGCTTAATTAGTTTTTGAGATATATTACTTTGAATAGTAGTCATGCGTACGGTTATTTTTTTCCATATCTCAAGGACAAAACGGAAGCTGGTCGCGAAATGTACATAAATTGTGTTTGTCGATCTTAAAACATAAGATTCGCTATAGGTTCTCATTTGGGAGCCCACTCGTCATACTTTTCCGGCCAGACCCTTTGTACTAGATTTGTTTTGTTTGTTGGTTTCCCTAATCGGCACTCGCAACGCGTCAACGATTTCACTCCCTCCCCGTCCCCCGAAGTGCCAGTCTTGCTCATGCTCAAGGTATCGTTGTGTTCACACGTCTGACTTTCCTGCGCACGAATATAAAATGGAAGGAAGCCAACATGACGAAAGAAATCAACACAGAAGATTTTATCGAGGAAATACAAAAATGTCGTGCAATCTGGGATACGAGGAAGGAGGATTTGATCTTCGAGATCCATAGTCACACTGACTGTTAACCATGGATTTGAAAAGTTTATTTAGAATCGCAGCAACCGTTAACTGGGCCTTTTTGTTGTTGCTGCAACTAGCAACTTTTAAAGAAAACTTTTAAAAAGTTGATAGTTTCTTCAACTAAGTTGATAGTTTCTTCAACAAAAGTTGCTCTGGGAGCACCTCAGTAAAAAAATATATTATTGACGTGTAAAAGTGTTTGTACAAACCTACTTACAGAAATAAAATCATATAACATTTATCTGTTTCCCCAGGTGTGTTAGGCTCGTTGATCTGGCTGGGAGTATCCTGGTTCCAGTGGACGCTAGGCCGGCGCTACGCATGGCGCATGCTGGCCTTCACACTGCTGTCGGGCGTGGCGCTCACATTCGAGCTGTTCGACTTCCCGCCGAAACTCGACATTTTGGACGCGCACGCGCTGTGGCATTTTAGCACTGCGCCTTTGCCTCTATTGTTTTATAGGTGAGTGTATGTATAGCTGTACAGGGATCTTTTAGCGCGTGGCCAAAATTGAAACGAACGCTGCCATCTTGTTTTTTCTCTATATTTCACAAAACATAGGTACATGCCAACAACATGCACAGATGCCAAAGGCTTACAAACAGCGCGCCCTGTCAACGTTATTCGAGCACCAGAAGATCCTTGTAACCTTGTATGGGAGGTTAAGCCCCGATTCATGGTAAACATTTTTTTATAAACAAAGTTTAATCAACGTGTTGCAGAGTAGATCACTGCATGTTAAAAAGTTCTCGCTCGAAGAGCGACAACATCTGTTTATCAACAATTGTTGACGTGTTTACATTAATTTTATAAACATCACACTCATAAAATTTTCGCTTTGCAGTAGATAGTTTCACACACTACCTTTTTTAATTTTTTTATTAGAAATTATACATTATATACAGAGAACACAACAACACTTCTGCCTCTGGCAACATGACAAGACATATTGATTTGAACTTTGTTTCCACCAACTTTGTTGTTGCTCATCAAAAATGTAGATTAACTGTTGCTCAACAAAAATTTACCATGAATACGGGGCTTTACTCTCGTATTCTTGGTAACCAAAAGCAGTTCAACATTCTTCCAGCAACATTGCATACAGGACGACAACAACATGCAACATGTTTCCAGCAAGACTAAATCATGTTGCTGCAACTTTTGTTTTCCATGAATATACGGTGAAGAGCAAGATCCCAGCGCCCCAGACGTTACTTATTTTCTGAGTAACAAAATGTGTGGGATAGAGTAGTGTAAGTATGTACTTTGAACGTACGTGCTGTAGCAGGAATCTGCTAGCTTGGCCCGACTGCCAATTTATAGGTATCAGGTACTAAGGGTACGTGAAAACATTACAAACTTTTCTTAAAGTCTGAGTATTGATTTTTGACTGAGTGATGTCTGAGTGTTACTAATTAATAATGAATACTGCCAGCCACTTGTCGTGGGCGGTGATTTCGGGTAATAGTGCTTTACTTTAAAAAGTATTTTATAGCGCGCAAAAAAAATTACGTCATCTTACTATTATAGTCGTGAGTCTTAATTTTTATACATGATACTCAAGGAACTATGGAAATACTGTTTATAAGCAGCCAGACCAATCGCAGGGGCCAAAACATCCCCCAGACACCATTAAAAGGTCGCTGTGAGTATGAGCGCGAGCGTGATGATTAGAAGGCTTTATAACACAGATTCTTGTTTCTTGATAATAGTCTAATGGTCTTAGTCTTAAAATAATTTAATAATATGTTAACGTCTAATTAGTAGTTGTAAAGGTAATGACAGTTAAATAAAAGTAACTTCTGGGTGCCCTGGGATCTTGGAGTAGTGCACAGTGTGATTTATGTTTTCACTATCACTGGGCAACACTTAAACGTAATACCTAAACAAAAGCGCACTGTTAGATTTTCAACGCTTGGCTCTCAGCGCCGAGAGTTGAAAATCCAACGTCGGTGACGGATTAACCCTTAATCAAATTAAGCAATTGCCTAGGGCATCATGTCTGGGGGGGCACCAGAAGAAGCACAAACTCACGCACAATTGTATAAAATAATACATGGTGATAAAATTGAATAAGCTTTCCCTAATGTGAAAACAGCCCTGCGTATATTTTTATCGCTTATGATTACAAATTGCTCAGCGGAACGGTTCTTTTTCAAAATTAAAACTATTAAAAAATGAAAAAAGGACAAAGATGATACAAGAAAGGCTCGATTATAATTTATCGATATTATACATAGAGTCCGATATGTTAAAACGTTAGACGTTAATACTATCTTGCGTGAATTCATTGCCCGAAAAAGCCGCAAGGCGCATTTCAATAAATAAATAAATTATGCTATGGTTTTTACTGTTGTCGCACCTACTCCACTTCTAAGGTACGTTATATCTCATCATCTATTTTACAAAAAAACTAATGTTTTTAGGCGGTAAGGGTTTAAAGACCGATTCTAGTTGACATTCGGATAGGGGGGCCCACAGGCATGGATTGCTTAGGGCATCAAGTAGTCTTAATCCGTCACTGTCCAACGTGCAATAATATTTAGGTGTACAGGACTCCTAAATATTATTGCACTCCTAAATAGTGTTGGTGAAAATGGGTAGTATGGTTTTTTGGATCCGAATCAGCAAAATATTGACTTTTGGCTGCCTAGCAGTCTGCCTTACTCTAATAACCAGTTTTTTTATTGTTCCAGGTACGTTATAGATGATTTGCGCTACCTAGGATCCCGGGAAATAGAGAAATTCGCACTCAAGTTAACTTGAGTTGAAAAAACCGTACAAGTTTCTATCATAAAGGGCTGCAACGACACTTCCGCAGTCTATTCCTGGATGGACCCGAGACGGGAGTAACTGACTCCGCGGGATTCAGCACAAGCTTTTTAAACTTTACTAACTTAATAAAAAACGTTGAAACTATTTATTACCTTTAATATATAGGCTGCCTATTGCTCAATGAAAACAAAAATTAAGTGAACGAAAAGAGAAAAAAATAAATAAAGAAAAAAAAAAAAAAACTCGAGAATGCACACAAAGAATTGACGCGTACAGCAGTGTGTTCCATGCTGTCAAAAACAGACTATTTTGTCATAAGGTTTAGATAAGCAGCTTTTCTGTCTACAGTGTTCAGAAGAAACTAAGTACAAACAAAAAATAAAAATAAAACAATACAAGGTATATCAGAAAGGTGTGGTCAAATTTAAGGGTGTGGTACAGACCAGGGATGTTACGGAGGTGGTACAACAAGTGAAAGAGTAATCGACAGAAAGCACGGGGGTAGGGGGTTCCCATCGCGACAAATACATTTATGGTTTACGCGCCGACCGCGGCCGCCGCCATTGTGCTTTGACCTCCGATTATAACCTTCGATTCAAATTTATCGGAACCGAAATCAGACTCGAAGGTGCAAAATCAATCAGAAGTTCCGACGTTTCGGAATCGGAGTTGAAGCTGCGTAACATCTCTAGTATAGACCATCAAACTGAATAACTTTCTCCATGGGACCAACATCGTAATAAAATTATTATTATATCACCTGTCTCATACAAAACTACAATACCTACTCGACCCAAATCTATGGGACGGCTGATTATTTTTCTCGATTACGATGTTGGTCCCATGGAGAAAGTTGTTCAGTTTGATGGTCTGTCCACACTCTTAAATTTGACAAAATCTTTCTGATACACCCTGTATAGACATTCCGACTACACCGTTTATACCTTTCCGTTAAAATATGACTGGCCATGTTTGTTCAGAGATTGTTGTATTCTGAGAATACTTATAGGTATTTATTTCGTATGTAATTTAATAGCTTTTTCGCACTATCACAATTACGACTGAAATTGAAAAATAATTTCATATAAATTTATAATATTGTTATTTTTGTATGCTATTGTTAAATGGAATGTCCTCGCAACGAATCGTGAGCTTTCATGTCAATGTTCTTGGTTGCGCACGCGCTGTGAAAATCGACGTGTATAAGATTTCGACCAATCAGATCGAAGCTTGGCGGCATGGAGGAGGGACTTGTCATTATCTGCCTAGCCTTTTTCCATGTTGGGGTCAGCTTCCGGTCTAACCGGATCCAGCTGAATACCAATATTTTACATGGAGCGACTGCCTATCTGACCTCCACAACCCAGTTACTGGGTAATACAATACCCCTTGGTAAGACTGGTTGTCAGACTGTCGGGCTACTGACGACCAGTAACGACTGTCAAAGATCCACGAATGACAGCCGGGACCAACGGCTTATTGTGCTTTCTGAGGTACGGAGGGGTCTTGTTATGTAAAGATGGTCACCCATCCATAGACCAACCGTGGCAAGCGTACCTTAACCTGATCGATCGATCCGTGCGGCCGATATTACTTAGCCGCAAACCCCCTGTAAATAGTCTTTTTTACACTTTTCTGAGCTTATTAAATTGCGATATAGTCATTTGTTACTTCGGTCAGCGCCCACGCACATGCTTGCAAAACTCACATGTCATTGCGAAGACAAACTCACCTATTTTACTAGTTTGTTCGACTTTACTAAAGAATATATATAGATTGTAAGCTTAGCCAGTTTTGCTACTGCCATAGATATTATCACAGTATAGGCACACACTGTCACACACATTGACATATATATTACTGCGTAAGGACTGGGCGGACCGCATGTTATAATGACGCCTCGAACGCGGTCCCAAAATGGTCTTCCCTATAACGAAGTGAACTAGAACGCGTTCGGCTGTCTTCGGGAGCGGTCGTAAAATTTTACAAGCAAAAATGCCAAGTTGTGTCGTGAAGGGTTGCGTGAACTACGACAAAAAGCACAATAAAACAATTGATAACATTTTATATCACCGATAAGTTAAAAATATGTAATTATATCAACTTCTAACATTATTTAAAACAATTTTCTTTCTAATTTGTCTCAACGTTTGGCAAAGACGACGCGAAGCCGCGTAAAAGTGCGAAATAACTTTGCAGCGGCGCGCGTTTTTATCCGATGAAATGAAAAGATTTATTATTATTACTATATGATTTAATTATGTATAAAATTAGTTTTATTGTTTATTAAAAGCAAATTAAAATGTGTTTTTATGTACTTACTGCTAAAAAATCAGTAAGTACAGTGAAATACGTATTTATTTTGCAGATTTCCTTCTGATTCCGTGCGAAATAAAGTTTGGAGTCGTGTCATAAGTTAAAAAAAATAAGTTTAAAAATATTGTTTTATTCGAAGGCCAATGGAAATTTTATAACACAAACAAACTGCAATAAATATAAATTTCGAAAAATAGAAGGTTTTTTTTATTTCTTTGTACCTCGAAAAATACCCGCTCTTACAAGTTTACGTCTAGGAGCAGACCACGCCGATTGACATCGTAGTTCATAGTAGTTCTAATAGATGGCGCTAGTGTTTTTGTATGGTGACCGTGTCCGGCAAACGTTCGGACGACCGTATCTTTACTATTTTATATCAATGGTCACACATGTATCAGTGACAGAGGACATAACAATGTTTATAAACATATTTTATATAAAACTGGCTTTAAAATGTTCCAATAAAAAGATTACATTAAGACTGAAATTTTTATTAGACATTTTTCACACAAGGCATGCACACTCACAAAGACAGATCACAAAAAAACCACAAAACGACGCTTATCGTTCCAGTATTTAATAAGTTAACTTTCAAGTACAAACTTCTTCCATTTCTCGCCACAATGGATGCCCATCTTATGTTTCTTGAGCCATGCGATCCCCTTAGATGCAGACTTCACGTTAATTTTTTTCTCATTATCGTTTTCTCTTCTTATACTCCGTTCATTTTTTGGAACTTGCTTGTTAGGTTGGACGAGCGCAGTTCTAGCCTCGTAGGTTCGGTAGTAAGCAGGATTTTGAGGACTTCTCTCGGAGGACTGCCTCTCTGAGGAGTGCCGTGGCCTATTATTGTCGAACATGAGCTTTTCATCCCAGTACCTCCGGTACTCTTGCTCCATGTAGGGAGACCTTTTTTTCTCGGGGCTTCTGTCTCTCTGATACGTTTTATTGTAGGATATCTTCGAATGAGTCTTACGCTTCGGCAGATTGTGCGGCCGACTTCTGTGCCTCAAATTTTTGTCTATTTTCTGGCTGTATACAGTCTGATAGTCATCGGAGTCGCTGATGGTTTCATCTTCGCTCTCAGTTTTTTCAATCCGTTTTTTTGGTTTTTCCTTCGTCTTAAACAGTTTTACGGATTTGAACATCTTGGTAAACAAGCCTTCCTTTCCTTTTTTCTGTAACTTAATTAAAATATATGTTATTAAAATCTAATCTAATAAAATATATCAAATATTTTATTGGAATAAAAAACAGACATACATACATACATAAACTCACGCCTTTGTCCCATGGGGGTAGGAAGAAACTATAAAACGCCACCTGCTACGCTCCTTACATACTCCTTTTGCTTCGTTTACGTTCATACATCTGGTCATACACGCACCTGACCTTTTTGAAGAACATCACCCATTAGGTGACTATATGTCCTCCTAGAGCGACCCCTCCCGGCGGCGTTTCCACTCACGTCTGCCTTGTAGATACCTTTTGTTAGTCGCCTTCCATTCATCCTCTCAACATGACCAAACCATCCAAACATACTCTATTCAATTTTTGTCACTAAGTACATCTTCTTTTAAGCCGCACCGTTGCCTTATCACATCATTTTTCAGCTTATCATTCATAGTCACGCCACACAGTCTAAGCTACAAAAATAAGACTGATTTAGTAGTAGTGTGTGCGAACACTTACATGTCTAAGTTCCGGTACATCCTGGACCTGCCCAACGATAGTGGTACTACTATCGGATTCGCTGCTCGATGTCTCCGACTCTGTGATGGTATTGGCGTTCTGTACCATCGCTTCACGAAACGTTTTTCCCTCGACTTCAGGCACTACGGGCTGCTTATTCTTAGCGCGCAAATATTTCTCTCGCCTATCCATCCGCATCCTAAACTCTGTGTCAGTACTGGTCACTGGGTGAGATCCCATACTTGCTTCATGAGATGGTAATTTGCTTTCAACTGTTGAGTTAAAGGTATCTGATGTTTCTATCATGTCCTTCTTCATAAATAATTCCGATACAGCCTGCACTACGTTCCTTATTATTTTTGGTTGTTTCTTTGGCTCAGTTTTCAAAATGATTGGTGTTGTAAAACCATGCAGAGATTTTACCATTTCATCATATTCGCTTAGCGAAGCGTCTTTGTTTGGAAAATCCACGGTTAGAGCCATGGACTTGTAGATTTCCTTTATTAATTTCTCAGTTTCCTTAGTGTGTTCTTCTTTAATTTGTTCAGTGTTGGTAGCAGTCGTTGTTGCTTGCTTCATGCCACCAGGTTTTACCTGAGAGCTGCGGTAGCAATTGGAGCACACATGTCGCCCCCCTGGGTTTTGTATAAAAACAGGAAAGTTGTGAAAACATTTCATTCCTCCATGTGGGCAACAGTACTGGCTGGGGTTCATCTGCCGCGAGCACGACGTAACATAGGGAGTGGGGTTCATAGCGTAAGGGCTGTACGTAATACTATTCATGAAAGTAGATGCCTGCATGTTGTTACATGATGGTCCTTTTTGAACGACTGCATCTTTCTTTGGTTTATTCTGAATAACCAGCCCTTTTGTTTGACTGGAGACTTTAACTTCTGCTAGAACAGATTGAAGTATACTTTTGATTTGATTTAACGTTGCTTCTGTTTTAGTATCGGCCGAGTTCATCTCGATGGTGCTCATTTCTGTTTGACACTCACTATTATTTATAACAATGTTCATACATTCGGCATTTTTTTTGGGCACCGGCGTCGGTTGTATACTTTCTAGTTTCTTGGGTTTCTTGCAAGTTTCTTTAGGATAAACATTTCCAAAGTCAATAGAACAGCTTTTCGATGTCTCAATGTTTATTGATCGCTCTCTTCTATATATTTCCTTTCTCCGCTTAGCCAATATTCTTGTAATTGGTTCTGTTCGTTTGTATGTGACGGGCATTTTTCTGCAATAGCTATCTAGTTTGTCTCTAATAGTATAATCAGCTCGTGGTCGCGTAGTATAGTAGTTGGTCGTGGGTAGAGGGTATAATGAATGGTAACGATACTTTGTGCGGACAGTTTCTGGCCAACATTTCATGTCAATATGAGGCCTTAGTTCTTTTTTTCTTGGCCTCTCTAAATCTTTTCTAATCTTTACTGGCGTTTCCTTTACTGGTACTAAGTCGTATTGATTGGTGTCATAGAAAGCACTACCCTGGTTCATCTGGTGGACCATGTATGTCTGAAGAGTATTCTGTTTATTGACGTGCTCGTCGATGTTGTGAAATGGACCGTGGCAACACGAGCACATGTCAGATTCGCAAGGGCAGGTGCCCTCGCTGTGTTGCTGCACATCCCTGCAGATAGGCGATGAGAACTGACTTTGTAGGGATATGTTATCTCCAAACACTTCAGGTTTATATTGCCTGCTGACCATTGCAGCCAAATACGAACGAGTCATAACGTCATTTCTGTCGTATTTTGGTACCTCTTCACTTAAATTAGACTGAATGAAAGGAGAACTATAAGTATGTGCGTAGTACACACATGGCGAAGTCCCCTTTTTATTTTTAAGGATCTTTTTCTTTTTTTTAAATAAAGTTTGTCGTTGGTTTTTTGGTTTTGGTTCGCACATCTTAGATGCAGTGTAGTAATGATCCAAGTTGTTATGCTTTATTGTCTGGGTGTAGTAATGATCCCTGTTGTTAGGCGTTATTTCCTGGGAGTAGTAATGATCCCTGTTGTTAGGTTTTACTGTCTGGGTATAGTAATTATCTATGTTGTTAGGCTGGACTTCCTGGCTGTAGTATTGATCCATGTTGTTAGGCTTTACTGCCTGTTCGGCGCCTTGGAATATTTCAGAGTTATCTTTCGAGGGTATAACAGATGCCCTATTCGTGTCAAAAGCAGTTAATACGAACGAGACGTTAGACTTCCCTTTATTTTCCGAACATGCTGGACTTGTACATCGATCACAATCTAATGATTTACAAGATATCGCTTCACTTGTAAAGGTAGGAAAGTTGGATTCTATGATCGCTGTGTTGACAGACTGCTTGCCCGATTTGTTAAGTTTCAGAAATTTGCTGGGTTTGCTAGATTTGCAAGATTTTTCTAGGCCCTCCGAAGGTGACGATTGTAAAGCGCAGGTTGCGTCTTCCAGTTGCTTTTCTAAATGGAGTATCTTTTGTTGCAAGTCTGTGACGTCTATCGGTATACAGGATATAATTTTTACTTCAGTTTGCGATTGTGTGTTGCCTAAAACAGGTAAAAATGTAGTTATTGTGATTTAGGACTTAGTTGACGAGCTTCTGCTATGAGTTCGATTGTCATAGTATGTACCTACAGCTTTTGGTGATCAAATAGTACTAGCTCAACATATAATTGTTATTTAACCTATTCCAGGCACCACGTTACCACCTGGCCAAAAAACATCAAAATGCAAGTTTGACAGTTTATTAGTGAAATCGTAGCAAAGACTACGGAAGTACAGACCGACACATTTTAGCGTTTATGGTATCGGTGTGGACTTGTCCCTGGTTAAAGGCAATTGTATGCTAACGAAAGTAGTTACATACTTTACCTAAATTAAAAGCAACTCTTTTCAGGAAGTTCTCGATGCCCTTGAAGCGTTTCTTACACACTGCGGCGCCAGAGAATTCTTCTGTGCTCATGTTGCCGGTACACTGCAAATTGTTTTATTTTCGTGAAAACAACGTTTAAGATATACACTGCGAGCATTCGTAAGCGAGCTTGCACGTGATTGGGAACATTTTGCGAGCTAATCATTTTGTATGGTTGTTTATAGTTGTTCGAAAGGGTGGTGCTCGTTTGCAGCTGGCGGTGGGACAGGTGCCTTAGCGTGGACGGACGGTGGCCAGCACATCAGGTTATACGAAACTGTCAAATTTCTCCATACGATTTTAAACCTTAAAATGTTGATTGTTAAGTTCAAAATCGAACGAGAAAATTTGACAGTTTGTGGTAACTTGATGTGCAGTTGATGTGCTGGCGACTGTACCACGCTAAGGCACCAGTCTCACCGCCGGCGATTAGCGTGAAGCGATTAAAGTTAGAAACTGAAATGGAGTTGTTTGTTTAACAGAAATTTCGCCAGTGGTGTGAACAGTCAGCGATCAACTATTAATATAAGTATGTTACTTTTTGACTGACACAGGATGACAGGATCTATAATCTTTTGTACGTTTCTTGGGCGAGAAAGTAATCGGTAGCTAGTCGGTTCCTCGTCGGAATGGTGCTTAAAGAACCTTCGTGCCGGCGAGCGAGATGACGCTCGGTTCAACGTGCCTACTCACTGCTCACTCTCGCTAGCCGAATGCTTATTACGTGCGATTGTTCGCGATGAGGTAAGTGTTATTTCGAAAAATATAAATACGATATGAAAGATATTATGTAACTCAAAGGGTAGTTTAGCAAGTATTCGCTATATAAGCTCCGACTGAACCTACTTACAAGCAGAATCTTATAAAGAGATGCGGTATGAGACTTTTTGTAACGATATTATTCCAATGTTCTGAGACTGCCACAACTTTTTTCGTTGTTGTTCGAATCAGACAAACAAAGCGATGAAGACAAGCAGGTGTAGAAGCAGTTTTTAACCAGTTGTCTTATAGTCAGGGTAGGCCAGCGGTAGGCTTATGCCTTGATCACACGTACCGGGTAGAGACAGACGACACAGGCCGAGACAGTGCTCTCGGCCGAGTGCTCAGTACGTGTAAACAAATTACCGAGTGCTCGGCCAAACGCTTACCCGAGTTAAAGTGTGGCACAGTCACTCGGACCCTTTTCTATTTACTAGACTGAGTACCCACCCCCGCGCTTCCCCGCACTGTCTCGCTTGCCTATTCGGCAGGTATAAACATGCAATCGGTGCGTACCTACACGCCACTCGTTCAAACAATGTGTTGAAATGTTGTACATACATTCTCAGAAGTACTCTGAATTCACGAGGACCTTCTGACTTTAATTCACTAAAAACAATGTTTGTGGCACCAAAATCAGGTCAGCTCAAAATCCATGGTTTTGTCCAAATATAATTTTCCTTTTCCTGCACATTTCCTTCTTTCTCATTCATTGATTTTCTTCTTTCTTTTTCATTTTCTTTTCATTTCATTCTTGTGCTAGGAGTGGTTAAGCATTTTCGTACAATTTTAAATTATCTTTTTGCGATCCATTGTCTTGCTAGTCTACAGCGTCGAAACTGAACTAACCGACTCGGTGCCAAGTTAAAAAATACCTGTAAGCACCTACATACTCGTCCACCCACTCTCTCGGCTTAGTACCATTTTGCTGTCTCGCCCATCTACTCGGTACGTGTGATCAAGGCTTTATTGCTGGGGTCTATGCAAAAGGTAACGTCGACTTACCTCCAGAGAAGGGCAGGTTCAATCCACCTGTTACCTGATAAAGGGTGCTCCTCCAACAAATAATTTCATTATGAACAGTTCCGTATGTAATTTAACAATAAAACTTAACCTAAGTTACAAGAACCAGCCACCTTGGCCGCTCACATTTGGCTCTCTGACATTTGTTACATCTCACAATCATTGGGCGTTGAACATGAACATTCCAATATGTAAAACTAAAACGTTTGAATTCAACAAGAATTTTAACGGCCAGTTTGAGTGCCACTTTTTTATTTTATTTTCTGTTGTGTTCCATTAAGCTGGGTCTAGACCAGCTTGGCAGCCCAGGTGCAGGGTATGCCCCGAATTAGGAGGAGGACTGTGTGTGGTTTCGAGTTACTAATAAACCGCATTTTTATTAAACTTTCTTTTAAAAATAAAAATGTTGGTGAGGTGTAGAATAGTTTTTTAATAGAGCGCCATTAAAAATCTATTCTAAACTTATTTGGATGTTATCAAAAATGAAACTTTGTAAACCCTGCTTTAACCCTCTTTGGCTTGGGCCACGTGGAATTCCACGTTCATCGTGAACTAAATCACGGAGCACGGCATTGGTCGCAGCCACCGACCGACCGACCGATCTCCGTGCTCTGTGTCGTTAATAAAAATAAAACACAAATCCATTTTTAACAACATTCTTAAAACAAAGGAAACCACAATAATTTTTACTGACTTCACACACAATTACAAAAACATCCGTGGTCTAAGACCACCTACTTGTGGTTCACCGTAACTCGATTTATCTTTCCCTAACAACGTCCGTACTATGAGGTTCCTCGGAGAGAAAGGATTCCTTTTGTAAAACAATTTCTTTAGCATCGCATTTCTTAACTTTAGATCACCAGCAGCTAATTCCTTCTCAGCCTTCAAAGAGAACTTCATTGGATCAGTGTTCAGCTTACCGTGCTCCGCCATGGCTTTCGCTTGCAGTTTCTTCCAGTTAAATAACGGCTTCGGAGGGGCTGGTGTCGCCTGCGTCTGCGTGGAGCAAGTGTTCTGGTGTTCGACTTCGACATCAGCTGGTGCTTGCATCTTCTTTTTGATCTTACGGAAGATTGACATCTTCCTTACGCTCTGTGTGCCAATACTTTTCACTTCTATTTCCCTCAAACAGAGAGGAACTTGTGGCTGTTGCATAAGCTTATAGGGGTTATCATAGGCGGTGTGAAACGGTGGAGCTGAAGGCCGCTGTTTAGAAAGGTAGGAAGGTGCAGTGGCTTGTTCTCGTATCCTCGAATGCTGCGCTCTCGGCGCGTACATGTCGTGGATAGGAGGTGGTTGCGCGTAGTCTGGTAAGCCTGGGTTGTATGGTGGATTATAATCTGGTTGACATTCATTAGGTCTTCGATAATTTGACGGCATGGGCGGTGGCTGGTAGTACTCCTGTTCGTGCATCATATAATTCGTTATCTCTTGTCTGTATGGCCTGTCTCTGTATGATGCTCCTTGTGACCTTGGTTTTACTTCTACATCTATAACACTTTCACTTTCGCTAAGTTCTTCAATAACATCTTTTTTCTTCTTCTTTAAGAAACCAATAGACCGCAGAACATTTGAAAACGTTTTTCGTTTAGACTGAAAAATAAAAAGAGGATTTTTTTTATTCTTCATAAGGTAGATAAAACGAATGAACGAGGTTAAAATAGGTTTAAAATAGTTGGGTCTCACCTTATCCTCAGTAGTTGTTGTTTCCATTTCAGTTTCAGATGTAGACTGCGTTACTTGTAAACTTAGCTTTTCTAAAATAGTATCTGAATAACTTGCATTAGTTGTGCTGCTATATGGTTCGGAACTTATTCTTGATCCTATCGCTTCACAGCTCTTTGAATAACACTTGAGCGGGGGTGTTCCCACTTTGGCATCATGTTTAGAATTGGTAAATCTAGAACTTTCCCCAACGCTTCTTGACGTTAAAAGTTTGGCTTCGGCTTTTCTAGCTTCATGTCTATCAATACTGCTTTCATGATCTTTTTTTCTAACTGGTCCTTGGGCTACGAATTTGTAAATTTCTTTAATAAGATTTTCGGTTTCTGTGTGACACGTTTCAGTATGACAAGCTGTGGAGGTGTTCTTATTACAGCAATGTTCGTTATGAGTAGGTTCCTTAGCAGCATTAACGCAGTTTGTACATGTGTAACTTGGGCTGGGCATCATAAAGCCATTCTGCATGGGCACAGGGTAGCTCATGGGACAAACTGGCATCACGGAATAGCAACAATGATTTTGAAACGATGACATATACGGAGAAGCACTGCATCCTACACCAAAATTGTTAATACTATGATGCCTACTGTTAGGCATTGCGCTGCCATTTATTTTAGTACTATTTTCGTTTGTAAAATGCATTCCATTGTCCCCGATTTTTGAGGAAACATCAGATTTGTCGCATTGTGAGGCAATTGTTTCTTTCTTTATTTCGTGTAGAAAACTTTGTAGGATATCCTTTATTTCGCATAGTGCTTTGTCTGTTTTATCAACAGGTATTTCTTCCCCACAAATTTCTTCGGTTTTATTAAATGTTGTATCAACAGTAAGATTTACTTGGTCGTTTGCATAAGGTAGATATTGTAAATTGCTCATAGTGGCGTTGTCTTGCTGACGAAATCTTTGTTTCTCGACGTGACATGTCATGTGTTTGCGGGTTTTGAGTGGTTGCTCTTTAATAAAAACTGGAACTTGTACTGATGTTACGTCACTCTCCAGCTGCATGCGCTCGCGTTGACACATTCGCCTGTACGGTGAACCCTTCTTAAATGTACGCTTGACGTGAGCCATGTAATCTTCATAGTCCGAGTTATATTGTGATTTCAGATTAAGCCGGGGTCTTAATGTCCTCGGTGACGGTGGAACTTCTCTATAATATCCATATTGTAACATATTATCCTCACAGAATTTCCGACGAGTCTTTGGGCTAGACTTCTCTTTGACGGGAATAAGGTCGTAAACATCAGAATTATTAAACATGTCTACGTGAGCCCTGCGATGCTTTCCTCGGTTATGTTTCTTAGAGCTGTAGAGGCGAGTGTCGCAAATACTTCTCATTTCACTGACGTCGCTATGTCTTCTTCGGTGCTTTTGTCCATCGTAGCAACATGAACATAACTCGGTACCCTCCTGTATATCTTCACGGAGTGAATACTCTTGATCGCGGCAAACAGGTGCTGAGATCTGGCTGAGGTCAGATTGCCTCCTTCCAAACATTTTTACCGGCTTATATTGTCTTTTTATAATATCAGCGATAAAATCTTGATCAAGTTCTCGATTGTGATGTTTCTGCTTACGAATTTTGTTTGGTTTCTGTTCGTAAGATTCTTTATATACATTATTATTACTCCGTTTCGAGCGCTCTTTGTATTTCTTCTCTTTACGATAAAACGAAAGTACAGGTTCCGCAAATTCTTGTTTTAGATACTTTATATCATGAGGATGGCCAGGGTAATCAGGGTTTGAGTGATGTATTCGAGGGTTTATGAGTGAACGAAAACTACTGCTAGAATTAGCAGAAGGGAAGTTTTCGTAAACAGACCTCGTTCTATATTTATGTAATTTTGCGCCGTAATTAGATATCCCTTGCAGTTTGCTCTTTTTAGTTTTTGCTTTAGAAACATGTTCTCCATTATCGTAGAGCATCCCCTGAGTTTGGGTTGCACCAATTACATCTTGGGTTTTCAAATGGTTTTCGCTCTCTTCAGATTTTCCGTATTGACCGTTTGATGATTTGTATAGAAATTTTGTCTCGGTGCTATTTAACTTTCTCTCAGTAGACGACTCAGTTTGTTCTCTGATTGTCTCTATCTCGTGCTTCACGTCCGTTGGCATATAGCAGTTGGAGTCCTGGCGCTTCGCGTCCGCCTGAAGACAGCTCTCGGACTCCCTTCCAGTGTAATCAAGACATGCGACGTTCTGACAGTGATTATTAACTTCGTCTAACTGTTGTTCGAGACCAACTATTTTGCGTTTTAGATCAGTAACATTAACAGCTATACTGGAACTTATTTTAATATCTGGTTGCGATGAGCTACCTGCAAGGTGAACAGATGTTTAGCGTCTGAAGTGATTCATATGACTGGTTGTCATATGCTTGTTATGATTGGTTGGTTGGTTACCTAGCGCCCGCCGGAAGAACTCCCGTATGGCCCGGTACCTGCGCTTGGTGCGGGGCGAGATGCGACGTCGTGGGGTGCGCAAGTTCATCACCGACTCTCACACCGGTGACGTCTGCGAACGGACGGTTTAACTACCTTAGTGAACTATTAAATTAGAATATTTCCATAAATTATAATGGGGTTAGATATGACTAAAGATAAGCCTGACAATTACTAGGACGTTACTTTTTTACTATGAAATTGTGTGTTTTGTACCAAAACAACGAAGTTGAATTTTTATTTTTTTATTCTAGGTACATAGTCTTCACCTATAAATATTAATTAATGTATACAAACTATTGTTAACATTTTAAAAGAGTAAGTATGGAGTTTCTTGCCCATTCTTCTCCATACATAACTACATTTTGGAAGGCGCAACTAGAATCAATTAACTATTCATGTAATTTTTGACGTTCAAAAGTGCATCTTCGTGCCTATTTGAAATAAATTATTTGACTTTGACTTTGACTTTGACTTTGAATTGATTATCCATACCTGTTCTCTTACACGATAATTTATGAATTTCGCAATTGTAGTCCATTGTACAAAAATTCCATAATTTCCTGAAAACATATAGCGAAGTAACGACTATTACCCTTAATGTTAAATTGTATTTTGTTATATTTGAATATACGTTTGACTTTTGAATTTCGTCTGATTTCATCTGACTTTTGCGTCAATATATTTTTATTCATCTACAATACATTTACGGCCAGTGATCTATAAAAAATGAATCCGACAGTGATAATGCAGTGTTGCAGAGCGTTGCAAACACAGTTTCCAAGTTGAAGCCTCGTTAAAGCTGTCACAGAGTACAAGAGCTTCACGCCCAAATCCATAAACGAGTGGACAGTAGTGGCTGAATCTTCTGCAAGGTGACACATTCTAGATTATTGAACACGTGGAAGCCCAGACTACTGAAGATATACCGAAAGGGGCCTATAACACTATCAGTATTATCACGCGATACTCGATATCGTGATCCATACTATCATCATCATCCATACTACATCGATAATTTTACTGATGATAATATCACGATATCCAGGATCATGATAATATTGATAGTGTAATGGGGGCCAATGACGGGCACAGGGATCGGCGACCACGTCAAGTGGCCAATTTGGAAAAATTTATTGTGTCAGTTCTCTTTGAACATTACGAACTCTTTACTTGATCTTCTCTATTATTATTTGATTAAAGAATATGTTGACGTTGTCAATTACGTCATTTACATTTAGTATATATTAGGAAAATAAATAATTGAAGTTAATGCTTCAATTTCCATTAAAATGCTTTCAAAATTCTTACGAAGTACGTATAGATCTCGTCCTGAACTGCTTCTGACGAGAAAAGTGACTCCAAAAGTAAATAATGTACGATACGCAGACATGATACCTGCCACGCAATACGACGTACCGTTCCCAAGGAAGCTGAGATTAGGGTACACCCTTAAAACATATTGGGAAATTATTCCTCTCTTCCTTTCCACATGTACAGCCTTATCCATAATGTTCGGTATGATTATATGGGCATGTAAAAGTAGGGTATGTAATTTATTTTATAATCAGTGTACTATCTTAGCCGTACAGTATTATATAACCTCATTGCGTACAATTGTCAACCATAAAAGACGAACCGTTTCATTCCTTCACCTCTGTTGAGAGTTGTAAGATCTGAATAGTGCAAAGGGGTGAAAGTATACCTACACCGGGCAGTAACATTCTCAGAATGTCGTGCCTTCTTAGCGGTCGACCTGCAGCTGCGACGTCTATATTATAAAATCACTATTTAGTTTAATAGAAACGTGGCAGCACCAGCAGTGAGTGAGAAGGAGTGACGTTTCGGCCTTTTTTTAGGGTTCCGTAGTCAAAAAGGAACCTTTATAGTTTCGCTATGTCTGTCTGTCTGTCTGTCCGCGGCTTAGCTCAGAGACTCTTAGTACTAGAAAATTGTTATTTGGCATGAGTATACATATTATATTAATAGCGCCGACAAAGAGGGTAAATAAAATCGTGAAATAATTTTTTTTTAGGGTGAAGTAGGGATGATTTTTTTTCTCGTCTATACCATGCTGTGGGGTATCGTTGGATAGGCCGTTTGAATCCATTTTTCGATTTAGGGATTCGTTTGCGTAGGTAATATTATGCTTTAAAGTGCTAATTTTTGTTAGAGTCAAGTGTCCCTCTCCCCTGCCAGCTAAATGGTTGGCTAATGGTTGTGGCAGAAGTAACGAATATATAACGAAGTTAAAAGAAAAACTATCACAGCTAAGTAGGCTTTACAAGATAAACCAACCAACAACCAACCACCAACACCAACCAAACTTAAACTTATATTTACAGTTGGAGTATATGGGACAACATGTATTTTAACAACAATGTTATATTAGTTCTTGGGAACCCTTATTTTACCTTTATTGAACCCTTCATTGTACGTGATCCGAGACGCACTTGGCCGGTTTTAAATCTTAAGTCCGTTAACACTGAACCAAGACCTCCTTACATATTGGCCAATCAACCGAACGCCTATATTTTTAATGTTAAATCTAAAGGCAACTCAGGTAACCGAAAATGTGTAATTTTCTATACGACAGCCTGTTGAACGGTTGTGAATAGCTATGCTGCTCAGGCGGTTTGCTTTAGTCTGTCAATGAAGATGTATACGGGCCCGTTCGAAAGTAGTTGATCCGTCAAAACAAGTGATAAATTAAATTGTTTGGACGGGTAAAAACACGTAGGGACTAGGCCAACTGTCAAATCGTGTTGTCAATCATTCTTAGTTCGAGCCCCGAATTAATGTGACGTCCGTAAGTGATGCGGAGTCTGAGTACGGAGTAGGAAACGGCCAACGGTCTCGTGCTTAGGGAGTACCTAGAACCCCAGGAGTGATTCGAGAAAATCTTAGTCCACATCTCAAATTTTGTAGTTCAGGCTAGATGCGTCGAGTCAAAGAATGCGTTTGGAAATCTAAAACTAAGAAAAGTTGTTTTTAAATGCGTATTTGTTTGTTAAAGGTCGACGTTGTGTTTTCATCGCGCAGCCGCGACAACATATCTCGTACAATGGACCTGCGGAACCCTACGGTCCACAAGCTTATCCTCATCAACCAAAGATACGAACCTTGGTGCGAGATGGCAGATACTCTTGATAAGTTGAAAGATGCGGAGAAGCGGGCTCTGATGCGTGCACAGTCCTGCGCTCACCCATAGTATGCACAGAACAAGTTTAGTAACTAAGACACAGGCTGCAACGTCTAGTCCAGACATGTAAAGATCAGACGCAACAGTTCAATAAACAGGCTTACTCCGTTATTGTGGCAGACTAGCACATACCTACCTCATAGTTATTGCTCTTGGTTGGCGGAAACTTAGAAACGGTATTAAGATAAATTAAAAAGAGTTTATTTATTATGAAACTGGATTTATACAGGATTGTATAACTTTTGAGCTTGCCTAACATTGACAGAAACTAAAAAAACGATGTAGGTAAATTTCTAAGGTGTAAGTATTTTCTGAGAACGTAGTTTCAGTCGTCGTCATACACATGTAAACTGGATTTTTATATAAATATTTATGTACATTTTATACGCTTTGAATATACATTGTTTTTAAAGTATTCGAACTTCTTTTATTTTTCATGTAATAGGGCCATGTCTGAAGTTGAACGACTTCAAGCTAGTGCTTCTTCTTAGGTAGGTACATATCGCACATTAATTTCCTTAACGTCATTAAACAAAAATTATCAATTTTGAGCTAAGTAACGCCATCTAAACTAATATGATAAAACTAACTATGAACTATTCCCTATTTTTTCCAAAAACACTGGCTTTAATACACTAGAATAACAAAAGATATGACCGACATAATTACTCTACTTTTATTTATACCCTTTCCAAAATAATCAAAACTTTAAACGCTTGTACTGAAAATGTGTATATTTTGTTTAGTGACGTTAAGGAAATTAGAGTGCGAATTATGTTACCCCCTTTATGAATGCGCAAGAATATAACAACCAACTTATAAAGCTGCGTCTGCCCTGCTCGGCTCGCCTAGGGCGTCTCCAATTAATTTACGTTACGCTCATTGTCCCGTTACGCTCACTGTCCCGTTACGCTCATTGTACGCTTGCGCCGCATCAATGTTATGACGTTGTCACGTTAAACTATCGTCCGTAAACCAACTTTACGGACAACCAATTTTTGACGTGACAATTTCTAATAAATTGATGAACGCCGGCTGCATGCACGAAAAAGGATGACTCATTGTCCCGTTACGCTCATTGCCCCTTTACGCTCGTTGTCCCGTTACGCTCATTGTCCCGTTACGCTCATTGTACGCTTGCGCCGCATCAATGTTTTGTTACGACGTTGTCACGTTAAACTATCGTCCGTAAACCAATTTTACAGACAACCAATTTTTTTTCAGAATTTTATGTTACTGTTTTTTTTGTTTCCCATAGATTCGAAAAAACTAGTAAGCGCGGTGTCTGGATGGATGGATTAACAAGGTAGCAGAAAGTTCATTTCTGTAATTAAAATGGTTCAAAATCTAGTCGCAACCTCATGCCAGCGACAATCAATGATAAAAACGTCTCAACAATGTAGGTATTGTACACTGTATTAGAAATTACATAGAGATATTTTTAGGGTTCCGTACCAATATGGTAAAAAGGAACCCTTATGGTGCGACTCAGTCTGTTTGTCTGTCTATCACGGCTGGATATCTCAAGACCTACTAATGTTATCAACTTGAAATTTGAAATAGTTTTAGATGACGTTTGCCCAACAATATTTTTTTTTTTTTTTTTTTTTGCAACATGGACTGAACAGTAGTCTTAAAAATACTAGGGCATGTCAGGTATCATATGAAAGAGCACATTCTCAAACACTTTTCTTTTTTTTTAGGCCTCATAGTTTTCGACTTTTAACGAAAAATATTGAAAAAAAATACCGTTCCCTCCGTATCTCCGAAGTATGCATACAGAAAAATCTGAAATTATTCTATGTGATATAAGTTTATGTAAAGATTACAGAAAAATAAAAAGATGTCTCTAAATAGCACACTTTTTCTAATATTCTGCAATATTTATTAAAATTTTAGGTCAGCGCCATCTCGTGACCGATACTGGAACTAATGTAATATTTTTTTTGATGTTACGGAACCCCTAGGTGCGCGAGTCCGACTTGCTCTTGACCGGTTTTTTTTTTAGATAGATTGAATTAAGAATGTTCGTAAAAATACAGGAATTGACCCTCTGGTCTTATGGTGGACATACACCATACTGCCTATCGTCCAATCGGCATGACGCTGCCGATTGGATCAAGTAGAACTAACCGTATTTCGGCATGAATTGGCATGACAGTTATACTTGAGGGAACAATCGAAATTAAATTATTTTGACTTGATCAAGGTGATTGGATCAGGCCGATTGGACGTAGTTAGACGAGTTGAATCAAGATTTTTGTCGGCGGTAGACGTGGTGCGCGCTCTCTCTCAACATGTCGCAAAATATACTGTAGGTACACTGTTTGCACCACATCGCACGGTCTTCTTTTTTTTTAAAGTGAAAGCTTCTGTAGTCGCGGTGAGCGATTTTCGGTAGGGGAAAAACTTATGGGTTCGCGTCACCCGGTCATCGAAATGCACGACGTGCTCGTGACGTGTTGCGCCAGACTGTTAGTTATTCCAAAGTTTTGAATTTTCACTTCTGCCGGCAGTCCTTATGACTGCATATTGTTTTTTTTTTGTTTCTTTATCACAAGTAAAATGCCCAAGACGGCTATAACATCGTCGTCCGTCACTGCCACAGTCACTGCTGGTGACGCCATGGCTTCAGATGAATGTCACTGCAGAGTTTAAATTGATCGTATGTGGTGTATATGAATGAACTGCAGATTGGCTCTAGCCAGCAGCGTCATGCCGATTGGACGATATCTAGGCAGCATAGTGTGTGGCCACCATTAAGCGGTTCAAAAAATAATACAGCAGTTCGTTTCCAATATTTTTATTTTTAAATTAGTGGCAGTGAAGTTTTTGGGTAATAATCGAGTGTTGAACAGAAACCGGTGTCTGTCTCACGTTCGTCGAGTGAATACAAAAATAAATGTTCTCGGGTAACGTATGATACGAGTGAACGATGCCATTACGTGTTACAATCGGGGCTGGCTACTATATTTTGAAGTATGAGAACTTAGTTTTTTGAAAATTGGGCTTGTAACAAAGATGCAACTTTCAGTAGGATCACAAGGATGATACCTAGTGTTAATAATGTTAGTAATTCTGTTTCTTGATTACACCTATTGATAAATAAACAGCTTTTTTTACAAACTATATTATAGGTCGTTTCGTATTATTTCTTGCCTCCACCATTTTACAAAGTATAACACAACGCAATTATGCTCTTTTAATCGTAGCAATTAAAGTATCCATACTTCAAAATACAGTTATAAATATGTTTAAAAAAGGTTCGTACGTGCCATATCTAACTTAACTAATATTACTTACAACTCATAAATTGGCACTTGTAAAACAACAATTCTTATGGCAAATTCTAGGGCACCAGTCCTTAGTAGCCTATTACGAAATTCGCTACATTATGTTTTATTCGACATTTTATATAAAACTCAACGTATCTCCGACGTCACACTGTAGAAGATAACGTTACAATAATTACGTTACGTTAATTATCTAGTCTTAAGAGAAAGCAGTTATTCTGCAACGTTATTTTCTACAATCTGACGTCGAAGTTAGAGTTCTACAATGGGATTGTAAAATAAGAACGATTTGGCACGTAACTTTAAAACGAGTCCCCTAAGTGCTATATAGTGTATGAATACCTAACATTCAATATTTTACGTATTTGTATTTGCACGACTGCTCACTGCACGTTAAGTTGTGTACTGAGTTGTAACAGTTGCTCGGATCCAGGAAACAGACTAAAGCACTCACTGCTATATATCAATTCCACGTTTTGGATTTCTCAGGTTCAATATGCGAGGAATAATAATTTTAATATTTGATGTTAAATAGTATAATTTGCAACGCCATTACGTACAACGTTGACAATCTACAATGATCCTAAAAGATCAATTTTTATTTATATTTCTTAATGTCCGTACAAATTGGATTACAAGTAAATGCTACAAATCAATACCCATCTTAAAGACTGACTTTAAAAAAACTTTGACGTTACTATTTATTCGCCTATAAAAACGAGGTTCGAAAACGAAAGTGTTTTTCGAAAATTCTGTTACCGTTTATATATTATTAGATAACTAATCATTATTTAGGTATGTATATTTCGAATGAAATACAATTTGGAAGGTATTATTGAGGACAAGAGGGCTTATCTTGTTTCACAGTAAATTCTTGCTTTATATAAATTAACAACATCAATATTAATTACTTGATTCGTGTTGATAGGGATTTAAATTCTTTATTTGTTCTACAAAAAGTAGTTTTTGTCCTAAATGTGCAAGAATCGCCCTGTCAGTCCCCAGCTACAATATTGTTACACGCGAGTCCAACAGTTAGAGATGATATACTTAATATTATTTCAGTCATGGAACTATTATCTGCACCACGAGGCAACGAGTGCTCTACAGGCATGGAAGTCTATAATTCAATTACTATCAACATTTTGCCAACAAACTTACTGCAGTAACACAATTACAATTATTTGCTGACTAAAATAACATTTTGCTTATACCTAAATCTCAAACTTATGTATTAGTGATCTTTTGGTTGAAGAAACCCATACTAATGAATTGTATGTTTTCTTCTTACAAATTATTATTCTATTGCTCCATTAATTTGATGACAATTATTTAAAGGCTAATATACATTTCGTTGGTTTTTACCATACCAGATAGCTCACGAATAGAATGTTTCTCGTCCACAATAATATGATAGTAATTAAATTATAATGATTAAAATGCCACTGTTGAATAGACAATGCAACAATATCATTGTACACAACGTTCGAAGTTTTAAGCAATGCAACGGATGTCCAAATATTCCCTCATTTAATAACCTCTCCTTTGTAAATTCAAAAGCTGCCCTCAATAGGTAGATACACAGTTGCATTGCTTGACCCTCGCCTCCCAAATTACAACCGCGGATCATACGCGTCACAAACCAATTTTTACAATTTATCATTACTCTATACACATAAAAATATTAAAACGGAACGTTTTATCTAGATATCGTGTGCGTAACGAACCGTAACTCCATAGACTCACCATTAGCTGTACAAACGTATGTAGAAATGATTTAACTTAACTTTAGAACGCACGCATGCGCGACTGTCACAGTTTTAGGCAGACGACATGCTGAAATAGGTACTTGCTTTTGGGCATTCTTCAAATCTAGCAAAGTTTTAGGAGTATGCCTTTTTGAGAGTCTTGCAACCGGTTTTATAAAGCAATTCGTCTCTCAGCGTGTAGCCTGCTATAAATGTACCGACCGACACATAACCAACATAAAAATCACAGTCATATGACATTGAAAATCGATCTATCAGTATTACCTTATAAAATTTCAAGAGATATTCCATCGGAACCAGTTCTCGACATCACATTGTCGAAAATACACGACGTCAGAATGTATAACATTCGACGTCATAGTACACAACATGACGTTGAGAATATGCACAAAATTGCAGAATATCACTCGTGGTTTTTCTCTGTTGCTCGTACACACAAAATGTAAGTGCGACAGAGACCAAACACGGCCCGGAATACCTTAACACCTCAAAACCCGGCCACTTATTTTATGAAACCTTTTGTAACGAAACTTACAGCTTCCCTAAACTTTAATAGCGAGAGTAAATTGAAAATTAAGTAACTTTAGGACAAGTCACAATATCAAACTTTAAAATCAAATTCTATCCAATAATGTATCAAAACATGTTTTATTTTATTTTCGGTTCTCGAAAGTAGGTTAATAATATAATTAGGTATATCGAATATATAAATATATTGATCGCTGAGAATTAGTTAAATTAGGAATGAACCTTTAACGTGATCTTAATGAATCGTTCACAAAAAAGACCATGATAAATAATATGCAAGTATTACATTCGGACCAGTGGGCCCACGAGCGATTTGGGACACGATGAGAGTACTATTATCTAATTCGACATTTATGTAAAATACTGTAGCAATCACAGTTTGTTCATTTATTCTTTCATACGATACAGATTCGTTTCGTTCCAAAAAGCTCGCGCATCCGCGATCCCGCCACTCGCCAGCTCAAACATAGTCGCGAAAAAACACGCCACGCCCTGACGCCAGTCGCCACCGACGTCAACTAAACGGAACCTCATCACAAACAATGTATTCACGTACTCCTTCAATAATATCCAATAATAATCGTTAATATTACACCTTAAATAACTATACAATATGAGAGCCTCCCGGCTGTAAAACTTATGAAACCACATTGTTTTGTTATATGTTACATTAATCCACCACGACCTCCGTACTATACAAAAATTAAAAACATTATACAGTAATACTACGATACCATATAGCTAATAAATACAAGAATCAACTTACCGACTACCAATACCCATGTAGCAAGATGACTGATGCATCACGGTAGGTATATTCGTATTTTAGATACAACCATTTTTATTTTTAACATTCAATTTTATTTATTATAATAATTTTTATATATCTATTAATGTTATGACTCTCTCTGAAACATCGTCATAGCTATTGGAACTGTCGCTCTGAGGCGAGCCACCGATGCGCCTAGGTGTTCCACCGACGAGGTGATAGTGTCGACACTGTCCGCGAGCGTCAGTGGCTGCCGCTGTCTGTGCCCTACAACGACTCCTCAATACAATAACATATTTAACTGAATAGATGAGCAAGTTATTTCCTCCGTGTGCGAGTGACATGCAGCGGTCTCAACCCGCCCTCTCACACACTACGTTACAACGCTTTCATTATTGTTTTTGAGTCTCACACTCTGGTGTTTTTATTTTAGACTTCGTCGACTACGGGATGCATCGATGATGATGATGAGTTTATACAGAAACTTATTCCCCAATATTAGGCCAACTTTGAGTGAACTATGTGATGCCGCGCGCCGCGTGCGACGCGAGCGATGCAAGGCGCGGCGCACGTAACGAACGGTATGCACGGGGAGCGGCGGCGCGAGCGCACACCTACAATTTATTATTTACCTAAGAACATTGACAATAACCTCGATGATAAACATTTGTGCGGGTGTTGTGTTCCGGCGACGCATAATATAATACACAGTACGCTATGCGAGCGAGGCGGCGGCCCTCGCCACACGACCGGCTACACTTAAGTAATCACCTTAGAAATCGATAGGAAGTCAGTTTTACTTACAATAATTCCGCTATTTATTAACTAGGGTACGACCCCGCACCGCCAGCTGCCACGACCGGGTCATGGCGCGAGGCGGGGCCGCGACGAATTTCATATATAAGTCTCTAATTATTCACTTCGGCGGGCGATCCGTCTGAGCATCGCCGGCGCGGCGCCGCGGCCGCGCGCTCCTGCCGCGCCTGCTGCGCCCGCGGCTCGGCCGGGACTGCGCCCCGGTCATCCTGAGCGGGCCGATCCTGTCGCTTCGCCCGGACCGACGACGAAACCTTAGTAACGAATATTGCTTTCACGCGTTTCGCGCTCGGCTCTGGCGTGTTGCGGGAGTGCGGCGGGCCGGCCGGTCAGCGCGCGGCGATGCGGCACAGCGCGGTGCGCACGGCGGCGGCGGCGGCGGGCACGGCGGCGCCGCACAGGCCCGATCAGAGCCTATCTTCCTCCTCTTCCTCCTCACCCTCGTCTCCGGCCTCCTCGTTCTCCTCCCGATAGCCCGGGTGTTCGCTGATCGCATAGTAGTTTCCATTGTAAATGACGCCCAGTTCCCGCAGCGCATCCCCTCTGATCGTCGCCTTGATCGTCCAGTTGTAGCAGTCGTCCGACTCTGACTCGCGATCCAGTCGCTCCACGTCCAGGATTTTGGAGCTGAGCCGCTCGAGGATGATACCTATGTCCTTGATGGTGAGGTGCCGCTTCTGGTCGACACTGAGCTGGTCGATCAGAAGGAGAAACTTCTCGGAGGTTACGGCCTCGTCCTCGACGAGGGTGTTCTCTGTTTCGCTCTCGGAGGAGTCGCGGTCGCCGCGGCGCGCAGACTCCGCGTCGAGGAAGCGCACGTGTCCCTTGGGCCGGCCCTGCGGCGAGGCGCGCGGCTGCGCGTCCTGGATGGGCGAGGTGGCGACGCTCTTGTGCACGGCGATGCGGCGGCCCTCCTCGTGCAGTGCGCAGCAGTGGAAGTCGCACTCGTCGGGCGGGGGGCGCGCCAGCGGCGCGGGGGAGGCGGCGGCGCGGCAGTCGGCCGTGTGCACGTGCACGCCGCCCGGCTGCTCCAGCGAGCCTGGCGCGCGCGACAGCCTGCGCGGCGCCGGGCCCGGCTCGTCGTGGTTCACGACCGTGATGTGCGGCGGCGCGGGCGCCGGCCGGTCGAGGGACGTCTGGATGACGAGGGAGGGCCGCCGGTCGGGCTTGGGCTGTCTCGAAGGAGAGCGCGCTGCCGGGGACGCCTGCGGTCGCTGGTCCCAGTGGAGCACCACCGTGACGCGACCCTTGTTGTCCATAATCTTCCATGAAGGTGTCTCATCGTGCAGCTCTAGTGCGTGAATTGTTTCGCATACTATTTTTGGTATCGCCGATATTGCTGGAACACACAGAGGTGACAATTTGAACACCTATTTTATCTGCCTAGACATTGCATGTAGGATAGACTGAGCCATTTATTTTTGATAATTTGTTGTTATCCCACCATCAATCACACTACAGAATATATGATGCCCTTTTAACTCACCAGCCTTGATGACGTCAACTCCAGTGGGGTACCACCGCTCACCCGGCCGCAGCAGCAGCAGCACAGTGTTAGGAGGGAGCGTGCGCCAATACTCGCCGTCTTCTACCTGCGTGCCGTCACTCTCTAGCACCAGCCGCACCGGCTCGCTCGCCGCTACCGATAGCTTCTCCTTACCTGGACAGGAATAATCATAATCAAACATCATTGCCAATAATAGACACTTTTTGAACTGGTAACTGGAATATTTCGAATATCCTCCTCAGCACGCGGTGCACGACCACGGTAAAAATGGAAGAAAAGAAACACAAAATGACTTTAGAAAGATTTCTACGACGCTAATTCAAAAATCAAAAAATCAAAAAAATCTTCGTAGAGTTGTAGAGATAGAAGTGGTCATGACGCGTGTATCGCGGCTTTTAACCCTGATGAGAACTATTTGAAAAACTTGTCCAATATCTCTTGTTTCAGACCGTTTTAGAAAAAAAACCGGTCAAGACTGAGTCGGACTCGCGCACCGAGAGTTCCGTACCATCACAAATCATCAAAAAAATTCATTAGTACCACTATCGGTCAAGAGAAGGCGCTGACCTAAAACTGCAATATTAGAAAAAGTGTGCTATTTAAAGACATCGTTTTATTTTTCCTGTAATCTTTACATAAACTTTTATCACCTAGAATAATATCAGATTTTTCTCTATGCAAACTTTGGAGATAAGGGGGAGGGGGAACGGTATTTTTTTTTAAAGCTGCGGCATTTGAATGTGCAAATTGCGCTCTTTCATATGATATGCCCTAGTAGTAGCCCCACTTCGATTTTTTAAGACCCACTTTCAGTCCATGTTTGAACAAAATAAAAATATTTTCTTATTTGCTTTTTGCTTAGTTGGGCTAACGTCATCTCAAACTATTCCAAATTTCAAGTTGATAGCATCAGTAGTTCTTGAGATATCCAGCTGTGACAGACGGACAGACAGACTGAGTCGCGCCATAAGGGTTCCTTTTTACCATTTTGGTACGGAAGCCTAAAAATGACCAGTAATGTTAAAATAAAAATGTGTTGCAGTATTTAGATACAGTTTTGTGAAGTACGAATAGAAAGCCATAAGTAGGTCAGTAGGCCAATGTATAATAGTCGTAGATAAATGGCATCAAAACGCTTTAGAAAAAAACGTGTAAATTATAAAGTTTAGTGCACGACGCTTGTGACAAAAGATGTCCATTCCTACGATAGCAAATCAGTACCGATCTACGCCCTTTTAGAAGATGTCCATCACGAATGGAACTTCTTGCCTGTTCATCTCCATAGGACCGAGGAACCTACAACACTTTGGAATGGGCGACTAGTTTCATCTTTCTGACTGACCGCCTCTTTGACTATTCAAAGGTGCCTGGTTTAATTGAAAGAAATACTTTGAGTTTGAGCTTAAAGCCCTAAACCACTCTAGCACCTGAGATAGTATCAATTACTCCAGAAGCGTATTTGTTGAATACTACCAGTTGGTATGTATAAATATAAGATTGATCGGTCTAGCAATCAAATATACCTATAATAGTGGCGCACGCAAGTCTTTATTCCACAAAGAATCGTACTGCTTTAGTCCAATAACTGAATCAGAGTATACAGCTACAAGTTTGGTAGTTCAACAGTGAAACAATCTGTACTTCAAAGCCAAGTGTACGGTTGGAAAACCATACACCAAAACGTCTTAAAACCGAAATAACGGCTTATTTTTATAACAACAGTTAGGGTATACATAAACTGATTGGCACAGGAAACAGGCCAACACATAATCCAAAAACTTAGAACGGTTAAATCTAGAACTTCGAGCCTACCTGAAAAGCAGGTGTGTTCACAACGTAAGGCACTTGGTCGAAAGATTGTTAATCAAACCCCAAAAGGAATATCCGCACAGAGACACAACTTCCCCGTACAACAGTCAGTCCAGACTGGCGCTAGTCGCTAGGGTACGTAGGGGTAGGCAGAAAACAGGTCAGTCGGGTGCAGTCGGCCGGCTAACGCGGTTGACCTGCACCGACCGGGCTACTGCGCTGTGCTGCTAATTGACGATCAAACCAGATCACTCGGTTTCATTAGCACAGCGGAATATTCTATCTTTGTTTTTTGGTTCAAATTGAAAGTTCCCGAGAGTATTAGTTAACTAGATCTCGCTCGTGACTGGGACGAAATATAGATTATATATTTTTGAACTAACCATGACTAACTGGTAAATAATTATATGACTTTTTTGTTAAATCGGTTTTTCTTTGTGATACAAGATAATGAAACGCAACTCGTTTAGATTTAGAACTACATACTCGTATGGTAAAACGTTAACGGGACGCTATCTGAGACCCAGCTACGTCAAAAAAGAGAGGTGTTGTGGGACACCCGGGGCCCAAGTCTGCTATTCTTATAAATTCGTCACTCCAACACGCTTCCATTGTCATTTTGCTAAAAGTTCGTAATCTGCTAAATTCATAATGGTCGATCATTGGTCGGTCAATGGTCTCATAATAGAATTGTATACAATGGCATTTAGAACATTTATTCATGCCAGATTTCATTTATATATATTTTTACATATTATTTATTAGTGTTATAAACAATCTGAAGTAGTAGGAAGTTGGAAGTTTAGTAGGAAGTTTCATTTGTCATTTCTTTCAATGGAGTGTCAGTGGCTGACCATTGGAAAGTCATAATGACGCCATTATATTAGTAGATTACCAAACTTGTCAAAATCAACAATTATGAAATCAATGACACTAACACAAACAATCAATCAATCAATCAATTCAATGTCAACAGTAGTAGTGTCAATTCTGACACTATTGTAATAGCAGACTTGAGGCCCTGGTTGGAACGATGTTCCTTTTCAACGTCAAAATGTTACACTTTGTTCGTAATAATTATAGTCATAATCATGAATCTTTATTTATCTCAACATCATATTACAGGCGTTGGTTAATAAAATGTGCAATCTTATATAGAGAAAGGTGTATGAGGTAGGAAAGTCCTGAGTTACAGATCAGCCAGCTCATAACAGTTAGAGGCAAGATATTATAGGTATAATAAAAGTCTGAAATTGCAATCAAGTATAAGTAGAACCTAAAAAATTAAAGATACAATAATTTACATATTTATTTTGTTAATTATGAAAATGGGGAAAATTGCTAATTATATTGACTGATATATTGGAATTAAAAAAAAAATGTATCAATATATTAAAACAATATATTGATATGACATATTATATCTGTTATATACCCTGTGTTTGCTGTCGCGCAGTCGGGTAAAAAAAAGTAAGTACACTCAATAAAAATCAAATAAAAAGTTTCGACCCCGCGTTGAATATAAAGCATGAATTAAAAGGTAAAAAATAAATGTGATTGAATGCTGATAAATTATAATCTCGGCTGCATCACCGCGACATTTTATATTTTCAGGGGTTGCCAACCTTTTCGGCAGCAGGACCAAATTTTGTAAAGAAATTTTCACGCCGGGCCGCACTCTTTACCATTTTTGTCTTTTATCAAGGCAATAATTGAGCAAAAAGAAAAGGAGAAAAACGAGTATGTAAGGTGCGTAGCAGGTGGCGTTCTACGAGTATAGTTTCTGCCTACCCCCATGGGAAAAAGGCGTGAGTTTATGTATGTAATATTTAAGTTTTTTATTTTTTAAGAAATTTAAACGAAATTGATGATCGAACAGATTTATAGATAATAATTTAAAAACAAGATTAGTGGGATGTCTGACTTTGTTTGGCAGAAATCAGCTCATTGATGTTAATCTCGACTGAGGTTATTGCTTCACGCAAAGTTTTCCAAATGAACATCGGTAATTCATGTTCTCACTTATAATTTGATGTGCTTCATCCTACTAAATAGCTGTTCACACATATATGTGTTGCCAAATAGCGAAATCATTAGTAGAGCATGTTTGTAATATGCAGGGTATTTATTACTCTTTATCCAAATATGTTTTGTGGAATTCTTCCAAACTAACAAACAAGATCATAGAAGAAATGGTTACGACCGTTGAGTCAATGAACCGAGATACCATTGTAATGGAATATTATATGAACAACACATGATGCAATATTGTTTTGGTGGTTTTATGTTTACTTTTTTTTTTTTAAATAAAGTTTACTTTTGTTCATAATCTGAGCCAATACTGCAGACCGCATGTTGACTCCCGGGGCGGGCCGCGTGTTGGCCACCCTTGTTTTAAAGCGACTCCATTTTAATAATAATATGACGGCTCTTAAGTGGGACCAAATACAATGTAGGCAAGTTATCCACCCCTTGATTCGAAATACCTCCATATTGTATTCAAAGTTGGATTAGTACGGTCAACGACAAAAGCCGATTAACACTGCTGCTTTTACAAATCATTATGCTGCACCCGTTGACGTCATCACGTCAACGGTCGCTGAAAATCAGCGCTGGGGCTCTGTCTCGCATAGGGTCGCAGCATTATGCTGAGTGATGACCGTTTTGCGTGGATCTGACGCATATTTTACCCCAACTTGTTCTTGTTTGTGTTTGTGTTCTTTCTTTGCGTCATGTTTACCGCAAATAAACGTATTCTCTCTTTTTCTTTTACATCATATCGATTGACACAAAATTATACAATACATTGTATTTCAGCATTTTAAACAGGGTGTAAAAAGACCCATCACATAGCAGTTAACTACGCTACGCATTCTGTACAACAAACTAAGCTACATTGAGCAAAAAATATTGCTGGGAAACAACTTTCTTTCTTTTTTTGTCCACAACGGGGTAGCTCTTGGCCTTCATCTCACCTGATGGTAAGTGATGATAAGGCCAAAGGTTCAAGCGAGCTTCACCTGGAATCCTCAAACACAGAGGAACTGGCTATCTTACCTTTAACTGCCGAAACACAACAATGCTGTTAACATTGTTGTTATGGCGACAGACTTAGATAAGAAGGTGGTAGCTAGCCAGGCGGACTCAGAACAAGCCCTACCACCAACCAAACCGAACAGAAATTTTTACCCCCGCTGGGAATCGAATCCGGGACCGGGACAACTTTTTCTTTGGTGTGAAAAATCGCTGTTTCCGGTAGTTCACAATGTAACGCACGCATATTTATGGGTGCAAGCAAACGTAAAGGAGTTGTGGGAGTATTTAGAAATTGGAACTTTGACTTTAAATATCTCCGTAACCAAAAGGTTCCCGGGCAAAACAAATACAGAAAAATATATATCACAATGACCGGGACAATAAGTGACTCTCGACTTCGTTAACCGCTAAGATTTAATATTCTTTTTAACCGAGTTTCCAAAAAGGAGGAGGTTCTCAATTCGGTTGTATTTTTTTTTTAATATTTGTTACTTCGAACTCCGTCGTTTATAAACCGAATAGTATTTTTTTTTTTGTTTGTAAGGTCACACTTCCAGATTGGTTCCATTTTTTTAGTTCCAAGTATTTGCATTCAGAAAGTATCATTTGATGAAGTGGAACTGATGAAGAAGACCACAAATGGCCACCGGAACTCCTCAATGATAAGTATTTCACGGGTGCCACCCGTGATCTCTCGATTAAGGTAGTTAGGCGACTATGAAGCAAATTGAAACAAATAATTCTGATGAAAATGTACCATCGAACTGATCTGAAGATGAAGCCGGAAGATATGCACCTGAACTCGGTAATAAAACAATGTATCCTAGCCGTGTTTGGGCTTATTGGAATTGTCATGAGATGCACTCGGGCTATAAATGGTTATTAACTTTGCTTTGGTAGTTTTTGAGTATGCTTTGGTAATATGTAGGTTCTTCGACTTCCGAAATTAAAGTTATAAAATTTCACTTTTTAGTGTTTTTTTTTTTTTTGGAATTCGGTTATTTTAATTTGACTTATGTGTCTATTTAAATTTAATATATAGCTCGATTTAAAAAAAAAGTGTTAAACGTCTTATTTTGTTGACTGGACATACATATTTTGTTTTGAAAAAAAAAAAAAAATACTAAACATCATGAAACAATCACGATGTATGGATTTTTTTTATTATTTACTGCTACCGAGTCGAAATCAAGTGTAGCTGGTCATACCATAGGATTACCAAGTCACCATTGTAAAATATGAATATTATACATAGTTACTAAGTACGTTTAATTAATTAAACATTGACTGAGGCATCGAAATATTTACCATGAGGTATTTAATTATGGCTCCATGTCCTACACTTAATTTATTGGTCAGACCTCCGCGATTTCGTTGTCCTATCTAACACATTTCAATTCTGTATTTTGTTGTACCTCCCGTTACGCCTCCCGTGCACTGTCACCCCTGCTTTTTGCACTAGACACGGCAGTTTGTTTTGCTCCGCGTAGAGTTCGTAACATTTAGAGCGTTGCATTTAAATATTTTTATTTTTGTATAAAAATATGGGAAATTAAAATCTGATGAATTATTAAAAGTCATTAGTACAAAAGTTGTTGTTTATGATGTTAGTCCTGAGAGGTTCTTAGGGTTTTCCCAATGACCCTGTATACCGGCGAACTCACTTCTGCGACTAAGGTATATGAAGCGACATTACGGGTACATAACGAAATCCAGTAAAAATCGTTTTTTCCCATAATCGGTTGCTTTCATTGTAAGTCCCATCAAATTGTTTTAACACTTGTGTTAAAATCTTAGCAAATACCGAGATCGAGAACGCAAAACCTAGTAAGTGTTCTAAAACTCTCTCAAAACCATTAAATACACTGTTTCAATATGATTTTAAACGTGATTCAAAACCTAGCAAACGTTCGGAACTTACTAGTTGTATGTTTTGAAATAGTGAATGTCTTTTTTATGTGGATTACATGGTTTTGAAATCGCGAATGGACATCGAGATGGTAATTATTTATTATATTACTATGATCAAAAGCCAGTTGTTTAATACTCTATGTACGACGATAGTACACTTTGTTCAAGCGTACGGATGATTGTTCTGTACACTTGTGATAATGGAAACCCGCGGATCAAGAATTAAACCGCCCGTTTTGAGTGTGGTCAAATCACTGATTTGCCTAGCACTAAATTGTCTGATTTTGTTCTAGTTAATATTCCACCATAGGAGAGGTCCCTTTATTTACACTTTATTTGCTTTATTCACACTGATTATTATGTTTTTCTTAAATTAACACCAGAACATTCCAATGGTTGCATCAGTTTATGTTTTTACGCTGTCCTGGAATATTTAGTTTGAAGCACCTACTGGGTTTTGATATCGTGCAGCCCATTAAACCCAACGCGGCAACGGTTCGGACTGGCGGGCTGTCAAACGATAGGCCTTGAGTTCGATACATTGCCGTACTACACATAAGAAAATGACGATAAAATGACGTATTCCACAGAAACGTATTTCGTTCAGACGTTAAAGTTGAAAAAGCATTGGTTGGTTAGTTCTTTGTAGAAAACTTCGCAAAACCATTTTTTTCATAAATGTTCAAAATAATGAATTCAGGTATTTAAAACTCAAAATATTAATCAATTTCATTAATAAAAACAATTGGAAACTTTCCATCTAAAACGGCAATGTAACCAGTCGGGAAAACCCGAAATAGGTACGTGAGTTATAACCGTAAAACATTAAATTAGACATTGTTAGGAAGCTAAAATCGTCTGAAGATCATTGTCTAAGGCAGATTGAGGATAATTATCAATTTAAAACCTAATAAATCAATTTAACCTACAGAATAAAGTCTTATCTAATTTAATATTAGTATGAAGTAGGCGAGGTTCTTCCCCCGTCCCCTGTAAGTCCCCTGTAGGTCACTAGGGTGAACCAGAGCGCCGAGTACAAGGAGTACACAGGGGACAGGGTGAACCCGCGCCAGGCTACTGACCTCTGTGAATCAACTCCTCGAAGCTAGTGACCACCAGTCCCTTCCTCACGTTCCTTGAACTGTCCCATATCTTGAAAGGCCTCTTTCCTCTGACCTCCTGGAAATTAGAAAATGCTCTATAAATATCTGGGCACTAGAAATTCTGCGAAGGTTTGGGAAATCTATAAATAGGGACCAAAGTTTAAAAAAAATTTGGATGTTGGTATTCAAAATTGTAAAAGTTTGTAGAGAATAAGGATAGTTTTATTTAATAAATGTTTGTGTTTGAATAGTCATGAGTTATCTATACATACCATTCCATTATTTTAGTTTAACCCATAGTTTATTTGTCATGAGCCCATAATGTACCAATAATTGATAAGCAATTCCTGAATTTGAATATGAATCGAGTAAATCAATCAATTCAATGTAATTCATCGATATTTTGGGCATCATAATGTCCATGTAATATTTAGAAACAGCACTAAACTGGTCATCCGTTACATGTATACTTATTTAATAGCATCATACAGTAAATAGTTAAAGCTATGCTACGCCCCAGGGGCTACGGCGTAGTCCGTCTACGGCTTCGTAGTGCGTAGCGGTCGTCCGTAGCGCCTGCACTGGCTGCAGCGGTGCAACGCCCGAGCGACCTCCGTGCCTCCCCCCGCGCCCCGGGCCCCAGGCCGGCGCGGGGCCCCGCACCCCCGCGGGCCCCGCTGACACGCCCCGCGCGCCCCGCGCCCCGCACGCACTGTGCGTTGACCCACTGACATCACCGCCCTGCACGATCTTTAATCTAGACTGGGACTTGTAAACTTCAGAGCCATTCAAAAAGTTTCGGCTCAAGTATTCGCACCATATTACCATCGAATAGTTCGCTGGTAACTATTCAACCAATTGCTCGAGTCATTTTCCGGTCATGATGGAATAGTTGCGATAAACTCAGTGGCAGTGCTCGCGCGCGGCGTCCGGTGCAACGTTCGCGGAGGAAGCAGTGCGTGCGGCGCGACGGGTGGCTGTGCCGACGGTTGCCCGAGCCTCGACAGCTTCGGCGACTCCGACAAACGTACCTCCTGTATTTCGACTATCATCTTTCCGTCACTCACTCACTGGTTCGTAGAAAAATACACGCGTCACCGTCACTAATATGGTTATTAAAAATAAAGGGTGTAAAGGTCACTCGAGTCTTGAAGTTAGGATATCGTACGGTGCACGTAGAGGTTAGATTAGGTGCTCAGGGCGGCGGGCGGCGCGGTGCGCGCCGGCGGAGCGCCGCGGCCGCACTGGGCGCCGTGACCGGGTCGCGCGGCCCCGCCCCGCGCCCCGCCCGCGCCCCGCCCCGCCCCGCGCCCCGCGCCCGGGCCCCGCACTGCAGCGCTCACCCGTAATCTCTTGATGCCGTAAGATCTTGAAATTACCGATGCCGCTGATGCACTTTTGGAAGGAACAAGAGTACATCGAACGAAAGCCTCTTACAAACGTACAATTTATCGTGAAGGCTTAACTAGGTTGCGTGCGTTGGAGGCGCTGCAGCGGAGCGCAACTGATAATAATGGCAGAGATACGAACTCGTCTCTCAGGTTATCGCTCACAAGGTTAGGTTAGGCCCCATTTAAAGCTTCAATTGCTTTTATTAAGTTTTTACTTTTTTAAGGTAAGAGGAATACAGGAACAAGCAACAAATCGTTTGGTGCGAGTATTTCATTATAACAGTCATGTTGCCGCTACGGAGCTACGAGAACCGTAGCTGCAGAGCTACGCTTTTCGTAGCAAGCTTGGAAATAAATCCCCATCGATACGTGTTCGACAACTCGATCTTGTAGCAAAGCTCTAATAATGAGAACCGAGTCTTGGCTATTTGGCAATATTACCTTCCAAAATCTAGCATTTAAGGGAAAATTATTATTATTACTCAAGATGTAGATTTAAATGTAAAATGACTAGATTTACAATAGTAATTTTTTACTTTGACTAACAACATCAAGCCTTCCTGAAAGTTAGACTAATAGTAGTGGATAGTAGGAGTACACCCTCATTTCACCAGTTGAACCGTCCCACGTTTTATGGCGAGAGCTGCTGTCACTAACAGGGCACGAACCCAAACTCCGGGTTGCTGCTAAGAATCTGCTCAAAAAACCAATTAACACTTCAACCCGGAAACGAACCTATGACCACTCGACTAACAAGGCATTTGTATACTATTTTTACATTTGAAAACAAAACCGTCTAAAATAAATGGCCAACGAAACGATAGCCATCAGCCTCCGCAACCTAACTAGCAGGAATATCGATAACCCAACGTTACCTTACCCGATAGGAATCTCAAGTAACTGACCAATATCACATGTCTACGAGAGGCTACGCCGCTACGGTGCTACGCCGCTACGGTGCTACGCGCCTACGGGGCTACGGTGCTACGGAGCTGCGTAATGTGCATTGCGTGCGTGTATTGTGTTTTTGAATTATTGTGATAATTAACTGGCGATCCCTCAATCACCTTTTTGACCTTAATCTATCAAAAATAGACTTCTGACAAGTTTTTGACATTGAGTGTCGCTGAGATGCGATTGCGACGAGATTATCAACATTTTTAATTACGAGAATTGGCCTCCTGGTAATCGTTAGGTGTTACTATGAAAGATTAGTTGAACCTAACATCACGCTTGTATTTTCCAAATTTAGAGGTGTATTTTGTATTTTTCAATTTTACCAATTATGTTAAAGTCCCGAGTACTAGTTGTGTTTTCTTCAACCATTACTTATTTTATATGTTTTGAATTCCGTGGTCTAATTAGATTTTTTTCTCATTCATATCGATGCCTAACAGCCAAAAAGGGATAAGCGACATTTTTTTTTTTGCGAAATCGACTTTTTGTTTTATGGTTAGAAACAGCTTTTTTTTCTGCGTCTATTGTTTGTCGATTTCGCAAAATAATGTCGCTTATCCCTTTTTGGCTGTTAGGCATCGATATGCTTTTACATACTATAAATACTTTAGTGTTGGATTTTATTTAAATAAAATGTATATAAATACATTCTAAATTGCACAAAAAAAAAGAATAATAGCAAAGGAATACTTTAGATAAAAATACATAGGTACACTTTGGCAAACTGACATTCGTGATATAGAAACATGCCCTTTCCTCACATTTTTACGACTTGCCCTAGATAATAAACCCTCAGATACCGCCACCATTTTTCTCCACATTCAGCCAGAATTTATCGGTTTTTAATACTTCTTTAATATAACGAAGGCGTTACAATAACGTGACGTGCACGCGTTACACGCGTTAATAACGGCGGATTAAGCGTAATTACGCCGGAGTTACGGCGTTACGACCCACGTGAACTGTCACGTTAACGTGAATGTCATAGCGTGACTTTGCGTCTTCAAATTTTTGGTTTTTTTGAGTAGATTTTATGGAAATTCCCGAGTCATATATGAGCGTTTTTATGTTAAATATTTGAAAGCAGTCATTCTTTCTTCTAAACTGTATTTATTACGTGTAATGGTTTTAGATTTGTCCTTATACCTGTACAAGGACAAATCTCCCTCAAACCCAGTCAAATCATCCTGGTGGCAGGGACATCGGCGCGCAGTACATGATTTTGTTTTCATGGTTACAGTTTGCGCGACGATGGCCCTGCCACCCTGTATACTGATCCATTTTGATAAAAGTCTCGGTATAAGGTTAAGGAATCCATACTTGTTATTAATATTATAAATGCGGAACTAACTTCGTCTGTTTATCTGTCTCCTATTCACGTTCGAACGGTTGAACAGGTGTAATTTTGACATAGTATACTTTTTATCCTAGTAGACCATTCCCTCAGGTTAATTTCAGACCTCCGGGGGACCGCGGGTAAAAGTTAGTCTTTTATCAAGATAACATTACTGGATTAAGCATGTCAAAATTAAAAATACAAACTGTACTCTCCGAACTACAGTTATTTCAATATTCCAGTATTTTATTACGAAGCGGAGGTGCGAAGTTTGTGACCATTCTAGAAATAAGATGCGTTTTTGATATTTGTATTGCTAGGGAACGATATGGCTTGTTCGAGGTAAAGCGATCATGTGCTTAGTAACACTTTTTAAAGGTACCTACTTTTTTGTGTATAAACATTAGTTTGTTACTAGCGAAATGTGGGTGTATGTACTTAGGTACACCTCTGCTTTACCTTTCGGTATTACAGGCATGAAGTGTTTTGTTTTGTTTGTAATAGTGTTTTCATAGTTGAGTTTAATCGATCAGGGTTGCACCCAATCTGTGGGAGCATGGGACTTAAACATGTATGCAACCAAGTTTTGTGTTTCAATTAACATTTTAGTAAAGAGTTAAAAAAATCCGACAAGACTGAGACTCAAACCTACGATCTCTGGCGAACCGTAGTTCCTTTGCTTTAATCACTAAGCTACTTAAAAAGACTCACGTTTGGCCGCGCGAATCTAGTGGTCGACGATGACGCTCGTTTCGAACATGAACAACCCTTTCAAGTTTAATTGTTAAGGTATTAAGTTCTGAGTTGCGCTACACGATTATTGACAAATGTGTGCACTGACTGGACAAGTCCACTCAAATCTGTGTGGTTCTTTCCTCAAAAGACCATTTCTGACACTAATCTGCATGGTCCTCACATGATGTGACCGAGATATGTCTGGGCCTTAAAAGACACTGTGACCTCTGAGTTTGTTTCGATGTTTTGTTCTCAAAGCAATCGGATAGGAAACACCGACCTCATCTAGTTATAAATCTAAATATATAAAACAAAGTTAGTTACACCATTTATAACTCAAAAACGGCTGGACAGATTTTTATGATCATTGATTTGTTGGATTTGTCTCCGCCCCGAATTGCAGAATAACTATTAAAACATGCGTAAAAATTCATTCGATCTTTGTATGAAAGAGCGGAGTCTCCTAATACAGCTCCAATCACTATTGTTCTGAATATTCTGGGTACGAAATAAAAAAAATTTTTTTTTTATTCACAACAAAAATATATATGAAGAAAATTCATTTTCTCATACAATTTGTATAAAACGGATATTTTGGTGTCTTACGACTTCTACGCGAACGAAGTCGCGGGCAGAAACTAGTATTATATAGTTTTAAAATATTATTGTCGTGTAAAAGTGCTTGTATTCACATACTTAGAGAAATAAATATAATTCATCATCAACGATGCATTTTATAAAATGCTCAAATGCCTACGATACTCTAAAATTGGTCCGAACATGTTTTAGCGACAGAATGAGACCAAGGCCGCGCTTTTAAAATAGAATGGTTCCGAGTTGAGTTGAGACCACTTCAGTTAGTGCAAGGCTAACTTTCTTCTCTGGTGTGTTTTGTCAAGTGTTCGAGCAGTTTATAAATGTTTCTTTGTGTGTTATTTTGTAAGTAGAAGCTTTTAACTCGAAATTTTTAAATTATACATTTTTTTTGGTGACATATACGGTTATTATTAATAATTATCTAAAAAAATCGGATCTTTGAGAGGCGTACGAAGGGCCGACGCCAACTCGCAGAGGCCCGTTAGGCGCTTTTAATGAAATAAGGCACCAACTGACGATTACCCCTTATTGTTATAATTCTCCTAAATTAATTGAAACACATATAAATTACATTTTAAATATTCGATTATAAAAAAGATACAAAACATAGATTAGTTTTTCATCTTAGATAGTGGGGAGAACGCAGGGTTATGTCGGACTCCTATCGATTAAAACCGATCTTCCTTCCTTAATAAGTGGGGAGCATGGGACTCACTCGCACAGACTCAGCACCATCTGTATACCGTAACATCACAATTACGAGTATGAGTACTTTTCAAAATAAAGAAAAAAAAAATTATTAAAAGGACCTTTACCTAAGCACAGTTTCTTTTTGGCAAGGACGACTAGCTCAATCTCTCACCAAAGATAGAAAAAAAACAAAAGGAAAAAGATTGGAACAGCAAGGCACGTCGTCCATCACGCTACTCAAAAGTAACCAGTTACTCGTAAACTCCAATATAGACATGAAATTGAAGTGTCTGTTTGAAATGTTAAAATAACGGCTTTTTACTAAATGCATATAAAAGTATATCGGTACTTATAACAATTTTTTTTTCTGTCTTTGTGTCTGTTTGTTCCGGCTAATCTCCGAAACGGTTGGACTGATTTTGAAGGGATTTTATTTTAGAAAAAGCAACGCGGGTGAAGCCGCGGGCAGCAGCTAATCATCAGTAAGCTGTCTGAATGTCACAGCACTGGTATTTCAGTGGCAGTGTCCGTACACGACGCAACCAACCACAAACTAGTCAATAACGCGTTGGTCATTCTGGCTACTCATTTAGATTTAAGTTTGCTGGTATATTGGTGTGTGCTAACTGACATATGGCAAATAACTTTACGTCACACCTGACCATAATATGAGTTTTACCGCACGCTACAGTAAAACTCGCATTGTGGCCAGGTGAAGACGTCAAATTGTGTACTCACCACGGGCAGTAAAAAAGAAAGCCCTCTATCGCATATTTACAACCCTCGCCTGAGGCTCGGGTCACAAATACCTGCGATTTCGGGCTTTCTTTCTTTTACAGCCCTTGGTAAGTAATGTACTATTATTTAATGTTTTGTGTACCATTGAATTGCCATGTGTTGCCATGTGTTTTGTACTTTGCATACCATTGAATAGAACCAAGTTCTTCTAACTTAACAGACAGCTGTGCTGCTGGGAAGTTTGTTGCGCCACTTCTTCTTCCCAGCACACTAAAGAACTGGTGAACGGGGGACTATCTTATGCAACTTTGATGTTCAAAAAGTCCTAATTTGCATAAATGACTTTGTAACACCTTACTTTTTAGTAGCGTGTGCTTTATATTTATATTTTATATTTACACACCTTGTAAATAGTTGATAGGTAAAAGTGCCATGATTTAATAAAGTGGATAACATCAATCCCGTGACAGCTCTATGTTGTCCTTTGAAAGAGAACATTAAGATTATTTTTTGTTTGGGAACGGAACTGTTTCTTACAATTTTAGCATAATGCCCGGTTTACATTATTCCAGTCCAGCGATCGAATCCAACGCTGGATTGCTTACTGGAAAAATGAAAAACCGGCACTGGAATGCACTGAATCCAGTTAGCATTCCAGTCCAGGATTGGCGGTCTACTTTTGGAATTGGAATAATGTAGACGGCCAATCCAGTGCCATTCCAAACGATTCGAAACTGATCTCTTCTTGAAATCATTGTCACTGTAGTGTTCACACTTCAACGGCTTCTAAATTACTGGAATAATGTAGACGCTCCAGTCCAGCACTGGACTGGATTCTCGCTGGATCACTGGACTGGAACAATGTAAACCGGGCATAAAGGTCATTGCTCTACGGTTCTACCGCCATATATAGTTATCGTAAGACAGTGACAGACACATAAAATCATGATCTGTGTTCGAAATTATGACTACATCTATAAAATTTTTGTAAATGCCAATATTTTACGGAAATAAGTGTTATTTTTAACTAAGAGTGACAATTTTCTCCTAACTTAATCAATTTGAAGTCGTATAACTAATATTTGTTAACCAGTTAATATTGAAACATGTAGGCTAATTCTTAAATGTATGAACATCCTATGTACCGTGTTTCTGGCAAATAAATTACTTTGAATATACATTCGACAGAAATAAAATTAAAGTAACGGACAAACGAGAGATTTGTTGAAAATCCAAAATAATTTCTGAAAACAGTCATATTATGCTAAATCAGTTTCGTGATAAACAGACATCACGCAGTCATACCGAAGATAACATTTCCTAAACGGTGTGCACAAAGAAAGGCTTTTCGAAACTTCAAACCTGAGCGAGCCAAACAGGGCGTTAAAGTTTTTACGCAAGCGAAAGAGTCTAGCTAACTCACATATATAAAATAATCATCTCCCTATAATTAATTCAAGATACAAAAATGTTGACTGAAAAGGACCAACTATTTTGTGATATTTTGCAAACCTACATTCCGCCTAGATTTTTGAAATGTTTTGGGAACTAAATAGTAAAAAAAATCGGTACAGCCGTGTAAAAATACAGACTTATATTCAAGAAATTAAAAAAATATATATAATTTGAAAACTATCGGATCATACATGAGGTATTTTTGGCTTCACCTTGAGGAATCTCTCTTTTTTTATGTCGTCACTATTTTGACCATCCTGTATAGCAATTTTTCTTAAAGTATACCAGTAGCCCATACCCTTACAATACTAGGTAGGTTTCCAGCACAATGTAGGTTTTACGTTTTTTGAAAGGTTTTTTAAACCATAAGTACCTGAGCGAGTCAAACGGAGAGAAGATTGTTAGTTTGAGACCGAAGTCGCGGCGAAAGGCTAGTCGTAAACAAACTGTTAATTACAAATTATTTTTGTATAAAATACCGTGTTATATTAACGCCTACTGCTACCCACTGATTAATCGGTCAAGTTACCAAAACATGTGTTACTTTTGACCTTACACGTGTTACATACTTGACATTTACCTACCAATATAATAATAATGTGGGTTTTCATGTAAATGTGTGTGTTTACCTGTAATCTAGCATGAACATCTATAAAAAAATCATAGTTATCGCACACGAGTAGCATGGCACATCGAGTTTAAGTGGAGTGTCGAGGGACCAATTAGTTCAAACAGGTTTCAGACTGGCTAAAGTAGACTTATCCTTCATGGGGTACTTTTTAAAATGTTACAATAAAATACCTCCCCACACACTCCAACTGAATGAGACGAAATTTAAATTTTATATAAAACGCAGACTGTGTAGCCAAGCTTATTATAAGTTGGGTGATTACATCGCTGACAAAAATGCTTGGCTAGCCGCTGGTACTGCTCCACAAGGGCGCAAAAAACAATTGAGTAGCATTTGAAAATATTGTTGGAGCAGCTGAGGATTGTAGAAACTAGGTATCTTTGGATTGTATAAATTCATTCTCTTAGTATTGTATAATTGCATAGCACATGTGTGAGCACTATGTACCTACTATAAACTGCTACCGTTTACTGGGTACGTCTTTTATTGACTTGAATGTGACCTTGCGGCTGAGAGTATTATGCTCACTCTAATGTCTCGCTGGTGGTGGCGTGTGTGTGTGTTGGATCATTAAGTTCCCTTCAAAATGGTTGAGCTGAATGGTGCGTGATCCATGCGTCAGGTTCGTGAACGGGCGCCCGCGCCGTCAGTAGGGACTGATCGATCATCTCTTAGCAGCCACGGCTTATTTTAATTTTTTAATCGTTTCTTTTTTTAATCTTTTTATTACGGATCCTTTTAGGGTCGATCTCCAGAGGCATTTTTTTTCGTGTCGGGCTGGATAAACCCATTTTAAAATCGAAAAACGTTTTCACAATATTTTTTTATATACAGTTCGGTGTCTAATCTACGTGATACAAGGCTAATATTATGAATAAGTTTATTTTAAATATTTAAAAAAAAATCTTAAACCCTAAAATCCTGATCGCTCTGGGTTGACCCAACACCCGATTGAATGAAAAAAATATTCTTTAACTTTTTAATGAGAAGGATCATATGAAACAGCTTATGTAGATTACTTAACAAATAGTTAATCTTCCTAGTAATAAAATATTTGTAGTTAAATTAACAATACTTTTGCCACAATTTGAATTTAAAATCGAGACCGGGCATTTTATCTCATCGCTCTGCGCTGAGGTAAAACATTGCACTCATCCCTAGTTACGCGTTAGAGACACTCTATTCCCCTCCTGCGGGGCAACACCAGTAGTGGTCTAACCGCCGACGAGGATACCTGTGTGCCACGTTCCCGCGTTCCAACATTACGAAGGTAAGTTTATGATTGCTCTGGATTTGGTTCTCGAATTTTATTATTGCTATGGCACGTTATTTAAATTCAATAGTAAGCTTGTGAATGTGTTTGTTATGTGAATTAAGTGATCGTTATGATGTTTTTTATGAGACGTAATCACAACTTTCTACTGCTTTTAAATTCGGCTATATTTATAATTTAGTGACTTTTTCTGATCGCTATGGCTCTGATTGCTCTGTCCAAAAAGACCAGAGCGATGATATTTTGCATTAATTGTACGTTATAAATCTATTTTAAGTAGTAGTACCGGACTGTAACAATGACAAACGATGAACTATGCATATAACCTTTAATTTATAACCTTTCCTGGGTTTCTTCGGATAACCTAAACTCATAAACAGATTTTGAGGTATTTTACCTTGATGATATTATTATATTGGCATTTAGCTACCACAACTGTAACCCTTTCTTCTCTAAAATTTGATGGCAACTATTGTTGCAGATTGAAATTATGCCTCGAAATAAATTATCTATTGAAGAAAAACGTCTTAGGAAGAAATTGGCTGAGCGTCGTAGAATGGCCAAGATAAAAAATGATCCAGATCTATACGCACAATGGCTTGTAAAGTCAAGAGAGAGTTACCAAAGGAAGAAAGTTCGGGGCACAGTTCTACCAATGAGTAATTTGACTCCAAGCCAGCAAAAGGTTCGTAAGAAGAAAAGTAGGCAGAGTTCTCGAAGATATTATTTAAAGAAAAAAGTGGATAAGTTACCAGCAACTGATGAGCTCCCAATAAATGAAGAACCTATCTATCATCTGAGAACCGTGATCCTCTTTCAGATGTTCCTCAATCATCTCCAACCTTAAGCACCAACAATTTTCAGAGCTTCCTATAAAGTTTATTTTCTTAGTTTGTTGTTTTTTTTATTTTTTATTCTACTATGAGTTTGCTCTTGACTTTAGTCTAGGTCTGGATGACAGAGACAAAGTCTACGATGGAGTGAGCTTACCCAGAAAGTTGATCAACTAAGCCTTATAGAAATTGTATTTGTTTTTTACTTGTTGTGAAAATCTGAATCATAATGATTTGCAACCAATATTTTAATCTCATCTGAATTGCATTTTACTTTGTGTTGTTCTTTTTAATTCTTTACTTTCCACTAAAGATATAGTTATGGAAAATGTGATTATTACAAATCTCTTAGATAATCTTGAAAAGACTGTTACTTTAGTGATGATTCTAAGTCCTAACAAGCATTATGATTACAAATAGTTACGTTTATATTAATTGTTTATTTTTAAGAATTTTATCATGTTCTTTATAAACGTTAGTTTTCTTTAATTACTTTTTAAAAACTAATATTTAATGATTCTAAGTCATTTTATAACTATAAAAGACTGTAGGTTGATTTCAAAAGGTTTTTAATTTTGTCTCTTTTACCTAGAAGTGATTTAATTAAGTCCAAAAAAATGAAACTAAACTAAAAGTAGATTTTTATAATTATGTTAATTTGTTATTTTAGCGATTATTTTATATAAAAGATTCTGTATTTTTTATATGAATGACTGATAATATGCCTTGCCCTTTTTCTAAAATCATACATTTCTCTTACATAAATATAATCTTGTAACACGTACACTGAATATGACTGAAAACGGTTCATCATCATCATCATTTCAGCCAGAAGACGTCCACTGCTGGACATAGGCCTCCCTCAATGGGGGGGGGGGAGGTTGCCATAATCGCCACGCTTGGCAGGCGGGTTGGCGATCGCAGTATGGTGTTAAAAATGCATAGAGAACGCTGCTGCCCATTCTCTAGTAAGTCCCTTAGTCGCCTTTTACGACACCCACGGGAGGAAATAGGGTGGTGCTATTCTTTACCACCCCATTAAACGGTTAAATAAATAATATTTTATCAATATTTATATTTTTGTTTCACTGATTTCATCATTTATGATCGCTCTGGCACCAATTATGATTGCTCTGGTCGCGAAATTTTTTGAACTTAAATATTTCCATAACTGTTTGTGTAAATTGAAGGCCAATAGTAAAAATATACCATTATTTTAAATGAGATACATAATTACCATTAAATATCAATATCTGAAAAGCACCAGAGCGATCACACGAATACGCCCGTTTTGGAGATTGATCCTTTAACGTGCACGTTTTTCCCATAACTTGTAATAATATTTTGTTTTAAAAGAGTGTCCGTGGAATTTCTTGCCCGTTCTTGTCCATAGGAACCTACTACGCTTTGAAATGGGCAACTAGCTTCATCTTTCTGACTGAACGACTCCTTGACAGTTCAAAAGTGCCTGTAATTGGTTTATTTGAAATAAATTCTTTGAGTTGAGAGTTGTCCTAAGAGCCCGTTCATCTGCACCTCGGATGACCAAGAATGCCACTGATGCCGCAATCAACGTGGTCATCTACTGGACTCAAACAATATGAAAGCAACTAAGATGTAATGTTATATGTCTTCGAATTTTTGGTTCTAGGACATGCCGGTTTCCTCAAGATGTTTCCTTCACCGTTTTGAGAGCAGTGGTGATGAAAGAAGATAAAAAACCTAGTCTGGAATAAACTAATTCTATTTATTAACAAACGACCATAGATTATAGAAAAATCGCAATACTTACAAGATTCGTTTCGGATCAGACGGCTTTTATGGCTGGTAAATAATTAGTTGATGATGAGTCAATGCGTAAAGCTAACTTGGTGATTCAAAAGTTTATCTTCATCATATTAGCACCAATCTTATTTAAAAAATTGCATCAAGTAAAGTCAGCAAGGCATCATAAAAGCAATAACTCTACCCGCAAGATAACTCTAACCAAGGAGAACCTACATTATATTTTGCCACTGCTGGAGGTTAATTTAATGCAACCGCGTGCTCAAAAAACATAATACGTTGAATGAATGAAAGAGAGAACGAAAACAAGACGTACAGCTGAAACATTAATTTCCACGTATGTAATTGTTCAATGAATTGTATTCAAAACGCCGATCGTCTGTGAACTACAGCAGTTTTAATTTTTATAAAGTAAAAGTAAAAGCATCGGCTTTTAAAGTAAAAGTGAGATATATACGTTCATTGGAAATAACGTATAAACGCAGAACTGACGGTAGAACTTGTTGAATGGATTTGTGTTGTTTTATTTAGAAATAACGGTGATTTAATAATTTTATGCAGCTCCCATTCGAAGAGAGGAGTCAAATTACGAATCGTTGTAGTTTATGGAACACTCACATAAAAGGGGGAATATTACTTATTACTTATTTAATATTACTTATTGGGGGAACTTTACCTACAAGTAAAAGATATAAAATCATTTCGAAAGAGAATCAAAAGGATTGGGATAATTATTCCCATGCTCCCATGCCATATATGGCCGATAGTAGCTCAGAACAACGCACGCAACGCAGTGCCAGTGTGGAATCCCTTTTACAAAAAATATTCAGATCGTATTGAAAAAGGTTTAAAGAATATTCCTAAAAGCCATGCATTATCGTTGCTTCCGCACAGTTTTAGCTTATGATGATTTGCTTAAGAAATATAAATTACTTGGTCTAAAATCAAGATGCACTCTCTTAGAGACGGTATTTTTGTTCGAATTGTGTAGCAATGTATACGACTGTATTGATATCCGTAACAAAATAAGTTACATAGTTCCAAGAACAACAGTATGCCGCGGGGTGCGCGCACGGCCGCTATTTGCTGTTACCTCTAGTCGCAGTAACGCAGGTATGCGGGCATCTCTGCGTCGACTCGTTAATAATTACAACAAGCAATTCCAACATATCGATATGTTTGCTCTTTGTGCTGGTAGATTCTAAAATATTGTACTCAAAACACACTAGTAATTTTAATTAACATTTGCATTAACATTTCATACACTTATTTTTTATTCTTTTTTTTTAGTTTTTCTTTTTTGCTAAATTTACTTGCACAAAAATTTTTTTCTTACTTTAATTAAATTATTGTAGGTTGTAGGATTTAGTTTTAAAAGCATGGTTTGTAAAAAATATGTTTTATGTCTATTCCGTGGAAAAATGTGTCACACAAAATAAAGAACGCGAAAGCACTGATATTTGACAAAAATTACTACCTACTTTGTTATACTATAACCCTATACATACAACTCTATTGGATTTTTAATATTTGTTGAATATTCAAAAATAGTGTCCTTATGGATTAAGATTGAGGAGCCGAGTCTCATATTTAAATGCGTATAGGTAGGTAATACCAATATTTACTAATAAATGATCCGATTTTGTAGGTACAATCCTAGAATTGATAGCAAAAACTCTTAAATACTTATAGGACATTTTAGGGTTTTTAAGGGTTTAGGAATTCGAAAACTAGCCAAATATAATATCATTTTCATTTCGTAAATACCATCACCCAATATAAAACTTAACTCTGATTTCTTTTGTAATTAGACAAATTAGGGCGGCGGGGTTGGGTGACATAAACTGCAACAGTTTATGATTGCCCCCTACCCCTCTCGGCCCATAGAGGAGGGGGGTAGAAATGAGCAGCGAGGAGGTAACGGCAGTCGCGTATGAAGCGTTTATTTTTACAAGATCTACTCTTATTGGACTGCGAATGGCTGTGAGGAATGCGGGCAGGTATGCGGAGTTGTAAGTAGAAAAGTAGTGGATGTAAAAGTAAGTTAGAAGGTACGTTCATAGGTATTTTTATAGGTTTGGAGATTCTTCACAAGACGTTTTGTAAATTGTATTAAACTCTACACGTTATATTCTAAACTAGCTGCATGCCGCACGCGGCTTTGCTCGCGTGTCTTTTTCTAAAATAAAATTAGCCTAAGATACTTCTTATAACATTAGCTATCTGCCAGTGAACTGTGGAAGTCCCGTCAAAAATGATCCAGCCGTTTCGGACATTAGCCAGAATAAACAGACAGACACACAGACAAAAATTTTAGAAATTTGTTATAAGTATCGTATACATACATATATACGCACTTTCATATTCATTTAGTAAAAAGCTGTTATATGACATTACAAAAGACGCTTTAATTTGATTTATTTGTATACAGGGTGTATTTTTTAGACGGGGCATTAATCGTTGTAGCTACAAAAAAACGGTCTTAGGAGAATGTCCTTATTTTTTGAAAAATTTTGATCCCCATTCACAGATTTCGGAAAAAAATTACAGTCAGCAAGAAAATGGGCCATTTTTACAGAATTTTTGTTTGATGCCAATCGATCTTTTTTCGTATAAGGATCAAAAAATTCAATCGGACAAATAAAAATTAGGATAGTCTCCAGGAACCGTTTTTCTGCAACTGTAACGGCTAAGGTCCCCGTGCCAATATTTACATTATGTATTCAAACTCAAACTCAAATCATTTATTTCAATTAAACCATTTACAGGCACTTTTGAATTGTCAAGCAGTCGGTCAGTAAGAAAAATGAAGCTACATTCCCATTCCAAAGCGTAGGTACCTATGGAGAAGAACGGGCAAGAAACTCCATGGACACTCTTTTAAATTAAATTGTTACAAAAGTATTTGTTACATCTATAATGTTGAATTTATAACTAAATGTGAGAACGATGTAAAAATAAAAATTAAAAAAACTTACACGTTAAAAGCGCTAAAAGCGTCCAGAGTAGGTATAACAAATAGAAACAAAATAAAATAAAAATGAAATAACCCGTGGCAGCTATTATATAATATTTACTCATAAGAATTCGTGAAACGACTTTGATACCTGCACGTACCTTCTGGCTAAGCGATGTTTTTTTCGTAACCTTATCATAGACCAACCATATCATATTAATCATAGACAACCTAAACAATGAAAGCGCAACAAAGTAGCCTACATGTTCTAATGAATAATGAAATCGCCTACCGGCAGACAGCTCGAGAATAGAACAGTCAGGTCAGCGCTAAATTTATTCAGCAGTCAAATAATATCAGCCCAGTATCGATCAGATTGAAAATTGGGACAACTTTGATTAAATTATGTTTCTAAGCTTCGCGGAAATGGGTTAGGTGCAGTTTTAGAGAGACCCACCTGACACCCAGCCTATACATAAATAATGAGACTAGCTGCAAATACACTTTTATTTGAACTAATTAACAAAGGCTAAACATTTATTTAACAAACTAAACTGTACGAGTTGTAGGTCAAGGTTCGAACCCAGGCAAGAACTTTACTTTGCACAAATTATTTCATGACCACTGCTCTCAAAACGGTGAAGGAATCCATCGTGAGGAAGCCGCCATGTCCTAGAAATAAAAATTCGAAGACATGTAACATCTACCTACCCGCACTGGGACCGCGTGGTGGATTAACCCCCTCCCACAGAGAGGAGCTGTGTCCCAGCAGTGGGAACACTATAGGTTGATTATATAATATATATTTTATTAATTAATAATGAAGATAAATCTTGCTTATGATTCTATATTATAGGCTGTTATGCTATGCAACATAAAAAAAAAAAACTTTTTAACAAATCAAAATAAAAAACGATTAAAAAAAAACACTACAAAGTGAAAAATAACTTTAATTTCGGAGGTCGGTGTCTTTGGATCTGTATTTTAGTAGTGTTGTAGTAGTGTAGTGTATTTTTTTGGAAGTCGGTTTTTTTTTGTCGGTTCTACCCAAATCGCTTCAAGTGTACCTATAAAATTTGAAGAGTTCTCTCTATTTCTCCAGGATCCCATCATCAGATCCTGACTTGATGATTATGGGACCACTTGGGATGTATAACCATTCAAACAAAAAAAAAAAACCAAATCGACCCAGCCATCTTCGAATAATCTTGATTATCGAGATTAATTGATTGTTAAATTATTTGTATGGGCTATCACAGACTCAGAATAAGGAGTATAGAAATTGTTAATAATTAAGTACAGGTTTTATACAAGTTCAAAAGGTAACTTTAAAAATAACTCTGTAAATGAATTTCATCAATTGGGTATCTACATCGAGCTATAGACTGTTAGATTGGACAAATAAACACTTAAAGTACGCAAATGTTTTTTGTATAAGAGTAAAGTTATTTCCTGTCACAAATCATACTAATACAATGCGTCTTGCATTTTATCTATTTACCTTCTCAAAAATGTATAATAAAATTTTATCGTTCCAATGGTACAAGAGTCAGCACAACTTTTGCTACCCAGACAAATATCTCAAGAAAGAGCACCGACAGGTCACGTCTTAAATTAAAATACTTTCATAAGTCCATTTAATAACGGCGCGCGATCAGCCGCTGACATAAAACTGATAATAATCATCGATTTCCCATCATTTTAATTTAAAGCAACGTTGGTTACTCTGCCCTCCTCAAAAATCCTCGGGGAGAGGACTTTATGAGGAGATTAATGCTTAAACGAAGGAATTAAAAGGATCTCCACTGAGCTTCGCCGCCTCCGAATCGATATTTAGAGGATTTTCGAAATGCCTGTGTTAGTTATACATATTTGAATTTGAAGATTATTGTGTTCTTCGAAATGAAATTGACAATAAATAAATTGAAGAGATAAATTCCATAATTTCCTTACGACTCTATCACCTTGTTGTATAGGTTTCTTATTTCAAACAGTCACTCCAGCCCCAGTATACTAAGATATGAGCAAAATGATATATTAGTAAATTATCGTTAAGCACTTAGAGATCGTAAGCCTGATACTGATCCTGATGAACCTGATAGGGACAAAGCGTGACACACACTTTAATCATAAGAATGTATCTTATCTCGCAATCTACATGATAATCATAGAAAAAATGCTACGAAAATAGTTACAGGTAGCAGATACCATGATTAGGAATTCAGGAATTGAATCGCTTTTACAGGAATTGCTTAATGTGGCCTTTTTAGGCCCCCGTCGGTTTTCAAAGAGAGAACATCTTCTATTACTCTCTCTGGATCAAAACTATGTAGATACACAACTTGAAAACCAAAACAACATAAGAAATTCACATAACATAACACACATCTGTAATCCTCAAAGAGTTAGGCAGAAGTGCTTAGTACACCCACATTCGCCAATTATGTCATCCCATGTAATAGGGGGCGAGTCTATTGCCATCAACCGGGTACAGATCCAGACTCCAGGCTGCTACTGAGAAATACCAGATGGAGAAACCCAATAACACTTTGCATGACCTGGGAATCGAACCCAAGACCTCATGCTCGGCACTCAGCAGTAACTGCTGAGTATGCGAGCATGAGGTCCTGGATCGGTTTTAGCATGCTACTGTAGCATTTGCGGGCACTAGACCAACGAGGCAGTCATAATTCATTGTAAATATATAATCTATAATCCATTTGAAATAAGATTAAACATTTAAATAAATATTTTTTACAGTCCGTTCAACCGATTTTGACTTCTATTTCCTAGGCATAAGGATGGCATTAAAAGCAAAAAAGTGGTTACAATACCAACTGTTTACTGCAGCTGCCCTTTGTCATGCCACCAACGCAATAGAAGTCAAAATCGGTTGAACGGACTGTAAAAAAGGTTTATTTAATTGTCTAATCTTATTTCAAATGGAGTATATACTAATACAAAATAATCCATACTAATCCATTCTAATATTATAAATGTGAAAGTAACTCTGTCTGTCTGTTACGTTTTGCCGCCTAAACCGCTAAACCGATCGTCATGAAATTTGGCAGCAATATACCTGGGATATGGAGAACATCACGCGGGCGGAGCCACTAAAAAACAGAAAAAGCTAGAGGTAAAATTTGTTTGTAAGTTTGTATGTAGGGGGTAATCTCTGGAACTGCTAGGCCAATATGAAAAATTATTTATGTGTTTGATATCCCAATTCTTAGGGAAGGTATTTAACATCACGCTGTGACCCTTAGGAGCAGAATAAAAATAAAAAAGTCTGAAAAAACGCTAAGTGAAAACAAAATAATATTGCGGGCGGGCTATGGGTCGAGGGAACAAAAAATTTCACGCGGATGAAGTCGCGAGCAGAAGCTAGTAATAGTATCAAGAGAGAGAACGAATTTTGTGAGTTTGTGTATATGTGGAGGGTAATATCTGGAACCAAAGATCCACCAAACCAAATTTTCACCATTTGAAAGTTACATTATTCCAGATGGTCATAGGCTACATATTATGCAAATATACTTATACAAAAATAAGTACCTACGTAATAATACTAATAACATATTATCCCGAATTCACGCAAGTCTAGTACTTTTTGTTAGGATGCTCAGAACTTGTGCAAAACGTGTCGTCAACAGAATACCGTATTTACATGTATTTAAAATTGCACCCGTGCGAAGCCGGGGCGAGTCACTAGTTAATACATGAAACATCTGAAAACGAATTACCAGCTAAAAATAATATTGTATTTTCGGACAAAGTTTCCAACGAAAAACGAGCGATTAAATATTATTTAGCAAAGATCCAGATAAGAAAAATTAAATCCGTCGTGCGGCCGACTTTAAATGAAGATGAACGGAGATTGTACTTATCTTTCTGCCGAGCTTTGTGCTCTAAATATAGCGATGTGATATTTTTACTGGCCACTCATAGGATTTAAATCTTGTAGTGAGAATAATTTTGAAGATTGGAGACCCATTTACTTAACTCTCGCCCTATTTTGTTAGGTTCCGTGCATAAAAGGTGCTAATGGAACGCAGCCGTTGCTGCTAAGGTTCAGAACGCAGAGCTTCAGAGCTTGGAACGGAGTTTCTTTCTTCTTTATCGTGTGGTTAGCGACTAATATAGTGTCGTGAGTTCGAACCCAGACAAACACTTGACTTTGTGTATTGAATTTCATCACGACTGCTGTCAAAACGGTGACGGAAAACATCGTGAAAATACATGGGCATGGAGCAGGCATGTCCTTGAACCAAAAATTCGAATACATGAGACATTCACCAACTCACACTGGGCCCGCGTGGTGGATCATGGCCCACTCCTTCTCACAGAGAGGAGGCCTGTGTCCCAGCAGTGGGAACGTTATACGCTGATTAGTGCCGGTGTCAGTGTTTTTATGTCGCCCATGGCCTCTGACACATGCCGTCGAGAAATATCTCTCAGGCATACCCGTTTCCTCACGATGTTTTCCTTCACCGTTTTTTAAGCAAGTGATAACTATACAAAACGCACGTGAATCCGAAAAGTCAGAGGTGCGTGCCTTGGGTTCGTACTCGAGACCTATGACTTGGCAGTCCGACGGTCACACCACTAGGCTATCACTGCTGCGGACGCTTATAGCACGCGGTCCGCAGATGAAGGTGCTCTCAGCCTGGACGTCGAATCCCTAGAGAAGATTTTACGTATCCTGACGTAAAATCTTCTCGACTAATTAGTTTTTAGGAACCACAATGCTACAGTACCCCGGCTTCAGAGGGTTTTACCTATGTAAAATCCGCTAGAACTACTTCTTCCTACTTGCTACCTAGTCTGTCTGTCATAAGGTGGAATAATTTTAACCGTAATAGGTTGTAATAGTTTGACGATAATAAAAAAAGAATATGAATGGTTTTGCCGGTCTGCAACTTTTTGTATTCTTTGAAAGTTACTTACGTACTTCTCGTAGGATAAAAATGTATCACAGTTTCATCTTACAAATACATTGGCAGCTGTACCGGTAGCTAGGGGACTTCACATTAATAAAGAAGAAGATTCCAAATGAATAAAGAATCTGATTAACTAATCGCAAAGCAAGGTAGTTTTGAATGGACTTACCGATTTTCTGAAGACTTCCTGCAAAGAAGAGACAACGGCTTCACTTCAAGCGGATGTTTAAGGGATACATACCATTATAAGACATGGAAGGAGGTATACTCGTATTGCCTATGTGGACAAAATCGGTTCCGTCGGTTTCGTCTTTAGTGCCCTAACAATAGGTCGGAAAACTGAATGAGAAAGAAGTTGAGAACAGTTCTCATGTTTCTAAGTAGCACCTATCAAGGACAACTTCCTAGGTGTAGTGATCGCAAGCACTCCTGCTGAGCATGAGGTCTTGGGTTCGATTCAAGGTCAGTCAAAGTTTTATTGGGTTTTTTCATTAGAAATTTCTCAGTACCAGTTCGAAGTCTGGGTTCGTGCCCGGTTGATGGCAATACGCTGGCCCCCAATTACATTGGAATTAAACATAACTGGAGAAATGTGGGTGAACTACGTAGGTACTGAACTAGGCAGGGTAAGCCCCCAACCCTCCGGAGAAAGCAGCTGTTATGGTAATTTTCAAGAGTACCCATATGATTGTTGTACAATTTGTTCTCTGTTCAATCACCAGAAAGAGTCAAAGTATTTTTATTTATTTATTGGACGTCATTAAGTGCTAATTTGGCTAAATCCAAGAATAGAAAAGAAAATGCTTTTTAAATTCTTTTTATTTGTGACAGCTTAGGGTATCATATAAAATAATATTTTCTATATATTACAAGTTCAAACTGTTCAAAAGATAAATACTTACATGAAACCCAAGATCGTAAGTTCGAATCTCATGACAGTTAAAATTATAGTAGATTTTTTCATTACAAAACTCTTATTAGGAAGGAGTCTGGATTTGTGCCCGGTTAATTAATTACAAACTTATTATTATAATTAACCGATTCCTCCTATTAATATTATATAGATTTAATAACATAACTGCCCCAACCCCTTCAGGTAAAGCAGGTTTGATGTTATGATAGTGAAGTCGAGTCACGCTTCTGTGCAGTATATGGTGATATATATATATATATATATATATATATCTATCTATGATATAGTGACTATCCACTGGTAGAGTATTTAGGCCAAACTAGATTGTCCTGGGCTAAACTAGTATATCCTGACACGCGTAGGACAAACTAGGAAATCGGATTTGGCCGGTAACATATATTTTGTACCATACACTAACGAATAAAATCGCAGTGAAACGGATGGATTTTACCAACATTTTATTGAAGTGAAAACTCTTTGGTAGAGGAAATATTTATGGGTTCGCGTCACCGAAATGCGCGACATGCTCGTGACGTGTTGCGCCAGTCTGGCAGTTGTTCCAAAGTTTTGAGTTTTGATTTCTGTCGGCAGTCCTTATGACTGCTTATTTTATTTGTATTTATTTATTTTACAGGATAAGTCTCCCGGCTCACTGAAACATGGTCACCCCCTACAGCCACCTACAACACCATGAGGTTTGCCGTTGCAATGACAACATGAGATAAAGTTAAAATGTCTCTTACGTGCCTGTATTTTTGATCAGAACTGAAAAAGCTAACAATTTTCATTGTAATGGTTCATTTGTTTGATAGAGCATTACTAATGGAGTCATGTTCAAAATATCAGCGTATAAACGAAAATTTGCTCAATATCACAAATTGCCTTATCTGTTGTTCAGTACGTGGAATAGAGTAGGTCATGTATCAAGATTTTTTGGTTTCGAGGTGATACCCTTACTATGTAATATGTATATGTGTGTGTAAGATCGGTAAATGTAAGAATCATTGTAGAAAGATTCACAAGTTATAGGTATGCATGGGAGAAAACGTTAAGTGGATATTACATAGATATAAATACACATATTGAGGTAAGTATGTAATAATATTATATACATATATTATAACACATCATAATATATAGGTTATAACTTGTAGAATAGAAGTTTTTTTTTCTACCATACATCTATAAACAACATCACTAGCTACAGTCTACGCAATGCTACAGTAGTCTGCTACGGAGTCGCTACGTCCTGCTACGAGTGTGCTACGCATGTGCTACACCAATTTATTGGTACGAATCACTATTATTATACACTTTTAATACAAAATCCATCTACCATATCCCTGTAGATATGACCAGTGGGTATGTAGACTATAGATCACATAGGTTACAGGCTAGTATTACAGAAATATATTGATTTCATGTAATGTGTTAGTGTTAAGGGCTCCTCGAATAGGACACTGGAAGTTGGCACAGATTGTGAATAATGCAGGCTGCATGTGCAGTACTGCTGTACGGCAGAGCGAGCGAGACGGACGCACGGCCAGCGCACGCGAGCGAGGGGGACGCCGGCTGCGGCACTGCCGTACGCTGACGTGCCCCTGGCGACGTCGGGGCAGATCCCCCGCTATACATAACTAGATACAACACACAGTTTTCACCACTAGGTACCACTGCGATGCACTGGGACGAAGCCTCTATTCTATGATCTCTAGGGTGACGGTGACGGTTTCGGTAACGGTATCTAGGAGGCCGAGCCGAGGGAACGGTATCATGGGGTCAAGCGTGGCACGATGCGGCTTGCTATGCGGGTCAGAGAGCGCGGGGCGTGCGGCGAGCGGTGATAGTCACCATGTCTCCGGGCGTGTCAGCGATCACCGGTTACATAACAGGGCGGAGGCGGCGGAGGGCGCCGGGCGCGTCGCGGTTACCTCTCTGGCCATCGCGGCATGTCCGCCGGAGGCCGCGGGCGGCGCGCGCTCACGCCGCCATCGTTGAGGGCCAAGCCCGGGACTCGCGTCGCGACTCGCGGAGCACTTGAGCGGCGCTGCGCCGCGTGGGCGGCGATCGATGGGGGCCGCGCGCATGCGTCGCCGGAGCCGCCCGAGCAGCGCCGAGCGGGGCCGAGCGCGGCCGCGGTGGTGCATCCGCCCTGACCCACTTGCGGCGCACACTGACCCGTTTCCTCGCTTCCCTCGCGCCGCCGACGGAGCGAGTTAGCGATCGCTCGAATGCGGCCTGCCGTGCCCGCCTGCCCGCCTGCCCTGAGACTCTCCACATACGTGCACTGATTGCACTATTTAGATAACATGCACAGATAACGTGCTATATTTATTGTAGTGTACTACACTAGCATGTTGTAACGAACCGTAAAGGCAAACATCTTCCGAGAAATGTTGCTGTTTTATGGACTGAGTTTGCTTCCATATTCAACTTGAATGTACCTACCTACATTTTATTACTTGCATAAGAACGTAGGGAAATTCGTTTGAAATTGAATTCTAAGACTGCAAGCCAGTCATTTTAATTGAACTCAATCTTTGAATCAAACATATTACCTCCGCGCCTTAAATTAGATAATTCAATCACGATCTAGACCTAGACACAGGTCTGCCCCAATCTCCCCTTGATAAAAGTCTAATAATATTCCTTCTCTCAACAAAATAAACAAATGTTGTGTACCTATCTCACGACACTTCCGTGTCCAGGAGGTCGTGTGTGCTGGCAACCAATCAAGGAATAGGTGGCTGTCACGCGACCACGGTAATCCGATTAGTCGCGTCTAGTCGGAGGAGCGAAATCGTATTAGGGATAAACCCATTTGCGGCCAGAAGCCGTATAGTGTCCCGAAGTTCGGCTGCCATGAAATCGTGTCCAAAGTCGAGCGCCTGGTGATTTTGTTTCAGTTTCCATTGAGCTATAGACATAAGTTCCTTATATCTATTGTATGTTGGAATTGGAAACTCTTGAGGAATCTGGGTTCCTGGGAGCTTATGTTGAATAACCGAATAATTTATTAGTTGCATTCTGTTTTCCAGTTAATTTCTTTGGGATATTTTTTGCTCCAGCTCTCCCTCTGTAAGGCAGTGTAGTACAAGATGGTCGGCAAATGTAAGCCATCGTGTGAGGAATGTCGACCATCCTTCATTTTAACTCGCCCATTGTGTCACCCCTTGTCAAATATTCTACTTATAAATCTGTAATTTGTATGGTGTGCAATAAAGAGTAGGTATTCTATTCTAATCTAAGGGCGGGTTGTTTCACGTCCACTTAACGCACGCGTATACGTCATAAATGGCGCTAACTATCGTCAAACCGTTGTTTCACAAAATTATGCCCTTAACGTTCGTTAAAAAATAACGATTACAGTAAAAGGTGTCATACCCACTGGTTACCGTCATTTTTTCTTTTACGTTTGAACTTTGACGATCAGTTTTTATGCAGTGAAACAACGCTTTGTAGGTATTTAACGAACGTTAAACATCATATTTATGTAATCATTATTATTTGACGTACGTATGTTACGTTAACGAACTGTTTGAAACAACCGGCCCTAAGAGTCTGATAATATCAAATTAGATCTTGTACCTACTACCTACATAATATTGACGAGTCTCTCAAGTCATGAAAACATACCTACTTATAAATATGATAGATTTCATTTAATAAACGCTGGCAATAATCGCGGCGATATGTAGGTACCTAGAACCTACACGCCATAATGGCCAAGTTTTAGGTAAAAAATACTAATACTAATAGAATATTTAAGTAAGAGCGGAGCATAGGAACTGAGTGGGACATGAGAAAAAAGTGTGGCTTGGTTGGAACGGTTCAACAATTTTGAATAAAGTAGTTTTAGAACGAAAGCTTAAAAATACAACTTTAGGTGTCAACGACATGGGCACGCCACAGTTGTGGCGATAAGTCCCCTCTTTGAGGACTGGCTAGAGAGGCACCACGTTGCGGCGTCCTCACCTTCCGCCTGACACAGGTCCTCAACGGACACAGGTGTTTCAGGAGGTTCCTATTTGGATTGGGCAGGAGGAAACGCCTGGGTGTTACCACTGTGTGGATCGCCCGGAGGACACTGTGGAGCATGCGATGGAGGTCTGCCCGGCTTGGCCAGAGCACCGCCGTGTCCTCACGGAGGTGATCGGCGGCGGCAATCTCTCGCGTTTGGCCCTGGTCCAGGCCATGGTCTGGAGCGAGAGTGCATGGGAGGCAGTCACCTCCTCCTGCGAAGCAGTAATGCTCGCGAAGGACGAGGCGGAACGCGTGAGGGAGCGGCAGTCTGTGCGCCCGCAGGGGATGCCCTTGGCAGCGGGAATCGGTAGCCGATTCCCGGCCACCGTAGGCGCGGACTTGCGGACGGCGAGCTATGGGCAGCTCGCCGTCCGGTAAGGACCAGGCCCGGGTCGACGGCGCGTTGAGTTCCACACGCGCCTCAAAGAGATATCAGCACGCACTGACGGGATCCGCTAGGACCAGTGCTTGCCAGGGTTGCGGGTTTGTCCGAAAGGGATACCGTGGCCCTGGCACACAGCCAACTGAAGGAACACGGGTGGGTTTTAGTCTGTAAAAGTCTGACACGCCCTCCCGCTCCGCCCAGAGCGGGAGAAGTTACTTGATAATTTCCCACCCAAAAAAAAAGGTGTCAACGACTTTGTATAGTACATAAAGAGTCAAGTTTACTACTACTATTGTATAGAATCAAGTTTTTCTAACTGAACAGACAGCTGTGCTGCTGGGGAGTTTGTTGCGCCACTTCTTCTCCCCAGCCAAAGCACTAGGAAGTAGTGATGGGCGGGCGTTTTGGGGGACAGTCTTATGTAATTTTGACGTTCGAAAAGTACTGATTATCAGCCTAATTTGAATAAATGATTTTTGATTTTGGGCAAAACGTTGACAGGGGCAAAAAAGAGCAGTTAAGGCAGAAATGTAAACCGAAGTGTGTGGAAACGTGTGTGTAAAGAAGCGTACTCGTTATATTGCGCATGATATTCTCGTGTATTTCGCGATAAACTTACTACCTGTAAAGAATAAACACTTATCATTTTTTCGTTATTTATTCTTTACGAGTACAATACTTTTTTTTTTGCATCAAGCTATAAAACCATATAAAACTGCTAAAATAATCCAGTGTTTCTGAACTGTTCGATAAATATTGTCAGCTGTCAAAAGCGAACTGTCAAAAGTCAGCTGCAATCGGAGGCGAGCCGTGTCTCAGCCGATAAATTACATCTCAAAAATAATAATTCCAGTGTAAATATTTAGAAAAGTTATAATTACATGTAAACCTCGAATTCCGCGTCGATATTATTTGTGATGTGACAGTTCTTATGAGAAATATCCGTGTGATTCACTTCACATATCTAAAGAACGGATGGAATGTTACTGCTGTGTACAAAGTAAGTATTTGTATAAAAATACTGTTTACTTAGATAAGTAGACCACATGATAATGCATCATGGAGTGAAAAAGATGTGTAATAAAACATTTTTATTTTTGTTGAAAGTAGTTTGCTTATGAATTTGGAACGCCCACGCTAATCCGGAGAGTAGGGTCGCTAAGTACTTCGAAGTTATATTTAGCTGCTTGTTTGGTGTCTTCTTTTGCATACCTTTTCTTTTTTACTTTATTTTTCATGCCGTATTCGCGCATGTACAGTTCTTTAGGCAGTTTAATAGAACATTTTACCAGGGTTGACTTTGAAGAACTAAGTTGATTTAAATAGATGTTTTATATATATAAATTGGAAGTGACATCATCAGTCTCATTAAAGATTGTTATTATAAGTATGACTGGGTTATCTTACTTACTGGAATAACAGTAAGTAAACTAATTATTTGTTGTAAGAACTTACTGTTATGTATTCAAGGATGATATTTTTTATATGTATTGAAGTTTAAAGTCATAAAACTAACATAATTTTAACCATTTGGGGTTGAAACCCTCGGGTCTTGGGGCCTGAGTGCATGTCTCCTTTTTAAGGAAATTTCTCACCGGTGAGAAATTTCCTTAAAAACACTTAACGTGACCAAAGGGTTGGCTCCTTCTTTGGCCAAATAATTAGCATTGCCATACAATGTGGTAAAGCTGCCAGTCTTGTGAGCACTTTCCGGATGACAACGATGCGGACGAGTACTTTGATGCCTAAGCGTCCTTTTGTTCTTTGTATTTATATGTATATTTAATTAGTAAGTCATTTAATTTAGAACCTAGTGAAAATAGTAAGTTACATCATTATTATATTGTCTATAATCATTTTTATGTATTGGAAATAAAATAAATAGACTTAATTTTTAAGTCAGTTTATAGTGTTATTGATAAACAAAACAAGAAAAAACTTGTTGCAATTTATTTATTATTTGATTTTATTCTACAAGCAACCAATTCTACAATAGTTAAATTTTTGAATAAAAAGTTGGATATCTAATAAAATTAACTAAAATTATAACTTAGTGGGCAATCTAAAAATTGTTGCATGTTGTTTTTTCATTTTTCAAACGTTTCCCCACACTAGGAATTTCTTCTGTAATGTGGGTGCGTTTACAAACATTTAAACTCACATACACAAACAGCCAGGCCCGGAACAACTACTTGTAGGTCATTCAAATATTTGTTTCGTGCGGGAATCGAACCAGTGATACGCAGCGTAGCAGTCAATCGCTTAACCACTGCGCCAACTGTGCCGTCAGTCCGGAATCACTTCCTCACTTTTCTTTTATTACGTAATGAGCTCGCTCTTGACCTCGATCTCACCTGTTGGAAAGTGGTGGATGAGTGCATCACAAGTGCACAAAGTGGGTTTTACAAGTAGTATTCCTGTCAATCCCTTCCACTACGCTAAATAATTATGTTTGTGCTGAAAGTGGGTTCAAGTCCATAGCAACATTGTCAAACTTGCAACCTCTTATTCCCCATTTATAACTTTAACCATTGGGCTGATGATAAAATATTCAATCGATGTTTTTCCCTGTTCGACCAACCACTGATTAGGTCACAATAAATGCTAGGTGACATTGCGGCAGACCAAGCCGACAATGGCAGAGCACAGACGTATGTGAAAAAGAGAAATGGAGGCTTTTGCCCAGCAGTGTGACATTACGCACTAAATAGACAGATTGATTGACTTATTAATATCACAATCTTCTCTGCAGGTGGGCGGAATGATGCTGGTGCGGATGAACATGCGCGTGGCGCTGGGCGCGCTGTGTGCGGCCGTGCTCGTGTTCACGCTGTTCTGGGGACACTGCGGGGAGCTCTCGCGCAGACCCAGTAAGAATCTGACTTATTGTACAGTATTTTTATCTCATGAAGCGACGCGCACTTTAATTATGTGAACCAAGTGTTCAAACACGCTGTGAATGTGTGCGTGAAGACGAGTAGCGTCGCCCCGTAACACACACACGCACTACTTCCGACTTCGCCTGTCTCGCCATCTTGGAACGGTATCGGGAGCTCATGCTCTTACACTCACAGCGCGTTTGCACACTTGGTTACCACAAGTAAACCGCGCGTCGTTTCGTGAGATAAAAAAATCAAAATACTATACCGGAGAATGTTTACTTTTGCTCACATTCTCATGAGATGACTATTTGATGATCGTTCTAATGATCAATGAATTTGGTCTGCATTCCACCTCAAAGAATGTTGAATAATAGTTATAAGTGACCTACAAGCAGGTCACTAACGCAAAACCTCGATTTTTTTAATGAAATTCTGTGTTCTTATTTCACAATAATTTATGCATAACAACATTCCTAAAAGCCTGATTTACACGGTGAGAATTAATTACTTGTGGCATGCCATAAGTTGAAGCAAAATCTAGAGTTGCATCGTGAACAGTGTTTAGACGATTAAGTCGAATCATTTGTTGTTTGAATTTTATTCTATGCCACAGGCCAGAAACTTGCATCTACATGATGCAAGTTTCTAGCCCTCGTACACACGGGCGGTTTTTTAACGGGATGATTATATTATCGGTGTTGAGCCGAGCATTAAGAACCCAATGGAGTGCATCCCAGCGCGTCAAAAAAACACATTGTTGGAATTTCAACTCTCGGCGCTAAGTAATGTGTTGAAAATCCATTGCGCGATCAAAAACTGCCCGTGGGTACTAGGGCTAAATGGGGCTCCTCATTTCTCTTCTAGTTGGCTCGGTGTTGTCAAACGCGCTGTCGGAACGCGGCGGTGGCGCGGACGATATCGAGTGCGTCATCAACGGAGAGTACTCTGTCTCTTGTCGCCGAGACCGCGGCAGAGACGAGGTTTACGTACCCTTCTCGCTGGTACACAAGTACTTCGAGGTAGGTGGCAATAGGGTATTGTATACCGACAATCAGTAACCGGACGTTAATATGGTACTTCGATTTTCCGAAAGAGACTGTCTCACAGATAAAAATTAAAAAAAAAATTAAAACATATAAACTGACATTCTGTCATTTAGGTTCTGTTAAAACTGAAAACTCAGATTTCAGGATCTAGGTAAGTTGTTCCAGTAAGTCGTTTCCTAAGAGCCGGCAAGAAACTCCATGGTATACTCTTTTACTTCAAAGCTCTGCAGAGCCGAACTTGTTCCATAACTCGATGTGCTCTTTAAACGGCCGCGTACTGAATTTATCTTTTGTTTACTGTGTGTCTCGATTAAAGCACGAAACTGTAAAAAGAAAGCAACATTATTTGCTAGAGATCCTAGTACATAAATTCTTCAATAGGTACTGCCCAAAAAAATAATCCCTTCAATGTGGGTATTATATCTAAAAATACATAAGCAGCTAGCTATAAGATTAGACTCTTGTACCTTCAAAAACATTTAAAGGGTACTTCGGAGTTTAATTTAGATGTAGGCTCATACTTTAGATTTAAACCTAGGGCAACAAAAACATGTTTCCAACAACAGGTGTATAAAAATAGTGACGCATTTGTGCGTAATAGCAGGCCTCCGTCACTCCATGTACTTGCGCGCTATAATTACCTACCGCCCGGCCGAGCGGTCTCGGGCCGTTTGCGGACCAAATTCAGTGCGGTTTTCGCAAGCGAAGCGCACGCATTTTGATCAATTTTAATCGTTCCATTCCTTCGTACGCGTACCTACGATGCCGTCTGGTGCCATACGTGTTGTGCTCACAAGTAACTTTTAAAGGATTTTTTTTTACTTACACACCGACCTCTATATTTATGTTTTATCTAGATGTATTGCACAGTCAGCACCAATTTATAAAAAATATATTTTATAAACGATACAATTTAAAACTACCACCTTTAGTGAGAACATATTCACAGTTCTCAATAACATAGACACAAAAAGTTATGTTAATTTAATTTTATCGAAGAGGCAGCCCTGCGTTAGCTGTGGGATCGCGCGGTGCGAAGCAATCACAACTGTACGCTTGAGCATTTAGGCACATTTTAGCATGCAGTGGTTGCTGACGCGACGGACTAGGCTATTATACCAGTAGGTAGGTATTGGACATTTTCTACTGAGTGAAGTATCTGTTACATAGTAACTATTTAGTAATCTGTGGTAATAGTAAGTTATCTTTGGCCCTGAACCAAAGATAACAGCAAATAACTTACTATTACGCAAAAATGCGTCACTATTTTGTGTAATTATTACGAACTATTGTAGATTTTCCAACACCCTATTTACTTTTAATAAGATATAAAAAGTAGCCTATGTCACTCTCCGTTGCTGCGTGGAAGAAAGACAAATCAACTTACACATTGTCGCTTTTATATGACGGTGCACAATCAGTTTTAAAATACACAAAAATCAACTAAGTAACTAAAATTCCACAGATCTACGGAAAAATATCAATAGCGGACGGCATTGAAAAATTCGAATGGTCACACAGTTACGGTAAGATCTACCACCCAAAGAAGAAGTATGACCCTCGAGGCACCTTCACTACCTTCGAAAACTACAATGTAGAAGTCAGAGACAGGGTCAAATGCATCAGCGGCATCGAAGGAGTTCCCGTCAGCACGCAATGGGAGCCCCGAGGGTTCTTTTACCCAACCCAGATCGCACAATTTGGATTGGCCCACTACAGCAAGCACATAACAGAAAATGAGCCAAAGAGACGAATAATAGACGATGGAGAAAAACATTTAGAAAATTGGATCATAAGTAAAGATGCGTATATGGCCAGAGAATTTGACACCTCTGTCCAATCAAACGTGCTCAGATTTTCGACGTCAGACCATGCGTCGAGTCAGGTGTGGTTGAAAGTGAACCTGACTCAAGACTTTGTGTGGAGTGTGGACTTCCAGATGAAGGCTAACTCCTCAATGACGGTGGTGCTACAGAATAAGGATAAGAAGGAGACGGTGTATCTGCATTATGTTACGAGTACGCAGCTGATTTCGGCTCAGGTGAGTCAAGAAACATCAATCATCATCAGCCTATAGCAGTCCACTGCTGGGCATAGGCCTCTCCAATTGCACGCCATTCAGCTCGATTCTCGGCAACTTATCCAGCTGTTACCAGCCACCTTGCGAAGATCGTCGCTCCACCTAGCCTGAGAAACATCATACCCTTCCTTATTCACATGCTTTCATGTTTTGTTCTTTTAAGAACCATGTTGACAGCACACCAACTTGTTTTCTATTCCTAACCACAATGTAGATGTCCCCAGCAAAAACCTGAATGTCATAGGCGGATATTTATGCGAGTGTCTTGATTTCTTTGATTTAATTTAAAAAAAATTATTATTATAATACCGAATTATAATATCCGCTGTGGCAACACTGTCAAAATTAGCATTATAAAGAGCAATTGGCCGTTATTTTCACTACTAGGTAAAGCTAATTACGCTACGACATTCAGGTTTTTTCTGGGTTTCAAGTGCAACAGGATCCAAGAAAACTAACACCATACTGCAGTCAAACTTCTGGGCAATATTTAAATATTTATATCTTTGTCACATAGTTTTAAAAACCAAACTTGAAGTCTTGCGGTTCCATATTCTATACATACAAATAAATAAAATTGAAGAATCTTTTTGTAATGTCAAAATAACAGCTTTTTATGAAATTCATATGAAAGTAGGTATATACGGTACTTAGAACAAAAAAACATATCAATTATTTTTTGTACATCACGCTGGCGAAGTCGCGGGCATCAGCTAGTTCAAACTAGTTGACTTTCGAATATTTTACCTGATACACAATCATACTCCCGGTAATACATGGGACTTAAACATAACTGGCGAAATGTAGGTGCAACGACCATATAGCCCATAGACGCCTAATAACAGGTGACCGATGTCTCTCAACATATCAGACTTATAGATCTGATGTAGGTCGCCACTCAATAATTTCGATTCAGTTTCGACCAGTTCTGTGAGCCGTAAACACTTCCGCGTTAATCAATAAAAATTGGTGAAAATAAATATTATAATAGCCCCTTGCACAATACGTTGGTGTGGTAAAAACAGCCAGACTTAGTGTTTCCTTAAAGATGGCATAACAAATTCATCGGTAAGTTAATAGTCATATTTTCTGATGGTCATACTTGTAGGTGAGCTAGAGGTGCAAGGACTCTCGTTGATGTCTTGCATGTTTCCGTCCCTTACTTTTGAAAGTCATTTTTTCGCTATCTCTTTTCCTCTATTATTAGGTAAACATAAATAATGATGCAGCAAATTCAAATTGACCAAATCTGTTATCGATAAAGCAAAAACTAAGACTATAGGTCTAAATAAGAAATTTGAAAAAAAAAAAAAAAAAAAACACTATTTACAATAGAGAAAAGCTGACCAATGCAAAGGCGAATTATTATTATCGCCACTTTAGTGTTTGATAGGACTAAAATAAAATCCAAAGTTAAAAGTAGTGTAATAGCTTATATAGAGACAAAGGTGGCTTGATATACCCTTCACCAACTGTGATCAAAATTTGTCGTCGTTCTGAAATAACCATAAAAGTATACCTTGAAAACATTTCAAAAAACCATAAACGCAAAACCAACGTCCTGGTCAATAATACTTTAAACATTTTCATTGGCGAGGAACTATTTCCTAATATGAGTGACCATTAATTCCACTCTGAAGTAACCAATCATGTAGTGGATTTGTCAATAAGTTTTATGCACACATTATATTTCCACAAGGCTAGCTTTTCTTACAAAGTCTGCTCAACACAAACACTGTTCGAAAGATTTAGACAAAGTTAATACATTTAAAAAATGATTAACATATCAGTGTTTTTGATTGTCCAAAAATTTGGTATATTTTAATCCACACAGAAAATTTCCCTCTCACGTAGAGGAGGCGTCTGTCCCAGCAGTGGAATATTATAGGCCATTATTGTATTCTATAAATAATTATTTGACTTTCAGAATTTAGTCTTTTTTTTTACTTTAAGGTACAATATATGAAACAACCTCTAAAAAAAAACTTTTTAAAAAAATACGGAAAGAATTTTGATATTTTGTTTTTATTTTTAACATTTTATGTTATTACTTTAAGTACCTATATTAATTACATTAAGTGCATGTTAAAATACTATTCAGAAAAAGGAAGGTAAAACAGCCACTTATTTAAAAAATATCGATACCTTCGTGTTTTATTTAAACTTGCCCCATCCCTAGTAATACGTAATGACCTTGGTAGGGCCAATCAGAACGCAGTACCCCGCTTCCTCATACCTCAGCTAGTTGACAGAATTGTTTTGATGCGTTAGATCAAGCATTAGGTGTCTATGGGCTATATGGTCGTTGTGTGGGTGTCAGTCACGTCTGACCTAACCTAACCCGTCGTGAATTACAGGAGTGATGTTATGATACTTAAAAAGGTCCTTCCTTTTCTAGGAGGACCACATATACTACGGCATTGGAGTGGAACAGCCTTGGAGACGCATCACCAGGGACCTGATCATCGACATGCAGAAAGGCTGGGCGCTTCAGGACAAGCCCAAAAGAAGATCTCCTAGGAATAAGTTCAAGGTAACTTTTTCAGGGTTACAAGATGATTTCGTATGTTTTTGGAGAGGTCTATTACAATAGCTTGCTACAGCATGTTTGTTTTCCAAAGATATAAAGGATTTTTATTTCGGAATTAGCACAATGGTTGTGACGGTCCTGCAAGGCGCTGTGTAGCTGACCTAAAAATTATGTCTGCACTTGTGCGTGCGCTACCATCTTCATCTTGCGTTTTCCTCTGAGGCATGCGTGACCGTCATAGCGGATGCCTTAAAACTAGTTTCAGTCGGCGAATAAAATCTTTTGTTTAATTTAAATCATGCAGTAGTTTTGGGAGTAATGATCTTTAGATATCTGAGTTCTTTACTTGTATAACCGTCCTTATCCAGATATCAAGCATCATTCTAAGCGGCAGTGGTTCCCTGGACAACGTGACGGTGTCGTCCAGCGAGCACATGTGGCAGTTCTACGCGGCGGCGCGCTGGCTCGTGCGGGCGCAGCGCGCGCGCAGCGGCGGCTGGCCCATCCCCGTGCGCAGGCGCATGGCGGCGGGCGTGGCCGAGCTCAGGCCGGGCTGGTGAGTCACCTAGGGACAACGTGACGGTGTCGTCCATGCTAAGCGCTGGCTCGTGCGGGCGCAGCGCGCGCGCAGCGGCGGCTGGCCCATCCCCGTGCGCAGGCGCATGGCGGCGGGCGTGGCCGAGCTCAGGCCGGGCTGGTGAGTCACCTAGGGACAACGTGACGGTGTCGTCCATGCTAAGCGCTGGCTCGTGCGGGCGCAGCGCGCGCGCAGCGGCGGCTGGCCCATCCCCGTGCGCAGGCGCATGGCGGCGGGCGTGGCCGAGCTCAGGCCGGGCTGGTGAGTCACCTAGGGACAACGTGACGGTGTCGTCCATGCTAAGCGCTGGCTCGTGCGGGCGCAGCGCGCGCGCAGCGGCGGCTGGCCCATCCCCGTGCGCAGGCGCATGGCGGCGGGCGTGGCCGAGCTCAGGCCGGGCTGGTGAGTCACCTAGGGACAACGTGACGGTGTCGTCCATGCTAAGCGCTGGCTCGTGCGGGCGCAGCGCGCGCGCAGCGGCGGCTGGCCCATCCCCGTGCGCAGGCGCATGGCGGCGGGCGTGGCCGAGCTCAGGCCGGGCTGGTGAGTCACCTAGGGACAACGTGACGGTGTCGTCCATGCTAAGCGCTGGCTCGTGCGGGCGCAGCGCGCGCGCAGCGGCGGCTGGCCCATCCCCGTGCGCAGGCGCATGGCGGCGGGCGTGGCCGAGCTCAGGCCGGGCTGGTGAGTCACCTAGGGACAACGTGACGGTGTCGTCCATGCTAAGCGCTGGCTCGTGCGGGCGCAGCGCGCGCGCAGCGGCGGCTGGCCCATCCCCGTGCGCAGGCGCATGGCGGCGGGCGTGGCCGAGCTCAGGCCGGGCTGGTGAGTCACCTAGGGGCTAGAAAGATTAAGAATTTGTTTTAGAATTGCACAGGAAATTAACTAAATATAAATAAACATACATATGACCACATGTTTGAAGGTAAACGAAGTAAAAGGAGCATAACAGCATCGTAACACGTGGCTCTCTGTAGGTAGTTTCTGCCTCGGAAAAAAGGTGTGTGCATGTAGGTTGAGTTTGTATTGAATTAAACCCATTTTGATCTGCAGGCACTCTGCAATGAGTCAAGGCCACGCCATATCGTTGCTCTCCCGCGCGTACTACCGCAGCGGCGACACGACGTATCTGCAGGCCGCCAAGCGCGCGCTGTACCTGCTGGACGTGCCTAGCCATGCTGGTGGAGTGAAGGCCATGTGGATGGACAAGTATGTGTGGTAAGTATAATTAACATTTCAAGGGTTTCATCAATATATTTTAGCAGCAAAATTGTCAAACGCTACTCAATTTTATACTGTGGCGGCATCTACATCGCCACATGCGAACTACGCATCACGTTAACGTCATTCAAAATCCTGCATCGCGCAAGCAGAGTTTACCGCACGACTAGGATATATACAACATCCCGACATCAACCGTCGGGCAGTTGCCCACCAGACAAAACACCCGTTTGGTCGGAGGATCCTCCCTTTTCAATGGAGAATGAGTGAATTTTACACCCTGTTCCTCTAAAATATCAACGTTAAGACAGTGACATGCAAACTCTTGTCCGGTTTTTTTGTTGAAAAAACTTGTCAACAACTTTAGCATTACTTATTGGTGATTCCTTCAATGGTACCCGCGAAATTCAATTTTTTTTTGTAATTTGCAAAGAAATTTTAAATATTGCGGGCTGTCACCTTATAATCCATCCACCGAGAGAATGCTTTTTTGACACCTGTCAGTTTCATACGAAAGAATATGTGTTTTACTAATTATTCGTTCCAAATCTTGTACAACTGACAGGTGTCAAAAAAGCATTCTCTCGGTGGACGGAACATAAGTAATGCCAAAGTAGTAAATTCTCAAATTAAAAACCGGTCAAGTGCGTGTCGGAACACGCACAATGAAGGTTTCCGTAGTTGGTATGAATTTATCCCAAGAACAAACTTAACATTGTAGTTGAAAAACATGTTCTTCAACTCCAAATGTAAGTTGGTCGACTATTACTCGGTAACTTGTACAGCCTACTTAGCTGTGATAGTTTTCCTTTTAACTTCGTTACATACACTACTGCTGTGAATTTTTTCACGTATCCAAATACAACCATTTAGCTGGTAGGGGGGGGGGGGGGGACACTTGAATCTAACAAAAATTTGCACTTTAAAGCTTAATATTACGTAAACGGATCCCTGAATCAAGAAATGGTTTTCACAAACCTGCAATATTTTGAAACGGCCTATCCAACTATACCCCAGACCATGAGATAGACGAAAAAAAAAAATCATCCCCACTTTTCGTCTACGCGAGGTACCCTAAATATTTTATTTTTTCATTATTTTATTTTACCACTTTGTTGGCGAGATTAATATGTATACCAAGTTACAGCTTTCTAGTACTAAGAGTCTCTGAGCTAAGCCGCGTACATACAGACAGACGAACATGGCGAAACTAAAAGGGTTCCTTGTTTACTACGGAACTGTTAGTCACGTGAAGATTTTATGGTCTGAAACTGCGTTAAGCGGACGCTCGCGCAGTTCTACTCCGTCTCGGGGGCGTGTGCGAGGCCCGCCAGCGCCAGCTTACTGGCTGTCGTTTTGTTTTTGCTAGTCGTCGTTTTGCTACGTAACAATATATTAAGCTCTCCATTGACACGATTGTACGTGCACACCGATAAAATTGAACTACGGGTAATTAATTGCGATGGGTACCCGCATAACGCAGTTTCAGCCCTAAAAGTCTTCCTGGCGGTGTGAGTCCGTGAATTTGAAATCTTACCCTAATCCTGAAATCTTACCCTAATCCTGAAATAATCGTAATCGTGCGTCGGAAAGCACGTCAAGCCATTGGTCCCGGCTGTCATTAATAGATCTTTGACAGTCGTTACGGGTAGTCAGAAGCCTGAAAGTCAGACAATCAGTTTTACCAACGGGTATCGTATTACCCAATTACTGGCTTGTGGAGGTCAGACAGGCACTCGCTCCATGTAAAATATCATATACCCATATCCTTCATTTATCACTGCAATTATTTTAAGCCCTTTTCAATCACTTCCAATTACATTTAATCTTATTCTCATTACAGGTACGAAGAATACCCAACCAAGCCGCCCCTCTTCGTTCTAAACGGCTTCATATACACTCTACTAGGCCTCTACGATCTCCATATCATCGAGGGAGAAAACTCCATATCACTAGCGAAGAAAATGTTCGATGACGGTATGACATCCTTGAAAAATCTTCTACCATTATTCGATACTGGTAGCGGAAGTTTCTACGACCTTAGACATTTTACTTTAGGAGTTAGCCCTAACATTGCCAGGTGGGACTATCACGCTACTCATGTGAACCAGTTATACCTACTTGCAGGGTTGGACAATGATCCAATACTTATAAATACGGCTAAAAGATGGGAGGGGTACATGCAAGGGAAGAGAGCAGCGCATAATTGAGATCAAATCTCGGCAGGTGACACCTGCGTTGTTATTCTTCTACTCTATTGAGATTCGGAGTAAAGCCGCGTTTTTATAAATAATAATAAAAAAATACGTTGATTGAACAGTGTTGAGCTAGCATTCACTCGTTCGCGCGGTGAATGAGAGTGGTTAGAGTGAGGCAATGTGCCCGTTCGTACTGTGTGTCGTAAAAATTGCGTCATCAGTGCGCAGTTACTTGAACTGATTAGACCAAAAATTACACAGAATCGGAACAAATTATTTGTGTTTGGCCAAACGCAGTGGAACAGTCAAATATTTCCTCTGATCTTACTGGCGTGTAAAGAAAACGCGGCTTGAAGATGTAACGGTAAAAACGTTGTTGGAGAGTTAATTCTAATTTTGAAGTGTATTTGGTTTGTACCGGAGGGTTGTTTTATTGATTCGAGTTTCGAATCGAAAACGGTTTTCCATTTTCAAACTCTGTCCGTTCAACGGTAGTGAATGTACCGAAGTTTGTCGAAGATTTACGAATCGAGTAGTCTCCGAAATTGAATTCAAATGATTGGGTTCGTGGTTACGAATTTAGCCGAAGGTTTGCCGATGTTACTTTTCAAATGTAGAACTGTAACTGACTGAATGGGTTTTCGAGAAATTGAGCTAAAATGCTCCTTGACTGTCTGACTTTATGGTATACACAAAGATGTTGATTAGTTTACGAGACCGATACAAATTGGTGTAAAAGTGTCTCTGAGGAAATAAAAATATTTTTCTACGACAAAAAGGGAAAGTTCTAAGTACTTAAATTACTATTTAAGTATCAACTAGTTAAGCAATAACCTCCTTTAGAAAAGTTTTCCATTTATAACATGAGTTTATTTAAAATCTTAGGCACTTAGCAGGTAGTTGGTAATACTGCATATCATTCATTAAAAAGCTTTATTGTACTTTTACCTACTAATTACCCATCAAATCGAAACAAATGGTAACAACCCGTATAAACTCCGGAATACTTTCACTTTTGGGATCCAGACACGAGGCCATTTCACGAGTCAGACCAGTGGACTGTTCAGTCACTGGCCTTTTATTGAGTAGGAATACTTTTGAAGACAGTAAGTCAGTAAGAAGTCTTCACGACTCACTAAACTGGCCTAAAACCTGGCCTGGTGTCCGGAGCCCATATGATCTCGATTCTGTTCATCAGTACAGGCACAGACTAATACAGATAGGACACTCCGCAAAATCATTAAAATAAAAAGCGAGTCTTGCTACGACAAAATAAAGCCTCTCTTTCTATCGCGTAACTTATAACGGCGGCGCGCGTCAGTCCTACTGAATTTGCCGAGTGAGATGGGCCCGCCGCGTACTTGTAGCTTCATACCTTAACTGCGGAGTGTCCCATCTGTATTAATCTTTGGTACAGTTCAAATAAATCCCAAAACTGTACTTCTAAATTATACTAATAGCCCTTGTATAACTAATATAAAGCGAAGTTTAGATTAGCAACAAAACTTGCAGAAGTTTCCCTCTGTAAGAAATTCTTACTCTGGTAAACTTGCAGAAGTTAGCTTGCCGCGATTTTTTACACGGTAGGCTAGTCAACTTCTGTAAGTTTTGTTGTTAATCTAAACTGCGCTTTAAAACATGCAAATCGAACTTAAAATCAGATCTGCCGGACCAGGCGCTATCATTTACCATATCTAATTGTTAAGTTTTTATTATTAATGCAACACTAATACTACAGTCAAGTTGAACATTTCAAAGTTATTCTAAGTATTATTATTTCATAAGTTCTTAAAAAATGAGTCTCGACAATTATTGCTCGACTTTTAAACCCAAAGACAATTTTTATAAAAAGGAATTTGTGGTGTTTATTTCGCGATTTGATCAAATTCAAAGATATACCGCTGAAGACTGATGACAAAAACAATTTGTAATATTTACAAATAAAAACGTACTGATGCAAGAAGTAGGCTATGATATTTTTACTTGCATTTTCTAAGCTCGAGTTAAAGGTTTTATTTTGGTAATTATTTTCCTTATCCCAATTTATTTGCAGCGTTTATTTATCTTCCATACAACATAATGTTTATGTCAGTAATTATCTCATTTTTCACTTTTTGTCTACTCAAATCATCTTTTACACAATTTAACGTTCATTTTTGTGTTTTTTATAATGCTTTTCATTTTTGTAAGAACTAATTTGTACTTTACAATAGGGACCTAACAACTTTTGTAGAATTAAGTCGGGTCCGCTGCGCCAAGTTATCTAACATACATGTTAGTATAACATGTTAGGAACACAGTCAGTCCGCTGCGACTTTTGAGTAAACAATGTTTTTGTTAGAAAATATATTTAAAAAAATGAGTTCCGACGAGGAAGACGTGTCTGCTGTTCTAGCAATTGTAGATTTAGTACAGAAATAGAAATAGATTCCGAAAGAAATAGAAATAGATTATATAACCAATTGTAGTAGCGTCCCATAGCACTGGTCATTCTCGAATTAATTGATTTAAAAAAACCGGCCAAGTGCGAGACGGACTCCCGCACGAAGGGTACCATTATCTATAAAAACGGCAAAAAAATCATGTCTGTTGTATGGGAGCCCCCTTCAATATTTATTTTATTCTGTTTTTTTTATATTTGTTGTTATAGCGGCAACAGAAATACATCATCTGTGAAAATTTCAACTATCTAACTATTACGGTTCATGAGATACAGCCTGGTGACAGACGGACGGACAGCGGAGCCTTAGTAATAGGGTCCCGTTTTACCCTTTGGGTACGGAACCCTAAAAACAAAGTATTTTCTTTATTCCACTCCATAACATAAAATTTAAAAAAAAAAAAAAAAACAACGTCATCTGGAGAGCACTTAACACGAAATGAATGATTTCACAGGCGAACGCGGGTGATGTTTTCCGTTCGTCCCGGTAAAAATGCTATGTTAGATGTTTGCGTTTTTGCTAACAAAAATGTTAGGCCACGCCCTCAAATCGGTTAGCTAACATGTTATGTGTTTGTAAAACATGAAAACATGGCGCAGCGGGGTTCGGCAGTAGAAGTAATAAAACTCATATCAAACTGTACATAGATTGACACTGTTATAGATTTTATGTGTATTTTATATAATAATGAATTACGATGTCCACTAGCACTTGTTTGACTTGCACCGTGTACACTCACGGGGGACGTGAGGGTTTACACAGTGCGACTAGAAAGGTTAAGTTGCAAGTGAAATACTTGTTACATTCAAGTTGTTTTTTTAAGAACGCGATTGCGTTGTACTTGCCTAAAAGTTTTTGTTGTTATTAAGCGGCATTTTAATTTATATGTTATCTGTACAATTATTTTGATATATTTATTTAGCCAATAGTAAATCAATATTGTTTGACAGCTGGTCTAAATATCTTCCGTCTCTTTCGTGTTTTGTCTGTTAGAAAGATATAGCATTTTTTTATTTATTTAGTTATGTTGGTGTCAAACAGATTCAGCACCACAGAATACCAGGTTACATTTTCTTCTTTTAGTGATTTTCCAACGTCTTGCCATAAAGATTTTATCATCAAATTATTTATTTCTATTTACCGTCATTCGTAGATATAATATTTATTACCTTGATCGCAAACGCGCCTCAAATTTAGAATAAATTGCCAAAACACTGGGACATATCATAAAGAATGTAACACTTTTCTACTTTTTATCTTTTTCAGTATTATGTAATTTCTTTAGCGATATGTACCAGTGTGTGGTAACGCTTCGAATCCAAAATGTCTTATTATAAACGACAAATAACTAAGTATAGTCTTAAAATTATAGATTGTATAAAATATATATTGTATATAAATTATTCAGAGCTAATTACGTATTTAGAAACTTAGAGGTAGAATTTCGGCTTCGGTGATAGAATTCGATTTTGTGGGAGGTATGTATACGTAATATCTTGCCGCGTTTCTTGTGTAAAATAGTATAGTTTCAGTTGATTCTGTATTTATATTTACAAAAGAGATACATAAGCAAACAACTTTTGCATATTGAAATATTTGTTTCTAGTTGATTTTATTTCCACTCAAACAAATATCAACTTCATTTTGATGAAAATTTATTTATTTATACATACATAAACCTACGCCTTCTTCCCATGGGGGTAGGCAGAAACTATAGAGCGCCACCTGCTACGCTCCTTACATACTCTTTTTGCTTCGTTTACATCCATACATTTGAGGCCCTACTGGGAGTTTATTTTAACCATTTCGAATTTACGCATCGAGCGCGTTAAGCACTCCGATTGGTAAAGGGCCAGGAACGCCGAACGCGCTCGATGCATAAAATCGAGATGCTTAAAACAAAACTCACACTAGGGCCTCTCATACATGCACGCCGGTTGCGAGTATTATGCACCTGACCCAGGGCCGGATTTAAAGGTGTGGAGGCCCTGGGGCAACCAAGAAGTGGAGGCCATGATTTATTGGAAAAGACTAAATTAAATATTTTCAGTTTTTAATCTCTACATAATATAATAAAGCTGAGGAGTTTGTTTGTTTGAACACGCTAATCTCTGGAACTACCAGTCGGAATTGAAAATTAAATTTTGCGTTTGGTAGCCCAATTCTTGATGAAGGTTTTTTAACGTCAAGCTACGACCCTTAGGAGCCGAGCAAAGAGAAAAAAGGAAAACAAAGGATATATTTTTTTTTCTTATGTAAAAACAATCAAATTGTGGGGGCCCCTTCTTTGTGGAGGCCCAGGGCCAGAGCCCCTGTTGCCCTGCCCTAAATCCGGCCCTGACCTGACCTTTCTGAAGAACATCACCAATTAAGTCACTATAAGTTCTCCTAGGGCGTTTCCACTCACATCTGCCTTGTAAATACCTTTTGTAAGTCGCCTTTCATTCATCCTCTCAACATGACCAAACCATCTAAGATATATATTTGATTTATTGTTGTTTAAAAAGACTATTAATATAGAAAAATACTTTTTATTTTATTTAGTGCAACCTGTACTTTATGTGTGGGTTTTAAAGTATTTTTTCCAAAATCACATATTTGTTTACATGTTTGGAACTAAATTACGAAAGCAGTATACATTAATTCCTTTGTAGGGTTGCGTACCCGAAGGTTGCCAACATGACTTGTTGTTTACTCATCTCTTTTTTGTTGCCCCTACCTAGACCGACACTGTCCATCGGTTTTCGGAAGCTTGAAAAGTCTTTAAGGGGGAAGCATCAGGGTAGACCGCGAAATTCAAATTATCTTACGTTTTTTGCAATTTGCAGGTTAATATCAGGTCAATCTGTATTTATAGAATTGACTGACTATTTAATTAAATCTTGACACATGAGGATTATACTAACTTAAGGAGTTGTATTACTGATTCTAATGATTATAATTCTGTAAATACATATAGTTACGATCGCGAATCATACTTTAATCGACATAAACCCAGACAATGAGCCGCAAATAACAATTATCTTTAAAAAAAAACGAATTTGGCGATATACCTTAGCGCTTTCCCCTTAACAAGTAAATCTACTGTCATAATTTTTAAGCTGCAGTGATTGGTTGACTGAAATAAAAGCCAATCCAATCACCTTTATGCACTGCTACAGGGATCTTTTGGCGCTCAAGTGACGTTCACGGTGTTGATAAACACTTGCACAATATTGTTTTGTGAAATGTATTGAAAAAACAAGATGGCGGGTTGCCAGCTATAACATAAAGTCCTATGCATGCAAGTTTAAAATAGACTGTTACATTTTCAAAGGATTCAAAGTAGCTAGTTACTATTATAAACAATTCTGTAGGTTCATAAAGTATATAGTGCTTTCATTTATTTGGGAATTAGAATAAAATATTCTTAGAAACCTACATATCAAACCAATATTGTAAATAATGTCTGAATTGTGAAGCAACTTTCCTTCTTAGAGACAATACGATCTAAAGTAGTTACCTGTTATAACATAGTACTGTTTCATATATAATATAACTTAAGTGTCAGCCGGCTGTGAATCGAAGCACAAATTTTATACGCAATACAAATTTTTGGAAGGCAATTGGATATTGGAAACAAAATTTATATAAAAAAGCCAGTTCTAGGTCCCTTTTCGTAATTTCTATATATATCAAGTTTTGTATCTTAAAAGCCTCGATACCTGTCTCGAAATACCTATGCTAAAAAATCAAAAAGACTAAATAATCAAGTAGTACGTAACAATGTACCTTTGTAGAAGTTTTACCCATTATAATTATAACATTGCTTAATTAAATTTTTGTATTGGTTTAGCATTTATAATGTAAAACTGTTATTAATTAAATACCTATAATACTCTTGTGTGAATTTTGGGAAAGGTTTGAACAATTATTTTAAAACTGACTCATTATGTCTTTAATTTGAATTAATCAATATTCCTACTTTTTTTGGATGTATGGGGAAAGATGCGTGGTGCTAAAACTTTACCCGCTTTGTGTTTTCAAAAGTCAAAATTAAACATTCCATTAAAAAAGAGCTTAAAATCTAGTAGTACATAATAATGTAAATACTGTTTGTAGATCTACGTGTTTTTGTTAACCTTACTTAATTTAATTTAAGAGTACATGTTTTTGAGTGTTATATGAATTTTGTTTTAGGTAACATTTTCTTCGATAGTTTTAAGTTATTTATTTAACCGACAAAACCATATTTATTGCTTTATTTAATCATGTTTTTAACAGGTAAGATAAAGTTCGTTTGCCCTTTTCGTTCCTATAACATCATTATGAATAAAAGTTACTTACAGTAAAAATAACTTATTCTGCATTTGTATCAACATTAGATTGTAGTGAGATAGTGAATGCACTTGTGAATGACAATAAAGCGTCTCAAATTATATTTACTTGTTTTATTTTAGTGAAGTTTTTCCTATAGTCCTTATCTAAGTTCTATAACTTCACAGGTAGGTACATTGGCGTAGCTAGTCCTAAAGGGGCCCTGTGTTAAAACTTTGTTGGGGCCCACTTTACTGCCACTCAACTGCGGCGAAGCTCCAAAGCAGGGTAGGTAGTTTTCATTGTGATTGTACTAAGAAAATGAAATGAGCCTGACTGAAATGAGGTCGAAAATTGGAGCACCCACCCTAATTTCGATAGGTTTGATTTTCTGTGTGATTTTACTAAATGAATGCAAGAGCTTGAAAATTCGGCCGCGCCTGGGGGCCCCGTACTATTAATACGGCTGATACCGCGGTAGCTATTACGCCCCCTACTTAGTTCCCTAAACCCACTTTAATTAAATTTTGATTATACATTGTACTCACGCTACGAGTACAATAACATGCTTATGTACACACGGCTACATATCAAGCTATAAATTTCCAGTATAAGCGGATCTCTCATTGTACGGAAATCTTATACAATGCGCGACCAGCGTAAACTGGATTTTTATAGCTTGATTATGATATGTAGCCGTGTGTACGCACTAAGCATGCTATTGTACTCGTAGTGATTGTTGTTAAATTTTTAATATAAATCTTTGAGCGCTACACTTCTTGTTGTTGTATCTTCTTGTGTTTTATTTAATCCATACTAATAAATTATTGTGAAAGTAACTCTGTCTGTCTGTCTGTATGTTACGTTTTCACGTCTAAACCGCAGAATCGATCGTCATGAAATTTGGCAGAGATATAGCCTACTGGGATATAGAGGACATAGGCTACATTTTTACGCAATAACCGACATCCACGCGGGCAGGGCCGCGGGCAAAAGCTAGTGTTTTGATAAAAAGCAGTTACTATTTATAAAGTACTAGCTTTTGCCCGCGGCTCCGCCCGCGTGGATGTCGGTACATCCCTGTGGTAGAAAAGCAAAGTATCGAAAAAAAATGTGTTAAGGGGGCAGTGTAACCCCGCATAAAAATTGTCAATACAATTCTCTTAAGTTCGTAAAATCTGATTAGATGACTATTTTTGAAATAAGTAGTCACGAGTCAGTAGTAATGATTATGATTCTGTAATAGTACATTATGATACATGTGTGCTATGTTGATCATTGCTACCCTATATACCACAGACCATATAGTATTCTATATACTATTGTAGTCTGTGATCATTGCGCAGGACAGAAGATAAATTTTAATTTAGTCCTGTCAAATTAATCAGCGCCTGTCACTACTCCATACAAGTTTAGACGTGATTAAAAACTTGCCTACTAAAATTACGTCAATTTACGTCAAGCGCTGAATAATTTGACAGGACTAAACTAAAATTTATCTTCTGTCCTTGTCTTAATGAAATAGAAAGAAAAAGATACACTGAACTTAAATTTAGTTTAGTTTGTGAACAAAGGAATTGGCACCATTGCAGTTTTAACTAAATTAATAAACTAACTAGTATGAAATTAGAAAGTACTATTGCAATAGAGAAATATACATTAATATTGTTCAGTGAGAATCCGCAATAATAGAACGCCAGTCAGAGTATTTTTAGTTTGGTTCCGGGAGGGACCACAGACAATTTAAGGTTAGTTCATTTTGGGACCAAGGACAATTTCCTTTTTCCCGTATTTTGTGATACGGCAATGAGAGGCCTGCCGTATACTGTATATTCTGAAAAATAAATCGTGGAATGTCGTATAATACGGCAATTGCCGTATTAATAACAACGCTGCGAGGTTGGAGGCCCTGTTAAGGCTCGCCCAGACATGACTTATGTTTGTGAAATAAATTTCAGATTTCGTGGATAGGAGTGATTATTTGTGTCAGTCGTTCTAACAGTGTGCCAACCACAGAATACATATACACCTGTGCAAACATAACAAAAAAAAAAAATCGGTCAACCATAGACATAGAAAACTATAGACCACTGCTTGGCGTGTCGCTGTAAGGCGTAGACAGAGAAAACTATAGACCGCTGGTCATCTTCTATCTCACTTACACAAGAAAAAGAAAAATATATACAAGATGCTTGTAAAGAAAAGAGACAGAGCCTAACATTTTCTGTACCATATCGCGTGTCGCGATTTTCAAGGACAGCACTTCAGTTGCTAAACAAAGTTTGACGTTTGATACGCGTTCGAAAAGTGCTTGCGACGAAATTTTAAATTATTTAATTTGTTATTTCGAAAAATACTAACTATTTTGTGTTTTTTGTTGAGGATTGACTTTACCTATTGCTGCAAAATGGTAAGGTGCAGTGTTTTTGGTTGCAAAAACGATAGTGAGAAGAAAATTGCCGGATCGTCCTTTCATTCGTAAGTAGCTATATATTTTAGTTTATTCGGTGAAAGACAGTGGAAGTTTTCAACTAATACGGTTTTTAAACTCTTAAAATAAATATACAGCTGTTTCAAGATAAAATGAGAGCTGAATTATGTTTTTATTATTTATTATTCTTTACATAACCTCCAAGCTCAGTGCTGCCTACTTTTTACTCGGATACTTCCCCATTTCAGGGGAAAATTGTACGCCAGTAAAATAAATTACCTTCATCAATTATTTCAGATGAATGCTTTATTAGAGTGTATGTATAGCGCTGGCAGCAAATTTGTTCCACTTTTCACTGGACGTAATATTACATCTTTACCTTTTAGTATCTATTTATAGTTTAAAATATTGTATTAGTAGTAGGTATTAAAGTGTTAAAAACTTTCAGATTTCCCGTCAAACCAAAATTACGGGAATTATGAATGATAGTGGAGATAAAAATATTTTTTATGCTGTATCTCAGGTTTTCTTTAAATGTTCTTTTTCCCGCAGATGAAAGAATTCCTATCTTAATAAACTATTTTGACTTATACCCAAAGTCTCTAATTCAGATAATTTATGTAAACAAAGTAATGTCAAGAAATGTCACTGCCAAAATGACAAGACAGTGGTGCAAAGCATTTTATATTTTTTTTTATTGTAAATAATCACCTATAAAATTAAAATGAAATAATTTTTAGAACTATGCAAACAAAATACCGTTGCCAAACAATGTTTTGTGTAGTTTGTCGGAGACACGGCATTATGATCGTCATAGGTGACGATTCCCTTGTTCATAAACTAAACTTAATTTAAGTTCAGTGCATCATTTTATTATTTATTTATTTATTTAATACTTCAAGCACATAAATGTACAGAGGCGGACTTAATGCCATAGGCATTTTCTACCAGTCAACCTTTGGGTGATGCAGAGACAAACAGTGGTAGGTGCAATTACGAAAAATCTTGGAATAACTTTATAGTTATTCCAAGAATATCATGTGATCTTTATAGATACTTACAAACTATAAATATAATATATATATACCAAATTTCCAATTTCTATATATATACAAACACAAATAAACTTATATAAATACACGAATATACTAAAACAAATAAGACAAACAATGGGATTTTCTTTCTATTTTATTAAGAAAAGGACAGAAGATAAATTTTAGTTTAGTCCTGTCAAATTAATCAGCTCTTGACGTAAATTACGTCAATTTTGTTTTTGTGCATCAAAAAGATGCACTGAACTTAAATTAAGTTTAGTTTATGAACAAGGGAATCGGCACCATAATCAGCCCTTTTAAGTCCACTGCTAGACGTAGGCCTCCCAAAATCGATTTCCACTCAAAACAGTTTTCATCCAAAATGTGGCAAGAAATGCTACCTACGATATGAATCTATGAATGAGAGTTGTAATATTAGTGTTGTTGAAGATGTAAAAAAAATTGAAAATGTTTGGTTCTCCTGCATTGTTACCAGTACCATAAAATACTTTATACCAGAAAATCTCCTTTTTTTTAATAACTTTGTTAAAAAATTTATGAAAATAATTACGGTATTATTATTTTATAGTTATTATTTCTTAAAATCAGTACTTAAAAGAAAATGGCACCTTTTTTTTCGCCATTTTATATTAGGTTGGGGAAAAAGTCTTTTCGCATTATAGTATTATGAACTTGTAATAAAATCTCTTTGGCTATATTATTTGTATCTGGCTGGTTTTGGTATCATTGAAAGTTTAAATTTTAAAAAACATAATTCCAAATACAAATTAGGAAAATGTGTGATTTTCATTTGTTTTTCGTACTGTCAAGATGAGTGAATCTAATGAAGAAATTCGATACATTTTAAAATTTTACTACAAAAAAGGTTAAAATGCAACGCAAGCCACGAAACAAATTTGCGATGTTTATAGACCTAGTGCATTGTCCGTGAGAGTAGCACAAATTTGGTTTAAGCGTTTTCAATCCGGAAATTTTGATGTCAAAGATGCACGTCGCTCTGGTCGCCCTATTACGGATAAAATGGATGCCATTTTTGAAAAAGTGGAGCAAGATCGGCACATCAGTAGTTACGACGTAGCTGAAGAGCTGGGAATTGACCACAAAACAGTTTAAACACATTTGAAAAAAACTGGGGACACAAAAAAGCTCGATATTTGGGTACCTCACGAGCTCACTGAAAGAAACCTAATGAATCGTGTACTCATTTGTGATTCTTTATTACGACGTAATGAAACCGAACCATTTTGAAGCTGATAACTGGTGATGAAAAGTGGATCACGTACGACAAGAACGTGCGAAAAAGGTCGTGGTCAAAGGCCGGTCAGGCTTCACAGACTGTGGCGAAATCCGGGTTAACTCGCAACAAGGTGATGCTGTGTGTGTGGTGGGATTGGAAGGGCATTATTCATTATGAGCTGTTACCACCAGGCAGGACCATCGATTCTGAACTCTACTGCGAACAACTGATGAGATTAAAGCAAGAAGTTGAGAGAAAGCGGCCGGAATTAATCAACAGAAGAGGTGTGGTTTTTCATCATGATAACGCTAGACCTCACACATCTTTAGCCACTCAGCAAAAATTAAGAGAATTTGGCTGGGTGGTGTTAATGCATCCGCCGTATAGTCCTGACCTTGCACCTTCAGATTTCTACCTGTTTCGGTCTCTTCAGAATTCTTTAGGCAGTGTCAGGTTAACATCACGAGAGGACTGCCAAAACCACTTGTCGCGGTATTTTGATCAGAAGTCCCAAAATATCTATAGCAATGGGATCATGTCCCTACCTACAAGATGGCAAAAAGTTATCGAACAAAATGGTACCTACATACTATAGTTAAATGTAAATAAACTATATTAAAAAATGTTTTGAGTTTTCTTAAAAAATGCGAAGAAACTTTTTTCCCAACCTATTATGAATAACCGTCAAAAAGATATTTTTTTTGATATGTTATCCCTTTTGTTTACATAAATGATCTGAGATTTTCATTCAGAGATTTTCTGTCCCTTACAGCGACACGCCAAGCAGTGGTCTATACTTTTCTATGTCTATGCTGTAAGGGACAGAAAATCAAGGTACTTGAAATTTTAGGGTTACCCACTTTAAAGTGATTTTACCCCGAATGTTCTTCAATGTTCAGATGTTTTTCAATCTCTATTATCTACTTTGTACAAACGCACAGGGTTTATAAATAGAAATAAAATATCTATACCCAAAGTCTGAAATTCAGATCATTTATGTAAACAAAATGGGATAACATATCAAAAAAAAAAAAATCGTCGTAATGGTTATTAATATAAAATGGCGAAAAAAAAGGTGCCATTTTCTTTTAAGTACTGATTTTAAGAAATAATAACTGTAAAATAATCATACCGTAATTATTTTTATATTTTTTTTTAACAAAGTATTAAAAAAAGGAGATTTTCTGGTATAAAATATTTTATGGTACTGATAACAGTGCAGGAGATCCAAACATTTTCAAATTTTTTACATTTTCAACAACACTAATATTACAACTCTCATTCATAGATTCATATCGTGAGTCTATGACGATATGAATCGTCATAGACTCACGACGTGAGACGTGTGTGTTTTCATCCACATTTTGGATGAAAACTGTTTTGAGTGGAAATCGATTTTGGGAGGCCTACGTCTAGCAGTGGACTTAACACTTTAATACCTACTACTAATACAATATTTTAAACTATAAATAGATACTAAAAGGTAAAGATGTAATATTACGTCCAGTGAAAAGTGGAACAAATTTGCTGCCAGCGCTATACATACACTCTAATAAAGCATTCATCTAAAATGATTAATGAAGGTAATTTATTTTATTGGCGTACAATTTTCCCCTGAAATGGGGAAATATCCGAGTAAAAAGTAGGCAGCACTGAGCTAGGAGGTTATGCAAAGAATAATAAATAATAAAAACATAATTCAGCTCTCATTTTATCTTGAAACAGCTGTATATTTATTTTAAGAGTTTAAAAACCATATTAGTTGAAAACTTCCACTGTCTTTCACCGAATAAACTAAAATATTTAGCTACTTACGAATGAAAGGACAATCCGGCAATTTTCTTCCCAGTATCGCTTTTGCAACCAAAAACACTGCACCTTACCATTTTGCAGCAATAGCTAAAGTCAATCCTCAACAAAAAACACAAAATAGTTAGTATTTTTCGAAATAACAAATTAAATAATTTAAAATTTCGTCGCAAGCACTTTTCGAACGCGTATCAAACGTCAAACTTTGTTTAGCAACTGAAGTGCTGTCCTTGAAAAACGCGACACGCGATAAGGGACCGAAAATGTTAGGCTCTGTCTCTTTTCTTTACAAGCATCTTGTATATATTTTTCTTTTTCTTGTGTAAGTGAGATAGAAGATGACCAGCAGTCTATAGTTTTCTCTGTCTACGCGGTCAACCAAAATTGCACAACAAAATATTTTTCGTCTGTTCTCCTTTCTATTGTGTGCGTGATGTATTTTGTCATTTTTTTATTTGCTAATTTGCGAAATTCATAAGGAAATTATACAAAAAAGTACACTGTGTTAAGTTTGAGTGCACTTTTCAGCCGAAATGAACGTTTGTTAAATAATAGTTTCGCATAAAAATGGTAGACGACACTGATATTATACAGTCTTTGCCATTGTCATGTCTTCCAATAAAAACTCGGGAATTGTTATCATGTTTGTTGGATACGCCAAAAATTATTCCAAACGATGGACCAGATAAGCTTCCCAGGTAATTATTTGTTCGTTTACTTATATAAGATTTAGTTAATCAGTCTATACTAACAACTGCTCTAAACAACTGGGTAGTAAAACCTGTCTTTTTTTTGTATGCAAACATGAATAATTAACAGTAATCATTCTATTTTAGACTGAATCATAAACATACATATATATATTGATTTATAAGTTTGGACTAAGATTTCAAACACCTTGGAACCTTGTTTATAATTAAAAGGTTTTCCTGTTAATGTTAATATTGTACTGTTTTTATTCTCAAGATTTTGGGCTGATATTGATGTGTTGAAATTAATATTTTTTCAAAGTACACTACATAACCATAGCATGCCTAAGACCTACGTAACAATTTACTGCAAAACTATTAAGAAAGATCCAAACTCGCAATGATAACAGTGACTCATTGACCTGTAAACAGTTCATGCCTATTATTATGAATACTGAGTGTAGTATTTTGCTATTTTGATTGGTTTAAGTAATTGTCTATCACCAGCTGTAGGGAAGGTTGAGTTCTTTGATTAAGCTGTTGATTTAAAAATACTGGGTACAATGCTCAGGTTGCTAAATCATGAAAAGGATGAAGCACAATATACTGTGGCTGAAGGTTAAGTTTCACGTCAGAATTTAATTGATAAACCTGAATAATTGACCACTTCAACAAGTGATATGAACTTTTTAGCACATGTGTGAGCACTATGTTCCTACTATAAAGCTATCATTTACTGGTTAAGTCTTTCACTGACTTGAATGTGCCCTGGCGACTGTGAGTATATCATGCTCAGTCAAGTTTTTTGGATCAGTAAGTTCCCTTAAAAATGGTTGAGCTGAATGGTGCTGATCTTTATGTCATGTTTGTGAATGGGCGCCGTCAGTCACTGGTCACCTCTTAGCTGCCATGGCTTATTTTATATTTTGAATTGTTTTTATTATGGACTCTTCTAATGTGCACAACTTCCTACATTGTTCTCACATGAATGATGTAACCCATATACTGTAACTGGAGTACTGTACTGGAGTTTCTTGCTTGTTCTTCTCCATAGGAACCTACGCTTTGAATGGGCAACTAGCTTCATCTTTCGACTGACCGACCCCTTGACAATTCAAAAGTGTCTGTTATTGGTTTATTTGAAATAAATGCTTTGAGTTTGACAGCAGTAAATATTGTGCTGAGCATGAATGCAAACTGAAACATTTTTTTTTATCAACCTTGGTTGTCCCATTGCTGGGCAAAGGTCTACCAAATAATGGTGCATTGTTCATAGTGTGTTGCCTTCTCCCGCCAATCTCCCATAAATACATCTAAGTCATCACTCCTGTATTTCCTTGGCCTCCCTTAGTGACAACGCCTGTCTTCCAGCATCTACTGCATCACAACGCTGGCCGAACTGCCTTGATGCATCCTACATATATGGCCAAGCCCACTACGTAGACTTATTGCTATTATATTATAAAACTGATGACAAACATAAAATTTAATTTTTAAATTATCACTAGGGACTGGCGGGGCCTGGCATATTTAGTCAATGTGTCGTCAGAAAAGGCCGCATACATCCAACTACGACCTCACAAGACTACCGAAGTGTTGGAAATATGGCAACAAGACCAGACTGCAACAGTTGGACAACTGCTGAACCATTTGGAGCGCTTAGATCGTTATGATGTTTATGACGATCTGTATGATGATCTCAGAGAAGCAATTAAGAGAAGAGAACTTTTAGGTAAGTTACAGAATGAAATTATGAGACTCACATAAAGTTTCTGTAGTCTGATCAACTCTGATCCTAAAAACTTGTGTCTGCTGATGATGATTAGTCTGAGGTACAACAAATAAATCAAATGATATGTACTATTTGTTGACAACAATTATTTATTTGAAAAAATTGACTATGCTTTTGAACAAAAGAATAAGTATTTCTTTGTTCAGTATATTGAAATAAAAAAAACTTTATGAAGTTTTCATTTAACTCGGCAGCACTCGTTACTGGGTAAAAAATACCACAGAATATCATAGTATACGATAAATATTACTTTTCTGAACGTTCTGGCTACACGGGACTAGGTACTACCCTAACGATAGAATCTGTGACGATAGTGAACTCACGCACACTGCGAGAAGTTCACGCGCGGCGGTTGGTTACGACGGACAAGATATATAGATATAGAAGTGTACCTAATTTTATTATTCTATTTTTATTACTACTAAATACTAAATAATATCAATAAAACTATTAAGTACATATTCAAAATAAAAATAAAATAAAAGACTGTTTATTTAGATAATGCTAGGAAATTCTGTGGTATTTTTAACTGGTCTACCAGATAGTAGTAGTAGTAATAAAAATTAAATAATAAAATTAGGTACACTTCTATATCTATATATCTTGTGAACTTCTCGCAGTGTGCGTGAGTTCACTATCGGTTGTTTTGTTATCTAACGAGTGTTGGCAGGTTAATTCAAATAACATTATTCTCTTTCAGTGAATAGACAAAACCAAATAGCAATAAACAACAACAACAACAACAATCATAGCAATGATGAGCAGCAAGTGTTCAGTCCAATCACATATGATGATGCTCCGGGTTACGAGCAGCACTATGATGCCTTTGTGTTGTATGCTAAAGAAGACAAGAAATTCGTTGATGAGCTTCTGGCAAGAATGAGTGCTGCAGGCTTTCAGGTATAAATAAATTTTAGTCATAATAAAATAATGAGTTTTGTTATATTTGTATGAAATTATAAAAGATTCCTGTAGAAATTATTTATTCACACCTGAATGTTGTAGGGAAAAAGTTAGATTTAAATAATGTTCTGCTGTAATGTGTTAAGAATACATCCATCCATACTTCCATACTAATATTATAAATGTGAAAGTAACTCTGTCTGTCTGTCTGTACGTCTGTCTGTATGTTACGTTTTCACGCCTAAACCGCTGAACCGATCGTCATGAAATTTGGCAGAGATATAACCTGGGATTTGGAGAAGGGCATAGGCTACTTTTTTAAGCTATAACCGACATCCACGCGGGCGGAGCCGCGGGCAAAAGCTAGTCTTTAATAAAAATGAGAAAAATAGCTCAACACATTATCATTGTTTTGCATCCCACACAAATTGTGTATTTATATTATACCAACAGAAGTGATTCACGGAATTATCCCACAACTCTCCTGATAAATCCGAAATTAACGAACATAATATTTTGATAGATAACATTTTACTAAAGCATACCCATACTATATACTATACTAGCTTCTGCTCGCGACATTGTCCGCGTGAAATTTCTTGTTCCCCCATTCCTTAATCCGTTCCGGAGATATCATCAAAAAAGCCGTTCTGTACAAAATGTATAAGAAAGTGTCATACATTCATCATTATCATGATCATCATCATTGTGTCATTATCTACATACATTTTTTTTCGTAAAATTTTCGCATGTTTTTTTAGTTATTCTGCTATTCGGGGCGGAAATAAATCCATTATCATGAAAATCGGTGCAGCCGTTCTTGAGTTATAAATGGTGTAAACAACCCGACTTTGTTTTATATATTAAGATATAATCCATACTAATATTATAAATGTGAAAGTAACTCTGTCTGTTTGTTACGTTTGCCCGCCTAAACTGCTGAATCGATCGTCATGAAATTGGCCATCATTTAGTTATTGGTCGTCATGATGTAGCCTGGGATATGGAGAAGTACATAGGCTACTTTTTTACGCGATAACCGACATCCACGCGGGCGGAGCTGCGAAAAAGCTAGTATGAAATATATGTTCGTTATATTTAAAAACAACCTTTTTTTAAGCTGTAACATGTTCAATCAAAATATTTATAGTAATAAAATATTAAGCCTTGATTTGATTTGTATATGTATAGATTAATTTATTTTTGTACATAATAAACCTTATCTTGAAACTGATATGACACAAAACATAGATTCAAATACACGCCGCCAAAAGATCATTAGAATCAACAGTCAAGGGCAAAAATATGTAGAAATTAGCGAATTTTTGAAGCCCGTCTTTGTAAAGCTCACAGAACAGATAAAAGAGGTTAGAAAGGAAATAGCTGTTCCTGATTTGTATTAAAACGCGTATTGCCGCTTGTTATAATGATAAATTATTTTATTTCTGTAAGTCGGTTTTTACAAACACTTACAGGTCAATCATATTTTAAAACGATGAGGTCGGCGTTTCGTATCTGACTACATTGAGAAGAAAGGCCGAAACAAACTCAAGAGGTCACAGTCTCTTTTAAAGTCCAGACATAATCTTGGTCAAATCAAGTGAAGACCATATAGATTTGTGTCTGAAATGGTCTTTTGAACCATCTCTGATCTTGTCTCCCACTCTCTAACTCAACTACAAGCAAGAGACAAATACGTACGCACATCAATAAACCACACGCACCTATATCGCGAGTTTGCTATCGGTTGTCACATTAACGCAAACACTGTGTTTGACGAACACTCACACACAAATTAATTCCACATATTTATATGTTAGGGTGAGAAAAAGGTCGATTATTTGTATCGATAAAATTACTGTAATTTTGTTACTTTCAGTTTTGCAATTTATCGCTTTAATTTCGGGAGGGGGGACGGGGTACGAATAATGTGGACTTTCTAAATACATAAGGGGGAACATCCGATATAGCCGCGAAATTAAAATTTTCATTCGTTTTTAGCTAATTGCAGCTTTGTTTTACGTCATAATTATAATGTCACAATAAACAATAAATGATGGTAATAAACAGTTATTTTAATTATAATTTTACTGATAATAATCATTTTTTTTTAATAATATACACATACATAATATCGACATTGTTTACAACTTGGTAAAACACTGATTTCGTTGAATTTAAGCTTTGGTTCGGCGCACGCTACTTTCGCAGTGAACGCAATACATTGCGCGATAGCTCACGTAGTACAAGATGGTACCCATGTATTGCAAGCAATGTATAATTTTGCATCTTTTTGCGATTTTATCGTTTTTGTCTACAAACTACATAATACTGTTGTAATAATTACAATTATCACTTGTATTTTAAGGTTTTTGCTCTTACTGGTGTAAAGAAATCCCTTCTCGGGATACACTACACACCTGGCTTCTTTTCCGACACGTTATAATAGCGTAATATGGCATAGTTCTTTATTTTTGCGGAGCTTCGTAAGCTCTCACAATAAGAGCGCGATTGTTGGCCGGTGAAGCAAATTGCGGTTGATTCATGAGCGTCTGTTCAGTGCGGCGCGCCTGCTCCGCTCACAAGGCCCTTCTAACCTCTTTTATCTGTTTCGTGGTAAAACTAAACATACCAACAATGTTGAAATATTGTGGCAAAATGATAGATATTCGTGGACAAAAAAATCGCATTTAAATTTGCCGTAACAGTTAGTGACCGTTGAAGTTAGTGTAACATATATTCTTGCACTCTGTTCCTGCTGGAGAAAGCTCCCACGCCGTCTCGTCGCTCGTTATCACACAAGTAATCTAATGGTGTACATAATAAGTATTCTATCTATTTATTTATTTATTTAGTACATGGAGGACTTACGCTAATAAAAACAAACAAAAAAGGAAACCATAGTCACCAGAGAGCCAATTACAAATCCTCACGTATAGACATAGAATAATAATTTATGGTGTGAGCACAAAAACAAAAACAATTCGCCTAAATTAAAATAAGAATAAATATTTATATTTATATTATTTAATATTTATTTTATGGATGCTTTCCATAGATAGAGTTTGACCCTTGAACGTCTGTCCCCAGCTATGCACAGAGGACAGGCTGCAAGCAGGTCACATGACGCCGTACGCTCCAGTAGCGCAGCTGATCTCCGAGCGATGCAAGCGCATCATCCTTGTCTGCTCGCCCGAGTTTCTCAGCAGTCAAGCTAACACCTTCTACAGGGATTACGCTCAAGCCGTCAGCATTGGTAAATAAATTTCTATTTGTACATTAGACTACAATACTTTTTTTCCATTAGCATAATCCAAATAATGATTTGTACCAGGCCGTCAGTATGACGCATCGTGTTTTATGCAGGCCACACACGTTACGATTATTTGCGCAAAATTGGACTTGCACAAGTATACAGACTACATTACTAACATCATAAACAATAACTTTTGTTCTATGACTTTTAATAATTCATCAGACTTTCATACAAAAATAAAAATATTTAAATTCAACGCTCTAAATGTATAGAATGACGAAATTTTGGAGGTTTGTTTTTGATAAATGTATCATGTTTTGTAGAAAGTCATAGAACAAAAGTTGTTGTTTATGATGTTAGTAATTCAGCTCTGCAAGGTTGTTAGTGTTTTACCAATAACCATGTATATTAACGTGTGTGGGATGAATTAGCACAAGTATCTGAGTCATTCGATGTAACGCAGACTTGTGTAAGTCTAAACTTACACAAGTATATCGTAACGTGTATCGCTACCATTAGAAAGCTCAGATTGCCACGTAGGTTATGGATATGCATTGGCAGAGACAACACTCTGAAAATCGATGAGCCTTAGTAACGTCCGCGCGATTTATTTTGTGAATTGTCTGGTTCATCATAATTCGCCTGATAATGTTTGAAGCTCATGGTCCTGAGATTGTCTGGCAGAAATCGCCTTGAGTGATATGACTGGAGCAACATTTGAACTATGAAAAACGTCGTTACTGCTACGCTAAAAAGGCGCTGTTAAAGTCTTTATAATCCTGTTTCAGAGTCGAGCTACCACAAAATAATCCCTATCATGTACCGTGAGTGCCAGCTGCCGTCGCACCTCGCGTTTTACCACAAACTGTACTACAATGAGGAAGAAGAACGCGCCATGTACGACTTCTGGATGAAACTCAAGCAGTCGCTCGAGCTCGCTCGGCACACTCCGAGACCACAGTACAACAACAGGTCAGGAGTTTACTTCCTTCCAGTTTACCACAACCACCGTATTAATCCTTGAGTATCCACAAACAATAGTGCTTCAATTAGACATTTACATAAAGGGCTTTGAATATAGGTAACGTTAATCATTTCTACTATGGATTGCTGATAGCTCTAATTCTTGATGGTTTAATCTCAATTCATTGTTAAGATTGTCATAATCATGTTATATTCTAGGACGAAGTAGCGGGCAGAAGGCCCGCTACTTTGTCCGGCGCGAAATTTCTTGTTCTCCCGTTCCCCAATATGTTCTCGACATATCATCAAAACAGCCGTTCTATACAAAATGTTTAACTAAATGATATTTATTGTTTTTTTTTTTTTTTCGTGTATTATTCGCATTTTTTAATAGTTTTTCTCCTATTCGGGGCGGAAACAAATCCAACAAATCAAAGATCATAAAATCAGTCCAGCCGTTCATGAGTTATAAATACAAAATAAAATAAACAACGTTTGTTCGATGACTTTTAATAATTCATCAGACTATAAATGGTGTAACTAACCCAACTTTGTTTTATATATTTAGGGCCGTACAAATAAACACGGAATAAAGTTATCCTAGGAATAACTTCAGTATAACCATAAATTTTTTGACTTTTATACCTAGTATAACTTTATTCCGTGTTTGGTACGGCCCTAAATATATAAAACAAAGTGGGGTTAGTTACACCATTTATAACTCAAAAACGGCTGAACAGATTTTTTTTCTTTGATTTTTTTTAGGGTAAGATTTTATATAAATTAAAGGTCAATCAGATTTTATCATATATAAAGATCAATCAGATTTTATCATATATAAAGATCAATCAGATTTTATCATATATAAAGATCAATCAGATTTTATCAGTCTTAAATTTTTATCCTCTTTTATTTCTTTCATTCTTTTTTTCCTGTCAGCAATCTCAAATTATGTTAGAGCAGGTTATTATGTAAGTTTGTCTTATCTGAATAAGCAAGGAACATTTTCTAGACTTTTAAAATTGCCTGTAAAAGGTCTTTTTGAAATAAGAAGTCCAACCGTAGACTTTTCTTCCATCATTCCTCATTTTAACCTTTATCATTCACAGAATCAACAACACCACAATGAATACCTCGCTGCCGCAAATCAAGATCGTGGAGCTTCCATCGAGCAAGAACATCCACGATTACATAACCGATGACAATCATCTGTTCCTCCCATCTGCACCTAAAAGCATCTCTATGAATGACCTGGACTCCCTTAATGTACACTCGCGGACTGCTGACTGTAACTCCTTGAGCAGCATGAGTCAGAAAAGCGTCTCCAGCGGCAAAAAGAAGAAGAAACTGAAAATAATAAGGCGTTTCATGAAATATTTGAAGATCACAAAACCCGAAGAAGCTATCATGATCGCTCATTAGCGGTCTTGGAAAAGATTTTTAAATAGGAATACCAACATAAGCAAATTTTAAAACGAAACTTAGCGGCCTAGTAAAAGCTGTCTAAAAGTAATATTTTAGTACACGAAATTGGTGATAAACAATAATGAATAACTATAAGTAATTGAAAAAGAAAATTGTCAAGAGCACAAAAAATATTGTTTTGTTTTCATTGTTCAGAGTCTACTATAATAAAATTTGTCAGTGATGTAATGACCTATGACATTGAAATTTGGTCGCTCACAATGGGCTTTATTAGAAGGCTAAAAGTCACTCAAAGGGCAATGGAGAGGGCTATGTTTGGTGTTTCCCTACGTGATAGAATCAGAAATAAAGAGATCCGCAGGAGAACCAAGGTCATACGACTTCGACATAGCCCGAAGAATTGGCCTAAATTAAGTGGCAGTGGACAGGGCGGACACATTGCTTGCAGAACAGATGACTGTTGGGGTCGAAAGGTTCTGGAGTAGCGACCGCGTACCGGAAGACGTAGCGTTGGAAGGCCTCCCAACAAGGTGCACCGATAACCTAGTGAAAGCCGCAGGAATCCGCTGGATGCGGGAAGCACAGAACCGATCGATGTGGCGGTGCTTCTTTCGACTGAAATGATGATAATCAAATCTTATCTACAGCTTTTTAATTTCTTTGCATTGAAGTTTAAAGAATTGAAAGGCTAGATCTAATTTCTGACTAGCATCTATTCTGTACCATTGGTGCAAAACTTTAATTTCTCAGGAAATAGAACTCATAAAAATAACTAAGCTCAGACAGATTTGCTGTATGTATACACGGAATTCCTTCGTGAGCAATCGTGTAAAGATTCTTATGGGTATTTTGTAAGCGAAATAATAAGTTTAAATAAAATTATATACGTACACGTAGTGAGGTCTCGGAGACTAATCAATCGCTTTTTACTGCTTTAAAAGTAACTCTACGTATGCTAAATATATAATAAAATAGAAATATGTATAATTTCCATATGGATGAGAGATTTTAAAATCGCAAAAGCATATTTTTGTAACGTGATTTACATTAGTTGTAAAAGAACTAAATTTTTTGAAATTATATTTGAGATCAATAGAAGAATAAGATAAGTCAAGAGAATTATTATTAGATACGACTTTTGGACTTGACAACAAAAAAAAAAAGTTTATTATATGTAAGTTAAATAATAATGTATTATACAAATAAACTTTTGTATAATAATAATAATGTATTATACAAATAAATTCTTTAATTGATGGTGAAAACCGCATCAAAATTCGTTGCGTAGTTCAGAAGTACGACGTGGTCACAGACACGACACGAAAAACGACTGTATTGTGTATGTAATAGATACATCGTAGTTTTAATTGATTATTTCAACTATGTGAGTTATGTAATAATTCAAGCATAGTGGTACGACGCTAGCTATAGAAAGCTGCAAATATAAAAACATCTCTTTTGTCGATCTCTGCTATAATTCGAGTGAGCATTTTTATTCTGGCTCATAATTACCTTAAACATTACTAAAGGTGCATCTACACCAAAGTTACTATTTGTGGATCAACATTTGCAGGTGTTAGTGGGCAACAACGGATAACAAAAAGTTATTGAGTAAAGTTACAAATGATTTCAATGGTTAACATGTTGATAATGTTGCTCGACAAAAAGAAATGACCTTAACAGCGTCATAAACGGTGTGGATGCAACTTAACAGCGTCATCTATCTGGTTCAGTATATCAGTTTAGTCTTTTAGCCAAAACGTTTTTACAGTCTTATTGCTGTTTACAAATATTTTTGTAAGTAATTGTAAGTCTATTGGTGATCCATTAAAAGACATTTTGTTAATATTCTTGTTCCAATTAACAATCAAAAATGTTGTTTGTTTTATACAAATTTTAATACGTGTTCGCCTTTTGTAAATTTTACTGATAAATCATTTTGTCAAATTCGCTGTAAATATATTGATACGTTAGTTATATTGGTATTTTATTTCTGAAAATTTATTTGTTTTATCAGTAGTCCCCGATAAACTATTTCAGATTTCTTAATTATACGGATTAAGAGCACAAGGACATAATCCGATAAAATATAATTTATTATGAAATGATATCAACACTGTATATTCTCACAAGATGGTCGTTCCCGCAACTTGCTAATAACATTTCATTACTATCAGAAGGCTTGAACGTCAACCTTTTCACTGCCAAATGATGGGCCGCGCTGTAAATAAACAAAAAAAAATATATAAAAAGTACAAAAAATTTGGGCTCGTCCGGGATTTGAACCCGGGACCTCTCGCACCCTAAGCGAAAATCATACCCCTAGACCAACGAGCCGCTTGAGAGACGAGTCGAAATTATACGTTGGATTGCCCTGCTGTGTCGTCACATGCTAAGAGCCGAAGAATGTAGGCGTGCAGCCATGGGCGTAGCTACCGCGGTATCAGCCGATCAAGGATACGAGGCCCCAAGTTACAGCCCCCCCTCCCCAAGGCACGGCCCAATTCTCAAGCTCTTGCATTCATTTAGTAAAATCACAAAGAAATAACCCATCGAAATCAGGGTGCTCCAATTTTCGAGTTCATTTTGGTCATGCTCATTTAATTTTCTTGGTACGACAATGAAAACTACCTACCCTGCTTTGGATCTTCGCCGCGGCGGGTAAAGAGGCTCCCAACGAGGTTTTGATACACGGCCCCTTTAGGACTAGCTATGCCACTGGAGCATATAATATACATATAGCATTGAAGAGAAAATTGTAGTTTACGGGAAAAGAAAGTCATCAAAACTTGAAGCAACCTCTAATAGGAAACCTCTAGTATTATTTGCATGCTCATGAGACGGTAGAATATGGAGGACAATTTTTTTAAGAAAACATCTATGTACCAATTACCCATGTTTGCAATTATAAATGATTTGATTTGATTAGAAATACGCATAGTGATGTAACTTTTGATGTTATTCACGCCCGTTAGAATATTTACAAGAATATCATCTTAGTTCAAAGGGTTAGAAGGCCAAGTTATAAGCTCAAAACACTTATCATACATACATAGCATCACGCCTTGTTTCCTCGCAGGGTTAGGCAGATGTGTACCCATAATAGGAGCCTCCATATTTCGCCAGTTATGTTTAAGTCCCATGTAATAGTGGGCGAGCCTATTGCCATCGACCGGGCACAAATCCAGACTCCGGGCTGCTACTGAGAAATTATTAATGGAAAAACCCAATAACACTGCAAGACCTGTGAATCGAACCCAGGACCTCATGCTCAGAAGCAGCGCTTGCGACCACTAGACCATCGAAGCAATCTTACCTATTATCTAGTTCTCGCAGTAAATTCCATCCATCAACTCCAAAGTGGTATATCCTGATGAGTCCTGTCTCGAAGCCAGTGGCTAGCACTATGCCGTGCCCACTATAAGGCGCGAAGGCAAGAGCTGTGACCGAAGCACCGGGCACCTCTAGCGCTTTGCCAAGCAGACCGTAGTCGCCGAGGGACGAGTTTGAAGGACCGGTTTCTGACCAGATGCACACCTGAAATGGTTGAAGACAATTTTGTTATTCCAAATAGGACTTAAAACAAAAAAAAAGTATGTGCTAATAGTAAAAAAAGAAAGTAAAACTGGAGTTTCTCGCTCATTCTTCTGCATATGAAACTACCGTTTGGAAGGGGTAACTAGAATCAATTCAATTTTCTTATAAATTTTACGAGTAACGTTCAAAAGTGCCATTTATATGCTTAACTAAAATTATTGATTTTATTTTGCCTTCTGACAGTTTAATAATATGGATAAGAGTCTGTAAGAACCTACAAAGATTCTCATTGGCTCAGTGATTAAACAGGCTACGCGTGGCGCGAGTTCAATCCTAGCACTGAACAAATATTCACTTGACCTGCTGATTTATTTCGGGTCTGGCGAGCCCTCGATACATTTGGACCTGCTATCGAATATTGAAAAGAATAGAGCATTTAGAGCTACTATTTTGGTTTCCAAAAGAATTAGATTTTCAGTATTGTAAGGGTAGTTGTCAAACCATATCTATTATTATATTTACCTTTCCATCTCTCGAGCCTGTACCAAACGCCTTACTATCCTGCGTCCACGCACAACACCAAATAATCCTCGAATGCACTCCATTGGTCTTGTCCGTACTCGCGACCATGTCGAACGAGTCTGAACCGTGTCGCCTTCGGTATAAGGTCCATCTTCGGTCGCGGGATACTGAGAGGAGATGTTGACTATTTGGTGAGAAGGCTAGTTGGGTGACTGTTAGTTGGTGAGAGACGAGCTTTTGTGTTTGTTGCCAGGTGGAGGTGTCCCTGTGAAGAGAAATATGTTTAATTCAAATGTATTTTTATTTTTTTATAAAACTTCTCACAAGTAAAAAGGTACAAAGGCGGACTTAATGCCTTAGGCATTCTCTACCAGCCAACCAAGGGTGGTGAAGAGATAAGATGGCAGGTGCTCTAATTGAAAGGAGATAATAATAATAAAAAATATTAAAAACAACATAATGAATAATACCCGTTGTGTCACCCTATGTAACATTTCTACATTTATATCTGTGATTTTAATGGTGTACAAAATAAAGAGTATTCTATTCTATGATAATTAAAATAGATACACAAATACATAAATAGGTTATAAATGTATTATAAGGCGCGAAGCACACGGCGAGGCTGGTCAATTTGACCGCGAACTATAGTGCAAAGGGAATCTTATACTACCAACGCACATAGATGGCAAAAAGACCGCGCCGCCGGTGCACGGCGGGCACTGGCGGCGCGGAATATTCCTTTGTGGGAGCAGCCGCGGGCATCGACGGTCAGACGCGGTCTGTTTTGCTAACAGACTGCCCCGCCCCGCCGTGTGTTTCGCGCCTAACTGTTTCACAATGTCTCAAATAGCGGTTATTTAGCTTAGGAAATATGAAACTTATAGCTAACTTACACAGTGTTCTTAAATAATATGAAATTGAAGGCCATTTACAAATTTCTACTGATTAATGAGTATAGGTAAGTTGGAGCTTAAACTTCGCATGCATTAAGATTTCTTTGCTTCAATGATAAGCATTTAATCGCACCCGCCCCTGCTCCGCATGGTTGTAACGACTTGACAAAACATCGAGATTCCTTTATTATACAGGGTGTAAAAAAACCCATCACATAGCCGTTATCTACGCATTCTGTACATCAAACTAAGCAATATTAAGTAAACATTTTTGCTGAGTTTTTACTGCAGCGCGCAATGTAACGCAGGCAAAACATTGTGCTTATGGCTGTATGCAACGGTACAAGAGTTGTGAGGTTATTTAAAGTTAAAAATTGACATCGGTCAATGTTTGATATTGAGCAAACTGCTTCGTCGGTCGCTGTAATGGCCTTCTAGATTTTCTGGAACTGAGTATCGGGACTGTTTTGGTAATATCTCACCATATAAGCACAGCCGCGTGCTCAGCCGTGGTGGCCTTGCACGCGGAGGCGAGGAGCTTGCCGTCGGCACTGGCGGCCAGCGCGAACACCTCGTACCCGTGGCCGTACAGCTTCTGTACCTCGGGCCACAACGTGTTCTGCATGAGAGTCTCTTCCGTTGGCGGCTCTGGAATCCGATGAACAAAAAATAAGTATTGCCCTTAAAATGAACACGCAGAAACGTTAAAATTATAATATTATTAAATACCTACGACAAACGTACATATGTAGGTACGCTTCGTGGCATGTCAAATGACGAGCGCTCGTGATTTGCAACCAAAGGTTCCGTACCACGAAGTTAACCTAGCGATAACAACAATAACACTTTGCCCGACCTGGGAATCGAACCCATGACAATATTCCCAACAGTACAAATTAACTGATAGTTTGTCTGAGTCAGTGTTTCCACCAGTTTTATTTTCACCAGTTTCTTAATGAATTATCCCTAAAATACCCTTAAAAATCTTCAAAATTCCTTGGTTTAGGGAGCATGATTATAATATTAATAATACATCACATTTACAATAAATTCATAAATGTATACGATCAGAAGCCATATTTTTTTTAAACTTAATATTGACCTTGATTATTCTAAATCTTGAAGCGAAGAAGGTAATTGGGTTTCCTCATCATTGTTCCCCATTTTTAATTAATATTACTTTCTGACGAATAACTATTACCATTAAAAATATTTTATCTATGGTTCCGCGACTAGTTCGCGATGCAGAATGAAAAACAAATCAACTCTAGGAAAAATGCGACTTAGTTCCGATGTCGTTTTCAGCCACGGTAATAGCACAATTAACATGGTAAACTAAAATGAGACGGATTACATTCATTACGAGTTTAAGGGGATTCCCCTTTAATAAATCGGTGATACCATAAAGTAACATTGGATGGTGCCTACTATAAGCAATAGGGTTACCAACTCAAGTTCATTTTTACCCCAAAATTCCCTAAACCCCTGTCAAAATAAAATATCCCTAAGACATGCAAAATGTTGGTCATTTTACCCTAAAAAGGTAGAAATTCCAAAAAGTGGAAACATTGGTCTGAGTTTCCTTATGAAAATGATTGTATTGTTGGTTGTGTTGTTTTGTTGTTCTTACCAGTCATATCAATCGGCACAAAGTAGCCGTCGTTGTCATCATCGCCGTCCTGTTGCTCGTCTTCTCCGATGAACACGGCTTTGTTTGATAACCCGAGCGATGGGACCGATGCTCCCTCAGGACCTGAACATACAAACATTACTTATTTAGAGTTTTTTAACTTCACTTGTTAGTATATTTAGATAGATTCTTCAATTATTGCATCAATTATTGAAAATAATTAATGATTTGATTGTTTGATTTTTTTTGATTAATGATTTAATGAGGTCCAAATCGACGATTTGGACCTCATTTTTGCAATAAAAGTATTTTCAGAATTTTTGATTTGTGGCCCTTTTGTATTCAGTGAACGATATGTGGTTATAGATCAAAAACTAACGACCTTGCAGGGGGCCAAGTCTACTAATGTACAAACGTTGCAATGGTCTCTTCATTGTGAGTTTTTGACAGATTTGCCATACAAACACTGTCAAATACTCACAATCGCGAGACCATTGCAACGTTTGTAAATTAGTAGACTTAGGCCCCTGGACTGTATTTCTAACATCATACACATAACATAATACATATACCAAAAACAAACAATCAAGATTTCGTTGTTATATCTAACACATTTAAATTCTGTATTTTATTGTAACTACCTACGCCTCCCGTGCACTGTTACTCGTAAGACACGGCAGTTTGTTTAGCTACGCGTAGAGTTCGCAACATTAAGAGCTTTGAATAAACATAAAAAAAAATTGTATGAATATCTTGTAGAGGTATGAGGAACAGGGTGTAAAGTTTACTCATCCTCCACTGAAAAGGGAGGATCCTCCGACCAGACGTGTGTTGTGTCTGGTGGGCAACTGCCCGACGGTTGATGTCGGGATGTTATAATATGCCAGTCGCGCGGTCAATTTGATTGCGCGATACAGGATTTGTGTGACGTCAGTTCGTTGATGCGTAGTTCGCATGTAGCGTTGTAGATGCCGAATCTGATAAATTAATATCTGATGAATTATTAAAAGTCATAGAACAAAAGTTGTTGTTTATGGTGTTAGTAATATAGTCCTGAGAGGTTTTACCAATGACCATGTATAAAAATGGATATACAACATGTCATGCTACAGAGTTCATCGAACTCACCGCGCCCCGTGGCTGGGAGAGCGGCCGAAGGCTCGCTGCGCTGCCGTTCGCTACGTGCGTTTTGCCACGGTAATAAAACAAATCAGGTTTATTGGATTCCCATAACGTTCCTGAAATAATTTCATGTACCGGTCATCTTATTATGATATACTGAATTCACCCCATCAGTCTGCGGAGGGCTGTCCCTTACACCAAAGACGAAAGCCCAAACACTTCTTACCTTTACCGTCTTCTTCAATAACCTCTCCGCTAATATTCTTAAAGTTGTGCACAAAGTTGTGCGGTGCTCTGAACACTCTAATTACTTTCTCCTCTGCTGCCGATGCGAAGGTCGTGCTGTTGATCAGCGCGAGAGACGATAAGTCGTACCCGTGGACCTGCGGGCGAGCTATCTCGTGCCACTCGCTACCTGGAGATATGAATCATCCTAACTATAAAATTATAAACCAGCTGCTGCGTGGCTTTTTCTAAAATATAAGCAGCCTAAGGTACTCTTTATAACATCAGATATCTGCCAGTGAAAGTCCCGTCAAAATTGGTCCAGCCGTTTCGGAGATTAGCCGGAACAAACAGACGGACAGAAAGACCGACAGACGGACAAATATTTTTAAAATAGATTTTTTATGTAATAAGCACCTTATTTACTTTCATATGCATTTAGTAAATTTTTCGTGTCTGTCTGTGTGGCCGCGTCGTTCTTCTTAACTTCGCAACGGATTTAGGTTTATGTGTATAATACAGTAATAAAAACATCGACATTTCTTTATTATATGTAATAAGGAAATGTTTCCTTTTTTTTTCTGCCTACGTCCAGCAGTGGACGTCTTTCGGCTGAAATGATGAAGATAATGATGTAATAATAAAGAAATCTAGATGTTTTGTAAAGTCGTAAAAACGATACGAACCAGGATCGGGCATAGCAGTGAAAGCATATAGAAAATTTAAATACCATGGCTGGTCTTCCACGGCGCGTGGACTCTGGTAGTTTGATCAGAAGATACACTCATAAGGTATCTTCCCTCTCGCTCCCACCTCACGTCTTCGACAGCACTGAAGTGGCCGCCACACACTACTGATGCCTGCCATTGTCCTGTCTCCTGGAAAAAAAATGCCATAAGTGCACATTATTTTTATAGCCGTTATAGGGGGAGATGCAGGTAAGAACGTAAGTATGATTGATTCAATCATTCACTCACTCACTCTGAAAATGGTCTCTTTCTCTTTATAACTTACAATTTGTTACTATCAAAGACGAGGCGCCATAAATTGCCAGACGCCGATAACGTATTCCTATTTTCTAACATAACCAGCCTACATTAACGTTCCCACTGTTGGGACACAGGCCTCCACTCTGTGAGAGAGAGTGGGCCATAATCAACCACGCGGGCCCAGTGCAGATTGGGGATGACACGTCTGTCAAATTTTTGGTTCTAGGGCATGCCGGTTTCAAAGTCAAAAGTCAAATTCAAAGCATTTATTTCAAATAGGCACATAAATGGCACTTTTGAACTATCCTCACGATCTTTTCCTTGACCGTTTTAGAACAGTGGCGATGATGCAATGTCCCTGCCTGGGTTCAAACCCACGACCTGCTACACGTAAGTCCGGGCCCCAGAACAGATAGAAGAGGTTAGAAGGGTTTTGTGAGTGGGCCAGGCGCGTCGCACTTATGAGAAAACGCTAATAAGTCAATCGAAATTTGCTTCACCGGCCAACAATCCCGCTTTTATTGTGACAGCGTATGAAGCTCCACGAAAAATAAGGAATTATGCCGTCTTGCGCTATTATAAATTATCGGAAAAGAAACCAGGCTTGTAGCATCCCGAGAAGGGATTTCTTTTCACCAGTTAGTCCAAAAACCTTAAAATACCAGTGATATTTGTAATTATTACAACAGTATTACGTAGTTTGTAGACAAAAACGATACAATCGCAAACCGATGCAAAATTATTCATTGCTTGCAATAAATGGGTACCATCTTGTACTACGTGAGCTATCGCGCCATGTATTGCGTTCACTGCGAAAGTCGCGTGCGCCGAACCAAAGATTAAATTCAGCGAAATCTAGTGTTGTACCAAGTTGTGAACAATAGATAGAATACTCTTTATTATGTACACCACAAAAATTACACATATAAATGTAGAACTGTTACATAGGGTGTCAATGTCGATATTAGGTATGTGTATATGAACAAAAATGCTAATTTTAAATTACCTATTTACCGCAGCTCGTGGCTAAGTAATAACAGCTGCACGGGCTTGCCGTGGTTGGTCCGTGGACGGGTGACCATCTTTACATACCGAGACTCCTCCGTCCCTTGGAAAGCATGTTAAGCCGTTGGTCCCGGCTGTCGTTCGTGGATCTTTGACAGTTGTTACGGGTTGTTAGAAGCCAGAAAGTCTGACAACCAGTCTTGCCAAGGGGTATCGTATTACCTAATTACTGGGTTGTGGGGGTTAGATAGGTAGTCGCTCCATGTAAAATACTGGTATTCAGCTGCGTCCGGTTAGACTGAAAGCCGACCCCAACATAGTTGGGAAAAGGCAGGCAGATTTTTTATTTACCGCAGTCTGATAAATGAAACAAAAGAATTTAAATAATTAAATATTCACGTTGCTCTTACCTTACACTGTTCCCAAATGTGGAAGGATCCATTGTACCCGTGTCCTAGAAACGAGTCCCCATTAGGTCCAAACTTGCTTCCATAGAACCCTAGGCCGTTTCCCCCCACTTCTCCCACTCTTACTCGTTCTACCCATGCGCCTTCCCCCTCTCTCTGCTCAGGGGATGATTCAGGCTCCCAGATGATGACTGTCTTGTCTAAGGAGGATGATAGAAGACGGTAGATAGGCTTTTTGTAGGTTTCTGAAGAAAAAAAAAAAAGACTTATTATTTATCGCTTTGTATTCAGCTGCAACTGGCTAGACTGGAAGCTGACCGGCGACCCCAACATAGTTAGTTTACCGTGCGATTTTATTTCGTTACTACAAAAATGACTAATTCGTATTAAGAAATTATCGATATGTCAATTTCAGTTCCAAACATGGCCTCAACCCTACGGAAGTCTCGGAAGACATAATCGCATGTCAAGTGCATGTCAATTTTGCTGATTTCACGTATATTTTCGTAATGCAAAAGAAAAGTATTTTGAACTTTATGAACATAAAAACGAGGTGTAGCGAGATGACGTCACAAAAGCAATGGACGTTATGGAGTCAGAGAAAGGGAAAGTCAGAACTGTGTAAGATTATCACACCTAACTCATGAACTCACTCCAAAGTTAAACATTTAAAAAAATTATCACATAGAGTCAACGTCAAACCCCAAATACTGTTACTAGTCCATATTGACTGAACTGTGTGTCCTCAATCATCTGCCGAACCAATTGTGTAAAACAAACACACTTTGCGAAGGTTATGCCCCGTTAGGAAAACCGGTCTCAGCCCAGACTATGTTAGCATCAGAGGGATTAACTGTACCCGGATAAACAAAACGTCTGTTTATAATACAGGTTTATTGGTAAAACACCAACAACTAATTACATGATTGATTGAACAACTTCTCAGGACTATATTATTAACATCATAAAAAATTACTTTTGTATTTTCTGATGAAATAAAATTTAGAGTGTTGAATTTCTAATATTTCTATTTTTGTATGATAATCTGATGAATTATTGAAAGTCATTGAACAAAAATGGTTGTTTATGATGTTAGTAATATAGTCCTAAGAGGTTGTTAGTGTTTCACCAATGGCCCTATTTAAGATTACTCAATAATTGATTAAGAAATATTTCTGCACTGTATTAATTATTACACTTTTACATGGCCTACCTCCAACTCTTCCTGGCTGCCACTGCACCCCATACACCCATCCCTCATGTCCTGCAAGCACCGCTTCCAACTTCACAGACCAGTCCTCTCCGTACACTGGGAACACTTTCTGCTCCACCTTGATGCCCTTAGTGACCTGCTGGTCTACGTGCTTCTCGATGCGCCACAGACGGATGTATGTATCTTGGGAGGCTGATGCTAGTAGTATTGTTGAATTGTCTGTGGAATTAGGAAATTGTAAAATTAATTTGAGTCAATTTTTTTTTATTAAACAAAAAAAAAAAAATCCTCAACTGGGCTCTTAGCCTTCATTTCACCTGATGGTCGGTAAGTGATGATAAGGCCGAAGGGGGAAGCGAGGTTCACCCGGGATCCTCAACCACAGAGAAACTGGCTATCTGACCTCAAACTGCCGAAATACAATAAACGCTGCTAACATTGTTATGGCGATAGACTTAGATAAGATGGTGGAAGCTAGCCAGGCGGACTTAGAACAAGCCCTACCACCAACCAAACCAAAAAGAAAATTTTGCAGTGGGAGCAAAATTTATCTGGGTCTGAGACAGGTAGTCTTAAGACCACAGAGGCGGTCTTCTGAACACCCTTCTAGGTTTTAAAGGTCTAATCTTCATTTTTCTTAATATAATTATTTTATGTTGGATCTGATCTTCAGCTTTAGGGTTGCAATATTTGTGAAATTTTCTGCTATCACAACATTTTTCTTATGCTACTTGTAAGAGCTAGCTAGAAATACAATGCCAGTAGCTGAGCTTAGGATTAAATAAGAGCGCATACTACGGTCAATTAGCGCCTCTTTAAAAAAAAAAAATATTATCTCGTGACTGAGAAGGAATTATGAAAATCGGCTCATCAGTGACCTCGGAAAGTGTGTCTAGAATTTTCTAATACCTTTTATAAAGTTTCATATTGAGACACGAAGCAACAAAATACGATCTAAAGGAATGTGGCCGCTTTTCTTTACATCGAATTTTGTTGTTTCGTGTCTCAATATGAAACGTAATAGAAGGTATTTGAAAATTATAGACACACCGAGGTCGCTGATGAGTCGATTTTCATAATTCCTTCTCAGTCTTTTCAGTCAGTTTTTTTTGTTCTAGTAAAATAATTACTACCCACATTTGTGAAATTCCAAATAGATTAGGATGTTGTTATTTAGTTTATTCCATGTTTTACAGAAACTTGGGTTATCATAATAAAATTTACATACATACATACATACATACATAAACTCACGCCGTCTTCCCATGGGGGCTTTTGCTTCGTTAACGTTCATACATGTGGTCATACACGCAAAATCAAAATAAAATTATTTTATTTCACATAAACCTTATGGGCACTTATGAAACGTCAGAAGCTGGGTGCACGGTTTCAATTGGTTGTTTCCTATGGAGAAGAGCCAGCAAGAAACTCCACAGTTACTCTTTTAAAAATAATTGGCTTTACATTATTTTCAAATAAGTGTTAACAGTAATGGGAGGACAGTGTAGGCCTTTCGACAAGTATCAGGTATTTAACAAAATAGGAAATGGTAAATAAATCTCCAGTCTACTAGGCCTAAAACAAAGTATATGTTCCAAAATTTTGTCACTCACCAATATCTTGAACATCCAACCCCCTCACCCAGTCCTCATGTCCCGTCAACGTATGAACCCTGTGGTACTCCTCACCAACAAACACATGTATCTTATGATCATCTAGTGCACAGAACAGTATAGGCTTCTGTGATGTTGGTAAGATGTGTGCGTGCATCGTCAGGCAGAGACCGGAGTTCAGACTGATTGTTTGTTTGTGGGTTGTTACACCTGAAACGAGTGTTTGTAATTTTGATTTATGCCTAGGAAAACTTAACAGAATTTAAATAAATTTTTAGTTGATATTGGATTGTGGTGTACAAATAAGTGTTAAACAAATTGTTGTGAAGAGTATTCTATCTATCTATCTATTGTGTCAGTAAAATCATGTAACCAAAGTCTGCTGCCCAGCAGTAAAGCAGTAAATTAGGGTAATGCAGCCACATAACTGACATTGAACATACTTAAACGAAAAGGATCCAATCCACAACCTGGTCAAAAATAAGTTAAGTGTACCAAACTGATGCTAAATACTACTATCGGTGAATAAAATAGATCCAAGCAAAACAACAACAGTTTGTCATTTTGATCAACCTCAGAACCAGCCCACATGCACGGAAATATAAAATATGTTATATTTTCTAAACTTCAAACGTCAATATCTCTAAAAGAACTTTGTGTGGATTGGATCCTTTTCGTTTAACTATGTCCAATTGTGCAATATCAGAATCAAATGTCATTTATTCAAATTAAGCTGAGAATCAGCACTTTTTAAATGTCAAAATTATATAAGACAGTCTCCCAAAACGCCCGCCCATCACCACTTCCTAGTGCTTTAGCTCGGAAGAAGTGGCACAACAAACTCCCCAGCAACACAGCTGTCTGTTCAGTAAGAAGTAATTAACATTACGAAACACAGAACAGTAAATTAAATTAATTGCCTTATGTAAGCTAGCACACACCAATATACCAGCAAATACAATGAAAACTATACTAAAGCAATAAACAAAAAAAATGCAAACAAAAATTTATACATAAAAGTCTCCTGTGCTTTCTTAGTAATACACATCTAATATTTACCATCTTTCCTCTCCCAAACTCGAACAGTAGAATCAATAGACCCAGTATAAACCAGCAGCTCATCTCCATTATAAGTCCCATAAATACACGTAACACCATCCGTATGTCCTGCAAGACTGTTCGTTACTTTCCAAACTCCGTCTACCAATGACCATATTGCTGCAGTCTTGTCTGCTGAACCAGAGATCAATTCAGTACAGGTACTGTTTGGTTTGCGGAGCCATTTTACTGTGTTTACTTGTGAGCGATGGTGGCTGAGCACTATTAGAGGGTCTTTGCCTTTGAGATTCTGGAATAGAGAGGAAATTGAGAAATCACAAGTATGCAAAGTTATCGTATCTGACATTTTAGTTTAATTTCTTCTGTATTTACGATACCATTGGTGTCTTTAACATACTAGGATCCAGCTTTCATGCATTAAAAGGTCATAGGAACTTAAAAAACATAAACTTAACAAATATTCTCACCGTATCATAAATAACAACAGAGTTGGTTGCACCAAAACAAATGAGTCCCTGTCCATTCCAGTCAATTATCTCCGGAGTGCGATTACACCCGACGGAGGTATACACTTGCTCCACACTAACTTTCATTGTTTTATCATTAATTGCAGTACACAAACAATGAAAAATCGATTATAATTGAACAACACAATAGTTGAGGTTACAATAAACATATGGTTGACTTGACAATGTTGACATGTAAAGTCGTAAAGTAAACGTCGATGCGTTCGTAATGAGATTTTTTGGATTTTATATTTTTATTATAATGGTTTTTTATATGGTTTTCATGGCTTACAATAAACATTAACTAGTAAATTGATGTCATCATTCAGAATTATTAAACAAATTTAGTTTCAAATGAACGATTTTGTGAGTAACATTTGAATTTATGAGAAAAAAATTGACTTTGAACGCGCCTATAACTTTGGTTGGCGGCAAAAATGACATCAGCTCGATGGCAAGATGTCAATGAACCTATGAACCTCTCGGATGTATTTAATTTAGTTTAGTTTTATGTAGAGTTAAAATAGTAAATACAATCAATAACAATGCCTGAAGTAATGATATGTGGAATACCGGTCACCTTTCCATTTGAACCGTATGAAGTTCAGAAGGTCTACATGGAGCGAGTGATTGAGAGTCTGCAGAACAATACCAATGCTGTATTGGAGTCCCCCACAGGTACAGGGAAGACTTTAAGCTTACTATGTTCGTCATTAGCTTGGTTACTAGTTAAAAAGGCCCAGTTGCAAATGAATGCACAAGTAGGCAATTTTTCGGAGCACAGCAACTTCAGTGGAGCTCTAAAAGACACTTTAAAGTCAGGAGCTGGGAAATCAAAGGATAACACGTCGTGGGGTATGCCGAAAATAATTTATTCATCAAGAACCCACTCACAGTTGACACAGGCTATGCAAGAGTTGAAGAGGTCCAGTTACAGGCATGTGAAAGCTACTGTTCTGGGTTCAAGAGACCAGATGTGCATCCACCCAGAAGTTTCCAAAGAAACCAATAATTTGAACAAAGTCCACATGTGCCAGTTGAGAGTGAAATCAAGAACTTGTCATTTTTATAACAATGTTGAATCAAAGAAAGAAGATAGAGCTGTGAAAGGTGATGAAATATTAGACATAGAAGATTTAGTAGCTGTAGGAAAAAAGCTGAAGTGTTGTCCATATTATTTATCAAAAGAATTAAAACAGGAAGCTGATATAATATTCATGCCGTATAATTATATCCTAGATCCTAAATCAAGGAGAGCTAATGGAGTAGAACTCCTGAATAATATTATTATTTTAGATGAAGCACATAATGTTGAGAAGATGTGTGAAGAGTCAGCATCCTTGCAGATTCGGACAACAGATGTTGCTTTATGTATTGATGAGATTACACATGTTATGAGGTCTTTTGGTGAGACAGCAGGTAATGAAGAACTAATGGATATGACAGTGGACAACCAGCCAAAAGATTTTACTTGTGATGATTTGTGTGTTTTAAAAGAAATGATGCTGGCTTTAGAAAAAGCCATTGATGAGATTTCTGTTGGCAATGAAGGTAGTACTTACCCTGGTGGTTACATATTTGAGTTGCTATCAAAGGCTGAGATCAGAGATCATAATCAAATGGCAGTCATCACTATGATTGAGAATCTCATACAATACTTGTCGACAGCCAGTGCTTCACCTTTTCAGCGCAAAGGTGTTGGTTTGCAGAAGATAGTAGATTTACTTAATGTGGTGTTCAGTGGAACAACACATGCGTATAAAGAGCGAGTTAAAATGTGCTACAAAGTTCATATTCAAATAGAAGATAAGAAGAATAAAAAGACAGATAGTTGGGGAGCTCTAAAAACTGCCAACACTAAAACTGCTGAAAGAGTTCTAAGCTATTGGTGCTTCAGTCCAGGTTTTGGAATGAAGCAACTAATGGAACAAAATGTGAGAAGTATCATATTAACCAGTGGAACTCTAGCTCCACTAAAACCCCTAATATCTGAACTAGGTATCCCAATAGGAGTCCAGTTGGAAAATCCCCATATAGTGAAGTCGAACCAAATATGTGTTAAAATAATGAGTCAAGGTCCTGATGGTGTGCTGTTAAATTCTAATTATCAGAACAGAGATAATCCTAAATATCTTTCATCCTTGGGCAGAACAATACTTAGCTTTTGCCGTGTAGTTCCAGATGGTCTGCTAGTATTTTTCCCATCTTACCCTATAATGGCCAAGTGTCAAGAAGCATGGCAAAATGAAGGGATCTGGTCAAGTATAAATAATATAAAACCGATATTTGTTGAGCCACAGCGTAAGGACACTTTTAATGCAATAATAAGTGACTACTACAGTAAAATAAGTGATCCTAGTACAAGAGGAGCATGCTTTATGGCTGTGTGCAGAGGAAAAGTGTCTGAAGGTCTAGACTTTGCTGACATGAATGGCAGAGCAGTTATCATAACAGGATTACCATTTCCACCATTAAAAGACCCAAGAATCATCCTGAAGAAGAAATATTTGGAAGAGCTGAGAACCAAGGATAAACAATTCTTATCAGGGGATGAATGGTACTCTTTAGAAGCAACAAGAGCTGTAAACCAAGCTATTGGCAGAGTTATAAGACATCAAAATGATTATGGTGCAATTTTACTTTGTGACAGTAGGTTTAATAGTCCCAAATTGAAAAATCAGTTATCTGCATGGCTGAGAGGCCATATCAATGTCTCAAATAAGTTTGGGGAAACAGTAAGTGAAATCTGCAGGTTTTTCAAAAATGCAGAATCAACTTTACCTCCTCCCAGACTGAAACCCCTGCTTCCAAATGAGTCTGGAAGTCGAGACAGAGATTCTGGGCCAATCCATGTTAGTGGTGTAGCTTTTCCAGTTTCTAACACAAGAGTTGTATCAAAATCTTCAAATAAAAAGTCAGTAAGCCAATATCCTAACTCAAATGAGGTTTATGCAGATTTCTCAATGGATTTCTACAAAAATGCTAAAGCTTCTGCCTATGTCAATGAATTCAAGCCAAATACTACAAAGGATCTCTTCAGTGCTATAGACCAAGACGACAGTCAGCAGTCTCAGTCACCATCTTTAGTAACTATTCACAAGAGAGCTGCAGATGTCAGCTTAGCAAATAATATAGTAAAAAAGAAAAAGTTGAAGATAAAACCTTTCGGGTTTGAAGAAAACTTGAATGGTGAGAAATCAAGTGAAGATCAGCCAAAAATAGTTGAGAAAGTACCTCCTGCATCATTAATAGATTTTGTAAAAGAAATAAAAGTGCTTTTACAAGCCGATCAATACAAGGAGTTCCAATTATCCATTTCAGCTTACAAGAAAAGTGGTGAATATGGAGCCTTTTTAAAGATTTTATCTAATCTGTTTGAAAATAATAAAATGTTGTATTTATTGAAAGGCATGAAAAGGTTTCTGAAAGAGGAACATAAGGGTACATTTCAGGGATATTGTGATAATGTTAAATTAAGTAGTTAATAATTTGATTATGTAATAATAACAATAATATATAATGATAAATATTTATGTGGACATCTGCTTAGAAATAAAATTTAAGATTTTAAAATGCATTTGATTATTTTTATAGTTTTTAAATCAATAGTTTTAAGAATAAATACCACTTTCATACACTCTAACATTTATTATCTACTTAAACATACAACTAGAAAACATTCTTAGGTGCTTCATTGATCTTACTGGCAATCTCCACAGAGTTTATTCTCAAAATGGTTTGTGGTGCTCTTTGGAAGTTGATTCTCATATACTGCTTCCTCCTCTTCTTTTTGAAATGCGTTCTGGTGTGCGATAGGCCCTTAGAAATGACTGTTGCTATCACATCCACTAGACCAGGCTGTACTATAGGTCGGCCAATGAGGGAAAAGTCTTTTGTACCAGCTAGTAAGACTTTGTCGAGTTTGATCTTGTCTCCGATGGTGGGTGGCCAGAACCCTTCGATGACGAGAAGGTCCCCGTCAGACACGCGCCATTGTTTACCCAGTAGGTGGACTATAGCAAAGTTTCTTGATGCATTCTGTGCGATCAGATTGTTGCATTCAGCTATCACGTCTTTTGTCGTTTCTGGGACAGTTTTGGACTCTATAGGAGCTAGGTTGGTTATGAATCTTGACAAGACACCCGCTGTAACGTAAAAACACTTTATATAACAAAAATAACACTGAACTTAAGCTAGTATTTTTTATAAAATTGCTTGAATTCATACCTTGTCCTCCATTGAATACATTGGCGATTCTTTGCAAGCCTGCTCTTATGAGAGCCATAATTGCAGTGTTTATCGTTTCTTTGAGTTCGTCTAAGTTTATAAAATCACTGAATTTTTCTAACAAAACATTCCTGACGTAACCTAAAAATCGTGCACTACAGACAAAAACAGCTAACTTTTGACAGTGACACTATACATTTCGTTCGGAAATCAGTGCTGCCAAATCGTCTAAGCAAAAACGCGCTGTTAGCTCTTTGAGAAAGCGCTAGAAAGCGCTAAATGGTAGCTGTCAAAAAAGCGCTATATTCGGCGTCAATTTCAAACAAAACACCCAATAATTCGAGACAAGGGATGTACATACGTAGTTCATTATATATAACTGATTTCGGCCAAAAGATCCCGTTTACAATTATCTATACACTGAGCTTTTGTTGTCTCCATGCCACTGACCTCCAAATATTAATAGATGGAGATCAGTGCTCCGTGCACAGGTTTTAACTAATCTTTATATTAGGTTGGGGAAAAAGTCTTTTCGCATTATAGTATGTATGAACTTGTAATAAAATCTCTTTGGCTATACTATTTGTATCTGGCTGGTTTAATTGAAAGTTTAAATTTTAAAGAACATAATTCTAAATTCAAATTAGGAAAATGTGTGATTTTCATTTGTTTTTCGTACTTTCAAGATGAGTGAATCTAATGAAGAAATTCGATACATTTTAAAATTTTACTACAAAAAGGTAAAATGCAAGGCAAGCCGCGAAAAAAATTTGCGATGTTTATGGACCTAGTGCAGTGTCTGTGAGTGTAGCACAAATTTGGTTTAAGCGTTTTCAATCCGGAAATTTTGATGTCAAAGATGCACGTCGCTCTGGTCGCCCTATTACGGATAAAATGTATGCTATTTTTGAAAAAGTGGAGCAAGATTGGCATATCAGTAGTTACGACGTAGCTGAAGAAAGGGATTTGACCACAAAACAGTTTTGGCACATTTGAAAAAATTGGGTACACAAAAAAGCTCGATATTTGGGTACCTCACGAGCTCACTGAAAAAAAACTAATGAACCGTGTACTCATTTGTGATTCTTTATTACGACGTAATGAAACCGAACCATTTTTGAAGAAGCTGATAAATGGTGATGAAAAGTGGATCACGTACGACAAGAACGTGCGAAAAAGGTAGTGGTCAGGCTTCACAGACTATGGCGAAACCCGGGTTAACTCGCAACAAGGTGATGCTGTGTGTGTGGTGGGATTGGAAGGGCATTATTCATTATAAGCTGTTACCACCAGACAGGACCATCGATTCTGAACTCTACTGCGAACAACTGATGAGATTAAAGCAAGAAGTTGAGAGAAAGCGGCCGGAATTAATCAACAGAAGGGGTGTGGTTTTTCATCATGATAACGCTACACCTCATACATCTTTAGCCACTCAGCAAAACTTAAGAGTTTGGCTGGGAGGTGTTAATGCATCCGCCGTATAGTCCTGACCTTGCACCTTCAGATTTCCACCTGTTTCGGTCTCTTCAGAATTCTTTAGGCAGTGTCAGGTTAACATCACGAGAGGACTGCCAAAACCACTTGTCGCGGTATTTTGATCAGAAGTCCCAAAATTTCTATAGCAATGGGATCATGTCCCTACCTACAAGATGGCAAAAAGTTATCGAACAAAATGGTACCTACATACTATAGTTAAATGTAAATAAACTATATTAAAAAATGTTTTGAATTTTCTTAAAAAATGCGTAGAAACTTTTTCCCCAACCTATTATTATTCTTTTTCTTGCTCCCACTCACTCATTTTTATTACTTATCGTCTCACTGCACAACTCGTAAAACTGAATCAAATTAACTGACGGAAAGTTATAAATTATTGTGGAACAATAGAACGTGAAACGAAGTTAGATATAAGTTACAAAATAGTTAGCGAGGAATCCCCAACTCATTGACATACCAACCTAAGAAACATAACAGCATTTAAGTGTTGCTAGTTCTAAGCATTTTCGTTCCGTATTACGCACATTACAGAATAAATAATAGTAGATGTGCATATCATAATATGATTTCAAAAAGCGCTAGATTTAACGTTGGCGAAGAAAGCGCTAAGTTGGCAGCACTGTCGGAAATATGTTTACTTGTAAGCGTCTTTACAAAAGCTTATGTTCTTTACGTTCTGTTACACCCTTCATCTGCACCCTTTCTGGCTCTCTCAGCAGCCTTTGCTGCGTTCTTGTTGCTGACGCAGCATCCTCTCACTCCTCTTTTCCCCTTCTCACATTCCAGCACACCAGTCCTCTTCCAACATTCTTACCGAGCACATCATATCTCGCATTCGTGTCTTGTCTTATTTAAAATTAATATAAAGTTTATTTTAGCCCAATGAACTCGGTTATAACATTGGTGGCAGAGGTGGGACTGAAAAATCCTTGGAATTTACGTATAATTTAATGTCTTTGCTTGGAATCCTCCTAAAAAGTGCTAAGTTCAAAAGGGAAAAGTGCTAAAAGTGATAAGTGCCAAAAGTGAGACTGCTAAAACCTCCAGAGACGACACACCTCACTGGTAAACCCGGTACTGACCAAGTTCAAGGTCAACCCAGTTCCAGTTCCAGCGAAAACATGAAGATAATGTGCGTAATAATACTGTGAGTTGTGAACACATTTTCCCATAGTAGTAATAGTGATCCAAGTTCAACTTATAAATAACTTACCCGTTGTAACTTGAACATTCCAATCCATACATCGTATCAACGGATGTTATGTCTCGTCGCCCGTCGCAGTTTCAGCTTCAATTCAGAGAATAAGCGATAACACTTCTTATCTTAATATATACATTGTCGACCAGTCTAATAATCTTATTTCCAGACTTGTTATAATTATCTAAGGTTATTCTTTTAACTATAAAGCTTTCTGTCATCGTTGTTTACCATGTCCAAAGATTCAAAGAACTTGAAAGAGGAGCTTATAGAAGGAATACCTTTAAATGTAATCCTAAAATTCATTAAGCCCTTTGATGGCAGCCGAGTAAAACTAAATGCATTTATAAATAATTGCGATAATGCCATTTCCCTAGCCTCTTCTTATCAAGTTGACATCGTCTTCAAATATATCATCAGCCAATTGGACGGTAAAGCCGAGATTGCATGTTCTATTAAGGAATTTAATTCTTGGCCATCCCTTAAAGATTTCTTTCAAAAACAATTTGGAGAACGTAAACATTACGCTCATCTTCTTGCAGAACTCCAGGATTGCAGGCAAGGTGCTCAGGAGAATGTTAACCGATTCTCACTTAGAATAGAAACCTGTCTGTCTCAACTACTTACAGAAATCTCCATATCCAGTCACAAAAAGAGTGAGATTCCCGGCAGAGTAGCTACAATGGAGGATTTCGCCCTCCATACATTCACGATGGACCTTATCCCATGCATATCTAATATTGTTAGATGCAGGGACCCGAAAAATCTTAATGACGCAATAAATTACGCGATTTCCGAAGAAAAACTGCAACAATACTTCTACAAATAAAATCTTGCCGCGAAATCATTTCATAACCATGATCCAAATAATAAGCCAAATAGGGTTTATTTAGCTTATTATTTATATCATTTTAGTCACTGTAATATTTTTTTTTATTTATTTAACAATTTATGTACACACATATAAACAGACAAGAAGAAAGGAACAGAAAAATACGTACAAAGGTGATACTTATTTCTAATGAAATCTCTTCCAGCATACCTGCGATAGGAAAGTAGATATAGAGATGTAGACAACGTGTGTAAGTGTAGAAGAGATAAAAATATATATATATATATATATATATATATACATACATAAAATCAAAATAGCTATACACTAATATAAATACTTATAAACATACAATAAGGGAATATACTTACATACATACTTCTAAAATAAATATCACTCAAATATATACTGAGAACTACAATTTACTGGAAAATAATAAATACATAACAATAATTATGCAACTATGACGAAGTGGAAAGATAGTGATTATTTACTCTTCTTTTAAAGGCTGCAACAGTTTGGCAGTCCCTAATGTCAGGTGGCAGTGAATTCCACAACCGAGCCGCGTGCACAGTGAATGAGTAGGAGTAGAAGTTGGAAGAGTGGGGAGGGAGTCTAAGGATATTTCTAAGATGCGACCTGCAAGGTGCATTCGAAGGACGATCGTAGGAAAAGCGTTGTCGCAGATAGGATGGCGTTTTAGGGTTGTGAAGTATGTTAAATAGCAGACACAATATTCGAGTGTTCCTGCGAAGTCGAATAGGGAGCCACTTGAGTATCTTGGGAAAGATAGAAACGTGATCATACTTTTTAAGGTTAAAAACAAAACGAATACATATATTTTGCAAACGCTCAAGTTTATTTAAAAGCTCCTCAGTGGCATCCAAACAACAGGCATCAGCGTAGTCTATGATGGGCGTTGCGTTGTATGAGAGTTTGAGCAAGGGAGATTTTGGTATTCAAGGGCAAGAACCTCTGGAGGCCTTTCAACGAATGGAACGTGTAGTGCACTTTGCGACTGACTTGAGCAACATGGGCAGTCCACGATAGCTAAGAATCCATGGTCACCCCCAGGTTTTTAACCGTGTTTGCGTATTCAATCTGAACTCCATTCAGACAGAGTGGAGACAGCGACGCAACATCAAGCCTTTTCCGCATATACCTGCCACCGATTATTATTGCCTGGGATTTCTTAGGGTTGATTTGCAGTCCAAAAGACTGCGACCACTCGCTAATCAAATCCAGGTCACAGTTCATAGCAGATACGGTTGCTTCCGCATCCTGCCTCAAGAAGTGACTGTAAAGCTGCAGATCGTCGGCATAGAGATGGAAGTGTGAAGAGATGACTCTGGTGACAAAGTTAATGAATATAGAAAAGAGAAGTGGAGAGAGAACGCCACCCTGAGGCACGCCCGCTGTAAGAGCACACCAGTCAGACGAAGACTCTTTGAGACAAACCCGCTGCGTTCGGCCTTCAAGATAGGAGACAAACCAACTAATAGTAGAAGGAGAGAAATTGAAAGATTTAAGGATACCTAGAAGGATGTCGAAATCGACAGAGTTAAAGGCACTGCTAAAGTCGAGAAGTACAAGCAAGGTAAGAGATTTGTGGTCCATAGCCCAGCGGATGTCATCAGTAACCTTCAAAAGAGCCGTTACTGTGCTATGACCAGGTCGAAAACAGATTGGAACGGACTAAGAAGGTCATTCGAAGATAGAAATGCAGAAAGTAGGGGGAGGGGAGGATAGAAATAGGTCGGAAATCGGCCGGTGAGACCGGATTAGGAATTTTAGGTAAGGGGATGATGTGGGCTTGTTTCCAAGCCTCAGGAACAGCACATGAAAAAAAGGAAAAAATAAAAATATGAGTCAAGATAGGGAGCAGTGTGGGAAGGATAGGAGAAATCATTCTTGAGCAAACATTGTCATTACCAACTGCAGAGGAGGAGATAGCACCAATAGATTTTTTGACCTCACTTTCATCCACAGGACTTAGCTTGAAAGATGGACACTGCGGCACAGGCAAATAGGAAAGTTTATTTAAAGTAGCTGATTTGACGTGCGTATCTAACGTAACAGGGGGATGTGAGAAAAGTTTGTTAAGAGCACACACGTCAGTGTTCTTACTGGAAGCGACTGGGGACTTACCAATGCCGACAGTATTTAGAAACTTCCAGACTTCTGATGAATTACGGTTGTCGAGAGAATTATGGAAGTAGCGTCTCTTTGCATCTCTACACATACGACTGCAGCGATTTCGCAGCACCTTAAACGCGTTCAAGTTCAAGTTATTAATATATATTAAAAAAATCAGCCCCTCATCAACCCTCCTCAAATTATCCGTTCTGTGAAATTGCATAAAATCAGGACATATTCTAGAAAAATGCCAACTCCGCGAATATAATAACAAAAGATTTAATAATCAAAATAAACCTTCCACTTCAAATGCGCAGTCGCGCACACCTTCCTTCAAACCCCATATTAATGTCAAACAGAAGGTCATGATACTGTTGAAAACAATTTAAACTAAATAATGTCCCGGATAGACGTCACACGGGACAGATAAATTCCATAATAGACGACGCTAAAACTCAAACAATGACCCATGGGTGACTATCGGCGATTCCTACCCGATCCCAAATATAGCCGAAATACTAGACCAGTTAGGGAACTGCAAATACTTCAGCACATTAGACCTAACCTCTGGTTTCCATCAGATTGATATGTCCCCTGATGATTCTACCATAACAGCATTTTCAGTCCCAACAGGGAATTACGAATTCATACGTATGCCATTTCGACAAGAAAAATGCACCATCCACCTATTAGAGATTAATGAACTCCGCGTTATCTGGTCTCCAAGGCATCCACTGCTTCGTGTATCTTGACGATATCGTCATTTACTCATTTGATATCCTTTCTCATATGAATGACCAAGTAACATATTTTTTGGACTCCGTCAATTCAGATTACTACCTAACTACATCCCAATAAGTGCGAATTTTTAAGAAAGGAAGTTACATATCTAGGCCATGTCAATACCGTAAAACCAAACCCTGAAAAACTAAAAAGTGTTCATGAATTCCCTTTACCGAAAACTCCCGAAGACGTCAAATCATTTCTTGGTTTCGTCTCTTATCGCAGATTCTTCTCAGATTTTTCGTTGTTTCGTCTCTTACTATCGTAGATTGATCTCAGATGTTTCGAGCATTGCAAAACCTTTAACAAATCTGCTGAAAAAGAACGTAGAGTTCGTATGGTCAAACGAACATCAGTTATCTTTTGAGACCCTAAGAAGCAGATTAACTACAGCTCCGTTATTATCATATCCTGACTTCTCCAAACTGTTCCTTCTCAGCTGTGATGCATCCAATTATGCGATCAGCGCTATTCTTTCCCAAGGCAAAATAGGCGAGTATAAGCCTATCGCCTATGCTTCCCGTACACTCAACAATAATGAGTACAATTATAGTACAACTGAAAATTATTTTCAACTGTAAAACCTTCCGTCCGTACCTATATGGCAGAAAATTTACAATAATTACTGACCATCGTCCCTTACGTTGGCTGTTCAATCACTCTGACCCTAGTAGTAAACTCCAGAGATGGAGGTTAAAATTGGAGGAATATGAGTATGAAATAATATATAGAAAAGGGAAATTAAATAATGCCGCTGATGCATTATCCCGCTATCGTATAACCAAATCTGTCAATCCTATAAATCTTATACCCAGTATTTCTAATCAGAATTTAAACTCACCTGATCATGATGAAACATCGAATCAAGATGTTCTCCTAGCTATTTATCCTGACGATTAAAATCCAACCTGAAGATCTCATAGATCCCCTTATCCAACCTTCAAGCTTACCCGAGCTTGGCAACCTTGATGACCTTGATAATATAATAAATAATCGTTCAAACTTCACACCTCCTGACGTCCCGAGCCCTAGTAGCTCCAGTATCCCAAATGGTAATTACTCAGAATTCCTTAAACCCACTTCTAAGGATTTTTATACTTTTTTTTTGGGTGGGAAATCTTCAAATAACTTCTCCCGCTTTAGGAGGGCGTGTCAGGCTTTTACTGACTAAAACCCACCCGTGTTCCTTCAGTTGCCCGTGTGCCAGGGCCACGGTATCCCTTTCGGACAAATCCGCAACCCTGGCAGGCACCGGAACTAGCGCGGACCCCGTACTGGTGCGTGCTGACATCTCTCTGAGGCGCGCCGCCGACCCGGGCCTAGTCCTTACTGGACGGCGAGCTGCCCATAGCTTGCCGTCTACAAGCCCGCGCCTACGGTGGTCGGGAATCAGCTACCGATTCTCGCCGCCCAGGGCGTCTCCTACGGCGACGCGCCTAGCGTGAGGGCTCACAGACTGCCGCTCTCTCACGCGTTCCGCCTCCTCCTTCGCGAGCAAAACTGCTTTGCTGAAGGAAGCTGCCTCCCATGCACTCTCGCTCCGGACCATGGCCTGGACCAGGGCCGGACGCGAAAGATCGCCACCGCCGATCGCCTCCTGCCATGGGTGCTCTGCCCAAGCCGGGCAGACCTCCACCGTATGCTCCACCGTGTCTTCCGGGCGATCCATACAGTAGTAACACCTGGGCGTTTCCTCCCGCCTAATCCGAAACAGGAACCTCCCCGAAAAAACCGTGTCCGGTGAGGACCTGTGTCAGGCGGAAGGTGAGGACCTGTGTCAGGCGGGAGGTGAGGACGCCGTGGCGCCTCTCTAGCCACTCCTCAAAGAGGGGACTTATCGCCACGATTGTGGCGTGCCCAGCGATGGACTGCGACAATCTCACCCTGCATGTCGCCATGATACTCGTATCCCGCCGGAGCTCTGTCCGCTGTGCCGTGATTTCTCGCGGCAGCGGAGTTACACCCCGGTGTTTCACCCCCTCGCGCCACTCCCATACTGGCACCACGATGGAATCAATACTTAGAAGAAACTCGATAAGAAATAGCTAGATGGCAGATATTTTTATTCAAATTATTGATAATGTTCAGCTTATGACTTCGTCTCGAGAATGTATGTATGGGAATCGCTAACCGGGGCGTCAAACAGACTGTTCAACAGTCCAGATATGAGATTGCATTTCACACTTTTTTTTTGTAATTTTAACCGCTGATTATTCACTATCAGACAAGAGAAAGTTCGTGCCTGTCGTACCAATCTTCCAACAAAATCATTTCAGAATCTCACCAATGTTTTATTTTATCTGAACTCTTATTTCTTGTTTATGATAATCTAACATTCTCAAATTGGAAGGTAACCAATGCACTTCTGAGCCACAAGATACAAGCGACGTTTAGTTTGTGGCTCATCAAACATGTCGTATTTGTATTCTTACTTTTTGTGGAATAAACGTTATTATAGTTTTTATCTTTGATTTTCTTTGGATGGTATATTTTTTTGGAAACTTTACTTTGCACTGAGGTGTGTGGAGAGGCAGACTCAGATTATACTTACCTAAGTACAATGATATTATAAATTCAGACAATTGTTGTAATTTGATTTAGTACCGTGTGGTGCCGGACGTAAAGAATAGCACCACCCCATTTCCACCCGTGGGTGTCGTAAAAGGCGACTAAGGGACTTACTACTCGTAGAGAATGGGCAGCAGCGTTCTCTATGCATTTTAACACCATACTGCGATCGCCAACCCGCCTGCCAAGCGTGGCGATTATGGCAAACCCCCCCAATTGGGGGAGGCTTATGTCCAGCAGTGGACGTCTTTCGGCTGAAATGATGAAATGATGATTTAGTCAGCTAATAGCAGCGAGCGGAACGAAGCGTGTCCGTGGCGTGACAATAATATATCTAAAATGCCAAGTTGTGTGTTACGGAAGTGTAAAAACTATGGTTCCAAGATAAATAAGAGTGAAGGAATTTCATACCATAATTTGTAATAACAACGCAACGATATCTGAACACCGCTCAGTATGGACGTAGCATATCTTTCCTTTATAATATCATTGCCTATTATGAACTGACTTTTATAACCCGCGAAAAGTGCACATGGTTCTGTAACGTGCCCCGGGTGAGTGACCTCTTGAAACTAGACGAAAAAGATTTTCTGAAAATAAAAATAAATGAAAAATTGGCGATAAAAATGTTGATTTATTCATATATACGAAATATAGTTTGGGTTTAACATTCAGATAATAGGTACGTGTTTAGAGTAATGTTTATTCGGTACGTGCGATGAGCACGAAAGTGTTATTGAAGCTGTCAGGGCAAAGTTCGCGGTAATGCGCTCAATGACATCCTCGGCTTACCCTTATCCCTCAGCAGAACACTTTATTTATTATTCTAGGTTCAGACTCTCTACAGCCGTCCTCTGATGGATTACACTAAAGTCTCAGTAAATTCACGTCGGTCCACATTCAAAAATCCAGTTCTATTCGTACGCCAGTTACTTGATACTTCAGCTCTGCGTTCGTGTCGTTCCGCCGCTCTTCGGGAGGCTTCGGCGGCGTCTGGGGCGCGTTGTCAAGGCAACGGGCGGGCACGCGGCGCTCTCGGCACAGCGGCCGCAGCCGAAAATAAACACGAGAGCGACGCCTCGCGGACTTGTTGTGGAGCAAGGGGACACGCCACTGGGGCGCTACGGGGGTGTGCGTCGGGTGACGTATGTAATTATCGTTTCAGGTTTCACCGGAGACGTATTGGATTATTCCGATGGGCTTTTTATATTCCTATAGGACGTATTTTGGCGTTTAGGTCGTATAGCAATGGCACTGCTCTAATGCAGGTTTTCAGAATGAGGGCAAAGCTCTGAAAGTTCGCTAGCTGGCGAATGTGGTTATGTACGAACCACAGAGTTGTTTGCTTTAGGTCGACGGAATCAGTTAAAAGCGAGTTCTAACGCGGGATTTTCCAAGAAGCGTACAAAGTTGCCGGGGAAGGCTCGCCCGCTCGCACAGAGCGCGGCCTGGGGCGGGGGTGTGCGAGGCTCGGGCGGGTAGAGGCCGGTGCGCGCGCACGGCTCCCGCGTCAGTCGCTGGGCGGCGCGCGGCCGGCTCGCGGTCGATAGCTGCACGCTGGCACGGGCACGGCCATGTTGCGCGACGCGTGCACGCGCGAGCGGGCTCGACGCGCTGCCGTGTGAGTGAAGTGTTGTGGTGTGGACACCGGCCCCTTCTCCCCGCGCCGCCACGCGCGGCGCTGCCGCCTCGAGCTTTCGGTCAGTATCTGAGACCAGTGACCGTGAGTCGCCACCGAGCCGACGCCGGCCGGGCAGGACACCAGCACCACCTGCGGCAGCCAGGCATGCGCTGCCGACGCCTGATTGGAAACAGATCGTTTACACGATGCGATCCGATTCGAGAATATTTACGGGTGAATGCGCGTGACGTTTAGGTACCGTGTACACACGTCCTCAATTTGAGCTGGGTTTCGTCGCCCACAGCGAGGATGTATACATAATACAGTCGCTGATAGAAATGTTAGGTTAGGACGGTGGACGGTGATTACGCGCGAAGGAATCCAATATCGTCAAAAGGTACAATGTGAAAGTGTAGGGCAAGGTGTGTGCTCTGGAATATAAAGCAAACTGTTTCTAATTAATTTTGAGATAGCATCTTGAATTAAAGGCGATATTGGTAAAGTTTGGCGGCAGTAGGAGCGTCGGTAAGCATGGGGAGAATAATATCTTCATTTACATTTGTAGATACGGTGAACTACGTAGGGCATAATTACGTAGCCCTTCGTAGCGCATTGTAGCACTTCGTAGCGCGTCGTAGCACTGTAGACGGGTTTTATGTCACTCGTAGCAGTCGCAGCTAATGGAAGCAGTCGGTAACACTCCGGATGCGTATTTGTCCAGAAAAACAGGAAAATATGAAAATTAATTTCTGTCGATCACGTGTCTCTAACTACAGGATGTTGTTTTAGGCAGAAATATGCTATCTAGCTTCTGAAATCTTTGCCCACACATTAATTTCGTATAGATACAAAACGAGAAAATCTTATGAAATGTATTTTTTTCAAACACGTGTCCAATTTGTGTGCAACATATATTAACGTAAAATTAAAATGCCATAGGGCTATAAAGCTCCATATGAAAACATAGGGTTGTATTTTATATTTCTCATTCTAATCTGTCAAAAACTTCTGATTTCACCCTAATTTTTGCCAAGTTTTTGACATTGATTGTAGCTAAGATTGCGACTTCAATTTGATCGTTTGACGTTCAAAAGTGCTTTTATGTGCCTATTTGAAATAAATTATTTGATTTTGGCCTTCTAGTCTTGAAATTATTTCTTGATGATGTGAATTGATATAAGGATCTGCGTAGGGCATCCTTAAAATGTATGTCAAGTTACTATGCACGTGTCAGAGTGAGCTATTAAAAAGTAATTTTTGCCTAATACAGGTCCATAATGTTCTTATCATCCTAGATGGGATCTAAAAACTTCTTAATAACACGAAAATAATAAAAACCCGGTTCACAGATGAAAGGAACCAAATTAATAATTCACTATTAATTAAGTGGATTGAAAAAAAAAAGGATTCCATTTTTACTGAAATTCATTCGTAGTAAAAGCCATCATTACCATTTCAAAGAACAAATATCAATAATTGAACGAATAATTCGTTCAATTATTTATATTTATTTTTGAGGAACTTTTTACAAAACATGGTTCTTACTTTTGATTTCAAAACATGCTTTTACAAAAAACGGGTTTTGCTGTTCTATGGCATCAAAAACGTAACCCAACGCTGCGCTGGAACCTGAGTTTTATTCCCGAAATACATAACTTGGCATTAATATTATGGCATATTAGTAACAGTTGACCTGTCCTTGACAATTCAAAAGTACCTGTATTTGGTTTATTTGAAATAAATACTTTGAGTTTGAGTTTTTGAGTTGGCAAAATTAAGATGTATCTACTGGCGCCTATATTTTCGGGGTACCTGCTTCTCACTCATCAACATTATTATCTTAGTAAAAGAGGAGATAAACAATTAATTCAGGGGCATTAATTAAGGTATCTTATGTACAGTTGGTCCCTGCAGAATTCTATTATACGTGATAAGTGATACATAAAGTTAAGATACAGTGTAACTACCAATTTCACTAATTAGACTCGAAGTGACATTGTAATTTATTTTATTCATATTTGCATACCATTGTTTAAGGCAAATGTGATGACATGTTTTTATTTTTACTTTTAACATCTCTCGCATGCTGAACATTTGTGTTGTATGTATTATACGCATGTTTGAGCAAGTAAATGATTATCTTGTCTCACTTGATCTTATCTTATCTTAACTTGATCGTTGACTTTTTAAGTTTTGTTTCGACCATTATTGTTGGATATGGAAAAGTAACAGGCAATGTAAATGAGTAATGCCTGTTAACGATCAGTACTATCTCCTTCGTACTCTCCTCTTTCCTTTTATATAAGAATAATACTAATATTATGTGATAAAATTGCGTGCTTGCTTGCAGGCAGAATACAATGACACCTAGGTTATAAGATCTTACCTTCACCAAAACAATGTATTTTTGGCAAATAAACGTTTGATTTGATTTGATTTGATTCGAGACTGCTGAAATTAAAGAAAATTAAGGAGTTTCGACCAAATTTACGTTAGTTGGCAGAAGGATTGGTAGATCCAATATTTTTATCTTCTACCATCTACTTAGCCTTTCCCAATTATGTTGGGGTTGGCTTCCAGTCTCACTGGATGCAGCTGAATACCTTTATTTTGCATGGAGCGACTGCTTATCTGACCTTCACATCCCAGTTACCTACTTGGTAACACGATAGCCCTTGGTAAGACTGGTCGTCAGACTTTTGGGCTCCTGACTACCCTTAACGACTGTCAAAGATCTACAAAGGACAGCCGGGCTCGATATTTTATGGAGGGTCACCCATCCACGAATATATAAGAAGAAAGAGAAAAGAAAATACACCGTTTATTTGCGGTAAACCATCTTGCCCCAACTTGTTCTTTTCATGAAAAGAACAAGTTGGGGCAAGATGGTTTCTTTTCTTTCAAAGAACAACTTGGAGGAAAATATCCACGCAAAACGGGCATCGCTCAGCATAATGCTGCGACCCTATGCGATACAGAGTCCCAGCGCTGTTTTCAGCGACAGCTGAATATTTTCTAATATATAAAGTCACAACCAGTCAGTTCACCTCTCCCTAACCTTTTGGGAAATACACGTGTGTATGTGTGTTATAAAGTAATATATTACACAAAATATCAAATAACTCTTTATACTAAATCTGGATGCAAACGCACAAAGTGGAATTATTAAACGTATAATTTGACATTACGCTTGGAGTATTTCTCGTAGCACGCTACGTGTTATTGCCGCTACGAAGCTACGACAAGCTACGAAATATTAGCTACGTCGGGTGTTATTTGAAATAAATATTATTAGTACTCCCTCGGGATTTAGAGTTATCATACATTGGAGATTTATTTCTGCGGGTAGTAAAATGTACTCTAGAGGTTGAAATTAATCTCTGCCACACTAAAACCGCTCAAAATATGAATAAATACATTCCATTCAAGATATTTAGTGACAAAACGCCAAATTGCAATTTTTATATTGCTTTCGCATGTAACATGATAGCCATCGACGCTGCATTTTATTTATTCATCGCTTTTATGTGGAGAATTGAAACTAAAACGAATTCAGTTTTTAACAATACGAATTCGTATGAAATATATTTCCCGTCAAATTCTATGACGTTGCTGCCATTGGTTGACTGAATATAAGGTTTTAATATGCCTTTGTTTTCGAAATAGGTACATATAATTTTTTTGTAGCACAATTATGTGAAAATTCTCAACGAATAACTTACGCGCTTATTCACAAAGGTTACTTAAAGTTAAGAGACGTTTAAACGTTACAAATATACGGTTAAGCAGGCGTTAATAAATTACTTACTTTAAGCAACGGTTATAAGGGGATTATTGTATAAAAAAACTGCTTTTCCGATATTTTCAGAGTTAAAAAGGTCAAAGATCATTGAACTGATAGAGTAAATATCCAATTTAAAGATAAATCAATCTACATTTTATTCTACAGTCATTTTGAGTCAATCAAACTTTTGGTCCGCTTTGGTTACTCACCTGACGTAGGTACTCGTACGTTTATAACTACTCTTATGTTGTTGATTGAACTTGTATTGATTTATTTACTTCATACTTTAAGCACACAAAATGTACAGAAGCGGACTTAATGCCATAGGCATTTTCTACCAGTCAACCTTTAGGTGGTGCAGAGACAAACAGTGATAGGTCCAATAGCGAGAATTGAGGAATAAATATTTATTTTTAAATATAAAAATATACATATACCTATTAAAAACTATATACATCTTATTATATATAAATATAAGCACAAATAGATACACATAAATATAATAACACAAATACGACAAAAAATGTTGTGATGATACTGCCAGCTTCTTGCCAAATATGTGCTCGCGAACTTTAAATTGAAAGGATAATCGGTTGGAGTTTTGATTTTTTACTTAATTAACCTACAAAACAGATTTTGGCTTGACTGACAGACAATGCCCAAGGGTTTTCGAAAGCACCACTGAATGGGTCAAATGGGTTTGAAGTTTTTTTTTTAAATGTGAACTTCGGGGCAACTGCTAGATAAGCAATTATGACATTTATATCAATTTAAATAGCTAGTTACGATATTATTAATTAGATTACTTCTATTGTGGATATTTTATTTGATTCCGTCAACTCCTAAAAACACTGCAGTTACTAGTCAAAAGTTACCAAACACATTGTAGCTTGTATCCTAAAGAAAAAAAACTTACCATCATCCTGGGCGTATCATACTTTGTGAAGCTGTAGAATATATATTAAAAAAATATATATATATAAAAATAATAATAATAATATAAAAATAATATATTTAATATATATATACAATATATTAATTATATTATAAAAAAAGACGTGTGGCACTCGGGGACTGCCGCGGTAAAGCTATTGCATAGCATTTTGTATCAACTTATGCAATTATAATTATTTATTTATTTTATTTATGCAGTATTTCTTTTTCTTTGATATACTTTCTATATACATTCTTTGATATACGGAATTTCTGGATTCGGTCCCCGCGCTCAAGGCCCGCGATAGAAGCTATGCAATAGCTTAAAAACAAAATAAATAAGTGCTGAACGTCGTAAAAGTGTATAACTACGTAAACAAAGTCAAATACTATTCAAATATAAGCATAATAACAACTTTAAAATAGACGAAACTGTTGAACCTAAAGTAATTTTAAATAAAAAAAGAGTGACAAACTGTTTTGACAGCGAAAAAATTCCATGTACATGAGTCATTTCCAACCGTCTAGTCCAGTTTAAAAATTGTTCAACTGGAATGGTATCACCTATTTGGCAAGCTTTAATTAAGTCATTGTAGCCTTGCGGTGCAACAGGGGAACTGAATGTACTCATAATCGACTGGTCGTGAGTTCAAACCCCACTATCAACAATCACTTTTTGTGAAGATCATAATTTTATAAACTAATATTTATAAGAATAAAATACGCAGTACACAGAAAAAGGTAACTGCCAGAAATTATTAGATCACTAGAGGGTACTGGTGTAGTAAAATAACCGTCGGAGTGGGGAGCGTGAGGTTTTTTCGTTACGGAATTTCTGGATTCGGTCCCCGCACTCAAGGCCCGCGATAGAAGCTATGCAATAGCTTAATAAATAAATAATATTTTTTTAACAGCCTATAATGTTCCCAATGCTGGGACACAGAAGGGAGTGGGCCGCAATCCACTACGCGGGCCCAGTGCGGCTCTGTGGATGTCACATGTATTCGAATGTTTAGTTCTAGGATATGCCGGTTTCGACGTTTTAGAATTAGAATTAGAATTGTATTTATTTGTAAGAATGTAGTTTTACATAGTATGGTGTTAATTATTTTGTTAAGTTCTATACATTCTACCACAAAATATGATGTACAAATATTCATATGTCATTCCTAATCAAATAATTTTTAGATTTGTGATTTACAATAAGTCCATTAAGAATTAATATTATTACAATTAGGCAATCGTTACTTTTTAATCAATGCCAAAAATTAAATTAGTCATAAAAGCAATTATCCAATAACCGACTTGTTAGCTTTTGAGAATAGTGGTGATGAAATAAATTATAGAAAGTAAAGTGCTTGCTTGTTTCCGAACCCACGACCTCTCGTAAGTCGGGGCCACAATTGGTGTTACTTTTTCGCTTCCCTCAAAATATTTTTTTCTTTACTTGAATCGAGCCTTAGGTATGCAAATACCAGACACATTGACACTCAGCATCGGACACATAAAACATATCCCCGACACCGCACTATAAAGTGTGAGTGAGTTGTAAAAATTGTGACTCTCACCCCACAGCCCAGCACTTGTGATTTATTGGCTGATAATATGGAACGGTGAATTGACGAAATAGCTCAGTAATTTGCAGTCATTTGTTTAATATTTTATTTTTAATGTGTATGCTATTTATTTTACTGCGTTGGAGATGAAATGAGCTGATTTATCTTTTCAATGTTATGAATTTTAAATCATTTCTGATATTACGATACTTAAAATAATTGTGATCTACAAAATTATCTAACAAATTGTGGTTAAAACATACTATTCGTTAGTACGTCTGTTTAACATTAGAATGGTAAGTACATTTGACAGCATATATACCTATTCACTACGCAATAAATACCTTATTACTAAGATAAAACTTTTTGTTCGTTTACTTTGCAGTTTTTACTATGAAATGTTACATAAAATCCATTTGGTTTAGGCATATAAAAGACCGGATATTAAAAATTAAGTGGAAACTATTGTAACTTAAATAACATAACATCACGTCTTGTTTCCCCGAAGGATTAGGCAGATGTGTACCCATAATAGGTACACTCACATTTCGCCAATTATGTTTAAGTCCCATGTAATAGGGGGCGAGCCTATTGCCATCAACCGGTCACAAACTTAACTTAAATATATCGTAAATTTAGGGGGTAGCGCTAAGGTAGCCCGAGCAATTAAAATTTGCAGCTCAGTGTGTGGGTGTATTTTGATTAATTAATGTGTAGTAACAAATATGTATTTACAGAATTATTATATTATCATTAATCAATAATACGCGGGCTACCCTGGTGCTTTCGTCTTAAACCTTATTCTTCTTGAATAGTATGGAGGTCAACCCGAGCGCGGTAGCTCGGCAAATCAATGCCGATTTCTTGCCAAGCGGAATAGCTATTCTTCGCTGACCATTCAGTACGGACTCACTTCGGACACTTGAAATAAAACGCGCTTCTATTCCTTATAGAGGTAAGTATAGGCAGGTACATTCTCCTCAGTTCAACATAGCGAGCCTAAGGCCTGAAACTGCGTTAAGCGGACGCCCGCGACGGGCACCCGTTGCGCGTTTACGCGCGTGGACACGCGTCAGGCACCCGTTGTGGGTGTACGCGCGTGGGCACGCGGGTGGGCTCTGTGGGCAATTAATTACTCATAGTTTAATTTTAACGGTGTGCATGTACAGTCGTGTCGATGGAGAACTAAGCAAATGATGACTAGCAAAAAAAAAACGGCAGCCAGTAAACTGGCGCTACCGGGCCCCGCACGTGCCCCCGTGACTGACGCCCGCGACAGACGCCCGCACTTGTCCTCGTGACGGAGCACTTTTGTATGGAACCACGCGGGCGTCCGCATAACGCAGTTTCAGGCCTTATATTCCTTCCACCGAGATAATGCTTTTCTGACACCTGTAAGTTTCATACAGACGAATATGTGTTTTACGAAATTAAACTTTATTAGTTCCAAATCTTGTACAACTGACAGATGTCAGAACAGCATTCTCTCGGTGGGTGGAATATAGACTACGATCCTATTACGAATCCTATTGGTTTATGAATGCCTTACACCATTGATTAAAATTTTGGCCAAATTCAGTCCTGCTTGTTTTGGCTGATAAAGTAACAAAAAAAAAAAAAAAAAGGTGTGCGGTCGTGGGACCCCCGTCAGGAACGAAGTTCCTTCTCATGTACAATTTAAAGCAAAAACAAAGTTTTTGATACTTGAGACCTTGAAACTGATTTCTTTTAAAGTTTCCTTTAACTCGCATAGACTGTTTTACCCACCCACAGACGCGTTTTTAATGTAGAGCCATCTAGTATACTCGTAAGTTTTTAGAAGCTCTCATAAAGTTATCAATACAACTTTATGAGAGCTTCTAAAAACTTATACTAGATGGCTCTGTATTAAAAATGCGTATTAAATTCACACTTTCTTTCTCTGTCTCATTCTACTATATACATACATAATAAAAAGAGACAGACAAAGGCAGAAAGTAACATGTAGAGGGCATAACGATTTCTACCAGTCAACTCCTATCGCAAGCCGCGTTTTCCCCAAAGGTAATATTAAAATATATACAATTTAAAAAGCATTAAATACGTGTCCATGTCACAATTTAATTTACTAGGGCCGATTTTTAAATAGTCAAATCTGGCGATTTGATATATTTTTAATACAAAAGCTGTCAAACCGTCTCTGATAAAAGTTATCTGCTCACGTAACGCGTCGTACGTCCAGCCAGTAATAGAACTCGCCCATCCAGGAGCGTTGTCCCAAATAAGACGCATTATTAATTTATTATAAATAAAACGAAAGGTATTTTAATAAAACACGTGTACTAAAAGATCAATAATTAAATTATCTTTAAAAAGGTTAAGGTTTCAGAAAAATAAGCTTGGTAGATTTTGCGTGATTCTCAGTTTTTTATTCGCGTTAGACATAACTTTACAAATTAATATCACTATGGAATATAAACATAATCTAAAATATTCACATATCAAGTTATTAAGAAAATGCTCTAATTTGACATACATTTTTTCCAAATCATTAACTCTACTCGTTTAGACGTGATCTTCAGTATAAAATCAATAAAAGTCGGTTATCGTCGCCTAAAGGGAAAAGCCTGCGAAATTCATAAATTTTCTTACGTTTTTTGTAATTTGCAGGTGTGTTAGGTTTTAAGTTGATTATAATATGATTCGCGACTGTAACAAGTGTGGCTTTACAGAATTATAATCATTACAATTAGCATTACAACTCCTTAAGTTAGAATTGTCCTCAAAATAAATGTCATGATTTCATGAAATAGTCATTCAATAGGCTTGTAAGAATTAAGAAAGTTGTATTGATGATTTTTATGATTATCTTATATATAAAATTCTCGTGTCACAATGTTCGTTACCATACTCCTCCGAAACGGCTTAACCGATATTTATGAAATTTTATATGCATATTCAGTAAGTCTGAGAATCGGCTCAATTTTAATATAATATAATTTAATTTTCTCAATTTCAAAAATAATAATAATTAAAAAATTAATTATAATTTTAATTTTTGTAGGTAAGGGTAGGGTAGGGTAGGGTAGGGTAGGGTAGGGTAGGGTAGGAAGGGTACGTAGGTAGATAGGGTAGGGTAGGGTAGGGTAGGTTTTTTTTTTTTTTTTTTTTTTTTTTTTTGGCAGGAGTGGGAAATCCTCATGGACGCCCAGACTACTTCACGAACGAACTAGTCCGGGCAGTGCCGGACTCTTACCGGCTAAAACCACACTCCTGCCTTACAGTATACCTCTGACATGATCAAAGCCGTTTTCAGCATGCGTTCTTCCATTCAGTCTCAAATTCTCTTCATCAAAAATCACGATCTTCAACTCGACAGACAATACATTCTTATTTCGCTAAACTTAATAATACATGAAACTATACCTACATTTTTTTTTTTTTTTTTTTTTTTTTGTTATTACAATTTTATGTCCTTATTATAACTTGTTTTTTTTTTTTTTTTTGGCTTATTATTATTATTTTTTTTTTTATTTTTTTTTTACATCTTATTGTATTAGGTACTTAAACTATATAGATTATTATATATGTAAGTATCCTAGTTTGCTTATGCTATCTTATTTCTATTATTTACTATCAAAGCTATTCTAACACAATACTCTAAGAATTTTTCTCTATTTCTACTGCTTATTAAACTAGGTAAATTTTCTACTTTTAGTTGCTGTCCGAGGTCCTGCTCGGCCTCGTACCGTGCTTTCCCTGTGATCGGGCACTCCAACAGGACATGCAGCACCGTTTCGTCCTTGCCCGGCTCACAGGCGCACGATGCGTTCTCCTTACACTTGAAGCGTTTCAGGTATGCGGAGAACCCACCGTGCCCCGTGAGAATTTGTGTGGTGAAGCTTGTGGGCTTTATTTTCCGCACCACTTTATACGCCGCAACTGCATCTGGGAAGAATATTTTTGTGCCGGAGGCTGTTTCCCCGGACTTATATCTCCTGTTCCACTCGTCAAGCGACCCCATACGGATCTGCCGCTTGACGAATGACACAGGGCACAGGTCGTAATCCGGCCTCTTCTTCAATCCCAGGGCGGCTTCCTTTGCGAGTTGGTCGGCTCGCTCGTTTCCCTCCAATCCTGCGTGAGCCTTGATCCAAAACAAGGACACCGTCTTGTTCTGTAGTTGACAACGACGAAGGGTGTCCCTTGTTTTCACTGCCAGGGGATGGGGGGAACTCGCACTGACCACCGACTGGAGAGCCGCCATGGAGTCGCTGTAGATGCCGAACGTGTCTTCCCTTCGCTTGAGTGCTTCACCAGCCGCCCTTTGCAGGGCCAATAGCTCCGCCTGATAGACGGTGCAGAAAGACGGCAAGGCAAGTTTGAGGGCCTTTAGTTCAGTGGCGCTATTCCACAGAGACAGCGCCGCCCCGACTCTGCCCTCAATTTTGCTGCCGTCTGTGAAAATACGCACAGCGAAATTGCTGTGGTTCTGGGGTAGGGTAGGTTAGGTTAGGGTAGGGTAGGGTAGGGTAGGGTAGGGTAGGGTAGGTAGATAGGTAGGGTAGGGTAGGGTGGGGTAGGTATGTAGGTAGGTAGGTAGGGTAAGGTAGGGTAGAGTAGTGGAGTTTATACTATACCTTTTGACAGAACGAAGACTGTCGGGTCAGCTAGTAATTCTAAAAATTAATATTTGATACGGCCGCGAATCATATTAGATCAACATTAACCCTGACACTGACATTCAGATTGCAAAAAACGTAAGAAAATTTGGATTTCGTAGGCTAAGCTGGCTCTTTTGCCTTAAACAATCAGCAAAACCCACAAAGTCGTTAATTTAAACATCGGCGCAAATCGGCACACATCGGCTACCTTCGGGCCTCTTACTATACCATTTGCGATGTAAAGCGATCTTTTATGTAAGCTTTTATGTTTAGTTAATTTGTTTATAGGGATAAAGTTGCTCGCGGGTCACATGCTTTGGCTATCGGTATCAAGGGATTAGGTTAAATACTGTTAATGATAATTAACATTTGGCATTCACAAACTGCAGGTTGCCGAAAACAATTACAGATTTGTTTTGTCAACTTTGTTGCGAGAAGGTAATTTGTATTTTAGATTGGGGTATGTTTCTGTGGGTGTTAAAGTACCCTTGTGTATTGTTTTAACCCTTATAATGGTTGTCTGTGCGTAAATGAAAATGATCTTAGCAATACAGGGTGTTTGGCAGAACGTTGAACATACGAAAATGGTGGATAGGTGGGGTCATCTGCTACTTACTCAGCCCTAATTTATTTGGCCCTGGCCCCCTGGATATTAAAAAAAAAAAAATTTTTGCTTTCTTTTAGTTTCACCACTTTCTTAACTTTAAAGTGTATTTTTTTATTAAAAATGGGTAAAACAGGCAATATTTTAGTTTATTTTTTTATCTTTAATATTGGCAGATTCTTATAAAATTATTGCTTTATTCAGATGTTAGCTAGAAAAAAGTTATGACTCCTCAAACTTACAGAAAGATGTAATAAATAAAAATATTGCCTGTTTTACCCATTTTTAATACAAATTACACTTTAAAGTTAAGAAAGTGGTGAAACTAGAAGAAAGCAAAAAAATTTTTTTTTTAATATCCAGGGGGCCAGGGCCAAATAAATTAGGCCTGAGTAAGTAGCAGATCACCCCACCTATCCACCATTTTCGTATGTTCAACGTTCTGCCAAACACCCTGTATATTATGATTCTTTTTGCATGGTGGTTTTTGCAGATTTTAACAGTATGATGTTGTAAAACAGTACTTTCAGATAGATGTTATTGTTTTTACCTGGGTCAAGCGATTACTAGCCTTCCAGATACGTAGTAGAGTTACTGTTAAATACATCGTCTTGGTCACCTATAATTTCACCCATACCCTTGCACAGTGATGTTGCCGAAAAAAATAAGTATGCAGGTAATGCTTATATTACCTGCATACTTATTTTTTTCGGCAACATCACTGTGCAAGGGTATGGGTGAAATTATAGGTACACGAGATTGTTTAGGGTTCTTTAGTCAACAAGGAAGCCGTATAGTTTCACCGTGTCCGTCTGTCTGTCTGACTGTCCGCGGCTTAGCTCAGAGACTTAGTAGAATCTCTTACTAGAAAGCTGTAATTTGACATGGGTATACATATTAATCACGACGACAAAGTGGTAAAATAAAATCTTGTTGTTTTTTACCCTACACGTAAAGTAGGGATGATATTTTTTTTCTCGTCTATTCTAGTATAGGGTATCGTTGGATGGACCGTTCAAAAATATTACTTTTTCGATTCAGCGATCCGTCCGTCCGATTTTGAATATGTGGAAAAATTGCTTCCTCGCCACTAGTACCCTTAACAGTTCCATTATGGAACTACTGATATTTATTTTTAATCATATATTTCCATTTTAAAAGAATCTGAAAATAATGGAACTAATGTTGATTTTGTTATCACTAGTTCCACATTATTATTTAAGGCACTGGGATTACGCATCCTGGGATTTACTTTCCATCCTTTACAAAGATGATTATTTTAAATCCATACTAAATCCGAATCATAAATGAAAAAAATAATAATAATTGTTTATTTTATTGAATATAATTATTATACCTCTACCTTTAGTGTTTTTACACCCTTAAAAGATTTCACAAGTGTTTTAAATAATAATGTGGAATTAGTGATAACAAAACCAACCTTAGTTCCATTATTTTTAGATTCTTTTAAAATGGAACTAGTGATTAAAAATATACATCAGTAGTTCCATCATGGAACTGTTAATGGTAGGTACTAGTGACAATGAAGCAAAAAATTCACGGCAGTAGTATGTACAGCGAAATTAAAAGGTAAACTATCACAGAAAAGTAGGCTCTACAAGATAATGAGTAATTGTCAACCAACTTACATTTGCAGTTGGAGAATTTACCGTCACGTATATCTAAGTCTGGGGGAACATGTATTTCAACTACAATGTTAAGTTTGTTCATGGGATAAATTCGTTCAACTACGGCAGCCTACATTGTTCGTGGTCCGACACGTACTTGGCCGGTTTTGAACTTTGTTTATGAGTGGCAGACGTAATGCAGTAACGCATAGGCTTTGATGAAGTGGACCCACGAATTACTGTAGCTGATATGCAAATCTTGCATTAGATGAACCATTGGTGCTGTTCTCATTTCTCACTCGAATAACAATGAAAGTAAATCTTCTAATTGTTTTTTTAGTGACCTATATTTATTTATTAAATACTTTAAGCACACAAATGTACAGAGGCTGACTTAATGCCATATATATGTTCTACAAGTCTACCTTTGGGTGAGGCAGAGATAAACAGTGGTAGATGCATAACGTAAATTGAGGAATAAATATTTATTTAAATATAAAGATACACATACACCTATTAAGAGAGATATTAGATAGAAACAGTTCGTAGTTACATTAAATACACTCATGTCTTCTGTATCACTCAACATCAAAAAGTAAAACGGCGATAATCTTTACTCCAAGTACATAACCAATATACTAGGGCTTCATTAGCAACTAAGAGTAGTTTCTTACAAATGCAATGGACAGTAAGCTATCTAGAATAGGCCTCGAAGCGAAGGCGTGAGTGCTCTCCGCCATAGCCACGCCCTCGCTAAGGTAAAACGGCTATTTTTGTGTACCCTAATGGGTTATTTCGACTATGGATGTTTATACGAACTTATGTATGTGAGGGAAATAAATAGCCTTTTTTGGGAGTAATGGTCGACCTTTAAAAGAATTGCACGATTACTTATACTAACGTACCTGGAATATTTGAGGGTTTTGTATACTCTTGTGTTTTGAGAGAGAACACTTTGTCACCACTGTGACCACTGAAAATCAGCATTGTGCTGTGGGTCCCCCGTAGCACAGCATAATGCTGAGTGGAAGCCTTCTTATCACAGTCATGACGTGCAGCTGCCGACTATTTCGGTTTAGTGCTCGTGATTATATTGTAAATATATTTTGTTTTATATTTCTGTTTACCTACTCGACTTCCTTCCCTTCTTTCTTTCTTACCTGGCAAATGAGTATTTAACTTCATTATCTTGCAATGTATCAACCGCATATAACTTCATAAGAATAGGTAGGTATCGTAAGTATAACTTAAATTTTCTTGAAGGTATCTTTATGTATTGCGTTTTAAGAAGGAAATTTTCTTCCAAAATATATATTGTAGAATATTTCAATACACGAAATCAGATTTTAGTTGTTTATTTAATTTTTCGAATCTATAAGAAAATACAGCTGAACTTCGTCGTTGTTATACTAGTGGCACTACTTCTTTCTAATCAGACTAATACTAGTGAGTTCATTCTGTGAAGCCAGAAGCCGCCATTCCTTAAATAAAAGAATCTGTGTGCTTGCAAATGAATGGACAACCCGTTCTTTTAATCAGAACTACCTGCAATTGTACCGGAAAATACAAGAAGAAAAGATCTCCATTTGTTTGCGGTTCAGATTTATACGATACCAGTGTCTTTCATATTCTTTATGAATACTTTAATATTTTGGAGTGCATTTAAAGAGAGCCTTTTTGTGGGTCTGCAAACCATTTCCAATCCTAACTTACTTTTTATCACAAAATGAGTAAAGCTCATGCTCGGCACAAGAGAAAAGTAATTCTTACAAAACTTGGAACTTTCTTACACCACGTCAAAAAAATAGAAACCATTTCATCAAAACTTATCAAAGTAGCAAACTATCAAGTGAAACGTCAAGCGATGTAGGTTACGTATCAGTACGAACCTTACGACCGCATCACCGCACGCCAATGCCAGACGCGTTTGAAAAAAAAAAAAATTCAGTTTCAGCTGGCTTGCGTCACAGGGGGTGTGGAGGTGACGTCACGGACGGAAATAGACCGCGGCGGGCTGTGCACGCCCTGCGCTCCTATTTCAGTTTGAGTTACGTGGTCAGGGTTTGACATCGGATTGTAATACGTCATGTTGGATTGCGTAATTAGTAGTTTGATGTAGTGGGACGTGAAGTTTTTGATATACGAGTGGGTGTACTGGGAATTTCTACTGTATGGTGGGGGTGTGTTTACAAACTCAAATTTCGCATACACAATTGCTTAGTTAGATCCGGAACAATAATTTCTACACATTATGAGTATTAATGTACTTTATGGGATTACAAAAAAAAAAAAACAGAATAATTACAATCATATAAAATTATCTTATTTTGTAGAAATCCATTATGTTCAAAATTGCAAATACAATAACGGTTATTTTAAATGATGTAATTTATGAAATTTATTATTTCATGTCGTGCAGTACCTATTAAAAGTAACTCTGCATACTTAAACATATTTGTAAATTCATGAAATGCCGTGAAATGCCGGTCAACTCTTGAAGACACAGGTACTCATTATAAACTAATTCAAAACTAAAAATACAACTTGAAACTTTAAAGCCGGCTCGAATGTTTGTAAATGACTCTGTTTGGTTTTATAAATAGCCGGCAGTTCACGGCTACTTTCACTGAAAGCCGACGGATTTAGTCTACATTGCCGATTTTAGTCTACCTTCACCTAGGAACCGTTGTTACGGCCAGGGGCGGCCATGTTTGGAAATACTGGAGGCTTTGTATCTGCCTATACACGGTGGAAAGGTCACCGCGACAATAACTTTTACCATGGAATCAGTACCTACATGATCTAGACCTCTCAAAGCAGACATTATTTGTTGGTTTAAGTAAAAACTAACAGTAGATTTTTTTTAAACCCTCGAAAAATTTCGTCTTTGTGGGTCTAGAAAGATCGTCATCTGCCTAGCCTAAAATAAAATAAAATGTTGTGTGTGTGTCTTTGACAAAACTTTGAGTGCGTTTTGCATTTATTTAGAAAGTAATAACGCATATAATAGCAATGAATGTTGTAAAGGTGTTTATTTCTTGCCTAAATAACGCTTCCTTGTTAGCTAAACATAAAACACGATAGTTAATACCTTTATTTATAGCTTGCAGCTCCTGCAGATTACGACTTTACTTTCTCTGCAAACCGTGTGTTGCCTCTAATTATACAATGTGTAAGTTCAGAATCGTTTACTTAATCGATTTGTGCACTGAAAAAAATGCACTCTAATCAAGTGACTTTTTAGCTTGATTGACGATATCTTGTTTAGATTAATCAAAATCTTAGTTAAGTTGATCATCACGACATAATTGAGCAATACTAGTTCAAATGATTGAACGCTCAAACAACTTTCTCGATTACCTTTAATATGACATCATTGTAGAAGAGTTAAAAAAGAGACAAGTTAGAAAAAAATTACTGTAACAAAGTAAGTTGTGTCAATCAAGCATTTTCATTACTTCAATAAAGATCATTGAAACTTTAATCTAATAATCTTGGTTGGAGCAACTATGTTTTGACTTGATTGCTGCAAATAGGTTTTGTGATAACTCCAATTAAGATCCCGTTTCAAATCTCAATCAAACAAGTTACTTAGTCAATCTAAACAAAATCTTAATTGTGGAAACTACTTTTTTTTTCAGTGTGTCATTTTTAATAATTATAGGTAATTTTTTATTCCAAAAATAATTATAACTACGTAAATAACAGTCACACTTCCGCTGTACAATCAGAACAAACCGAAATGGACGAAGTAAGCTATACGTTTGCGTCTACAATTTTATTTTCTCAGACAATCAGTATAACAAATTTAATAAATAAACAATGTTTTATACATAATGGTTGGGTCAGATAGGCAGTCGCTCCATGTAAAATACTGGTATTCAGCTGCACCCGGTCAGACTGGAAGCTGACCCCAACTACGTTCGGAAAAGGCAAAATTCTGTGTATAATAACATTATATTCTAATTGGGATTTTTGGTTGTGCGCCTTTATTCCCGGACATATTGTAGATAATCTTGCTAATTTTTAAAGTTTGGCTTTAATGGTTAAGCATTATTTCCGTCCCTATCTTGCACTTGTAGTTTGACGGTTGTGTGACATTGACAGGAATAATGATAAGCCAAAGCACGTCCGATCCATCTTAAAAGTAAGTTAAATATCTTGACTGAACTATTTAATAATGAATACCACAAAGTGGAACGCAAACATGTACCCAACTCGTTTATCTAAGAAGAAGACACTTGCTGGTGTAAAAGTAACAAACTACTTTGGTAAGCGCACTATCAGGTACATAGTACCAACGTTAGTGAATGCGCGACCCCCAAAGCTGATATCGCATGTCAAGTCTAAGGATCAACTTAATAAAGTGCTACAAAAACATTACCTCTCATTGTGCCCATAGCTACGTCTGTAACAAACCTCACGTCTGCGAAAATGCCTGTCTGTAAAATTTTTGATTTTTCATCTCGACTGTAGGTATATTATTTTATGGTTTACTTAGCATAATTTCGTTTTAGCACGTTCATTTTCAAAATTTGTAATCCATTGCTAAACGAGAACAACTGCCGACAAACTGTTATGCAGTTTGGAAGACTTTATGTTTGTTATTGTTAATACAGATTTTGAATAAATAAATAAATATTATAAACACGTGTTAAGTAGCGCCATTAGAGTTATTTTTCGCTCATATTGGCACAAACTGTTACCCAGCAACTGGGTTAGATAGGCTCTCCAAGTAAAATACTGGTACTAAGCTTCATCTGGTTAGAATGGAAGCCAACCCCAACACAATTGGGAAAATGCTAGGTAGATGTAGTGGTGGCCCAGTGGAAACGGCCCCGACTTTCGAGTTTTACTTTTTTGTAATTAATTCATCACCACTGCTCTCAAAACTGTAAAGGAAGACATCGTGAGGAAGCCGGCATGTCCTAGAACCAAAAATTCGAAGATATGGGACATCTACCAATGCGCACTGGGCTTGCGAGGTGGAAAAAAAAAAACGAAATTATGCTAAGTAAACCATAAAATAATATACCTACAGTCGAGATCAAAAATCTCACATTTAACAGCCCACTCCCTCTTACAGAGAGGAGGCCTGTGTTCCAGCAGTGGGAACGTAGATGATGATAATTGGCACAAACTATATATGAGAATATTGCATTGAATATGCGTTCTTTATGCATTTCTAACATCATACTGCGATAGCCAACCCGCCTGCCAAGCGTGGCGATTATGGCAAACCCCTCCCAAATGGGGAATGCTTATGTCCAGCAGTGGACGTCTTTCGGCTGAAATGATGATGATGATGATATGAGAATACCAGAAGGCGTAGAAAAAATATATGCTAGGCAGCAGGCCAGCACGGTTCGCTCGTAGAAGAAGACTTCGGGGAGGCAACCTCAACGCCTAATACGCCGAAACCCCATCTGCATCCTTAAGGCAGGCGAAAACGTAGGGTCACGGGCGCTCGGAGTGGGGATTCTGTCCACCCAGTGAGTGACCTCAGGGTAGACGGCGTACAGTGGTCACGTGCTGCCTTGCACACTTGCACAGTCAGGTTTCGGGGAGACCAATTTATAGTCTCCCCAGAGATGTCTTAACAGGCGTTGCACAAAGGGGATTTCGGATCGGTCTTTTGAGAGGTAACGATGTCCCTTCCATGTGGTGACCACCGGGGTGGTTTTAGTGAGGTAGAAATCCCACACTCCCCGGTGGTATTCCCAAAGCCCGGGCGCCTTTTGAAGGGTTCCCCAAGAAAACAAAAAAAAAAACACGGCTGACTATACAGTACTTATCTTGCACGGGCCGTACATTCAAGTGTTGCAACTAGTGGAGGCTATTTCAGTCCTATAGGTAAAGGTTGCGGTTCGAAAGTCAATGGACGATTGGTTTTCACACCGAGGCTAACAATAACCCGTTACAACTGTTTCTGTGAGTATTTCTGGTAGGTAGCGGATTGTTTACATACCGGGCGAGTAGCTATATCGATTTAAAGTTACCCCTTCCGGTATTGGATTTGCAGTCGTCTCTTGTATTGGTATGAATTTTATGAGAATAGTTTATTGGGAGATGATTAGCCATTTTTTTTGGAATGTATGGGAGAACATGTTTTTCAACTGTAAATGTAAGTTGGTCGAATATTACTCGGTAACTTGTAAAGCCTACTTAGCTGTGATAGTTTCTTTTTTTTTACTATGGCATCTCAGAGTTAACCTTGAGAGGTTGAGACTCTTGCGAGGTCGGAATGATGGTCGTGTATTGTGTAATCTCTTTCTAAGTGTACTCGTTTCCCTACTGCTCTCCTGGAGGAGAGTTATGGGGTCGTCTGGGTCGGTGAGTGTGTGATAGTTTCCCTTTTAATTTCGTTATATATACTACTGCTGTAAATTTGTTCACATATCCAAGTAAAACCATTTAGCTGTCAGGGGGGGAGACAGGACACTTGACTTTAACTAAAGTTAGCACTCCAAAGCTTAATATTAGGCAAACGGATTCTTGAATCGGAAAATGGTTTGAATAAACCCGCAATATTTTTGTACGGCCTATCCAACGATAGACCCCATGAGATAGACGAGAAAAAAAATATTATCCCCATTTTACGTGTTGTAACGCTACATTTTTCCAGGAGAGGAAAAGTGTAAGGAGAGTGGAAGAACTACCACCTACCTTTCATCAGAACTGGAGGAGTTCCGACTTAAAAGAAAATAAAAAAGTTAACAGAAAATAGTTTTAATAAATAAGACAATTAGATATCTAACCTAATACAACCTATCAGGCCCTACCAAATGGGTGCTGGAGGATCCTAAGTAAAAGTTTATACAAAGCCAGGGAAACCGGGGAGAAGAAAAGTTGGAGGTCCTTGAGAATGAGAGTTCCAGGTGTTTCATGAAGAAAAAGCCTCGAGTCAGGCCTCCAAGTCGCCAACCCTAAAGAGGCAGGCTCTCAGACCTCTTGCGGCACAAGAGGTCTGAGAGCAACCAGCCGGCGGAGTGTCAAGGCTTGCTTTGATTTTGATCTGAAACATAAGAAAGGATATTTCAAGATTTTATTTTACCACTTGCCAATTGCAGCTTTCTAGCACTACGGGTCTGAGCTAAGCCGCGGACAGACAGACAGACGGACACGACGAAACTATAAGGGTTCCTTGTTGACTGCGGAACCTCAAAAAAGTGTTTATATAAACTTACAGAAATAAATATCATTTATCATTATTTAAGCTGTAGTCTCATATGAGTAAAGGAGTACACCTACTTAATACCTCATGTTGCTTTAGTTATATGTCATGTGTTGTGTACATCTTTTGTTGGAGATCCTAAATAAATAAATAATTTATCATAAGTAAGTACTGCAGCTAAAGACATCAAGTTTAAAAAAAAAAAACTTTTGTGGAGAGTCTTCTGTCCGGTATTTTACACATAAGTAGTAGTTTTAATAATTTAGAAGAAATATTCTCATCTATACATAGTATAAAACAAAGTCTCTTATCGTATTTGTCTGTGTGACCGCTTACATCTTCTAAACTGCATACAGCATTTTGATGCGGTTTTCACCATCATTTAAAGCATTTATTCCAGAAGGGCTATGTGTATCCAACATCAATATTTAATTAATTTTATTTAGTTATTCAGAATTAAAACCACACACAAAAAAAAAAAACCTACTAACTTAACTAAAACTATTACAAAATTAAATATGGCGTGGAAAAAAAAATTAGATATAGCACAGAAATATCGATAATTTTGACATGTCGCCATTACACCCGTGCGAAGCAGGGGCGAGTCGCTAGTTAAAAAAATAAAAGTTAAATAACTCTCTAGAACCTATTACAAAACATCTTGACAAAAACCTCATACAGATATGGTGTGCTAGTAAAAATTAAGTACACAATAAAAAAACGTAAATATATGAATGAGTTCGCAACCAAGGCCACGCTACGAATGCCGTAGCACGCGTAGCCATTAAACCGATTATTTCGTAGCGAGCATGTAGCACGCTACGAAATGCCTACGAAGCTACGACAAGCTACGACAATTCCCTTGGGTTGAAAAAGTGAGTGTCAAGCATTGTTTATTGGTGTCTGACATGCAAACTTGTGTGTGAAAAATTGAAATAAAGTGATTATGATTCCAATTAAATTGTTTCTTTTATGCTTAGTGTCACGCGACTTTTACAGCGGTTAAATAGATTATGTGCCGTGCAAAATGTGTTGCCATTTTAGTGATATTTATTATAATAGCTGGTTTCATCGTTAGTAGAAAAAAAGATTTAAATTTTCTTTTAAATGATTTTAACTAGTGGCCCACGAGTGCATACATAAAACATTGAGATTTCTGTGCTGCATCTAAGTTAAATATGAATTTATTATATAAATAAACCTTCCGAATAAATTCTCTAAACGATGGTGAAAACCACATCAAAATTGATTATTTGTAGGTAGTTTAGAAGAACACAGCGAAAACAAAAAAAAAAAAAACACATACAAACACCATACGTGATTTTATATGATACCTAGTGATATTCCACCAACTCGCACTAAGCGTTTTCAAACGTCTTTTATAATGCGCACAGCAAAGGAGTGGAACTCTCTGCCTACGTGAGTGTTTCCGAACGCGTACAACCCTAATCTATTCAAAGTGAGAGTGAACAGGCTTCTTCTGGGTACGCTCACTCCATCGTCGACTTTGTCTCTGTCACCTCTGACCTAGGCTAGAGTCAAGAGCAAACCCATCGAAGAATAAAAAAAATATAAAAAAAGGTTGTTTTTTTTTTGGCTTACTTACTTTTTAAGCAAAAAGAAGCTAAGCCAGAACAATTAAGATTAACTAGTCTTAACTATAACTAGTTGAAAACGTTATCCTATCAAGCAACTTTCCACACTTATAACCAAAACACACCATAAAATCCCATTTTATAAGAATAAAATGTCTAGCAAACATTCATAGCAGTTTAAACAAATTAAGATATGGCTTAATTAACGCGAATACCCGGTTTTACGATGTCCCCAACAATATTACCTTTCGAGGAACATTTTATAGTTAAATATCATTGTTTATTGCATTAAATTATGGTATTTAGTTTCGTTAATTTGAATAATTATTATTCATCGCTTAATTTACGCGTTTAATAAGGAAATGGGGGCAAAGTGAGGAGAATCCAAATGAGGAGCATCAGAATGAGGATAGAATGAGGATAGGGTTATGTTAAGCTTAGTATTGTGTGATAGAGGTATTTTAGTGATTTATAATGTGTTGCGGTTTTTGAAGTTCAGATAGTAAAATCAACCGCATATTAGTAGTCATACTTATACTACGAAAATCACCCTTACTGCTAAGACATAAAGAAATAAAGAAAATAGGTTTAATTGTCACAGACGCACGTGGTCGTTATCACTGATATGCGGTTGACTGTACAGTCACAAGCACCAATATGTATACACTTAGCAAAATTCAAAAGCAATTTTCATGGTGACATTATGGTCATGGTCATTTTCATAAGACCTATTATTATATAATAGTATAAACTTATAATATTATTTATCCTTTCTTGCCCGTGTTACTACCAATGATACTACCAGTAGTAATATTTTTAATTTGATCAGATGATCTTTAATCTGATTTTTAATTTGATGATTATTTTTAAAAGAGTAACCGTGGAGTTTCTTGCCGGCTCTTCTCCATAGGAAACGACTAACTCGAACCGTGCACCTAGCTTTTGACGTTTCATAAGTGCCCATGTAGGTTTATGTGAAATAAAATATTTTGATTTTGATTTTGATCTCTTTTCTTACTACTGCAGTAGTAAGTAGTTAGAAGGGTAACTACAATTTGCCTTTTAAGCTTAAGATACATATTGGTGCTCGTGACTGTACATGTTCATTCTATGTGTAGCTGAACTTATTTTGGTTAGTAGTGAATTTAAAACTTTATTATGCTTAAAAAATGTGAGGTTGATTAAAGTAATGTGTCTAAGCCAGATAATTAGTAATGCTTTTGGTAATTTAAGTGTCACTGTCGGGGAGACACGATCGGACGTGTGTCCAAAACACAAACACGTGTGTGTGACGTTCAAAAGTGCCTTTTATGTGCCTATTTGAAATAAATTATTTGACTTTGACTTTGAAGCTAATAAGTTTACTTATAATTCATAAAAAAAAACTATTATTTCGTGTTACGATTAGTGCTAATATTAATTAATATTATTCTCTCTATGATAATATGGACTGTACATTGTAATGTGTAACATTGTCTGAAGTAAAGATTGATTAGATTTGCTTTGAATTTTGATATTTCTAATATCTACATAATCGTATATGAATATGGATTTCCATAGTTCAATTCAAGTCTAAACCACAAGCTAAAAAAAAAGATTCTGACTAATTGAGAAGTTGGTTAAAAACATGGTTGATTTGAATTGAGGTCAGTTCAATTCAGCCATGTTTTAAAACAAAGCCAAGCTGTAATATTTACTGATACGGAGCTTCGTATCTTTAGATATTACAACTTGACCTTACTTTTATAAACCCTAAAAACCAACATTAAAGTTAACAGCAAAATCGTAACAGAGTTTAGACTTGAAAGTATTTCTCTATAAAGTGTTTATAAAATTTCCCACGATAGTTCTAAAAGTGTTTCGTAATGGGTCATGAATCTGAGACGTAGCGGTATCAGCAGTAATAGAGGTCATGAATTTAGAATGGCAATCGTAGGGATTGCGGGTTTAAGGTGGTTGGTAAGGGCGTTTGCAATGGCGCATTTGAGTAGGTAATATTGAAGTGAAGTTTTTTTAGTTTTTTGTATTGGTGGCTCAGTAGAAACGTCCGAGACTAAGGGCCTAATTATATGCGTCCGCGTGGTTGATTACACGAGACCATACGCATCGAATTATTTCAATAGCGGCTCGGCCGGTCGCAAGTTCACTAATGTCTTGTTTTTCGCGGTCGGGCCGCTTCACCTGTTTAGGCCCTTACGAGTTGCCCTTGTGAGTGTGTGTGATTACAGTTATTTTTCTTTCATATTGGCATAAACTTTGTACCCCAGCAACTTGGTTGTAAAGGCCAGATAGGCAGTCGCTCCAAGTAAAGCTTTGTCCGTTTAGACTGGAAGCCAAAGAATTGGGAAATGGCTATGTAGATGAGGAAGCAGTTGTGGCCCAGTGGTAACGGCCCGGACTTAAAAAGAAAATAAAGAAAAACAATTCTTTTTGGGATACGCACACGAAATAAAAAAGTAGGAAAAGGAGCATTTAAAACGAAAAAAAATTATATTGTAGATAATAGCAAAAAACATAATAGAAAAAGACCTGTGCGAGGCCAGAAAGGCTCCTATCTCAGTGTTGTATATGGAGCATGGTGCCGTGTGATGCCGGACGTAAACAATAGCACCACCCCATTTCCTCCCGTGGGTGTCGTAAAAGGCGACTAAGGGACTTACCAGAGAATGGGCAGCAGCGTTCTCTATGCATTTTTAACACCATACTGCGATCGCCAACCCGCCTGCCAAGCGTGGCGATTATGGCAAATTCCCCCCTATTTGGAGGAGGCCTATGTCCAGCAGTGGACGTCTTTCGGCTGAAATGATGATGAATGATGATATGGAGCATTGACATAATAATATTTACAATCATTTATATAATAACTATTTAAAAATTTATTGACATATTATCGATTTACGATCTATGAAGATAATGCTTAATATTTTTCACATGTTATTGTTTTTTTTTTTTTCTGTTTTTATGAAACTACTGTTGGAAATTCATAATTTATTATTTTTAGCTACATCTATTATGTTAATTAATGTACAAAATATTTCAGACACAATGCGAATTGTTATATGAATGAATAAATAAATAAATATTGTGTGAACGCAGCCACAGCTGCGATTGGTTATTATGTGAACTGTCAGGAGGACAAGCCCTGCCCTGTTGTCATTTAGTTTACTGCGATAGTTAAAAATAAATAACACAGCGCTAGTATTTTGATAGGGCCCGCAGTAATGCCACGGACACACCTACGGAAATCTATATGTCGTGTCTAACCAGGCTGGCGCTTTACTTTGTAATTTATATCATCACCACTGCTCTCAAAACGTTGAAGGAAAACGTCATGAGGAAACCGGCATGTGCTAGGACAAAAATTTGGAAGACATGTGACATCCCCCAATCCGCGCTGGGTCCGCGTGGTGGATTACGGCCTACTTCCTCTCACGGGGAGGAGACCTGTGATTCAGCAGTGGAAGAGTTTAAGTTTTAAGAATTATGAAAAACGGTTCAATCATCTATATCGGTAAGTGTGTCTAGAATTTTCTAATACCTTTTATAAAGTTTCATATTGAGACGCGAAGCAACAAAATTCGATCTAAATAAAAACGGCCACATTCCTCTATATCGTATTTTGTTGCTTCGTGTCTCAATATGAAACTTTATAAAAGGTATTAGAAAATTCTAGACACACTTACCGATATAGTTGATTGAGCCGTTTTTCATAATTCCTTCTCAGTCACGAGATAATATGTTTTTAAGGAGGAGTGGCGCTAGTGGACCGGTAACAACGCTTTTAAAATTTAGCCGTAGGCCGAGATTATGGGAAAAGCAATTTTATAAATAGCTCAATTAAAGAGTAAAAAACTCTTATATTCTCTGGTGGCGCGAAGGGCTAATTAAGTGGACTGTATATTGCGATGCGGAACAAAACGATTGACAAACGCTTGGCGATAGGTAATTCGAGTTGCGGTGGGTGTAGGACAATAGAATACAACCCGAAAATTAGGGAAGGAAGCACAAACCTTTACTGGAGCCACGTGCTCGCGTCGTCGCCGGTGCACTATTCCAGCTTCAGGGGCAGTTGAGCTTCACGTACTGTCCTCATATGTTAAATACGAACACAAACACTTATTTAAGTCTTATTACAGGTGAAAATGCGGTGATTCCAAAGCTAACAATATTTTTCGAGCGGAGCGGGCCTACGCCATTGCGCGCGCGTTGCGGAGAAATTCGGAAGTGAATCGCGACAAAGAATGGCGGACGAAATCTTCTTATTCACTCGCGCGGTATGTGCGGAAGGGAGATAGATATAGGAAATAGCGGATGTCAATCATATTTTGAATGTTGGCGCAACCATTCTCCGTTTCAAAAAAGCTATTAAAACTGGCATTTTATGTGACATTTTTTAGTACCACTGTGACATAAATAATATCATGCGATGCCTTCTCTTTTACATGCGATTCTGGGCACAAACCTGCATGTGAAGTCTGTGCCAAGAAACGCGGCCAGGCTCATGAATGCTACTAAAATTCCATAAATCAATAATCTACTCATAAAAACCGGCCAAATGCGTGTCGGACTACGCACAATGAAGGGTTCCGTAGTTATGACGATGTTATCCCAAGAAAAAACTTAAAATTGAAGTGGAAATACATGTTCTCTCCATACATTCTATGAGAGATTTACCATGTTATATGAAGACCATAGACTTCTTATTAATTTTCCTGTAATCCATAAGTATAGAACTATTTAATGTAATTTTTTCAAAATTTAAACTCAGTAGTATTCGGAGATAAGGGGACCGGGGTATGATAAATTTTCATCAATTTTCTTCTTTTTTATTTTTTTTAAATTTTTTATTAATCAAAAAAATCTTTTTACAGACATTTGTTGAGGTTTAAACATACCACACAAACCATCGCGGGTTTAACAGCGGTATGGCCAGACACGGCAACTCGGTGCCACTAAATATTAATTATAAATTAATTAACAAGTAGGTAGGTAGGTTGGTACGGGGGCCAGCACATCAGGCCACACGAAACCGTCTTAAATAACGTTAAAAGTAATTATTTTAACATTATAAAAAAAAATCCCTACAATAAGGTCTTTGGTTTGATATGGAACACGGTAGTTTGAAAAAAAAAAAAAAAAAAACTAGTTTACTCCCCAAAAGTGACCCCCATATTCAAAATTAATTTATTTTCATTAAAAGTCAGTGTTTGGGTAACGAAAGTCATACGTGTATTAAATTTAAACTTAACTGGGCCAGTAGATTCGGAGCAAATTGGCTGTGACAGACGGACAGACAGACAGACATACCTCCTATAAGCGTTCCACTTTTTCCTTTTGAGGTATGGAATTCTTAAAACGATTGTTAATTATGGAAATGGAATCTTTGACGTTCAGGAGCTGATTATGGTCTGCGCTATTATTCAGCCACTGAGCCAATAAAGCCATATTGTTTAAACCTCTATCTCAGCTTCACCAAAATAGTAACGATTTAAAAGTCTCAACAAATCGCGATACACTAAGTTCTTGCCCTTAAAACTTAAGTAATTAATCATTATACTAACAATATTAAGGCGTAGTTCGATTGCAATTCAAGTACAAATTAATAAACAGTTACGTTTGGTAGTTTCGGAAACGAATAATTCATAGTAACTGGTAATTGCTTCTCAATTGGCAAACGGTTTAACCTGCGATTGCTATCGTTATGGCATCGAAATGGTTAAATTAGTGATGAGGTGAAATTGGGTAAGTTCCATTAATTAATTTTGATTGAGACAGGTGATTGGTCTGACCTGATTATTTAAAAATAAAAGATAATAATAAAGACACATATAAGGTCTGCTGGAAGAATTTCTTAAGAAATAAGCAGTACCTTTGTACTCAAATTATTATTATGTCGTATCTCTATGTATTTTACTGTTTGTACATAAATAATAAATCTTTAAAAAATAAATCTTTAAAAAAATAAAATCAGGTATCTTGACTTAGCACACGAAGTTGTCGACATGTGGGACGTGGACTCTGCAATCACTGTACCGATATCGTTACAGTTAATAGCCTAATAGCGGAGAGCCTCGACCAACATCTCAGGAGGCTCTCATTGCGCAGCTGGGTCAAGGGCTTGATTCAGAATGCAGTACTCCTGGACACGGCACGCATAGTGAGGAGGTTCCTCTCTCTAGAGCCCTGATGGCGATCGACTACATTTTTCTAAAATGTTTTTATAGGAATATTTAAAATGTAAATATGTATGTAACTGTAATAACTCTTTTATTTCAAATTCCATATTATCACAATAACATTTTAAGAATAATATAACAGTGCTTAACAGTTTATAATTTACAATAGGTATATTACAATGGTAATAGGTGTAGATATAGTCGCTAGCACATCAGGTTATGTCAAATTTCTCCAAACGATTTTAAACCTAAAAAAGTTGATAGTTAAGATCAAAATCAAATGAGATTTTTTTCAGTTGGGGGTAACTTAATGTACTGGCGACTTTACATCACACTACAGACTAGGTTAAATAATAATGAGATCAATTTCTATTTTGGACGGATAAGATGAAACTACTGATAGATTAATAAAATATCAAATTATGACTGGTGAATCAGAACCGAGGGCAAAAATAGCACTTCCAAGAACCATAGGTGATTCTAGATTTGGAGGTATGGAGGTATAACTGCAGCAAACACTGCTTGACCTACTAGATTTATCAATTCTGTAGACGTAGTTACATTTTCCTTTGGCATTGACACTGTTCACATAATTTGCCCATCAGTCAATCAATCAACTCAGCCTATAGCAGTCCACTGCTGGACATAGGCTTCTCCCAGGCTGCGCTACAACAATCTGTCCTCCGCCTTCCGCATCCAGTCTGTCCCAGCCACCTTTTTAACGTCGTCGCTCCATCTAGCTGGACGGCGTCCCACACTACGCTTGCCCATACGCGGTCTCCACTCGAGGACTCTTCTGTTCCACCGGCCAGCGGTCCTTCAAACATGGCCAGCTCATTCCCACTTCAGCTTGCTGACTCTGAAGTCTATGTCGGTAACGCCGGTTCTTTTCTGTATCCTATAGTATCCTTCAAAAAAACTCCGAGCATAGCCCGTTCCATAGCGCGCTGTGCGATCTTGAATTTGTGGACCAGCCCGACTGTCAGTGTCCACGTTTCGGCACCGAATGTCATAACGGGCAGGACGCACTGGTTGAAGACCTTAGGCTTCAAACATTGCGGGATAGGTGACGAAAACACTTGACGGAGTTTTCCAAACGCTGCCCATCCCAACTGAATCCTCCTGTCGGCTTCCTTATCAAAGTTGTGCCTACCTCTAGACTTGCCCTAGGTAGACAACTCCTTCACAACTTCAAGAACCGACCCTTCGATGTGGATTGTGGATTGCAAGACGTGCGATTAGTACATGACTTTCTTCTTGTCCAAATTCATGCTGTGGCCAACCCGCCGAGAGGCTCCATTTAGGCTGAGTAGCATGTGGTTTAGCGGTTCCAGCGTCTCTGCTATTATGACGATGTCATCGGCAAAACGAAGGTGTGAGATCTACTCGCCGTTTACGATACATAAACCTTCCGGAATCATCATCTGGGCGTCTTTAGGCTGAAATGATGAATGATGATGATTCCGGAAGGTTCTTCTTGTCCAAATTCATGCTGTGGCCAACCCGCCGAGAGGCTCCATTTAGGCTGAGTAGCATGTGGTTTAGCGGTTCCAGCGTCTCTGCTATTATGACGATGTCATCGGCAAAACGAAGGTGTGAGATCTACTCGCCGTTTACGATACATAAACCTTCCGGAATCATCATCATTCATCATTTCAGCCAAAAGACGCCCACTGCCGGATATAGGCCTCCCTCAATTGAGGGGGGTTTGCCATAATCGCCAAGCTTGGCAGGCGGGTTGGTGATCGTAGTATGGTATTAATAATGCATAGAGAACACTGGTGTCCATTCTCTAGTAATTCCGTTAGTCGCCTTTTACGGCACCCACGGGAGGAAATGGGGTGGTGCTATTCTTTACGTCCGGCACCACACGGTAAACCTTCCGGAATAAATTCTCTAAACTAAATGATGGTGAAAACCGCATCAAAATCCGTTGCATAGTTTAGGAGAACAACGCGGTCACACAGACAAACACGAAAAACGAATTTGTTTTATACTTTTTATAGACATATCAACTGCATCATTTAAAAGGAGAATGGAAAACTTGAAAGCTTTCAAAAACTTCCTTCTAAGAAGTACACGTTGTATTCATTCGCACCGACACATGCGTTGCTCTGAAATATTCCCATATAATATTTGGATACGTGCTGTCCGTGATTGAATGCAGTGTGCGAGGTTAGCAGGGCGTTCATTTATCATTTATTCGTTGCTTTCATTTTATATATATATTATTATGTTTGCTATCGAGATTTACTTATGTTAAAGATGGTGTTCTTTTTAAACGCTGCCGCTTGCATTGTATTGTAGGTGCGTTTTGAGATACAAATCCCATACCTAAACCAACATTCTGAGTCCGGACACGTTATGGGGCATAAAATATTTTTTCGATGCGGGAGTTCAACTCATGATTGCTGGTGTTCATTTAATGGTTTCACAAAATTAATTACAGATCATCAAATCATATTACGTTAATATGCAATGTAAGTGGTTAAAAACTTTATTTCTCAAACATAAGGAGTATTTAACAACTAAGCGGTATTAGGCTACGATTTGAATAGAGTTACAAAATAGAACTATGATTTTCTGCTATTTCTGTCTCAAATGATTGCCGATAGAACTGTGGCACATAAGAACATATAATATAATTATGTTATTTAAAAAAATACATACCTACCAGCCAGGTACCTCACCCTCTAAGAAACTGCCCTTCATCTCAACAAAACAGCGGCCATTTTTCTAAACTCCAAACTTGATAAGAGCCGACCGAGTGGCCGCGTGGCCCAGCACCACCGTTCTGCCTTTTACACGACACTTTCTCTTCAATCCGTCGCCCGGGATAGGACCGCGGCGAAGAATCCACTTCACAAAAAACCAATTTAGAATGGCCTTCGAAAAACCGCGATCCCCCTCTGTCATCTTACATTTCATCTGTGTTACGCGGGGAGGAGGAGCTCCATTGATTCTGGCTTCGTCGAAGAGGTTGTCTGATAAGGCGGCCCTCCAGCGATGCTCGCCTTGAAGTAGTAACGTACTGTCTTTGATAATGGATCTGAAAGGTTGCGGTACAATCGAGTTAGGCGGCGTGCACACTGTAGGCTGTCTACTACGATATCTATGTCTGGATATAAAATGGCGGCGTATGTATTATGGATGATATTGATGTTCAGATTTGTTACTCGTCGAGATATTTTATGGGTAAGCTTTCACTACGCACTGTGCTCACGTGGTGGATAACCGCTCATTTTCTCTAATAGAGAATAGGGCTGAGACCCAGCAGTGGAACATTATACGTTGATTATGTAAGACATTTTCTCAATAATTTCTCAACAGAATTTTTGAAATTCGACGTCACAGCAATGTTTGCATCTCCTAACATTTTAACTGCCTCGTCATTCAATTTAACACTGTACCAGTCAAGAAATAAAGCTGCCATTTATTTGTTGTTATCAGAAGTCGCATCGCGTTTTACTGTAGTCGTAATCGTTAAAGACGAGTGATATAAAAGACATTTCTCGTTCAGATTTGAGAGGCTCCGTGAAGTTATTGAGAGACACTATGGATCTCTATTAGATTTATAATGGTCTGAGAGTACTGCTAAATGATTCTAAAATATTGGTTCATCATAAGGTCAGTTGGTTACAGTAGACCTCCTAGTAACAGATTTCGTCAGGGAAAGTACTAACCCTATACTTCATCTGGGTTTTGGTTTGATAGGTGCCCCAAAAATTGGAAGCATATATATACCTTTAAACTTATGGTATCGTTTTGGCAATATTCTAAACGATGCACACTTTTCTTCAGGGTCATGTCAAGCGAGTACGATTTTCAGCATTCACTTTCATTTATCACAGTAGTACATTTTACATTGGCCAATGTGACGATAAAGATTTACGTGGTGGATATAAATAAGATAACCGCGTAAATTGTCATCATAAAAAGTATGTTTTATAAAACCAAGAGAAGGGTGTAGGAACGTTTATGGTCACAAGTTTCCTTAAAATTCCCTGGGAGTAGCACAGTATCCTCCTGGCTTAGCCTGGTGTGACGAAGACCGCAACGGGTGTGCCACGCTGCAAACGCAAACGATGGTGACCATCGGTGGATGGTCTCGCCAGATCGTAGGGAGCTCGACGTGGCCGCGCGTGTATAATATGTACCCGGCACGGAGCCTGGTGATCTCCGGAGAAGGTGGTGGGCCGGAACTCAGCAATGGGATGCCACAGGTAAAGGTGGATTGATGAAGATGGTAGCCGATATTTCGGACCGGAATCTTGGAAAAATATAAAAATATTGTCCAAAATCCAGACACGGTTACCGGTCTGCCTTAGGGAGTCTGGTAGAAATCTCTGATTACGATAAGACCACCTATTGTGTTGTATCGCTCTTTTTGGAATTGTTTGTAATTATAACATACTTGTATACCCCGAAAAGTTAGGCAGAGGTTCACCAATAGTACACCTGCATTTCGCCAGTTATGTTTAAGTCCCATGTAATGGGGGCAAGCCTATTGCCATCAACCGGGCACAAATCCAGATTTCGGGCTGCTACTAAAATCCGCACAGAAAAACCTAATAACACATTGCCCGACATGGGAATCGAACCCAGGACCTTTTACAATAAAGACTACCCTATCTTTCTACCGTTCAACAAACTGGAACTAAACAATATTTAATGACAAACAAGCCAACTGGTAGCTCTAAACCTCGATGCAGCCATTAAATATGCAACACAGCACAGAGCCATTCAATTTATAATTAATCGAATTCCTGCACGAAATCTCGATTCTTGATATCTCTCTCGCTTTGATTGTCGACTACCGAATGCTATGTGCTGCTGAAGTGTTTAAGGATGATCTGTTTTCGTCCTGATATTCGAGGCTGTTCGGGCAAGTACCTTGAACATTAAAAACTCTTGTTTTGGTGCGAACATAAGTTTTTGGGCGCCGCTCCACAGTAGCCCACCGCATACCTTACCACGTGTACTTACCTCTGCTACGAAAGAAAAAAAAAAAAAAAAAATAGCAACCGACTTCCAAAAAAACACTACAAAGTGAAAAATAACTTAAATTTCGGAAGAATCTTTGTGTTTTATTTTAGTTTTTGCCCCACACAAATTCTACTTGCTATGTAAACAAGTGACAGGAAGTATTATAACACGATCAAGATACACAAAGTGGATTAAATACGAATTATCGAAGCTAACTCAAAAATACCCAAGCAAAGTTAAAAAAATATATTATGTGATCTCCGGGCAAGCTTCCTTTCCAATGTTCAAAATCGGTCCACAATTGACAAAAATACATTTAAAAAAAAACATACAGACGAACATATATTATGACCTCCTATTTAAGTTGCTTAAAGCTGCTTTCAGGCTACGCTATAATATAATAGCATATAGTATATATGTAGCTCATAGCACAACAATATCACGCACCATACATTGTTATGGACACGTTCAGACTGTACTGTACTATTTATTATTGGAATGTATGGTGCGCGATATTGTTGTGCTATGAGCTATATACTATATGCTATTATATTATAGCGTAGTCTGAAAGCAGCTTAAAATTTTAAGTGGCTCGTCCACTCTACACAAAAACTCGTGGCTGGCAAACAAATGAACCATGTAGCTAAGGTGACGACCTCTCCGTTCATATCCTACGTAGCAAAGGACGGTTGACTTTACAGGGTAGCTAAGATAATTTAAGGACTAAATATCCAATTTAGAGATATTATACCTATTTCAAGATCTATATTTTTACTAGCTTTTACCCGCGGCTCCGCCGGCGTAGATGTCGGTTATCGCGTAAAAAAGTAGCCTATGCCGTTCTCCATATCCCAGGCTATATATCTCCGCCAAATATCATGACGATCGGTTCAGCGGTTTAGGCGTGAAAACGTAACAGACAGACAGAGTTACTTTCACATTTATAATATTAAGTACTAGCTTTTGCCCGCGGCTCCGCCCGCGTGGATGTCGGTTATCGCGTAAGAAAGTAGCCTATGTACTTCTCCATATCCCGGGCTATATCTCTGCCAAATTTCATGACGATCGGTTCAACGGTTTAGGCGTGAAAACTTAACATACATACAGACAGACAGACAGAGTTAATTTTACATTTATAATATTAGTATGGATGAATCATGCGAAGACACGAGCACAAATACCTAACACGGAAAATTCATTCGCAGTTTTTCGTAAAAATAACGATTACAACTTTAAGAAAAGATTATCTATACTACATATACTATATCTATAATAATAACGCTGAGGAGTTTGTTTTTTTTTGTTTGTTTGTTTGCACGCGCTAATATCTACCAATACTCAATATCTTTATTGCTTTACCGTAATGTGTACTTAAGTTGGATTAAAAAAAACTTTTTGCATTCGATAGCCCTATTATTGAAGGAGGTTATTTAACATCACACTAGGAGCCGAGCAAAGAGAAAAGAAGTCAGAAAGAACGCTAAACGAAAAAAAGTTATAGCGTGGGCGGGCGATGCGATGCGACGCGGTGGGAGGCTGAGATTTCACGCAGACGAAGTCGCGGGCAGAAGCTAGTTTCTTTATTATAATTTGGTTTCGGAAATACTATGTTCGTAACACCTAACAATAGTTGAGGAGAAAATCGCTTACGTGACTGTACCTAATTGTCCCAAATTGCTACGAGTGTGAGCAGATATCGAACTCTCGGCTCGAAACTCGGAGGGCAATCACTCACGGCAATGCATCAATGGAGCCATCGAATCGATAGTATATTTAAATTAAACAGGTCACCATCCGCCATCTCTCTATTATCTACAAATAACGTTCATATTTAATTTACAATCACATTTCTGTTCATTCAATACGTAATAATTTCTCTCGACAGTTATCGCTCAACGTTTTGACTTCGATTCTAAATCGTGCAATGAATCGTTGAAGATCGCGATTGATCGCAGCGATTTGTCGGGGGTCCTGAGACGGCTTTACATAAAACTCGCTCGCCCTCACTCGGGGAGGATACAATTTTGTACGAAAAATTGATTCAATTTGCGTATATGCAAAACGATTTTAGTTTCGTTCGCTCTTCGTGATATTGTCTCCTGCATCTATTTTGTTTTGTGAATTTCCTTTCGAAGGTGTTTAAGTTTTGATTTTTTGGGTCGCCCGGTTTCTTTTTGGTAAGAAGCGATCGATGGATAAATGGGTTGACAAGACTTAGGTGCATTTGATTTGTTTTTTAGGGTGCTAGAAGATAATAATAAATAAAATAAAATATGTTTTATTGACATAAAAAAGTTTTTACATTTTAATTTGAAGCCCTGACTCCTGAACTAGGTGGTACATGTGTTACAGGAGCCAGTGTCTTCACCCGTTTTTGAACTTTAACAATTTATGCAATAAAATTAAAAATGATGAAGATGTCTATTATACAATCGATTGATAGTTGTAAAGCAGTATTTAAGGCACTTAGTCTGCTCACTCTACCGTCAATGTACATATATGAAATGGCAGTGTTTGTCCGCTGTAACCTGCATTTATTTGAAAACTGCGCTCTCGCCGTTATCAGAATACCATTCATGTTACCTCTCATAAAACCGCACTTTTCAGCAAAAGTGTGCTAGGTATGGCCCCAAAAATATATATTAGTATACTCGTACCAGCAGCTATTAGAAATGAAGAGTGTCTGGGAACCTTTAAGAGGTCTTTATTTAAATTCCTTTTAGATAGATGTTACTACTCCATCACTGAGTTCAGATCACGTGAGGACCATGTAGATCCGTGTCTTAAATGGTCTTTTGAGGAAAGAACCACACAATTTTGAGTGGACCTGTCCAGTCAGTGCAAGCATTTGTCAGTAAACGTGTAGCTCAACTCAGGATTTAAGGAGCTCAACGACTCGACGAACAATACCAAAGAAAGGACATTTGGGTGGGCCGCATAAAGTACTCAAAATACCAGACCATCATTAAAACTACGTTAGAAAGAGGAAAAAGAGATAATCTTAAAGAAAACAAATGACCCACATAGTGCTCACATTCACAATACATAATTAAAGTTATACCTATATGTAATACTTTTCAAAGTAAAGATTCATGTCATTTTGTATATAATATTTAATAATGTCAATAATTAGGTATGTATATAAAACGTTGTATAATTATTAAAATGTCAAGTTTTACGGTTTAATCAAAAGGCTTTAAGCAGAGTCAACAGTTCAATCCCAAGCTTTTTTGTCTTCTAAATAATCAGAAATTTTATAGTACCCTTTTTTGCAAAGTTTGGTTTTAATACAGCTTTTAAATCGTTTAATGGGTAAGTTTCGAATTTCAATGGGAAGTTTGTTGTAAAAGCAATTGGCAAAACATAGTGCACATATTTTAGACAATATATTATCTGTAACCATACCTATGTTTAACTAAATAAATTATTGATTGATTGATTATTATTTACAACCTAACGTACCGCTATGCGACTATTTCATGATATTGCTATTTTAAGCCAAAAAACAAAATTAGTATTCCAGCTGAAAGGTGAATTATATAAATAAACGCAAATCTAATAAAATCCATAACGGAAGCAGTCACATTATTATGTAAAAGGCAAAAAAAGAAATATTATTTAAAGAAGTTGAGGAGTTAAAGAATGAGGCTTGGCTTGGACGGAAATAATAAATATTACTCAAAGTTTTATTCATTCAAATGTAGCAATTGAATTATTTATGGACTGTTTAGTAGAAGACGAGTGACGTTCAGGTTTAAGTTTGCGTTTCGTTTTGCGTTTACGTCAACATTTTACATGAAAAGGGGGTAACATAATCACACATTTTGGTAAAATTACGGAAGTAGTTTACGTAGTTTCTTACACCCTGCCAAGCTTTGATTCTTGCCCAATTGTCATGCTTGAAGCTAGGTAGAACTCGTAGGTAAAGAAGTGATCCTTCACTGAAAAGTACCGCACGGCACCTCAATTTTCGTGTACAAGTAAGTATAAATTCGGATGAAGTCGTAATAGATTTCATCGTGCGTGTTACGGCTTATTAATCTAAAGGATATACAATACCTAATAATAATCTCTTGTTATAAAACTACCCTGCATTCATAAAACCAAATCTTCATCAAGCTAAAAAAATTATAAACAAAAAAGAGGGTTCAACACAGCCCCAGGACACACGACAAAGGGGACGTTCCACGAAAAAAGTGCAGCATTTTCCCAAAAATTAGACAGTCGCCGACCGATACAAATAACTAGCTTTCACAGTACGGAGAACTCTAAAGCTGTTTCAGCAAGCCCCCGAATCCGGGCGTTGACGCCTAAAAGCGTAAAAAAACATCAAAAAACTTTCCAAAATGGCCCAATGCTCCTTCGTTTGTTCATAACAGGCGAGCTTGTACCGAACACTGACTTTTTACAGTGCCCTCACCCGTCACTCCCGCTTTTTTTGCGTCTGTAGTATTAGGCTTGTTCTCTTTGTACCAGAATGTCCTGTGTACGCCATATTTGGTACCTATTTGTTAGCCGAAAATTCTGGAACATGGCAAGATAGGGTTTTTCCGTTTGTTGTTTGAGAGATTATGTTACGGTTCCTTATAGTTCTTAAAATGTAATATTTTTGGTTGAAATGTCTGCTAGTTTGAATATCTGGTTCTGTTGAAATAACTGTAGTTTTCATTTTTAGTTGTCTGTGAAATAAAATTCGTTTTTTTACCGTTTTCATAAAAAGAGGAGGTTGTGCATTCGGTTGGTTTTTGTTAAGAGAATACTCTTATTTGTGGACATACGATATTCAGTAAAACATTCCTCTCCTAACTCAAACATTTACGGTTTGTCCCTGACAAATAACCTTCACCCGATAAATTTGAAAAGCGCAATCTATCTTGTTATCAATTAGATTACGCTACCACGTGAGGGTTGCGTGGTGTTGTGTTTGTAAAGGAACCGCGTGACCTCAGGACGGATCAATACACTGCTGGGTCGGTGGCATGTGCTGTAGATAAACAGAGGATGCCGCTGAGGCGCCTGCCTTCTTGTGGGGTGATGTGGGAAGCGTGGAGGTGACATACTAGGCTGTAAATTTCGGTTTAATAGTCAAATGCTAGGGCCTATCAAGTTTATGGCTTTACTCATTAAACGTAAGACATTGTGAATTGGGCAACTTTAATCATTTACATGATGTAGGAGATTTCTTTTTGCATTTTTCTTGCATTGTTTTTATAATGATGTCGCTAGGCAACGATGCAGCCAATGAGCTTGCCAGAAGGGGGTCGAGCATGGCACGAGTGGTTCTGAACCCATAGTACCACTCCCATTTGGATACTTACGCACTCTGGTCACATCACAAACTATGGTCTGACCAAGGTGTGTGTAGGCAGGCTAAGGAAGCACTCCCTACAATTGATGGCCACCTCACGAAACAGGTTCTCCGACTAACCAACACCTCTTTGTCATATCAGTCACAGTCAGTCCTCTGTGCAGGGCTTATGGAGGACGACGAGACAGCAGCTCATGTGCTACTAAACTGTCCGGTGGTCACCACATACAGGGCAAAGTACTTTGGTAACCCAGGTATCCTACGTGAGATTGTCAGTAACACCAAGGCGTTGCTGGCCTTCCTTGAGGAGCTGGGGTGGATAGTATAATCATTGTTCCCATCCGTACGAAAAATACGCGCATTAACGTTCAGTTGCGGACACCAGTCCGTATTACCTATTACAATGAAGTCTCTAAAAATTCCATATCAGTGTCGAATAGCATTCTATTTTTGTTTTTTAAACAATTTCGGTCTCGCAAATCTCCGATTGGCGAAGCAAGTTAATTGGTTAAGCCTTAAACCGAAGTGACTTGTAACAATACGTATAGTAACACAGGTTTTCCTAGCATAGGGGTCATTGATCAATATTTTGTGTCAGGCTATTCCCATGTTTAAATTAAGTGTCACTCTGTATGTGTACTTTTACGTCAAATAAAAATATATTATTATTATTTTATTTATGTCTACATATCTCGGTACCCTAGGGTCCCGGACCTTTGGAAGGCGTACGAGGGGCCGAAGCCAACTCGCAGAGGCCCGTTTGACGCTTTTTGATTAAATGAGGCACCAACCGACGATTATCCTTGTACGCACTATGCAAGTGCACCCAAGGACAACCCCCGGTTGGTGTAGGACTATTGCAGGATATGGAAAACAAAGATATTGGACTATGGGTTTGGGTGGTTAAAATGGACTGGTTACCAAAAACTATGGAAGGACTATGGCCCCTGCCTGATCAATGTTTTATTATACACGGATAAAATGGCAGGGGGTGACTTGCACACTCAATAATGGGCCCCCGAAAACGGTCGCTAGCACATAGTGACGTAGCGACAAGGGAGCAACATGTCCTGAGGTGCTCGAGGAGTGGAGAGGTATTCCAAGGCTCTCAGAACAATCCCAGAGCCCGGAAGATGGTCAAGATCCCTACAAGCACTTACTGGAATACTTCCTTCCTCCGAGCACGTTTGCTCTTGCGAATCTCCACTCAAGCCGGCCAATAAAGGCAAGAATGAGGTGGGAGCTCAGTTCCTCGTCAGTGTTCACACCAGCCGGCCAATAAAGGCAAGCCAGAGATGAGGAACATGACTTCTCCCGGGAGATAGGGTCCGTGGGGTCGCAACTGCCCAACAGCTCGCCACATGCTGCCCTGCGGGTTTCCGTATCTCTCTTGGTCTGGCTCCTCACCCTAGACATGTTCCGGCTAAGTAAACTCTACCGGCAAAGACCTAGAGTTCCGAGCGCGCAAGCCCCACCACGACGTCAACGTAGAGATACGGCGGTGGGGTTATTATTATTATTATTATCATTTCATAGTAGAATATTATTTTCAATTAGCTGCTGTCCGCGGCTTCGCCCGTGTTTTTTTCTAAAATAAAAGCAGCCTAAGTTACTGCTGATAACATCAGCTATCTGCCAGTGAAAGTCCCGTCGAAATCGGTTCAGCCATTCGACAGACAGACAAACATTTTAAAATACCGTTTATAACAAGTTTTCAAGTTTTTTTTGTTTTTGTTTATTTTTTAGCATTCAGTGAAAAGCTGTTATTTTGACATTACAAACAGACATTTCAATTATATTTATTGGTATAGATGTCTAGATAAAACTTCAACACATCATTAAATCGCCGCATCCACCTCGCATTGCTCCATGTTACGCGGCACGGAACCGATCAATCAAACAAGCAGTCACAGCTGAAAACAATATACGGGCTCGCTCTACAACCGACACGGTGGTGTTTGTTTTATACACCCTGCCTGTGGTTGTGGATGTCTATCTATAAGTATCGATTTAGCCTTAGAATATAAAAACTGTAGGAAGTAAAGAACTGGAATGATTTTAGCGAGTCCAAGTGAAAATTTACAGTAAATAAAATAGGTTAACATAACAAAAGATCACTCCTGTAATCCCCGAAGGGTTAGGCAGAGGTGCACCTATAGTATACTCACAATTCGTATTTGACTTTGAGTTTGTGTTGAGTTTGAGTTCAGTTTGTGTTGAGTTTGAGTTGTGTTTGAGGTTGTGTTGAGTTTGAGTTTGACTTTGGGCTGCTACATAAAATTTCTCGATAGAAAAACCCAATAACACTCTGTCCGACTCGGGAATTGAACCCAGGACCCAATGCTAAGCAGTAGCGCTTGCGACCACTAGACCAAACGAGGCAGTCTAGGATAGGTTAATTAAATTGATAATAGATTATTATAAAAATAAAACTGTTTCCTGATCAAATATTCGACAAATAAATACATTTTTTTTCTGATGATTGACGTTTAATCCTAACTTCTTAACTAATATTATAAATTAATGCGAAAGTACGTTTGTTTGTTACCTTTTCACGCCTAAACCACTGAACTAATCATCCCGAAATTTTGCATATAATTATGTTGTCAGGTGTATAAAAAGAGTACTGTTCCCGAGGAAAACAACAATATCGTTCTTATGATAATAGAGGGCGCCACGTGTCTTTCGAATCAAATCAAATCAAATCAAATTATTTTATTGTGGGCATAGGTTATACAGACAGATGTTAGGTAAATTACAGATCCATTATGTCCTGCCTAATAGGCATACAATAATAAATTATGTCAACATGCATCATATCAAAAATTTCATCGTTCATCACATTAAAGCAAATCTTACAAAATAAGAATAAGGTGTATGGTGACAGATTATAGTAGGTACTAATTATTAAGAAAATCTTGGATCGTATAGTAAGCATGTCAATTAAAAAATTACGCAATTTATATTTGAATAGTGGGAGTTCCTTGGTGTTTAAAATGTCCACAGGTATTTTATTGTAAATTTTAGATGCCATTCCAAAAAACTTTTGCCCAGAAGAGCAGTTTTATGTGGTATACTAGATATTTTAAGTGCATATCTTTTTGATTTTAGTTCACCAAATAGATTTTTATTTGTTTTAACAAATACTGTAACTTCTACTTGTAACTTTGGTTGAATCATGATTGAATCATATTATTATAGAAACTTTAGTAGTGTTAGGTTACTTATGCTATTTTTATTTTAGAAAATGCAACGCGGGTGAAGACGCTAGCAGCATCTAGTAGTATGCTATAATTTAACAATAATAATAAACAAATAAATGCAACGAAGTTTAGAATGTAATTCCATTGTCAATAAAAATTTGCACACAATGAAAAACCATGGACAAATAAGACGTCCGGGCACGAATCATATGTGGCAAATGAATTAGATCGATCCGATGGAATGGTCAGAGGAAGTGCTCTATTTATTTTTATAGTTATTCAATACATTCCGGCTGATAATATTAAGTAATTAATAGCCAACTGCAATAAATACCGACAAGCATGATTACTGTTTATTTTTCTAGGAAGTTTGTCTGACCTATTAAAAGTATTCCATGAGCATGTATGTATTAATTGAAATGGTTAACTATGTTGTGAGCAAACTATAAATCCATCTATACTAATATTATAAAGAGGAAATATTTTTTTGTTTGTTGTATCGAATAAGCTCCGAAAATTCTGGACCGTTTTTATCCATTTTTTCATCAATAGAAAGCTAAATTATCAGGAAGTAACATAGGCTATAATTTATAAAAAAAAAGAAATAGAGATGATTAAGAAAATTGCAATAATATAACCCAAAGTAGCAAAATTTTCACGGAATCGAAACTTACGCGGGTGAAACCGCGGGGAGCAGCTAGTACTCGTTATATATATTATAACTATACTAATAATAAAGCTGAAGAGTTTTTCTTTTTGGTTGAACCCGCTAATCTCTGGAACTACCAGTCGGATTTAAAAAAAAAAATCCTTGAATATTGCTTATGCTTTGATAGCCTTACTCTTGAGGAACGGCTTTTAACATCACGCTAAGACCCTTAGGAGCCAATAAAAAGAAAAAGTCAGAAAGAACGCTTAAGCGAAAACGAAGTAATAGCGAGGGCAGGCGATGCAATGTGACGGGGTGGGTAGGGAGAATAAGAAACTTCACGCGGACGAAGTCGCGGGTAAAAGCTAGTTATGAATAAATTAGAAACTACATGTAATGCTATTTTGTATAGTTATGGAAGTACTCATTACTCCATTCGCCTTTAAGATTATTTTTTTTAAACTGAAAACATCTTTAGCTGCGTTGAGCGATTTTTGGTTCGCGTCACCGAAATACGGGTTATAGGACATCTCGCCCACGCAAAAACTGGCCCGCGGGCCAGATGTCAACTTTTTAAAATGTGCAAGGTTAGATTCGCCCGGACCAGTTTAGTAGAACGGGCCAGATGTCTTCTTTTATTCAATAAAGGGATATCTCGGAAAAATCGTATATTTTTTAATCAAATATTGTATGATGGTTACTTTACTCCGTATCTTTTGTTTTTTTTTTTTTGTAAAAATAATTTACATTAAAATTTGATGCTATGATTTAACAGATAGGTACATATTTGATTAAAAAATATACAATTTTCCCGAGATATCCCTGTATTTAATAATAGAAGACATCGAATAAAAAGACAGCGAATCTGCCCATGCACATTTTAAAAAGTTGACATCTGGCCCGCGGGCCAGTTCTTGCGTGGGCGAGATGTCCCATAACCCCGAAATGGATTATGGGACATCTACGCGACATGCTCGTGACCTGCTGCGCCAGACTGTCATTTATTCCAAAGTTTTGAGTTTTCATTTCTGTCGGCAGTCCTTATGACTGCCAATATTGTTTTTTAAACGCAGTTCTCATATACTGCAACAACCAAATAAAGAAGCAATCTAACCTCCATAACATGCGGCAACTGCTACCATCATAATAATTGCCGCCTTCCTTACATATAATAGTCTTATTTCCTCCTTTTTATTGCTAAAGTTTTAAAGAGCCGTGGTGGCATAGTGGTAAAAGCCGCGACTTACGAGTTGTAGATCGTAGGTTCGAACCCAGACAGGCGCATTACTTTGTGTAAATAAATTCATCACCATTGCTCTCAAAAACGGTGAAGGAAAACATTGTACGGAAATCGGCATGTCCTAGAACCAAAAATTCGAAGACATGTGACATCTACCAACCAGCACTGGGCCTGCGTGTTGGATTACGGCCCTCTCACTCTCACCGAGAGGAGTTCTGTGTCCCAGCAGTGGGAACACACTGGTTATGCTAATGCTAAAGTAAGGAGCGAACAACTTTACTAGCGTCTCCTCCTCAACCGTTCAGAGTGTAAGTTTCCTCAGAAACTGAATTGCTGACTACACCGTAAAATGCAGCGATGATATGCACTCTTCCACGGTGTTTTACTACGTCATAAAATTATGAAGGATCATGTGTCTAGTGGCTTTCTATGAGACGTATTGTATAAGTACTACATTATATGGTGCTTTTATAAATTCGTGCAAGTAAAGTGGTTTATGTATTGCTTAGAGATTAATTACGTAAAATCATCAGCATCTGCCTAGGCTTTTCGTAACTAAGTTGCCAGTACCAGTATTTTACATAGAGCGACTGCTTATCTGACCTCCACATCCCAGTTACCTACTGGGTAACACGATAGCCCTTGGTAAAACTTGTTGTTAGACTTTTGGGACTGTCAAAGATCTACAAATGACAGCCGGGCTCGATATTTAATGGATGGTCACCCATCCACGAATATATAAGAAGAAAGAGAAAAGAAAATACAACGTTTATTTGCCCAACTTGTTCTTTTCATGTTTGTGTTCTTTCTTTACGTCAAAGAAAGAACACAAACACGAAAAGAACAACTTGGAGGAAAATATGCGTCACATCCACGCAAAACGGCCATCGCTCAGCATAATGCTGCGACCCTATGCGAGACGGAGACCCAGCACTGGTTTTCAGCGACAGCTGAATATTTTTCCAATATATAGAGTCACAACCAGTCAGTTCACTTCTCCTTAACCTTTTGCGAAATACAGGTGTGTATTTGTGTTATAAAGTAATATATTACATAAAATATCAAATAACTATACTAAATCTGGATGCAAACGCACAAAGTGGAATTATTAAACGTATCATTTTGACATTGCGCTTGGAGTATTTAGTAGTAGTTGGTAGATGTCACATGTCTTCGAATTTTTGGTTCTAGGAAATGTCGGTTTCCTCACGATGTTTTCCTTCTCAGTTTTGAGAGCAGTGGTGATAAAATAAATGCCATTTAGTTTCCTAATAATAACTGTTAATTTTAGTTATTTTCCTGGTGCTTTAGGGACACTTATTTGCATCACTGTTTGTTACGTATTCTTTCAATCAGTCTGCCTGCGTTTTCCCAACTACGTTGGGGTTGGCTTCCAGTCTAACCAGATGCGGCTGAATACCAGTATTTTACATGGAGCGACTGCCTATCTGACCTCCACAACCCAATTACTGGGTTATACGATATCCCTTGGTAAGACTAGTTGTCAGACTTTCGGGCTTCTGTCGACCCGTAACGACTGTCAACGATCCACGAACGACAGCCGGTAACAACGGCTTAACGTGCTTTCCGAGGCATGGAGGGGTCTCGATATGTAATGGATGGTCACCCATCCGCGTGCCGACCGCGGCAAGTCGACCCGTGCGGCTGTTATTATTTAGCCGCGAGTAAAAAATATAGAGCTGTTGAATATTCTTTATAACCACAATTTTATCACTTCTGTGCCAACATATTAATATTTATTTTATCGACCATTTTAACCAGCAACGTATTTTATTTAGTTCGACGCTTAATACAACATGCTTCGCTGTTACTAGAAGTCGAGTCTACCACTAAAATGCTGAGTTTAAAGATCGTAAGTTGTCATAGATGGCGGCAGGTGGTCATCGCCGCTCCAATATGTTACCGTTTTTATTATTTGTTATGTAAGAGAGCTGATGAATATTAAGTAGTTCTCATATTACTGGGTAGTGGATGAAATAGTATTGTGGTTTTAAAAATAAAGGCACTTAACGACTTTATTGAGTCCGAAGTAAGAGTGGTTATCAATGCTCGGTCCTTCTCTGTATGAGGGTATTTTGCCCTGCAGTGGTGCAATTACAGGCTAATACAACTTTTAAAAAAACCGGACCTGGCTGTGTGTATCGGACCATACACAATGAAGGGTTCCGTAGTTGGGATGAATATATCTCAGCAAGGCGTAACGCGCTTCGATTAAATCGCAGGCGATACGACTATTTTGTGTCGCACCCCAACACGGTCTCGTCGCTCTTCGAACTCCAACATATGGCCGGTAAGGACGAAGCAAGGGCACGCAGATTCAATGCG